>OY728163.1:1848914498-1850164498 GCA_963277665.1 Viscum album | reverse complement strand
AACAAGTCAAAGAAAAATTTGAATAAGAATTTGAGGAAGAAGTAAAAGTTGAGGAACAAGTGCAAGATGAAGAAGAAGAACAAGTTAGAATTGAAGTATAAGAAGAAGAGGAATAAGAGGTTGATCATCAAGGTTTTGAAGAAGAAGAGTTTCAAGAGGAAGAAGATGAACAATTAGATCTTAATTTTATCCAAGTATATGATGAACAATCTTTGGTTTAAAATCCTTTCAAAGGAAAGAGTGTGTGGATTGCATCATCTGAAAAGGAAACGCCTTAGAATTCTTCTAAGAGAATAGAAAAATCAGTTTCCTTAACTCCAAGAAGAGATCATAAAGGGAAATATGTTTTAGGTTCAAAATCCTTATCTTTTGTTGAACATGACTTTGTCAAGATATCCTTAATAAAATTAGTCAGCACCATTCCAGTTATTTCAAATATAGATTCCCAAAGTCAAATGATGAAAGAAACTCTGAATCAAAAGATGGAATCGACCAATATGCTTATGGACATGGTGTTCAAGCAAGAAGAAGACTTTAGTAATATTTTGATTGATTACACAGCTCAGAAGGTGACTTGTAAGAAAGTCTTTAACCGCACCAAAACTATCAATGAAGAGCTAAGACAGTTCAGTGACTTCATGGATTCAACAAATGGATCTTTCAATACTTGTGAAACCGAGTTCAACAAGGTTAAGGAATCAATATCTGAGAAGTCTAGTCAACTCAATTCCGTTGCCCAATCTGTAAGCAGTGAGAAGGAAGTCAGAGCTAAATTAGAGAGAAAGGTGGATGCTCAAGAAGAAAGAATATTTTCATTATAAAATAAGAATCAGGATCATGATATCTTGTTGAAGAAGTTTGAGTAAGATCATAAGGAAGTGAAGAAACTTAAATCCTTGATAAATAAAATGTTTTCTCAGAAGAAGGATGGATTATTTTTTTTGACATTATGATGTTTTGTTGTAATCTAAACTTTATTTCAAAAATTTCCTTAATAAGCTTCTTGCATATCTTTATTTTGTTTTAGAATGTATGCTTTCTTAAACTTACAGGTACATCTTATGCTTCTCCATTATTTTTTTCCCTCTTTTTGAAAATCAAAAAGGGGGAGAATTTATTTAAAGGAAGAATTTAATGAAGATCTCAAAGGAGAAGAATCTATTAAGTGAGAATATGGTAATAAAGGATAATAATTGAGTAAGGGGGGTTTTTCTTTTAAGAAGAGATGTTTATCTAAGGGGGAGATATTTTCTTAAGAAATAAAACCAGACACTAAAGATCAAGAATACGATCCTTGGGAAACATAACCTAAGGGGGAGTTAGTCGTATTCATCAGAAATCTCATTCAAAGGGGGAGATAAGTTTTTCATAATTCTTTATCTAAGTCGATATATTCTTACTTATAAAAGTTGTTTGCGCTTTCCAAAAATGGGTAGATTGTTGAGTCAATAAGGTTATCTTATGACTTCTCCATTCCTTATGGTTTTATGTTTTGAAAATCACAAACACTTTTTCTTAAGTTCTGTCTTTTTCTTTAGTTCTGTTTGTTTCTTAAGATCTGGAATTATCATTCTGTTATACTTACAGATGTATCATTACAATTTTTCATTCTGTTATACTTATAAGATATATTATTACAATTTTCCATTCTGTTAGATTTATAGATTACTCATACTGTCTTTATGATACTGATTCCAGTGTATAAGTGATATTGTCTTTGTGATATTGATTTCGATGTATAAGTGATATTGTCTTTATGATACCGATTCTGGTGTATAAGTGATATTGTCTTTAGGATACCGATTCTTGTGTATAAGTGATATCGTCTTTATGATTCCAAATCAAGTGTATAAGTTATTCCTATTTTATGATTCTGATTCTGGAACAAATGAGATACCATTTTCACAATCCGATTTACTTTTCCTTAATGAATCCATTTTCCTGATAATGTTTTTCTTAAGAATCTTTTTTTCTTAATAATTTTAGATTTTTTTAATGTATCATTCCAATGTTATTGGATTCTAAGTTTTATTACATAACTCTCATCTTTAACTAAATATTGTTTCTTATACTTGAAATGATGTCGTACAATCTGTTACAAACTAACCATTGTATGTTTGACACGTGTCCAAGTCCCTCAGAAATTTAAGGAAAATATGATCGTTGGAGTGGAGCTGACCATTGGGAAGATTTTCCTATAAATACAAGTCCATTTGAACGAGAAGAATATAATATAAAGAGTGGGTGAACTTGACGCATGTGAAAAATATGTGAAGTGATTTCTATAGAGAGAGGCTCTTTCAACTCTCAGTGCTTCATGCAGATATCGTGAACGACTTTTTTGGGTGTGAACAACTTGTTTAGACTTGCTTTGTGCAGACTCCGATCATGCTAATAATGGGCTTCTGGGTTTGGAAGATAGAGTTTCTGATTTCCTTCTAAATCGAGGTCTTGCGGGGATAGCAAGACAGATATCGATCTTCAGATTTAGGGCTTACCTAGGTTTGGGTAAGACATACTTTCTTGAAAGTATAAATCAAGGAACCTTTATCCAATGTTGTTGGATACCCTTCTCTTTGGGTTAAAAGAATATTATTGTTACTTGTTTTCTATTTCAAGTTTTTTTATTTCCGCTGTAATATTAACTTTGTTAAATATAGAAAGTATAACTTTCTTATAATTTCTAATTCCAGTACTCTAATTATATTATAGATTCTATAAACTTTAAGGTAGAATCTTTCATTTAAGAAAATCTTTCTTAATATTTTATCTTAAGGTTGTAAAGTTTAAGAAAAGGTTTCTTTTAGAGGTGTTGTGTATGTTTTTTTAACTTTGTTAAACTAAACTTTAAAGGTTCCAAAGTAATTTTTAAAGAATACAATTCACCCCCCCCCTCTTGTATATTGAGCATCTATATTCATCATTTCGATCCTACACCAAGATCATGGGAATAATAATATAAACCTCCCAACCCAATGGGTGGAGATGAAGGGGCTCACATCGAGCTATTGTTGAACTCCTTTATCAAACCATGTTTGCTCTCTCCTTTAATTTACACTTTTCATCATTCAAACACAATATGCATAGTTTCATAAATTTGATATGTCTATTTTCCATTATGAATTATCACTTTATTAATATTTAAATTAACTTTATAATATGTATCAAATTTATCAATTTATAACTTTATCAAATGTATCACTTTATTGCTTCATTGTGTCAATATATTTTAGTTTTTTAATTTACCATTTTCTTTTTCACCCTCCTCTTTCCATTATACTCTAAAGAAAATATAAATTCTCTAACACCATTTTTGTCTATGAACTAAATCACACTGATGCTAGATTCACCTGAAATGAAAACTACTTATTCAAGGAAGAAACACTGACAAGACCCTAACATCAAATCATGCAATCAATAAAGAAAATACCAAAAAAATCATTATTGAAAACCATCACTAATCACTGAACCAATAAAAATAGAAAATCTAGAATTGAAAACATCTTCAAGGATAAAGTACCCAATTTGAATTGATAAAACAATAGAAAACTAAGAAGAATGAAAATTTAAATGGAACCTTGATGAAAATATTGAAACTTACTCGGGTCACACCACCATCATCCGCTCAAATAGAATATCCCAAAACCTAGAAAACCTCCACACTATGTTGGCTAGGGGTAGTAAAACATGAGTCAAGAGTAGAGATTGAAGAATACTAGGGTATCAACCGTGATCTATGGCCTTATCTGAGACACCAACTCCTTCCTTTGAAGCCACCACTAAGATAAATAGGAACCACTAACATCACCTCCTCGAATGAAGAACCACTAGATAAAATATATTTCCAAAAAAACTGAAAAATCAATATTTAAAATTAAATAAAACATAAGTCATTCCATCTTATTTCATGCCTCTATCAAAGGCTCAATAGAAGGACATGATTTTAGTGGGACAACCAACCCCCAACCTAAACCCCCTCATCATCCCACCACAAACTAGTCACCCAAACCTCCTCACTAACCCAGTTCATCATAAGAACCTTGTCTCTAAACTAATAATGGATTCTAATGTGAATTTATGGATGAAAATAGTATATGAGGTGAGAAATTTCATGGATATTAATATTGATACCCCAAAGGAGAAAACCAAACTAAAATAGAAGATAAAGTCAAGGTGGGATAAAAAATAAAATGGAAAAGTAAGGAGAAATGGTGGAGTGAAGAAGCTAAATAAGATAGAGAGTGGGGAATATGACATTAGAGAGGTTGTGTAAATGCTACTGAGTAGGATCCCTAGAACAAGAGAGAAAAAGGGGATATGTCACTCAAAAGACCATCTTCTGATCCTTGGTAAGTAGCCTTGTTATAGGAGGGTTTATAGGTTAGGCTGGACCACATGTTTATGATGTCTAAATATCATAAATTACCTATGTATCATTATTATTAATGATATTTTCCATTATTTATGATTATATCAGTATCCAATCCATGTTATACGGAGAAATATTTCTCAACACATGTAACGTCCCACCTCAGATCACTCTATAACTAGTAGTCAGACCATCTCACTACATGACCTCGGGAACACCTCCCCATATGTCGGAGGCTCTGGACTAGCAATGGGGGTCTAACATGGTACTATGGGAAGACTATACCAAAAATATCAAGGTGCTCAATAAAATATAAAATAACCAAATACCATCCATAATAGTAAATAATCAGAGTATGCATATATAAAAGGACATCCAACAAGAATATATAAAATATTATAAAGGCCCAAAAAACCATGTTATATATACAACAGTTCATCCACTAGGTAAGTCATAGATTCATACTAGAATGAAATAAAAATACAACAAAAAAGGATCTACTACATCTTCAAGTTGAACCTCAACCAGTCTCCTAACACCATCTGAGATATCATACTCGACCATGCTATCTTGGGCCTTATCCCAACCAAGTGCCTATAATAAACATGTAAGTATTGCTTGGGTACCCATGTGCAATGGTGGCTCAACCAGGGTGTGAGTAAAACTCGATAGGCCACCGCCAATAGTCACTACTACAAAACAGGCATTTAACAGCGCTGGTATTTAGCAGTGCTAGAAAAAAAATCCCTCGTAAATGGAATATTTATCAGCGCTAAAGAAAGCGCTGGTAAATTTAACCCTTTATCAGTGCTTTTTTTTAGTGCTGATAAAGGTCTCTTTATCAATGCTTTATTTTTAGTACTGATAAAGGGTACACTTTATCAGCGCTTTATTTTTAGCACTAATAAAGGATACCCTTTGTCAGCACTATATTTTTAGCGCTCATAAAGGAATCCATTATCAAGACTTTTTTAGTGCTAATAAAGGTCTGAATAAATAAAATGAAATGATTAAATAAATAAAAATAAAAAAAATGAGTTTATTAAAAAAAATATTAAAATTTTATTAATTAAATAATTATTGATAAAAATGAATAAATTTATTATACTATATATAAATTATAAATACTAATAAATAGTATGTATTAAATATATAGATATATGAAAAATGAAAATTAAACAAATTAAAATTAAAAATAAGTAAATTAAGAAAAATATTAAACGTTTTATTAATTAGATGATTACTGATAATGTTAATAAATAGTATATATTAAATATATAGATATATATTAATGTGTATATATATGATTTATATAATACAAAATATTATTTATGCTTTACATTAAATAGTAATATATTTAGTGAATAATAGTTTATAATTAAAAATTAATATGAATTAAAAATACAGACTAATTACATTGAGTAATGGGAATAATTGAATGTTGTTTGATTTTTTAATTTATAACATAGACTAAATGTATTATATTGATTTCACATATATGTAATTAATTAATTTTTATATACATACGCACACAAAAAAAATTAATTTAATCAAATAATATTATTTATTATAAATATATATATATATATATTGTGTTTTAATATTTTCAAAATGTATTCATCTTTATTTCAATATATATCAATTTTTTAATGATTTATATTAATCAAACTTATCCAAATTTTTAATATTGTACTAATTTTTAATTAATAAATTTTACTCATTTTTAACATGCATGAACTTAATATTAAATATTAATTAATAATGTTAAAAAAATATTTGTAAAAAAAATATTTATAAATAAATAGATTTATAAATGTGTATTTACTATTTTTATACATTCATAACTATAAATAAATTATTAATATTTGTTTAAAAAATATTTATATAATTATAAATAAATAATTATAAAATTATAATAAATTTATTTAAATAATGAAAATATTTACTATGTTTATATATATATATAATTATATGAATATATATAATGATATAAATATTATTTTTGTAAAATGTATTTATATAATTATAAATAAATAATTATATATTCAAAGAATTATAAAATTATTATTTTATAAAAAATTATTATTATAAGTATTATAATTATATAGAATAAGTACACTTTTTTTAAAAGTATTATTTTTTTAAAAAAGATATTATAAATATTTATCAATTCTTTTTTAGCACTGATAAAGATTCATTTTATCAGTGTTTATTAACTTAGCGCTGATAAAAGGTATCTTTATCAGTGCTTTTTTTTTGAAGCGCTGATAAAAGCGCCGTGATCTATTTTAAGAACTCTAACCATCGCAAACTAGTTCGCAATATCTGAAGCTCTCTACAGAAGCGACCTACTGTCAGTGCCCCTCATTGTCGAATCCAAGCTCGAGTCTAGTCTAGAATCAAGGCTCCAACTATTCTAGGGCTCGAAACCAAGTCTTGAGCAATTCAAGGGTTCAACACAACCACGACTCAAACAAAATCTAGGTTTTTTAATATCTCTAATTTCCATCATTTATCCATTGAACCTTATTATCCCACATCCATGTATCCCAACAAGTCTAGTTGAACTATCCTATAATAAAACAACTCAAAATTCATTGTTTTTTAGATATATTGATGTATTGACTTCCCCAATATCATGTGGGTCTCTTTAGGACAACATTGTTATTGTGCGACTTGAAATTTATCAAACCCAATGTTGGTTCATGTTGTTTTGAGGTATAATAGTCTCCCAATACATATATTCCATGACATCTACCTCTTTACAATTGTAAACTTTTAAAAAATTCATCCATATAGTGGTCGTTGTTGTCATTGGTTTAAAATATTACATTGGAAATCACTTAGATGATGAAATATCTAACATCATTGGGGTATTATATTATATTGTGCAATAATTAGCACTGAGAGGGTTAAGTTGGGAGGAACTAAAATATATGGTTATCTTATTCTATTTGAAAGTTAATTCTAGAAGTTGTTTCCAAAAAATGGATGATGAAATATCTGACACATGGGAACAATTGTATAATAATTTTTTCATGAAATTTTTTCCAAGGATAATGAGCACTTAAATATGGTGAAAAATTAATGAATTTATTTAGGATATTTGTGAATAATTTCATGCGGCTTGGGATAAATTTAAGGGTCACTTATGAAATGTGACAATCAAATGATTCTAAAAATCTGTAAAATCAGATGAGAAAAAACATTATATATGTTGGATTTGTTGTTTTATTTATTTAACTACTTGAAAAAATATAATGTTTTCAGTTCTTATTTTTGAAATATTTCAATTTTAATTTAAATAATATGAATTAAATTCTATAAAAAAAATCAAAGAGGTTTAAGGTTCTATAATCCTTAGACTGTATTATATAGAAGAAACTAATTTTGAGATAAAATGTAATTGATATTTTCATTTTGGTTGTGGAAATATAGTCAGAAAATAAAAAATTAGAATTAGTCATTTTCTAGGAAAAACCTCAGCATCATGGTGTTTTAAGGAAAAAAATACTATTTCATTACATTGTACAAAATAATGGTACATTGTTGATAGAATTTATTGTTCTCAATCCTTTAGGATTTATCAAAAAAATTCTAAATTTGATATTTTCTTTTAAAAGTAACTTATTTAATAATAAAAGTGATTTTATTAATATTTTCATATCTTTTTACATACTCCCTTTACTGATTTTATATGAAATGTGGATAGTTTGTGTGAAATATTAATGTTTAAATATTAAATATAATTTTTGAGCACTATTTGAATTTATCCATATTCAAGTCTGTTTAATGTTTTAACAATAAATATCACCCTACTTATTCAAATTTCATGATTCTTGTTTTTTAGGGTTCCCAATTCCAATTCCAACATTTCATTAGAAGTCACCTTTGGCAAATTCGTCCATTTAGAGGGTCATATGGACCACACAAGAAGGCCCAAGGAAATTGTGAAGAAAATGGACCATATATGAAGGTTGAATTACTGGCCTCAATCAAAAAGTCCAAATGCCTTAATTCTCCTCTCAAGTTCGGAGGAAATTTCAAGGAGTCCATGATAAAAATTTCAGAACCCAATCACAAATACAAGGGGCCCAACTGATGCATTGAAGTCCATCCCACCATTCTGTCCGGGAATTAAAAACATCACACTAATATTGCAATTTATCCTGATTTAGACATCCATTATATCTAATATTTTGTAGTGTGAAATAGTATATTTGGCCGGCCAACTTTTTTGAAGAAATTATTTTTATTTTAGGGCATATTCCTATTCAAAAACCCATTCACATTATGGACTTCGAAAAAGTCTGTATTGAAATGGATAGATCAGAATTGTTTATTAAAACCGATATACCTTTGGCTCCATAAGTCCAATGGACTCCACATTTTCAAAGTAGACATAAAACATTTTTATCTACAACTTTTAAGAAGGATATTTCTCAAGATTAGGCTATCTGGATGTCCATATCGGTGAACCAAGTGGAGGGGTATTTCTAGAATGTAAACAGTCCACCACCTTGGGCTATAAATACATCCCCTCCTCTCCTTTAAAAAGGGTTGGCATTTCAGAAGAGAGGAGATCATATTGGCAC
Source organism: Viscum album (assembly GCA_963277665.1). NCBI lineage: Eukaryota > Viridiplantae > Streptophyta > Magnoliopsida > Santalales > Viscaceae > Viscum > Viscum album. The sequence goes on along the minus strand of OY728163.1, from coordinate 1,850,155,534 downwards.
GATCAAATATTTTACAAAGGCTTGGTAGGACCTTCCATACTCAAGTTTTCACTTGAGAGACCTTTCCTCCTCTCTTTGTTTTCACTTACTTTCGTGTTCTTCGTTTTTGTAATCTTGTAATTCTATTTCTTTGTAATTCTGTTTTAATGCAAGTTACTTCTTCAAAATCTCTTATTCTCATCCACCTTCTGTAGTTTAATATTTATGTTATTAAAATATTTTAAATTCATTTGAATCCCCTTCCCTTCTTCTGCTTCCTCATTCAATCGAAAATCTATTTTTAAATTTCTTCATCGTTTGTGTGTGTGTTCGGCGCACTACTCTTATCTTGTCCCTTTCTTTTTCTTCTATTTATAATTCATCACCATAAAAATATATTACCAGATTAATAACCATCTTAATGGCTGAGTAAATATCTCATTGGGGTGAGTTTTAATTTAGGTATGTTAAGCGATTGAGAGCTTTCGCTCGATGAGTATTCGTTGAATTAACATTGTGTATGTTGGGCTTAGCATGTCATGGATTAATGACTTGTTTTGTTTAACGTGTGGTTTCCATAGATTAATGGAACCATAAATACACTACCATAAACAAGATATGATCAAGATTAGAACCCTAAGTTAAGTTAAGGCTTGGATTAAAGCCTTAATACTTGGGAATTCAAATTAACGTCAACTTGTGACATGGGTGTTAATTTAAATGCAATATAAAGCAAAGATCAAGAATATCACAAGCTTAATTAACCTAATGATGAAATCACCCCAATCATTATCAATTTATTAAATAAATCATAATCAATTAGTCATTTCAATTAATCTATGCAAACAAACCCCCCCCCCCATAATCAGGATACAATCAACTAAAAACAAATGACTATTTCAAAGTATCATCGCCGAGGATTCGACCCGAGTGCTGCTATAAACATTAGCAGAGCACCGAAACTTTGACCGGTCGATAGGCGACAATCGGCCGTGCGTTTCAAAATGTTTTCTATTATTCAAATTTTAAAGAATATTTTAAATCATTCAAGAATAGTTCTTATACCACTAGATTTAAATAATTTTGATAAAATAAAATATTAACATTGATTGATGTAAATTTAATAAATAAGTTTTAATAGAATATATTTTTTTGAAATAAAAATTATTTTTCATGGATAAAATCATTACACCTTTAGAATCTCACTTCAAGTCAACTTTATTATTTTGGATCTAATAATTTAATGACATGTTATGTTCACTATGGATTCTTAATTTTATTAAATTTTATAGTTTACTAACATAATCTTAAATCCATTTTTTATGTCCTTCTAGTGGTAATATGATGCCCCACAGATGTGATTGTCACAAACCAGCCCGAGTCGACCCTGAACCGGTTACCTAGTCCAGCCTGCGATAAGTCCTGAGAGGTGTTCCCGAACCTCCCGAGATGGCGACAAGCACCAAGGGAATCAATAGTGTTGGTCAAAGTCGATACTCAAGAGGGGGTGAATTGAGTTCCAATTAAAATTTCCGTTAAAAATATTTGTATAAAAATCCCCCAATTCATAAAATAAGTTGAACTGTAGTGAATTTATAAAGATTGTAAATATTCAATCAGTTTCTCAAAGATTGATTACTTCTCAGTTAACTTAATCCAAAGATTAAGTTAGATTTTGAAACTAACTTAATGGTTCACAATAAGTACAAACACTTGCTAGTTCAACTATCATAGTTACTTTAAAATAGATTTATATTTAAAGTACTTAGAAGCATAATATTCAAAATAGGTTTTAACAAGGATAAAAAGCACAGAAATTTGTAAAACAAGAGGTTCAGTCTCAAGCCGAGACTTACTCCTCTCAAAAAGTTTATATAAACTATAATACACACCCTGGATCGAGGTTTTACAATAGTACTCAGACTGTTCAGGTCCTCAGACCTCTACCACAGTTCTACATAGGAAAAACCAAAACAAAACAATAGCACACAGGCTATCCAGGTCACACTTGACCTCTACCACTATCCACAGTGGGATATAAGAGTGTAAGAGAAATATTGAGTGAGGATTTAGAAATCCTACAATTCAGCCCAGGAGTCAGTGTGTGTCAAAATAAACAGATGCACACACACTGCTCAAAATGTTAAGCAAAGGGATACAACAAAGAAAATAAAGTAGTTTAGAATGCTATGTGTAATTGCAGATGATCTTTGGACTTGTTTTGATGTTGCAGATGTAATTCAAGTCCTTTCTGGTAAGGATGACACAAAATAGAGTATCGTTGTTATTCTCAGCTACAGTTATGCAGAATTGTGCATATGATCTTCAGTAAGGCATAGCAACTCGTCTTTTGTGTTTGTTCCAGGTTAAGGATCAGCTTGAATCTCTCTGACTTTTACAGGTTTTCTTCAAGTTCTTCCTATTTTTTCGTGAGTCTTCACACTCGTGCACTTTTCTATTCTTGCATTTTTCTCTTTTTTCAGCTCTTAATTATTCACTGTAGATCTTCCTTTTTATTCCTTGAGATCTTGAAAAAAGAATGATTACCTTTTTACAGGTACAAGGTACGGTTTCCTGATATCCAACAACCAACATTAATTAATAGCAGGTGCATTAAACTAAGAAAATATGACCGTCAGGATTAAATAAGAGTTAATAGAAATTCAAATAGTTTTCTTGACTATCGGTGAGTCATGAGATCGGTAAGTCATTTGAATTTGCATCGGTATTGGTAGTTCATGTGATCATCATCGGCGTCAGTAGTTCACATGATCAGCATCAGCTTCAAAAGGACATGTGATCAGCATCAGGGTGATCGTTCTCATCGTTGCGACCATTCTCATCAGTGTGACAGTTTTCATCGATGTGACTATTTTCATTAGTGCGACCATTGTCATCGGTGTGATGGTTATCATCAGTGAAACTGTTGTCATTGGTGCGATTGTTGTCATTAGTGTGACCGTTGTCATCAGTGCGACTGTTGTCATCAGTGTGATCGTTCTCATCGGTGCAACCGTTCTCATCGGTGCGACCGTTATCATCGGTGTGACAGTTCTCATCGGTGCGACCGTTCTCATCGGTGCGACTATTGTTATCGGTGCGACTGTTGTCATCGGTACGACCGTGTGTGACCGTTCTCATCGGTGCAACTGTTGTCATCGGTGCGACTGTTGTCATCAGTGCGACCGTTGTCATCGGTGTGACTGTTGTCATCAGTGTGACCGTTCTCATCGATGACTCAAGAAAATAACTAACGGTGAGTCAAAAACATGAAATTATCACAAAGTCTATGTTCAATCCAGAACACTTCCAGGTCAATAGTAGACCATAAATAATCATAGATAAACATCTGTAGACATGATTAAACATATATAAACACATTTAGAATAGAATGAATAATTGAATAAATTGACTTATAAACCAAGATAACAATGATTTGTGATTATTAAAATAACCATCTCACATAGGGTTAAAAAAATAGAGTACACAAGGGAATGATTTTTCCCAAATATAAACAATCAAACTGTGGAAAGAAATGGGTAGTCCAAAATACATTTACATAAAAATTGAACTGAACATTATTTATACAAGAAAATGAAAGTACAACTAAACCAAAAAATCAACTGACCAAACTTGATAACCAACTAACTCCATGTGACCCCTAACACAATGATCACACTTCGCCTAAGGTGATCGAACTCAAGTTAAAACCTACACAAGAGCTAAAAATAGAAGAAGAGTATAGGTGTGAGTATTAAAACTCAGTAGGTTAGCCCGATATTCTATTCCCAATGCACATACTTTAAAATAAAATAAACATCAATTTCAAGTTTTAAATACAATATATAAAGGTATTTTTTCCAAATGAGGTATCATGCTATAAAAAAATTACTAGACAAAAACTTGAATGTTTTATAAACAAGAATGATAGTAACAATTTTCAAAGAGGTGCAAATTCAAAATGAAAATAGTTTTCAAGAGGTCTTATTTAAAGAATGTACACTTTTAAATAAATCATAAACACTACTGAATTTACCAACCAAACACACCGTATGCCAACGGTGAGTACAAAATAGCCAATGAGCACAAGTCACGGAAACACCCCTAGACACTAGTTAGTTTTGAGCCCCAGGTACCTCGTATCTCGGTGAAGGTAACCATAATAAATATTCATTCTCATGAACACGAGAAAATATTATGGATCATACTCATAACCTACTGGTCCCCCAACAACATCATCATCATAGTTTAGTTAGTGTTGTCATCGTCAAACATGCTACGTGAAACAGGGGCCAAATCCCATGGGATCACTAGCATACTAGTACACATCCTCGCAACTAGATACTCAGGATTCCCTTTAGTTCTAAATAAAGTTAAACATATTATCAAATACAATTTTCACATAAAAATTACATTACCAAACCATAAACACAAAAACATCCCACAAACATGCTTCACATTTCTTTCATGAATCAATAAACCACTAAAAAGTTTCGTAAAACAATTTCAAAGAGTATAACGAGGCCTTGCACATAAAATCCATTAAAAATGATATTTTAAGGCCACAAACCCATAAATAACATATAAAAAGAGATTTTGAAACCACAAAACAAATTAATAAATCAATTTCATGGACCATAAAATGGCCCCAAAAGATATAACCTAAAATACACATGGAAACCATTTTTACAAAAAAAATGTCAAACGGGCCTTTAAGCCTTTCTCAAAACTAACATTTGACAAAGGTATGAATTTAAATTTTATTAAGGAGGTGTATACACACCATTTAAATCAGAAAACCACATTCATAAATCCCTTAAAACACTCAGGTTACATATTCAAAGAACATCCATTTTCAAAAGGATGTGAAACGGGCCATTTTCCGGCAACTCGGGCCAAAACATGTTGTAAACCAAAACCCATTTGTTTATAAAACCAAATACAAATTGGAAATCCATATAAGGAACTAAAAATAACATTTTTAATTCTTTAAATAAATTTATAAATCTAAACAAATAATTTTTAAATCACACTTAACGCATAAAAGCCAACTGGGCAATTTACTGAACACATGACATGCACTTTTAAACAAAACAATTTATTTTAAGCACTTGACAAGGAATAAAATACCAATTGCATGCCCTATTTTATTAAATTTACTATAACATGTTAAAAATACCATAAAATCAGTTCTAAACCACACAAATCAGTTTCAAAAGATATCGGAACATTTAAACAAACACTTGGTGTGCACTTTTATGACAAAACAACACTACCTTTCACAAAACAAGGCTTAAACAACCGTTTTGAACACCAAGAAAATTATCCAAAGTATGAAAAACAATAATAAACATATATATAAGTTGAAAACAAGAAGAAAATGATGAAACTAAAATGATAAATTCATGTTCAAGGGATATCCTACCTCAAATCCTTGGCGTAATGGAAACGCACACCCGGTATCACCATCTGAGGGTTTATAAACCCTAAACCTATGAAGACCAGACCCAAACAAACAAAACCCCCATAAAAATCATGTTATAATAGAAAAAAAGGTCTATAATAACTATAGTATAATATAAAATCAATAAATAATGAAAGGGGAGGAAGAGGGAGGAGAAATGAGAAGGAATCTCACCTTGAAAACTCGAAAACTCTACGTATTCCCTTAGATACGCACCCTTAGAGGAAATTTAATAGATTGAAACTCAGTGGAAAGTCTCCTTAGGTCTATAAAAACCACAGAAAAAAAATTTGGGGTAAATAGAGTAAGAAATGAATGATTTATTTATGAAATAATTTACCTTATCAAATCTGAACAATTTGAGGAACCTTGATAACTTTCTCCCTAATATGCAATGAAAATGAGCTCCAAAGAGGAAAAGTAGATAATGGGGGTGATTCTAGGGATTTTGGATTCAAGTGGGAGGTAGAATCTTCGAAAAATATTAAAAAATTAAAAACATATAAAAGAATCAAATTATTTTTTTTAAACTGAAAATGGGCCCATGGGCTGGCCCAATACCTAAATAAGTAACCCAAATTCACCATTATTATGAATTATTAAGGGGTCAAAAAAGGATATTTTGGTTTAAATATGTCAGGGTAGGAAAATTAGGAAGTGTAATGGGTGAAAAATGTTGAAAAAAAGTGTTTATAAAAGAAACAAATTTGGTTTTTAAATATGGAAATGGGCTCACGGTTAGCCCAAATCATGAAGTAACCACCCTTTCTCCAAAAACTCCAAAACAAGCAATGGGGAACCCAAAGTAAGATGATTAGAAATATATAGAATTTAAAAACTCAAAATTAATCTCACCCAACACCCAAGAAAATGATCAGGATTTTCAATGAACTGGATCAAAACCAAGACATGAAAAGAAAAAAAAATCGAGTGTGATAATTCTCCCCACCATTAAAGATTTCCACCCCAGAAAAGCCATAACACTTTAAAAATGACATAAAACACCTAAGGATTCCTTATAAACATAATAAATCCTTTAAAGCTAATGAAATATAATTCACCATCAATGGAACTTAATCCTATCCCTCAAACAAAACACTAACTCATAACCACATCCTGAGAATCAACAGAAAGATCAAGTCACCACCTCCACAACCAAGCCAAGAACCAGATTGTTAAGTCTTCTCCCAATGAACCCAATGATCACCCAAACCAATGTTCACTCAAGAAATAAAATGAATTGGGGGGGTGAGGCCAGAACGGGCTCCCCACCATTAAATCAAAACTAACATCCAAGAAATCCTTAAAGGAAAGATCTTCAAGACCCGCAGTGGGTCTCCCCACCATTAGTGACCAACTAGAAATGAACAAAAAAGGAATTCAACATGAACTATAATTGGGCCTCACCCACAAAGGCCCATCAAAACTCTCCCACAAAAACCTACAAACCCAATTTAAGAGGGTTACAACATGAACATCTAAACCACCCACTCCCGAACAGAGGGGACAAGAACTGGGCCAACACTTTATGCACAGATCCAAACCCCCACCACATAGGGAGGGTAGGGAGGGGAACCCAATAATTAGTCCACTGAAGACAAAAAAATTAAAAAAAGGAGTTACCCAACATTATCCACCTACGAACAGGTAACACCAAGACTGCACCCGATTTACACAGGCATTCCACATAGGGACATTGATTAGAAACCCACGTCCATGAAGGCATAACCATAGACATTGTGTGAGGGGTAAGTCCACCATGATCGTTGTGACAAGTGGAAATTCACAGTGATGAGGAACCACAATATAGACATAGAAACTACCTTACCATAATGGTGGAGGCAGGATCCTAGTCGAGCTCCCCACACCTCTAGCAATTTCCTGACTGCGTGAAAAGCTTCACTCTAAGGCCTATGGCTGGATCCCTGATGTTTGAAGCATCTGATGTACCACAGTCAAGAGATACAAATCAAATTATCTCATTAAATGCACTAGCTTAAAAAAATGTCAATACCCAATAGAGACAGAGGGATACACACCACCATTCTAACTTACATAAAATGCGGAGTGAAATAAACAAGGAACATGGTGAAACACACAAATCATCATTAAACACAACCATTATAATCGGGAGAATCATCATAATATGAAGGCACTATAAATTGATCCCAAAGAGATATCTATTTCAATAAAAGGGATGAGGAATTATTTGAATAGGTGGATCTATTTTGTGAAACATGAGAAATAATCCTTAGGTTGATCAACTGGAAATCTTGCAAATAGAGAACTATCTGGGGCCACATCACAACATCCAACACATCTTTAGAAACCCATTGAACATTACTCCAAAACTGAGCCACCAACAAGATCCCATCTCAAGACACAACTATAGTATGACTTCCATATCACAAGGAAGCATACTGAATAAATAAATCTTCTAAGACATAAAAAAACTATCCACATAACCATCATTTTATAAACAAATGCCACAATTTTTCATCTCAAAATACTTTTTAAAAACAAACTAACTTGGTGTATTTCCACATTCACTAATGGTGTTTCATCAAGTCTCACTCACATGAACATTTCCATGCCACCCTAGGCACCCAACCACCATTCCATATAGGTCATCCTTCCAGATATCAATAAAACCATGCATGTGAACATCCATGAAAACACAAAAGGCTAAAACAAAACAACATCATTCCAAAAATCAAGTACCTTCCAAAGGAACACTAACCACCAAGTCAAAAACCCTTTTTATATTTCACAAAACAAACCACACTTCATCAAGAACCATTTGATTAAAAACCTACCCCTTTTCATTTTTAACAACTTTTAAAACAACCAAGATACTCCAAACAAACCCTTCCCATTTTCTAAAATTCAGCAAGGTATCTTTTCATAATCTGATAGCCATTGAGACCAATACCCTTTCTAGGAAAACACTAATCACTCAAAACCAATTTCCACAACCAATTAATCAGATTCAAGCACTTTTCAACATCCCGAAACACCCCATTTAAAACAAAGATTCAGAATCACCTTAAAATGATTCACACTTTCAAAACATTTTATTTCAACAAACCGCATGTTTATATTAGGGAAAATACAATCTAGTTAAATCATTTACACTTCCTCCTAAAATTTTGTTTCATAAAAAGCACAAACTTCCAAAACCACTCTTATATTTAATTTTTTAAAACCCCTTTTCCACATTTCAAAAACCAACCATTCCTTTAAAACCCCATTTTTACAATTCTCAAACAAGAATTTTCAAAACAAAAAATCAGAATTCAATAAAGGTCCAAGAGACCCACAAAAGGGAACTAGTGTCAGTGGGTGACTTGACCATATGGTTGGTGGCAATATGTCAAACAAAACACCAACATGGAGAGATATATTAGGACCATGCCCCAGATATACATGGCTTTCTAGAACCTGCGAGCTCACAGAGGCCATTAGTCAGACTCCCCTTGTCATATCTCAACACCAAACAATCAGCAAGAACAAAGGACACTAATAAAACTGGACTTCCTGTGGAAACCTGAGGATCAGAATGATCAAGAGTTCGCGACGCTCTTCCCGCACTTACCCCTCAATTCCCAAAAATCCTACTCCATCTACCTTGACATCCCCCAAATAATCAGGGTTCTCTGAAAAGAAAGGTATGCTAAGAGCTTATCTCCTTTGATACCATTTTATCATGAACTAGCACAAGTCGACCCTGAACCGGTCACCTAGAACAGCCCGTGAAAAGTCCCGAGAGGCATTCTCGATCCTCCCAGAATGGAGAAAAGCACTGAGGTCATCAATATAGTAAACAAGGGAATGATTTCTCCCAAATATAAACAATCAAACAAATAGATAAAAGAAATGGACAGCCCAAAATACATTTACATAAAAATTGAACTGAACATTATTTGTACAAGAAACTGAAAGTAAAACTAAACCAAAAACTCAACTGACCAAAACTGATAACCAAATAACTCCATCTGACCCCTTTGGTAACTCTCCAATAGAAATATCACATGTCGAACAAGGAAATTAAACTCAAGCTGAAACCTACACAAGGGCTAAAAACAAAATAAGACTATAGGTGTGAGTATTAAAACTCGGTAGGTTAGCCCAGTATTCTATTCCCAATGCACATACTTTAAAATAAAATAAACATAAATTTAAAGATTCAAATATAATATATAAAGGTATGTTTTCCAAATGAGGTCCCATGCTATAAAAAATTTACCAAACAAAAACTTGCATGTTTTATAAACAAGAATGCTAGTAACAATTCTCAAAGAGGTGAAACTTCAAGATGAAAATAGTTTTCAAGAGGGATACTTTAAATAATGTAAAATTTTAAATAAATCACACACAATTTTGAATTTACCAACCAAACAAACCATATGCCGATAGTGATTACAAAATAGTCAATGATCACAAGTCACGGGAACACCCCTAGGCACTAGTTAGTTTTGAGCCCCTGGTACCTCGTATCTCGGTGAAGGTAACCATAATAAATATCCATTCTAGTGCACATGAGACACTAGTAGGGAGAATACACATAACCTATTGTTCCCCCAACAACATCATCGTCATAATTTAGTTAGTATTTTCATCGTCAAACTTGCTACGTGAAATAGGGGCCAAACCCCATGAGATTACTAGCATACTAGTACACGTCCGTCCACCTAGATACCCAGGATTCCCTTTAGTGATAAATAAAGTTACACATATTATCAAATAAAATTTTCACTTAAAAATTAAATTATCAAACCATAAACACACAAACAACCTTCAAATATGCTTCACATTTCTTTCTTGAATCAATAAACCAGTAAAAAGTTTAGTAAAATAATTTCAAAGAGTATAACGAGGCCTTGCACATAAAATCCATTAAAAATTATATTTTAAGAACAAAAACAAATAAATAACATATCAAAACATATTTTTAATCCCCAATAATAATTAATAAATCAATTTCATGGATCATAAAATGTCCCCAAAATATAGAACATGAAATACACATGGAAACCATTTTTACAAAAAAATGTCAAACGGTCCTTTAAGCCTTTCTCAAAACTAACATTTGACAAAGGTATGAATTTAAATTTTATTAAGGAGGTGTATAAACACAATTTAAAGAAAAAAACAACAATTCATAAATTCCTTAAAATACTCAAGTTATATATTCAAAACACAACCATTTTTATAAGGATGTGAAATGGGCTATTTTCTGGCAACTCGGGCCAAAACATGTTGTAAACCAAAACCCATTTGTTTGTAAAACAAAATCAAAATCATAAAGCCATAGAAGGACCCAAAAATACCATTTTTCAATCTTCCAATTCATTTATAAATCCAAAAAAATAATTTTTAAATCAAAATTAACACATAAAATCCAACAGGGCAATTTACCGAACACATGACATGCACTTTTAAACAAAACAATTTATTTTAAGCACTTAACAAGGAATAAAACACCAGTTTCATGCCATATTTTATTCAAGATACTGTAAAATGTTCAAAATACCATAAACCATGTTCTAAACCTCACAAATCAGTTGCAAAAGATAGTGGAACACTTAAACAAACACTTGGTGTGCACTTTTATGACAAAACAACACTACCTTTCACAAAACAAGGCTTCAACAACCGTTTTGCACACCAAGAAAATTATAAAAATGATGAAAAACAATAATAAACATATATATCAGGTTTTAAAAATAATAAAATGATGAAAATTAAATGATAAAGGCTTGTGCAAGGGATATCCTACCTCAAATCCTTGGCGTAATGGAAACGCACACCCGATATCACCATTTAAGGGTTTATAAACCCTAAACCTATGACGACCAGACCCAAACGAACAAAAACCCAATCAAAATCATGTTATAACATAACCAAAGGTAGATAATGACTATATTAGAATATAAAACCAATAAATAATGAAGGGGGAGATGGAGGAGAAATGAGAAGTAATCTCACCTTAGAAACTCGAAAACTCTTTGTATTCCCCTATATATGAAACCTTAGAGGAAAGGGAATGGCTTGAAACTAAGTGGAGGGTATCAATAGTTCTGGAATATACATGGGAAACAAATTTGTGGGGAAAATATTAATAAAATAATGATTTATGGATGAAAGAATTTACCTTCTCAAATATGACTGATTTGAGGAACCCTGAAAACTTTCCACCTAATATGCGATGAAAATGAGATCCAAATAGGAAAATTAGATAATGGGGGGTGAGTATAGGGATTTTTTCTTCTAGTGGGAGGTGGAATCACTAAAAAATATTAAAAAATTAATAACATATAAAAGAAACAAATTATTTTTTTAAAACTGCAAATGGGCCCATGGATTGGTCCAATACCTAAATAAGTAACCCAAATTCACTATTATTATGAATTTTTAAGGGGTACAAAAGGATATGGTGGTTTTAATATGTCAGGTGAGGAAAATTAGGAAGTTTAATGGGTTCAAGATGTTGAAAAACAAAGTATTTATAAAAGAAACAAATTTGGTTTTTAAATCTGGAAATGGGCTCACGGTTGGCCCAAATCATGAAGTAACCACCCTTTCTCCAAAAAATATCAAACAAGAAATGTGGAACCCAAAGTAGGATGATTAGAAATATATGTTAGTTAAAAAATAAAAATTAATCTCACCAAAAACCTAAGAAAATTATTGGTATTTTCAATGAACCAGATCAAAACCAAGACATGAGAAGAAGAAAAAAACAGGTGTGACAGTGACCATCTCAATTACATGACATAAAAAATGTTTCATTACAATACATTACCATAACCTTTTATGTTAAGAGTTTTATATAATTAAGACAAAAAAATAACTAAAAAAATCATGTATTTTTAAACTGATGTACATTTTTTTGAATAATATATGCAATAACTTGATCCATAAGAATCCTTCATTGTTCTTATTCAGATCAAGCTCCTCATGACACATTGTTCTTATTAGGATCAAGCTCCTCATGAATATATTTTATCCAATTATCATCCTTGTTATCCTCTCTAAATGATTTAGTCTCTACTTGGGAAAAAATGAGGTTTTTTGTAGAGACTTACTCCTTTGAGTTTTTACTGAAACTTTCTGATCACTAATGAAATTTTATTCATTGATTTTAGCCTTGCTTGTATTTCTTTCAGTTGATAAAAATATAGCCATCTTTGAAATGATAACCCAATAATTAATACTTCTTAAAAATAAATTCATTTCTTTCATCACAAATCTAATAAACATTATTTATGTTTTACATTAATCCATCTAAAAACATATCATTCTTTAACATTGCCTTTTGGTTCCACCCTTAGGAATCTATGATTACCATACATATAATTCTCATAAATGGGAGGAATTCACCTTTGATAATGAATATATTATGTGTATTTATTTATTTATTCTAAAAAATTAATATTTTATGAACCTAATAGGATATCTTTTCTTTCTCTTGGATGATGTAAAGCTTCAATCCAATATATCTTATTTTATCCTCATCCTCCTCACTCATTGATTGGTTATTTAGTGAGATATATTTTCGTTTTTTTATCATCATCTTGCTTTACCATCGGAATATACCTATGGTCAATAATGTTTGCATAGTAAAATCATTATCCATATAATTAATGTATTGTTTAATATTTATATTTAATGTGTTTCTTTTCAGTATTAATCATATAATAATCATTTTATTATACAAGTGGATTCTTTTGTTTGAGTTGGGGTGGTTTGTTTGAAACTGCTCATGCTCGTGATGGATTGGACTTCGAGCCTATAAATCAGATAATGAAAATAATTAAATTCATCAAGAATTCGTACAACCATTAGGAAAATTTGAATTCCTGCTGCTTATTTAATTAATTTTGTCATCATTTTATATAATATTTTTAAGTAAATTTCCTTATAATTTGTATGTAATAATTATTTATTTTTTTTCATAAATCTTTTAGGAAGTCGTATTTTTCTTTCAACTATCTACAACAATCCACAAAAGAGATAAAATGATACTTTTTTCCAATATAACCATGTTTTCCATATTCATTTCCTTTCTTTGTCAAACTAAAAACACTGCATATTGATTCAATGTTGTTATCTGAAAAACCATTCTTGTTGTTGAAATCCAGGAGAGTATAGGAAGATCATATTCCCATTGTGGTGACTTATCATGATATAATGGGCACATGATCTTATTCTGCTCTTCTGAATTTCAACAATGTGAAAAAAAATCATCTGAGAACATTGAGTCAATATAAAGTGTTGGCAGTTCAACATAGAAAGAAAATGTAAACGTGGTTACATTGGAAGTTAGGATTATTTTTTTTTTTTTTGAGAATTTAGGATGTGTAATAATAAACCGCACCTCAATTCAACACACGGTGTGACCGGTATGACTCCAAGCACTTATTTTTATTTAAAATTAACATGAATTTTAGTGAAAAGGATGACTGAAATACTCAAAACCAATCAAACATATTACAATTATTTTTAAACTTTTGGGAAATTATCCATAATTCATTTGGGACATGTAAGAATTAGATGGACTTTAATTTGATGCATGGTGTGACCGCTATGACTCAATGTATTCATTATCAGTTAAAAATGGACAATTTAGTTCAAAAAATGTCACTCACTAAAAACAAAGTAAATGCACTCAGATTTTATTGATAATTTATGAAATTTATTCATAATTAATTTTTTACATGTAGGAATAAATTTCATATCAAACTATTACACAATTTGGTCAGTATAGTTCAAAGTGTGTATTTCCAGTTTAAAATGACATTTTAGTAAAAAAAAGTGACAAACTCAAAACTGAGAAAACATATTCATATTGTTTTTATACTTTATTAAAATTATCCATAAGTCATTTGAGATATGTAGTAATCATATGTACCTCGATTTTATGCACAGTATGACTGATATGACTCTAAGTGCATCTTTTTATTTAAAAATGACATCAATTTTAATAAAAAGGACAACTGACCTACTCAAAACTGAGAAAACACATACAGATTATTTTGATACTTAATTAAAATGATCCATAAGTCATTTTATACATGTATAAATCATTCATACTTCAATTCGATTCATGGTGTGACTGGTGTCTCCAAGTGTGTCTTTTTATTTAAAAATGACATCAATTTTAATAAAAATGACAACTAACCTACTAAAAACTGAGAAAATGCATTTAGATTGTTTTGATACTTTAGTTAAATTATACATTAGTCATTTTTAAGGTTTAGGAATCAACTTCACATCAATATGATACATTATGTACCTAGTATGACTCAATGTGTCTCTTATCAGTTTAAAATCATCATTTTAGTTCAAAAAATGTTACTCGTTGAAAACTGAGAAAACGCACTCATATTTTCTTAATAATTTAGTAAATTTATTCATAAGTAATATTTGACATGTAGAAATTAGTATCATTTCAAAAATATACATGATGTTATCGGTATGAGTCAAAGTGCGTATTTCCAGTTTAAAATGACATTTTAGTAAAAAAGAAAAGTGACGTACTCAAAACTGAGTAAACGTATTCAGGTTATTTTGATACTTTATAAAAACTATCCATAAGACATTTGGGACGTGTAAGAATTAATCTCACCTCAATATGATTCCTGGTGTGACTGATATGGATCCAAGTATATCTTTTTATTTAAAATTGACATCAATTTTAGTAGAAAGGACAACTCGCCTACTCAAAACCAAGAAAACACATTCGTATTGTTTTGATACTTTAGGAAAATGATAAATAAGTCATTTTTGAAATGTATAAATCATCCTCACCTCAATTTGATACACAATGTGTCTATTATGAATCAATGTGTCTGTTATCGGTTTAAAATCAACATTTTATTTCAAAAAGTGCCACTCACTGAAAACTGAGAAAAATCACTCATATTGTATTTATGATTTTTGAAAATTATTCATAAGTCATTTGTGATGTGTAGTAATAGGTATCACATAAAACTGACACACAATGTGACTGGTATGATTCAAAGTGTGTGTTTCTAGTTTAAAATGACATTTTAGTAAAAAAGACAAGTGACGCACTCAAAACTGAGCAAACACATTTAGATTTCTTTGATACTTTAGAAAAATGATCCATAAATCATTTGAGATGTGTAAGAATAATATATGCCTCAATATGAAACATGGTGTGACTGATATGAATCCAAGTGTGTTTTTTCAATATATAAGTATCATTTTAGTTTAAAATGCACATCACATAGCCAAAACTGAGAAAATGAGCCTAGATTGTTTTCTCTTCATTTAAATTTTGTATTATTACTTTATTTTACTGATTTCATGGTGTTTTTGGTGATACGGTGTGTTGTTACAGCACACTGTATTGGTGTTTTAGTGTTCTGTTACATCACACTACAGTATTCCCTTTATCAGCGCTTTTTTAGCACTAATAAAAGACTCGGTCTTTTAATATCTCTCTAGTAGTCAGCGCTTCTCTAGAGCTGATAAAGGCCATTTTTAGCACTTTTAAAGGCCTATTTTGTAGTAGTGATTGTATAAAAAATACAGTATAAATATTTATATAGTGTATGAAATAATATGATAAATAAGGGAATCAATTTATAAATCAATACAAGACATCAAATAAACCTATCGACCCTCGAGCTCCAGGTTAACACCTGGGGTCATCCAGACCTACTTCGACACATTTTTGGATATCTCTATCGAGTGAGGAGATCTTCCTTCTCTATATAGATCAATAATATCATGGGTGGATTATTCTATTTGGATTAATCTCCTATATTAAGTCTCTAGTAACCATGTGTCTCACCCTCAGTAGTTAAGTGGTGGATCCTCATTTATCAGGATGGATCACCCATGTTGTCAATGGATTATCCTTCATCAGGATGAATCACCCATGAAATATTTCAAGTAACTAAGAAACACTGGGCTCCAAGTGAATTTCCCATGTTGGGGTTACTTATGTATTCCCTTGGTGCAAAACCATACCAGGGGTAAAGAAACCATCTCATACTAGGATCCATGCATATATAACCATGTTGGGGTCACTTACATCTTCCCGCGACACACGTTTCCAAGGGTTAATGTGACTAATCACACTAGGATCCATGTGAATGTCCCATGCTTTAGTCACTCACATATCCCATGGTGCAATACTATATAAGGGGTAAAGTATCTCTTTTATATTGGGCTCCATGTGAATGTCCCATGCTGGAGTCACTTACGTATTCCCATAGTGAAATACCATACAAGGGGTAAAGTGGCAAATCAAAGGGTGGATTCTACTACATCAAGATGAATCACTAGTGGTAGTAATCAAGTATAGAAACATCACAGTCAACTTGTGGATTCTCCTATATCGGGATTAATCATAGATGGTATGCATTGAGTAACCAACATCTCAACCAACTATTGGATTCTGGTATATTAGGATGAACCACGAGTGGTATGCATCGAGTAACCAAACATCTTAGTCAATCGATGGATTCTCCTATATCAAGATGAATCACCAAGAGTATGCATAAAGTAACCAATATCAAGTAAAAACAAGTTAAAATCATACCAATCATCAATATATCAAACATGTTATTATAATCCAATTTGTTCAATTTATCCAATTACTAATTAGCATTTCATTTATTCTCAATTGGTGGATTCTCCATTCTTGGATGAATCAATGAATTCATAGCATGCCAAGTTACCTATTATTTTAATTTATATTTTATACCCAGTTCATAATTATCACAAATCACAGGTTATTCTAAAGTTTACAATTATCACAATTCATGTGCCAAAAATATGAATTCATCATAATTTCAAGGGTAGGCACACCCCTTGGGTGGCCTCAAGTTTGATCTCAATACCAATGGACCCAACAGGATCTATGGGAGGTCGAAGCATATGAATTTTATCAATGTATTGGTTTACTCATTTATTTAGATAGTGTACATGGTGTTCCAATGATATCGCACTTATTGCACATACTAGGAAAGAAAACGGATTTTAGGTAGTTTTTCCAGACCACTGACCTCAAATGAAGTCAACTCCAAGTCAAGAAAAATCCAACAACTTTTTTTGTATCACCCATGTCCAAATATCCTTCCTCAAGCGCCATGAATTCCTATCTCATGTCAAAGAATTACAATTAATTAATTGTAACTAAATTATAATTAATTGAATTATAAAAAGGAACCACATATCCAATAGTTAAAGACAAGAATCCTGAAATTCTTACCTGTATCACCTCGAAATTTTTATGAAATATTTCTCTTTAAAAAACTTTATTTCTTCGATAGCTTTCATTGCACGCAACAACGAGTTTAAATGAACACCATAATATTATTAAAATATTATTTTCTTGTTATTTTCTAGTAATTGGATTGGTGGGTATAAATAGGATTAAATAATTTATGAAATATATATTAAGGTCCAACAAAATGTAAATTTATTGAAAAATTCTTAGAAAATAATCACACAATTTTTCATTTTATTCTTTGAAAATACGTATTCTCCAAAAAAGATTTTTCTTATAATTAAATTCTGAAAGTTTTAGAAGATTTATTTGAAAAAATTAATTTTATTTTTTAATTCAAAATTTCAAAATTATCTTAAGATGAATTTTAGAGAATTTTTGGAAAAGATTGATTTTTCAATGAATAGTGAAAAAAACTAATTTTTATTGAAACTTTTATTTTTCATTTAAAGTATTTACAAAGTAAAATTATATTTTGGTTAGTATTAAAATATTACTAGTTTATTTTTATTAAAACAAATTTAATTATTCTTTTTGAAATGTATTTTATACTTGAATTTAGTATAATAATATTTTATATTTAAAAAAGGTCATTTTTTTGAAAAACCTTTTTCATTGCATTTTGCTGGTTTGATTTTAAATTAACTTCTCAAACTTATGTGATTTTAATTTTAAAAAATGGATTCCATATTTTTAATCAATTATTCAAAATTTAATAAATATGACTATTTTATTTTTGGACAATATGAATAACAAACCTAGTAATTTTTATTACCATGGTAAAGGGTAAATCAGGTAATTAAAGGTTAAAAATAAAATCATAAGAACTATTAAATTACCCAAAGATTAACTAAATCTTATTAGATAATTATATCTTGACCTTAATCATCCAAGGGTATAATTTATGACATTTTTGAGCCACTTGGATAATATTATGACCTTTATAATATTTTATTTAATGAAATGTCAAACATGCCACACTCTTATTTTTAATAAGTGTGATATTTTTAATATGTTTTAATACAAAGGATATGTTTGAATATAAATAGTATTTTGAAATATAAAAGATTTATCTTCATCATGGTAATTTATTTTTAATTTTTATCAAATAAATAATTACCTTAAATGATTTCACAACACTAATGCAAATATTATTTAATTAATGGAAAAATAAAATAAATGATATTAAAAATATCCAAAGTAACATAATTTAATATATTTAACTTTATACACAAATTATCTAGATGAAAATGACATTTTTAGTATATAATGAAATAGTTTTTTCTATTTTTACTTATTTTCTTGATGATTTTAATGTTAAAGTAATGAATAGTATCATAATTGATAATAATGATATTTTAAGGGATTAATATTTTATTAAATTATTTAAAAATAATAAAAATATTAAATAATAAAAAAAGGGGATAATATATGGTCTAAAGTTTCATTACTTGTGCATTTTATAGTCTATTTGGAAGCATTTTTCTCTATAATAGTCTTATTATATTTTAATATTTTGTGAAATTCCAAAAGTGTCCCTCATATCAAGATACAAGGGAACTTCCACCTTCACTTAATTACACCACTTTGAGCCTTATATATCGACAATCCTCTAAAAAAATATTTCTCCACTTCTCTAAATACATTCTATAGGTTTTGGTCTTCTCAAAAGACCAAACCAAGATCCCTTTAGAGGATATCTAAAGGAGTCATTTTGAAGAAGACGCAATCACTCTAACCAATCACTTTAATTTTCTAATCTAATTTAACTCCTCTAAATATATAATATTCATCATAAAATAATATCTTCAGTATCCTAAATATTATTAATTTTTTTATAAATATTAAAATGCCATTATACACTCTTTTCCCATCAAATAATAAGTGAATGTATCGCTCATGCGTACGCACGGTTTGTCGTCTCCACATAGTGATACAATTCATTATTCATCACCATATTTTATGGATGTATTTTATAATGGATTTGATGTTTATATATGATATTTATAACATAATTTTACTTATATAATGATAATATCATGTATACCTTTTTATCATCCAATCTTTTTCGAAATGATACAGTCACTCATGTGTACTTAAGGACGACCATCTCCACAATGAGATGCAATTCGTTTTTCATTTATATTTTACATGGATGGTAATAAGTATGATTTTATGAATATAATATATATATATATATATAACGTGATAATTATTCTATAAATTTGTATTAATATTTACCTTTCTTTCATTTTATAAAATGAAAAATTGAAGCAGAGTTCATGCATACGTACGACCTACTATCTCCATGAATGGTGTAATTAATTTTTCTATATCTAATTTTTATGAATGGTTATAAATATGTATATAATTAATATATATTATTTTTATAACATGATTTAAATTCTATAAATTATGGTATTATGATCAAAGTATAAGAACTAGGACTACTGAACTGAAACGCGCTTGGAAAACGAAGCAGTTATCATCCAGAATAGTGATTTTAATAACAAATTGTTAATAAACAGGTGATAAGATGTTATAAATAAATCATACATATTATTATAGATATATGTATATTTAATTAATTAATAATAAATACATATTTATTATACAGGGTGTTTGAATTTGAAAAGGGAAATGTGAGTCTTGAGGTAAGGGTTTATTTCACAATATCATCATTATTCAGTATTTTTTATGTTTAAGTATCCATTGGTAAATATTTCTCTTCCATGTCCACATTTTCTAAAAATGTTTTTCTAAAATATTTTTTTTATTCTCCTACAATTATTTAAAATCATTTTTACCCATTTTTGATTTTTTACAAAATGGTTTGAAAGGAATCTTTTTTCATATTCTAAATGAGGTTCTTTGTGACTTTTTTGAAAAAAATGCGAAAGGAATGTTTTTTTAACCTATACGGAATGAGTGGATTTTCCCACCATCATGTTACCTAAATTATTTTAAGCTTCCTTTACAATTTTAAAAGTTTATTTTGAAAGAAAATTTTTTCATTTAAAAGTGTGCAGTTTTATTAAATATACATGATATTAAAAGGAAAAGTTATTTTCCTCAAGAATTTTTCTAAGTTATATTTTAAAATAATTTTCCAAATAAGATTAAATCCTTTTATGTTACTTATACTTTACTAGGATTATGATTCAAGGATAATATCATTATTATTTCTCTGGATGGTTTATAATTATGATGAAAAGATGAAATGTTTATAAAACCCATTTTTTCATGGGTTATGATATGATGAATGTTTTATAATCATGTGGAACACATATATATGGTTTTAATTATTGTATGAGTGGTACCTATATCTTACACTAATTCATTGGGTAAATTATTATATCTTATGAGATAATGAAGGGAAATAAATTGATGTTCTTAACCCGTTATGGGAAACAAGTTGATGTGCTTAATCTATTATGGGAAACAAGTCGATGTGATTGATCCACTAGGGAAAACAAGTTTTTATTCCTAATATGATGGTCTTGGTAGTTAAACTTGACTTATGAAATTTTTTCTATACTTATAATGGTTCCACACACATGAACTTATGGTTTATGGTTGATTTATGATTAATTCCTATTATTATGATTTATGTCTTATGAAATGTTAATCTTTTATTCCATAACTCATGTGTATGATCTTTGTTAGATTTAGATTGAACATTGTATGTGTGGTTGATATATCATGACCTTATGCTTATATTATGTTTTTTTATAACCATTAATTAATATCTCCTATATTTACCCTTACTGATCATATGAGCTCACCTTTTTCTTATGTTTTTGTTCCCCTGGATATGAAGAAATTTTTTAGTAGGGTATACTGATATTCATATGAAGAAAACTATGTGGGAAGATATTTATGGTATATGTTTAAGATCTTTCATAAAATAATAATATTTTATATCTAATATCCAAATACTCTAAACCTTTACAATTCTGGCGTGGATCAAATTGTTATGTATTGAATATTCATCTAAATAGTTTTAATATTTGTGTATAAAAATATTATATCATTATAATTGGTATCATAGTAGGTTTTAGACAATATTTGAGGATTGTGGTTAGAAAACTTTTATGAAGAACCTGGGGATAGGACTAAGTATAGGATAAAATCCTAAAGTTTTTTATAATGATCCTAAATGACATAGGTTAAACCGAATGTGTCATGGAAGAAGGTGTTGTGATATAGACATTAGATAAATTATTTTTTAGAATTATATGGTTTTACACTATGATTATGGTTTCTAAAACTATGAATTTTGGTTTTATTCAATGGTTGGAACCCGAAGTAATCGTGTTAATTCCAAATGTGATGGACAATGCAATGATATTCCACTTAAGAAACTGAATTTCAAGGGAGATGGAATGGAGAATCTTACTGTTATACTCATACAACTTTCTTAGGCTATGAATCATTATGAGTTTCTGAATTATCAAAGGGAACAACATACTATTGAATCTTTCATGTGGAAACATCCACCTTCTTTTAGTGGATCTGATAATCCACTAGTGTCATAGAAATGGATCAACACCATTGAGAAAATATTTTATATTCTTCAATGGTCAGTACATGAAAAGGTTTTGCTAGTTTTTTATCATCTAAAAGGAAAAGAAGATCAATGGTGTAATCTTATCAAGAATAAGAGGCAAGAGGAATAAATTGAATCCATGAAATGGGATGAGTTTAAGGGGATATTCTTTAATAAGTACTTCCTCATATTCTATGTACAAATATGGATAAGGAATTACTTAAGATAAAGAAAAATGATGATGAATCTATTGGTACCTATGAGGAAAATTTTACAAGGATTTCAAGGTATCCCTCTAGTTTAATTATCATCACTAAAAGTAAAATTGATTGATTCTTTGGTGTCCTAAAACCAATTATTTGAAAGGAATTATCTATAAGAGATTTTAGTAGCTATGAATAAATTGTTCGATGTGTGATCAAAGTATAAATGGAAATTATAGATTCCCACCATTCCCATGGTTTTGATAAGAAAAGAAAGATCTAGTCTCATTAAAACTCAAATAAATCACATGGTGTAAAGAAATTTTAGCATCTACATGACAAAAATGTGGGAATAAATATCAAGAGAAGTGTTTGAATGGAATTGGGAGGTGGTTTAAATGTGGAAAGGCAGGTCATAAGGATCATGAATGTCTAAAGGTGATGAATATTCTAATTAATGAAATGGAGGAAAAGAATACGTCAACTAATGAACCACCCATGCTCAAATGCTTCAAATGTAAGGTGTATGGGAATTATACCAACCATTGCATGAATCTGAAAGTTGTTTATGATCTGCATCAATGACCTATTAAGCCTAAAGACAAAGAAAAATCTCATGTGATCATGACTTCCAAATTGGGTTATGAGAATGCCATGATGAAAGGTACACTTATCATTCAATCTAGAATAAATAATGTATTATTTGATTCTAGATCCACCCATCAAATTTTCTAAGGGTATCACCATATCACCTCAATAATTATATTTTAAGTTTACTATGAAAACTTCTAATCTCATAATGATAGCATCCCAAGTTTATAGTTCTTCTCTAGTTGAGGTATGTGGGAAAGTGCTTCCTGCAAATCTTATGATTCTACCTTTAGTTGAATTTGATATGATTCTTGGAATAGATTGGATTTATCTATATGGATCCCATATTAATTATTGAGGAAAGTAATTCACATTTCATATCCCTAATAAACCTATAATCATTTATCGATGTAGGGATTAATATGAACTTATAATGGAGATTGATTCCATATTTCTAGTCTTAATTTCTGTACATTAAGGTTATCCATCTTAGATGGTTGGGGAGAAAATCAATATTAAGGATACACCTATTATACAAGAGTTTTTTATGTATTTATGGATGAATTTCTAGGTCTTTCACAGAATCGTGAAGTTGAGTTTTCAATTGAACTCATACCTGGGGAAATGCTTATTTCAAAGACTCCTTATAGAATGTCCCCAAATGAGTTTTAGGAATTGAATAAGCAACACCAGGAGAATCTTGATAAGGGATTCATACACCCTAGTGTGTCACCTTAGGGTTTACTTATTCTATTTATTAAGAATAAATATGGTTCAATGAATCTTTTTATTGATTATCAGGAGCTTAAAAAATTACAATCAAGAACGAGTATCCTCTTCCCCGTATTAATGAATTATTTAATCAACTACATGGATCTAAATACTTTTCCAAGATTGACCTTCATTTTGGATATCACGAATTGATGGTTAGGAAAGAGGATATACCCAAAATAGTATTTCGTACATGGTATCGACAATATGAATTTATAGTGATGCCTTTTGGTCTTACTAATTTTACCTCTATCTTTATGGATTTAATTAATAGAGTATTTAGAGACTAACTTGATCGGTTTTTTATATTATTTATAGACTATATTCTTGTATATTAAAATAAAAAAGAAGTACATGAAGATCACTTGAGTATTATGTTAAAGACCCCAAAGAAGTAGAATATTTATGAACAAATTACCAAGTGTGAATTTTGTCTTCAAAAAATTTCATTTTTTGGTCATGTAATCTTAAATTAGGGTATATCAATAGGTCCTTAAAATAAAAAAAAAGTTATTGAGAAATGTCCTAGACCAACCACAGTGACTGAAATCCATAGTTTTCTTGGGTTTCCTAGATATTATCGATGTTTTGTGAAATATTTCTCATGATTGTCTAATTTTTTCACCAAGTTGACTTGGAAAAGAGTTAAATTCACATGGATGGAGGAATGTGAAGAGAAATTCAAGGATATGAAAAGAAGGTTGGTCAGTGCACCAGTTCTCACACTACCATATAGTGGAGAAAGGTTTGTGATCTATAGTGATACATCAAATAAGGGACTAGGATGTTTTGTCATGAAAATTGATATAGTGATAGCTTATTCCTCATGCCAACTAAAGTTCAATGAGAAAAATTATCCAACTCATGACTTGGAGTTAAATGTAGTAATTTTACATTAAATATATGGAGTCGTTATCTCTATGTAGAAAGTTGTAACATATATACTAATCATAAAAGTTTAAAGTATACTTTAACTCAAAAAGAGCAGAACATGTCCTAAAGAATATGGTTAGATCTGATTAAAGATTATGAATGCTCAATAAATTACCACCCTAAGAAAGAAAACAAGGTGGAATATGCTTTGAGCCAAAAGGATCATGTTAGCTTATCTATAATGAGGATCACAAAAGATACAATATTTATGGATTTACAAAGTATGGACCTGGAAATATTAAAGGAATGGGAGAACTCTTATATTTCTTAAATGAATGTCCAGCTATCTATATAAGTGAATATTAAAGAGGCATGGAAAGAAGATGTATAGTTACAAAAGAATGTGAGAAATGTTCCTGAGTTCAACCTTGATTATAATGGAATAATAACGTTCAGGAACTGTGTATATGTCCCGCTCATACCATATTTGAAGAATAAGTTATTGGATGAGGCTCATAATTCATCATTCTCTATTCATATTAAAAGTAAAAATGTGTATAGAGACCTGAAAGAGTATTTATAGTGGGGTGGAATGAAGAGAGATATTGGAAATTATGTTTCTCACGGTGTTTGGTTTGTCAGCAAGTTATGGATAAGATACAAAAGTCTAAGGGTATATTACAAGTATTAACCATACATGAATGGAAATAGGAAAACATCATCATGTATTTTGTTTTTGAACTCCCCGAAACAATTAAAGGCCATAATTTTATATGGGTTATAGTCGATCACCTTATGAAATCAACACACTTCATTACTATCATAGAATATTTTTGTAACATCCTGGATCCGGATTCCACTCAACAGGTGCCCCATACTTGGTTGGCCACATGGTCTCAAGTGCATTTCCCCAAATGCCAGAGGTTTCCGACTAACAATGAGGGTCTAGGGTTTGATACTGGGGAAACTATGCCCTCATTGGAAGAGTGTAATGCAGTGGAATAAATAATAATACAATAGCAGAAGTAGTAATCAGCATACATCTGAAATACATAGCAAAATACTAATAAGATAAATAACCAAGAATCATTCCATACAAAAGATGATGCATCATGTTATGTTCTAAGAAAACAGCCAAAATAGGTACATTGCAAGAATCCACAATATATGTTTCAAAATCAAAAGAAATAAAGGAAACTAAGAAGCATCGCAAGCCTCGACTTGGTCTCATACTCTCATTCTCCTAAATAGCATCTCAAGTACCTATAGAAGGGTGTTTTCCCTTATCGACACTTGCAAAAATATAATCTATTTGGGTCCAAAAGAATGACCCAAACAAGGTGTGATAAATAAATCCCAGTAGGAAACCACTCAGGATCTGTGTCTATCCGTTAGTGAGTATATACAACAAGTAGTGTACAAAAAGGAAAAGCAGCAAACTAGGAATTACTCAAAAGTAAACAATCCTAAAAGTAATGTTTTCCATTTTAATTCATTATTTTTAGTTCAAACATTCAATTACATTAAATTATATAATTTTCTAGATATGGCCTAATCTCGTCAATCCCCCGTATAAAGAATAATCAACAGATACCTCAGAAGTCTATCTAAATAGGTAAAGTGAAGATCGGATCCAAGATTGTGCTTTGGCTTGGAAAATGCATCATAAGTCATTCCATTTCAATATTAAACTCAACATATTTCCCATAATACTAGAATAATCGTACCCACAGGCATAACTAAATCCTTTCCCTCAGGCCTAATGAATCCTCTCCCACAAGCATAACAAATCCTTTCCCACAGGCATAACAAATCCTCACCCAATGGAATAACAAATCAGTCGGGGTCAAGCCCGATATATCATCATTTCAGCATAATTAAAAACACATGTAAATTACATTATTACATGGTTAAAATATAATAAATCATGTGGGAATCATATATATCAAGCAACAAGTGAATTAAACTATCACAAGACTTAAACGATAATTGGCATATCATGGGGCAAAGGGGAAATCACTAATATCAAACCCTTTAATCAAATCAATCACAATTTACCAAAATTTAAATTCCATTATAAATTTAATTCGTACTTAACAACCCAATAAGGGAAAAAAGGCATGCCTTATAGGCAACCTCATCCAAACTGCTATAAATGGTCATTCTAAGGGAACGCACCCATGGGGTGCCCCTTAATCAAACCAACCATATCAAACATGCTTAATTTAATTTAATTCATGACCTAATCATCATTAGGCAACAAAAAGGGTCAATTTTCATTCAAGGTTACACCCTAAACAGGGTAGAACATCAAAAAATCACATATAAACAACTCTACATTGAGTGAAATTCACAAGACCACCTACCTCGTTATAGTACGACTCTCCTCATCCAGCATCGGGCTTTGATTCTCCCTAGAACGGAGTAGATCTACAAAACAAGTATAAATTATTGACCTTAAATAACTCAATAAAGAGAAGAAATCATGAATAAAGGATCAAGAGGAATCGAGAGATCACTGATTGGGTTCAAACGCAACCAACGGTGAAGGAATTGGGGTTCGAATGATCAATTGGGAAGAAAAAAGGTCATTGGTGCTGTTGTTCGTGAATCTGGATGAGCCCCTACCTGTTTTCACAAAAATGACGCTACTACCTAATTTAATCAATAAAAAAAGTACACAACATGTACTTGAGACTACATGTTGTGTTTATACAAATTCTGGCCTGACCATTACGTGTTTGTGTACCAGTATTACATGGCATGTAGCATTCCATACACAACATGTACCTCTAAGTACATGTTATGTAGTTCCCAATCACGTCATGTAATAGGCCTACATCTAGACCCTTGACCTCTTTTCCCCAATTTTCTTAAGTACAAACTAAAAAGGGAAGATACATAACTCAAAGGAAGAAACATGTTCTTACAAAATTCCCCCTTAAAGAAATTCATCCCAGAATTTCCCTTCAAAGGGTGATGAAGAAAAATGTGAGAACAACTCTGGCCACTGTGATCGTACGTTGGCCTCCCTCTCCCAAGTCTCGTCCTGCACTCAGTCATGCTGCCATAGTAATCGTACCAAAGGAATAGACCAACCATGTATAACCTCTGTGCTATGATCTACAATAAGAATGGGATTCTCCTCAAAGGATGCATCTTCCTACAACTCCACTTTCTTGGGCTGAAAGGTGTGAGACGGGTTCAAAAAGTAAAGTTTTAACTGAGAAATGTGGAATATGTCATGCATAACCCCATACCTCTTAGGTAACTGCAATCGATAAACAACCACCCCGACCCTCTCTGGAATCTCAAACAGACTGACGTATCTCAGTGAAATCTTACTCTGTCTCATGATTCTCTTGTGACCCAACCTCGGTGCAACACGTAAGAAAAATCGATCCCCAACCTCAAACTCTAGAGGTTGTCTACAGTGATCGGCATAAGATTTTTTATGAGACTGCGTAGTATCCATCCACTTCTGAATCAACTAGACTTTTTTAGAAGTCTCCTGCACGAGACGTGGTCCTAGTAAAGCTACACCACCCACCTCCAGCCAGCACAGAGGTGATCTGCATGGGCTACTGTACAAATCCTCATAAAGTTCCATCTCTATAGTCACCTCGAAACTATTATTGTAGGAAAATACAACTAAGGAAATATTATTCTCCCAAGAACCCCCAAATTATAGGATGCATGCTCACAGCATGTCCTCCAGCACCTGTATCGTACACTCTGACTGGACATCAGTCTAAGGGTGGTATGTTGTGATTAGGAGCACCTGTGTACCCAGCGCCCTCTAAAAAATCTTCCATAAACAAGATGTAAATATGGAATCCCTATTTTAAATGATATAATAAGGGACCCACTAAAGTCGTACCACCTCACGAACATACAACTTCCCAATCTCATCAACACTGAAGGTCTCCTTGATCGGTAAGAAGTGAGTGACCTTCGTAAGTCTATCAACCACCACCCACACTGCATCATTAACTTGGGGAGAACTAAGTAAAAGCTTCACAAAATATATCACGACATCATACCATTTCCACTCTGGAATAGGTAACTTTTGTAAAAGCCCAACTGATTACTGATGTTCTGCCTTCACCTGCTGACAGGTGGAACACCTCATAACAAAACAAGCCACCTCTCTCTTCATACTTAGCTACCAGTACTGACAGCGCAAGTCATGGTACATCTGGATAACTCTGGGATGCACTTCCCAAGATAAATCATGAAACTCCCATATCAACTCCTCACATGTGTCAACTAGAACCCAGACACATCCATGGTTCTGCAAGATCTCATCATCACCCACCATCCAACCAGTAGGTGGATCCATACCTGTTACACTTTTCCACATGACTAGGCCCTCATAATCTGATAGTTGTCTCATCCTCACTCTGTCTAGTAGGGTAGAATTCATAGCTAAAGAAGAAAGGAAATTTTGTCCCTGACTGTCATGTACCACCAAGTGCATCTCAGAGAACAACGTCATAAGTTGCCACTCACTACTAGCCTCCTACACTACATGCATATGATTCCTCCTACTCAGTGCATCATCCACTACATTTCCTTTTATAGGCGTTTAGGTAGGATCTAAGTCGAAATACTGGAGGTACTTCACCCACCTTTACTACCTCATATTTAGATCACATTGAGTAAATATGTACTTGAAACTTTTGTGGTCTATGTACACCACAAAACTCTTCCCCAATAAGTAATGTCTCCAACAGTGTAAGTTATGAACAACCATGGCTAACTTGAGATTGTGCATCGGATAGTTCCTCTCATGTGGACTCAATTGTCGATACCCATACACAATGACTCATTCCCCCCTTCATAAGCACTACTCCCATCCTGATACCTGATGCATTATATTACACAGTATAACTCCTTCCCAGCTCTAGAAAAATCAATATCGGTGTTTATGTTAGTCTCCCTTTCAGCTCCTGAAAATCCATCTTGCAACAATCTGACCATAC
The DNA here is from genome assembly GCA_963277665.1 of Viscum album. Taxonomy (NCBI): domain Eukaryota; kingdom Viridiplantae; phylum Streptophyta; class Magnoliopsida; order Santalales; family Viscaceae; genus Viscum; species Viscum album. Next base: position 1,850,125,851 of record OY728163.1, on the reverse strand, counting down.
GTACTTCACAGCCTTCTTTATCAAGCTCTTCATCGGTGCTGCTAAGAATAAGAAGTCATGTATGAAATACCTGTAGTAACCAACTAGCCCTATAAAACTCCAAACCTCAAAGATGTTCTTGGGATGCTCCTAGGTAACTAATTCTCTCACCTTCTCTAGGTCTAATAATACTCCTGTCTATGAGATGACGTGACCCAGGAAGTGAATATGATCCATCCAGAAGTGGCACTTTATGAGATTAGCATATAACTGATTCTCTCTCAGTGGACTCAAAACAATATCAAGGTGTGTGGAATGGTCGTGTCGATTATGAGAATATACCAATATATCATCCACAAAAACCACACAAAAAAAGAATCCAAGGGTGGAACACCCAGTTCATCAATGCCATGAAAACCAATGGCCCATTCGTGAGACCGAACGGCATAACCAGATACTCATATAGACCATACCTACTACGAAACATGGTACAAGGTATTTCTGAAGATCGAACACATACCTGGTGATATCCTAACCTTAATTTGATTTTTGAGAACACCTAGGCTCCTTGAGGATGATCAAACAGGTCATCTATCCATGGAAAGGGATATTAGTTTTTAACCATCGGCTGGTTTAATTTCTGATAGTCCATGTATAGTCTGAGGGTACCATCCTTCTTCTTCGCAAAAAGGACTAGCGAACCCCATGGAGAAGTACTGGGTCAAATAAACACATTTTCCTCTAAATCCTCTAACTGCCTCTTGAGTTTCTTTAGCTCTATCGTAGCCATCCTTTAAGGAGGAATGGATATGGGTACAACTCCTGGAACTAGCTTGATAGAGAACTCCACCTCTCTTACCAGAGGTAAGCCTAAAAATTCATCTGGGAAAACATCCCTAAAACAATCAACCACTAGAGGGAAATCTATCTAACATGTTCCCTGGTCATCTAGATATAAACTGGAAATCTGTGTTGTCATCCCACTCAACCCATGATGCTCGGGTCTAACTCAGATTTCCTATACATCCCACTCTCCTTTGTATGGAAATGATCCACCTTATGATGTAAAACTCACTCTACGGTGATAGCAATCAACAAAGGCTTGAAAGGAGACTAGTCAGTCCATTCTGAGTATGAAATAAAATCATATCATCTCTAAGACATAGAGATCCCAAAATAAGTGACACCCACCAACCTCAAGAGGTCACTCCTTACACTAAATCACACATGTTGTCCTTATCCCTAACGGAGAGTCTAGCATCATAACATCATCAGAAGAGAAAACAAAGAGCCCAAGGCTCTCTACAGTGGGCATGGATATAAAACTATGTGAATCCCTGGTATCAAAGAGTGCAAAAGATAAAATAGAGGTGACTATAATAGTACCTCTAATAGTAGAAGGTATGGGATTCTACTCCTACTGGTTTTGTTGCACTACATAATTATGACCCGTACCGCGGCCCTGAGACACTGTTTGGATTCCCTGAGCTGACCTGCCCTGCTATCGCTAAGATCCTCGGATCTGGATACCACGGCCACAACCACCACCTTAGGCTAAATATCCTGACATATTCCAATTCCCTAATTAGTGATAATCCACTTACCCTACTCCTAAATGTGGAGTCTTTGCGGAACATCTCTCACTAGTTGCTGGTGGAAACTCCCTGTAGTAGCGTTGTAGATGGCCTATCCTACCATGAGCTCGGTACTCAACTGGGTTCATCAGGAATTGTGGCCTCGTATTCTTAGCTCTGCCACACTGATAGCATCTCGCATGGCTACTAGAAGAAACATTTTGACTACTCGTATCCCTATGAGAAAGCTCCATACGATGCTTATTTCTCCCAATCAAGATAGTACTAGATCTTGGTGTTGAATCGCCCTGCTTCACATCTCTATCTTCCCACAGATTATGCTCAATAATCATCACCTGATTCACGATGGCATATACAAAAGGCAACCTAAAAATGGTCACCTACAATTAGATTTTGTACCTAATACCATCCTCAAATCACCTAGCCCTCGATGTCTCGTCACCCATTAGAATAGGTGTGAATCTATGAAGCTTAGTGAAATGGGTATAGTAGTCCATCACTGACATATCACCCTACTCCAGATGCATGAACTCTTAGGCTCTATCATCCCTCAGCATCTCGGAGAAATAGTAGTCATAGAAGACTGTCTGAAAATTTCCCCATGCTATGTCCCAATGGTGCTCTGTCTGAGTGATAACATCCCACCACTTCTTGGAAGAATCACACAGTATATAAGTTGATATCTTGACCATCTACTCAGGAGGCATCTCCAGATGCTCAAAGATCATAAGCATAGACTCCAACCATGAATATATAGCCTATGGTCCACCATCCCTTGAAAACATAGGTGTATGGTGCTGCTGGAATGCTCGTGTTAGTTCTTCCATAGACGTGGCAGGCTGAGGTACTCCCTAGAAGGTCTATATAAACCTCATGAAGCCTTCACAGAACTTTCCATCCTCACCTGTGTCTGGTATAACAGCTAGTACCCTGACTGGTACATCTAGAGGATCCACTGGTATCCCATGGCCAACCACCTCTGGGGTATGCTCATTGCCACTCTCCTGGCGTACAACTAGAGGTCATCATAGTGGAATTTCTTTGTAAATTCCATCACATACACCTCAGTATAAGCTTATTCATCAAGGTACACAGTTCAATCACAAAATAAATAAATAGAAGAATAAAAACCTCAAAAGTTCACAAAATATGAGTACACTGTGTGCAGGAACCATACACGGCGTGTACACTTAATCCCTTACATGGTCATGTACTCCTACCGACTTGGGCATGTAAATACCCCAGGTACACGGTTTGTAGGGACTATACATGGAATGTTCCCTTAAACTCCCACATGGACATGTAAATTTTCTTTCCTTGGTCGTGTAAACTTTCTAGGGACATGGCGTGTCAGGATGACACACAGTGTGTACTCAATTCTTCCCTCCTGGCCATGTACTTTTACATGGCCAGAGCCACATGGGTCTTCCTATACAAAACTACATGGGGTGTACTTAAGGTACACTGTGTGTTCTAATAAAAACACAACAACCCATGCTTTCTATCACACGGCCATTGACACAGTCATCTACCACACGGTGTGTACTCAGAGTACACGGCGTGTACTTGGAAAAGTTATTTTCTTCACGAACAAAAGAACACATGACGTGTGTTCATAGGACCACACACTGTGTTGTCTGGGTTTTTGGACAGTAAGCCCCATAAACTTCCCCAAAACTCCTATTTTTGAAAAAAAAGAAATGGTGTGCCAAATTCCGATCCGTGGGGTCCATACTCCCCATGAATCAAAGCTTGGCATCGATATATAGCACATAACAACAAAATTTATATCCCATGGATGAAACATGATCCGCCAAATTCTGATCCAAGAGGGCCCATACTCCTCAGGGATCAAATTTTGGCATCCATCCAATTCAACCATAACACGTACCAATACACCTATCACAAAAATAGTTATATCTATCACAGTATCTATCACAACAGCATGCATATCTAGCACTACATCTATCACAACAACATGCAATCAGTAATTCACTCTAAATGGCATGGAAAAATGCATGGCATGTGATTTCTTACAAGTTTCTATATGATGCATGAGATGTAATACCCTCATATCATTGAGTTGCAACAAAATAGAACCACAATGATATCAATAATAACAGCATAAAACAAGTGGGTCACCCAATGGTGAAATTGAATCAACTGTAATAGCTAAAAATCCAAAAATCACAATTCAATTCAAGGTAATTTGGATTTTCCCTGTACATGGGGTAACTACTCCTAGGCACAGCTAATTACCAAACTCCATTTCCTTCCTATCCCTTTCTAATGTTTCCAAACAATAAGACAAACTAGAAAATAAAACTCCTCTAATACCACTTTATAACATCCTGGATATGGATGTCACTCAACCGGTGCCCCATACCTGGTTGGCCACATGGACTCAAGAACATTTCCCCAAATGCTAGAGGTTGTTGACTAGTAGTGAGGGACTAGGGTGTGATAATGGGGAAACTATACCCTCATTGGCAGAGTGTAACACAACAGAATAAATAATAATACAATAGTAGAAGAAATAATCAGCATACATCTAAAATAAACAGTAGAAGAATAATAAGATAAATAACCAAGAATAATTCTATATAAAAGATGATGCATCATGTTATGTTCTAAGAAAACATCCAAAATAGGTACACTGCAAGAATCCACAATATATGTTCCAAAATCAAAATAAACAAAGTAAACTAAGAAGTGTCGCAAGCCTTTTATTGGTCCCATGATCTCTTACTCATAAACAGCATCTCAAGTACCTGTAGAAGGGCGCTTTCCCTTATCAACACCTGAAACAATAAAATCTATTTGGTTCCAAAAGCATGACCCAAATAGGGTTTAAGAAATAAATCCTAGTAGGCAACCACCCAAGATCTGTGTTTATCCGTCAATAATTATATGCAACAAGTAGTGTACAAAAAGTAAAAGTAGTAAACTAGTAAGTAATCAAAAGTAAACAATCCTACAAGTCTTTTTTTCCATTTTCATTGATTATGTTCAGTTCAAACATTCAATTACATTGAATTATATAAGTTTCAAGATCCGACCTAAGCCTATCAATCCCCCGTATAAAGAATACTCAATAGATACCTCAGAAGGATATCTAAACAAGTAAAGTGAAGACTGGATCCCAGATTGTTTTTTTCTTGGAAAAGGCATCATAAGTCATTACATTTCAATATTCAACTCAACATCTTTCCTGCAGGCCTATAAAAACCCTACCTGCAGGCATAACCAAATCCTTTCCCTTAGGCCTAACGAATCCTCACCCACAGGCATAAAAAATCCTCACCCACATGAATAACAAATCCTCTCCCACATGCATAACAAATAAATTAGGTTCAAGCCTAGTATATCAAGATTTCAGCATAATTAAAAACACATGTAAATTACACTATTACATGGTTAACATATTAAAACTCACATGGGCATCATACATATCAAGAAATAAGTGAATTAAACTATCACAAGGCTTAAATGATAATTGGCATATCATGGGGAAAAGGGGAAATCACTCATCCCAAACCCTTTAATCAAATCAATCACAATTTACCACAATTGAAATTCCATTATAAATGTAATTCATACTTAACAACCCAATAAGGGAAAATAAGGCATGCCTCATAGGCAACCTCAACCAAACGGCCATAAACGGTCATTCTAAGGTAATGCACCCATGAGGTGGCCCTTAATCAAACCAACCAACTCAAACAAGCTTAATTTAATTTATTTCATGACCTGATCATCATTAGGAAACAATAAGGGTCAATTTCCATTCAAGGTTACACCCTAAACATGGGAGAATGATAATTCGGCACATATAAATAGCTTGACATTGAGCGAAAGGCATAAGACCACCTACCTCATTGTAGTATGACTCTACTCATCCAGCATCGGGATTTGATTCACCCTAAAATAGATTAGATCTACAAAAATGGTATAAAAACTCAACCTTTAATAACTTAATCAAGATAAGAAATCAAGAAGAAAGGCTCAAGATGAATCAAGAGCTCACTGATCGGGTTCAAACGCAACTGACGGCGAAGGAATCGGGGTTTAAATGATCAATTGGGAAGAAAAACGGACATTGGCACTGTTGTTCATGAACCCAGATGAGCCCTTGCCTTTTTTCACAAAAACGACGTTATTGCATGATTTAATCAATAAAAAAAGTACACGGTGTATACTTGAGACTACATGTTGTTTCTATACAAATTTTTTCTTGACCATTATGTGGTCGTGTACCAGGATTACATGGTGTGTAACCTTCCATACATAGCATGTACCTATAAGTACATGGCATGTAGTTCCCAGTCACATCGTGCAACAGGCCTGCACTCAAACCCTCGACCTTTTTTCCCCCATTTTCTTAAGTACAAACTAAAAATTAAAGATTCATACCTCAAAGGAAGAACTGGGTTCTTACCATTTCTCTCTTGATCATCTTTCCAAAATATATATTAAGGAAGTGGAAATATTTCATAGAGTACCACTTTTCATTGTATCTGATTAGGATCTGAGGTCTACCTTGAAGTTTTGGAAAAGTCTTCAATGGGCTCTATATATAGAGTTAAATTTTAGCACTATTTATCACCCTCAGATAGATGTTCAGCCTCATAGGATCATTCAAACTCTAGAATACATGTTGAGAGCTTTTTCTATCCATCCAACGGCCCAAAGGACTTCAAATTTTTTATTATTATTTTAAAACCCCCTTTTAAGGGAAGAAGGGGAAAAACCCTAACAGACATCATCGACTTAAGACAATCATGATCCAAAGGTCAAGTGAGACAAACCAAAACAACAATGTGGAGCACCCCCTCCCAGCATATAACCATGATATAACTCTCCACCAAAGCATGGATAACTGGCAAACAAGTGTCATGTGACAAAGAACTGGCCCGATCCGATGGCTAACGCCATACCCTCTCAAACAACCAAATCCGAAAAGCACAGTAGTGATGAACAGCAAGCTCGAGAACCTCTTCTGGGACCTGATCCATGTGGAGTCTGGGTCCATCACCAAACCAACAGACCTCACATAATAAAACCTTTCCACCATTCCATAAACAATGAACCAAGGCTCCAAACCCCGCTGCCCTCCACAGGACACCCCACCATCGTACCTTCACAAGCCTGGAAGACAATTCAAAAGGCAGGGGATCAAACCATAGTCACTTAGGACTGGATGGCCCAACCCCGCGTCGAGATAACACCACCGATGAAGTAATCTGAGACATCCTGAAACAAAAATGCCTCTCTGGGCATGGATCTTCTTCAATCAGAACCACGGATACACCTCATCAGGTTCCAAAACTAGCGTCACGGAGATGAGGAAAAGTGGAAGGGCAGAGAAGATCTGTCGATGACAATCCAAACCAAAACCAGTACTAACCAAATGCAAAACCACAGTATACCAAAATGAGACCTGAAAAAAAAACCACAAACCAAAACCAAAGAGAAAACCCTCCCCCTCTCGAACACAGATCTGGGTGAGCCGCACTAGATCCACTGAAGACCACCTGGTCACGCCGACCGAGCCGAGAGACCTTGATGGGGTTGATCCACATCATCAGAAGCACTGGCAAACTCCGATCCACCGCTACCGAGCCACGACGTCATCAGGAGAGGCGAGCCTCGCCGAGCAAGCAGAGAGAGAAGCTGCCGAGCCCCGTCGAGACGCCGAGATGCTGAGCATGGAAACCGAAAGTGTGACATCGTCCTCTCCAAGCCGGAACCAGGTTCATCCTCCGCGAATGGATATATCCAAAGGGGGAAGGGAAATCGACTCGGAGAAAACCCTAGGCGGCGCAAGGTTGGGAGAGATGTCGCTCTGAGGCCACGCTAAAAACCGAGCTTTCTCTATGGATTTCAAAGGTGGTTGGAATTAACACCTTTATTTGGGATAATTTTCTTATAATAATATCTTTCAATCCATCATTCATATGGATCCTTATGAATCCCTCTATGGTAAGAAGTGTAGAACTCTAACATGATGGAATAAAGATGGATAAAAAATCTATTGGGACCTTTTCTAGATGAGGATATAGAAAATAAGGTTAGGTCCATTAAAAAGTACATAAGAGCATCTCAGAGTTGACAAAAAGTTTATATTGATAATCATCATAAAGATCTAGAGTTTAAAGTGGGTGATAAGGTATTCCTACGAATATCTATCGGGAAGAGAGTGATGGGGTTTGGAAAGAAGGGAAATCTAAACCCTAGGTATATTAGTCCTTTTGAAATTCTTGATCATATATGGATAGTAGCTTATTGATTGTATCTTACATCAAATATCTCTCAAGTTCATGATGTGTTCCATGTATCTCTCCTGAGGAAGTACATACTTGTTCCTTCACATGTATTAAACTCAGAGTTTATACCATTGGATTAAGATATTTATTATGAATAATAACCAGTATAGATTCTAGATCATAGAGATAAAGTTATGAGAAACATGATCACTTGTCTGGTTAAAGTTTTGTAGTGAAACCACCAATTTGATAAAGCTACGTGGAAACCTGAGGATGTGTTGAGGTAGAGGTATCCTTATCTGTTTGAATCCAAGTGACAAATTTTAAGGGGGAAATTTATTTTAATGGGGGTATAATGTAACGCCCTAATATTTTTATGAAATATTTCACTTTAAATAATTTCATTTCTTTGATAGCATGTGTTGCATGCAACGGTGAGTTTAAATGAACCGCGTAATATTATTAAAATATTATGTGTCTATTATTTCCTAGTCATTAGATTAGTAAGTATGAATAGGATTAACTAATTTATAAAATAAATATAAATTTACCAATCAATATAAATGTATTTAAAAATTCTTATAAAATAATCACATAATTTTTAGTAAAGTCATTTTATTCTTCAAAAATACATTTTCTCCAAAAATGGTTTTTCTTAAAATTAATATCTGAAAATTTTAGAAAATTTATTTGAAAAAATAATAATTTCATTTTTAAATTCATAATTTCAAAATTATCTTAATATTAATTTTTTAAAATTTTTAAAATAGATTTATTTTTCAATGAATAGTGAAAATACTAATTTTTATTGAAAACTATATTTTTATTTTAAAGTTTTTACAGAGTTAAATTATATTTTGATTAGTATGAAAATTTTATTAGTTTATTTTAATTTAAAATAATTCAATTATGGTTTTTAAAATGGAGGCTATACTTTAATTTAGTCTAAAATCATTTTATATTTAAAAAAAGGCATTCTTTTGTAAAACTGTTTTTCGTTGCATTGTGACGGTTCAATTTTAAATTAACTTCTGAAACTTATGTGATTTTAATTTTTGAAAAATATATTCCATATTTGGAATCATGATTTACAAATTTATTAAATAGTACCCATTTATTTTTGGACAATATGAATAGTAAACTTAATATTTTTTGTTACCATGGTAAAGGGTAAATCGAGTAATTAATGGTTAAAAATAAAATGATAAGAACTATTAAATGACCCAAAAACTAACCTAAATCTTATTGGATAAGTATATATCTACAATAGTCATCCAAGGGTTGAATTTATGACATTTTGGATTCACTTGTATAAGATTATGACCTTTATAATATTTTATTTAATTAAAAGTCAAACGTGTCACACTCTTGTTTTTAATAAGTGTAATATTTTTAATATATGGTTATCCATAGGATATGTTTGACTATAAATATTATTTAGAAATATAAAATATTTATCTTCATCATCATAATTTATTTATAATTTTTAGTTAAGAAATAATTACCTTAAATACTTGCACAACTCTGGTGTATGTATTATTTAATTAATGGAATAATCAAATAAATGATATTAAAAATATTAAAATAACATAATTTCATATATTTAAGTTGACCTATGAATTCTCTATATAACCATACATGTTTAGGATATAATAAAATAGTTGGTTTGCATTTGACTTGTTGTCTTGATATTTTTAAATTCAAAGTAATGAATGGTGTCAAAATTGATAATAATGATATTTCATGGAATTAATAATTTATTAAATTATTTTAAAATCATAAAAATATTAAATAATCACAAATTTAATAATATGTGTTCTATTATTTCATCCCATATTCATTTATAGTCCATTTGGAAGCATTTGGATCTAGAACAGTCTTATTATATTTTAATCTTTTGAGAAATTCCAAAAGTGACCCTCACCTCAATTATAAAAGGGAACTTCCTCCTTCACTTAATTACACCAATTTGAGACTTCTATCTTTACCATACTCTAAAAAAATATTTTCTCCACTTCTCCAGCCACATTCTAAAGGTGCTAGTCTTCACAAAAGACCAACCCTGGATCCCTTTAGAGGAGATCTAAAGGAATCATTTCAAAGAAGTGGTAATCGCTCTAACTGATGACTTTCTTTTTCTACTCTTTTTTACATCCTATAAATCTATAATATTCATCATAAAATAATAAGTTAATTATCCTCAATATGGTGAAATGTTATTATGATTATAAAAATTCCATTATACACCCTCTTTCCCATCAAATAATAAGTGAATGTATCACTTATGTTTACGTGTGTCTTATCGTCTACAGGTATCAATACAATTCATTATTCATCACCATATTTTATAGATGGGAATTATGATAGGTTTAATTTTTATATATGATATTTATGAAATAATTGTACTTCTGGAATGATAATATCATGTCTACTTTCTTATCATCCAATATTTTGGGAAATGATAACATCATTCGTGCATATGTATGATATATATAAAATAATAATTATACTAGAAAGGTTTATTATTATTTAACTTTATTTCATTCCATCAGATGAAAAATGGAAAATGCATTCATGTGTACGTATGGCCTACCATCTCCATGAATGATTTAATTCATTTTTCTATCTCTAATTTTTATGAATGATTATAAATATGTATATAATGAATATATATGATGTTTATACCATGATTTTAATTGTGAAAATAATGGGGCAATGATCAAAATATAAGTATTGGGACTACTGAACCGAAACATGTTTGGAAAACGAAGCAGTTATCACCCAAAACAATGATTTTAATAACAAATTATTAATAAATGGGTGATAAGATGTTATAAATAAATCATAAATGGTATGATAGATATGTGGTTATGAAATAGATATATAATAAATATATATTTATTATACAGGAGATTTAAACATGAACAGGGAAAGGTGAGACTTGAGGTAAGGGTTTATTTCACAGTCTCATCATTATTCAGGATTGTTTATGTTTAAGTCTCTATTGGGGAATATTTCTCTTCCATGTCCATGTTTTCTAAAAAACGTTTTCAAAAAACATTTTACTATTATCCTACAATTATTTAAAATTATTTTTACACATTTTTTTAATTTTTACAAAATGGTTTTAAAGGATTCTTTTTTTCGTTTTCTAAATGAGGTTATTTGTGAGTTTTCTAATAAAAATATGAAAGGAATTTTTTTTAACCTATATGGATTGAGAAGATTTTCCCTCCATAGTTTCACACCAATTATTTGAATTTTCCTTTAAAATTTTAAAATTTTATTTTCAAAAAAAAATGTTTTCATTTAAAATTGCACAGTTTTATTAAATATACATGATTTTAAAATGTAAAAGTTATTTTCCTCAAGAATTTTTCCAAGTGATCTTTCAAACAGTGAAGGGATGAGATCGAAGGGGCTCTTGGAAGATAAAACCTCATATTACTATCATTTTCCTCATCAAGGATTTTAGGGAATTGAATATGGGGTTTTTGAAACAATACCATCACTTTAAAACCTATGTTAAAATTCCCAAGATAAGTTCACCACATAAAAACATGTTTCACCATGTGAAATTTTAGGAAAAAGCATTTATTGGGCATGTCCAACCTGTTTCAAGGCATGACACTATGTGTCATGTTGGGATTTCTCAGGAATAGCCCTCTAGCCCCATTTTCACATCATAAAACCACTTGTTGAACCCCATTAACCTTCTTCGCATTTTGAATACCCTGTTCATGATGTGAATGGGCTTCTGCAACACCATTCACCAGTCTCGAGGCCCCAGACACTCCTTCGTCAGCTTCTCAGACCCCCGGGTCAACACTCAAGACTTGAACCCCATCCCAAAACATCATTTTAGAATTCTTAAACACTCAGAACCTCATTTTGATTTTCGGTTCTCAAAAGGAACCATTCACTAAAAGGATAAATTCAAATTCCTATTGAAAAACTTGACCTGTATGGATGCTGGTTCTTACAATACACTACCATGATTATATAACACCCTTATTGGAATTTATAACTCCCCCATTTATTTTTATATAAAATAACCAATAAAATGAATATATTATAAAAGGTATAAATTCTATAAACCATGGATACATCCATAAGAGGCTTTAAATAATTTATTTTTTAAGACTAAATCTTGTATTATGGTATTAGTTCCCAAACATCATGGGTGTGGGGGTTATAAACATGGTGATATTTTTTAGCATAGACAATACTAGTTATGAATAATAAGCATAATTGGATGAAATGGATTACTTAACCATGTCATAGACCTTTGTAAATTGAGAAATCCATGATGAATTTACCTCAATTATTTAGTAATTTCATGAATCCACTTTTGTTTGAAATGTGGATATCCTTCCTAAAGAAGACGTTCATTATGGTGAAATAATCAAAGTAGCAGAAGTTCATGTTAATAATTTATCACCTAAAGGGAGACTAAAACTGATATTTGAAATTAATAAACAGTATGAAGATGAGGATGGGATCAAATATATTTTTTGTGAATATTTCAAGAATTTATTTCTTGAAAAGTAATTTCCTCACGCGATGTTAATTAATATGGTGCACAAATACTTGGAGATAAAGAAGAATATAATGGTAAATTTACTTGATTAAAAAGGCATACATCATGGTTTTTCATTTACTTGATTAATAGAATATATATATATATTGTAATGGATTAAATTTGATTCTTTTTAAGTCCTTTTTCATCCAATGTTTTGATAGCTACAAATAAAGTGTTCATTGTGTTAGAATATTTGAAATTTAGTTTTCAAAGACCCAATGGATACATGGGGTCTTTGAAAATAAACAAGAGGATAAAAATATGTTATAATTTTATATGAAAAATATTTAGAGACTAATAAGTTCAAATGCCACTATTATCGGATATGTGGAATGAAATACTTTGCGAATTTCCTACAAAGAACTAGAAGATACTTTTAATGTGAAAAGAAGTAGCATCAAGCTTGAGAATGTCACTAATGAGTGAATCATGGTCACTCATTTAATCATTTTGAAACCCAAGAATATAAGAATAAAGTGTTCCAAAATGATCATCACATATTCGGATGGTTTAATTATAATGAGGTTATCTATTATGTTAATTATTTTCCAAATGTGAGGATACAATATTGGTTTTAACACCCTTATCTATGAAATAATCAAGGTAAAGATCATTCATATTGTACCAAAATAGCTAATTTAAATTAACTTAATGGTATTGATACAATTTATTATATATTTATTCCTAAGAATGGAATGTTTCTTATTTTATTTTGAATCAACTCATTCAGCACATGAGCCTCAGCCCAGTTGGTGAGGACTTCTTAAGTGCATCCAGATGACCTGGGATCAAATCCAGGCAGAGGATAATTTCTGAGTGTACTATAGTAGGTACTGTAGCAGGTACTGTGCAGTACTGTAGCAGGTACTGTGCAGTACGGTAGCAGGTACTGTGCAGTACTGTAACAGGTACTGTGCAGTACTGTAGCAGGTACTGTAACGAGGACTGTAGCAGGCAATGTTTGGCACTATAACAGCCAGGAATATTCCCCTGTTTGGGCCTTCAAGCCACTGATTTGGTCCCTGAGTCCTTTAAGGCCTTTAGGCCACCTCAAGGCCTTCGGGCCACCTTTAGTGCAGATGCAAACCAAACAACCTATAAGGAATAACCTTTAAAAGGAAGATGAGCAAGGAGATTTCACCAGTGCAGAAGCTAAATAAATTGAAAGAATGAGAGGGTATGGCACCTGCCATTGGGACAAGCCTATGCATGCACAGAAAATCCTAGCCGAATAGCCATGCAAAGGTGGAGAGCTGATTTCATGATGAAGATGTTAGGGAGGAGCAGTTCCAAGTAGTTACTTTGGGTTGTATGTAATGTTTGAAGCCTATGGGCAATGAATTCCTCTAAGGACTACAGTCCATGTAATACTTATGCCTACGGGCCTTATAAGGGTTCCACCTCACCCCTTGAAAGGTGGATTATCAAAATCAAAAAAAAATGAAGGCCTTTGGTCCATTGGAGTAATCAACTCATTCATTTATACCATGAAGGTTCATGGTGTACATGAATTCCCTACCTCGAATGCTAATGGTTAATTTATCAGTTTTAACACTAAAAGATAAATCAATTGTCACCCAAATATTAAAATATTTCCCCATTTCTATTTATGCAAAATTATTACCTACAAATTGAGTGGTTCTTTCCTTTAATTTGATAGCATTCTAGGCATATATTGACTCTCATATTATATGTCTAATATAAATTTTTAAGCTAAAGTGGTTGCATTTAATCTCATAAACCAAACCAAGTTAAGATTAAAATATAAGGATAAGAATTAAAATAATTCCTTAATAAATTATTTTATGTGTAAAGACTATTATCAAAGGATGGGAATGAATTTCTTTCCCCAATTGAGAAAAGGGATGGAACAAATATAAAGTATGTGCCCATTATGAAAGAGTTTGTTTATATCTTCCTGAAAGAGTTTATTGGACTTCCCTGTGACTAATAAGTGGATTTATGCATTGATATCATTCATATAGATCAACACATATTGAATAATGTATATAAAATTCCACCAGTTGAGCTGAAGGAGTTGAAAATGAAACTATAAGATCTTCTAAGAAAAGGATTCATTCATCTTAGTTTATAACTTTAAGGTGATCCTATTATATTTATAAAGAATATGGATGTATCAATAATATTTTGTATTGATTATTGAGATATGAATGATATTTTGATCAAGGATGACTATCCTTTGTTAATAATTAAGGATTTATTTGGTCATATTTTTTTCCTTGGTATTTTTCTAAGATTAATCTTATTTTTTGGTGAATTAATTGATGGTAGAAAAGGAAAATATCCCAAATACCAAATTTCAAAAAATTCATGGAAATTATTATTTTTTTGTGATTCTTTTTAGTCTAAAATATTCTCTTGTAGTGATTATGTATTTAATGATTAAAAACATTAAGGATTAACTTGATAAGTTTTTTATAGTCTTTAAACATGATACTCTAAATTATTCCAAAATTTAGAAAGATCACAAAGATTATATAAGGATTATTATTTAAAAATTGAGTATGAATAATATATAAATTGTTATAATCAAGTCCATGAATGCCCTGAAGGGTATATGTATTCATTTGGATCTTGTTCCCATGTTATAAGTCGCAATTAATATTTCATGCATACCATACAAGAATATCAACTAATTGATTAAAGTTTAAGTGCGTAGATATGAGGGTTTTACTCGATTCTCCCAATGAGATACATCTAAGGACCATACACACAGTGATGTACTAATGTACTGAATAATCATTAATCCACTATTGAGGGATTATAAGTTTAGTATCGGTCCACTTCTAATGAAAAAAAATGCTTTCTTTTCTTCTCTATCCACTCACTATTTTGAGAAAATTGTTACAAATGAATTGTCACACGTGACATTATAATGATAGATCAATGTAACAAGTATACTAAACCAAGAATGGTGATTCTATTTAGCTCCATGACAGCATGAACAATGTGTTCATTTCCTCATATATTCTAGGTCTTCTATTATGTATGATATAGTGGAAGATTCACCTTCTCTATATGATCTCTATGTATCACATTGATTTATATTGTGTTTACTTTATTTTTCTAGCCTTTGATCTATGTCTCTCTATATTATCATGTTTTAAAATCCATCATATATTAATGAATCATAAAAACCTAGAAAAATAGTATAATATTATCCTTAATAGTCTTCATGTGTCATGCCTATTTAAGGATACTAAAAACATAAAAAAATGTCAAACCATGTCTCCTAAAACAATATAAAAACACTCCAAAATTAAAATATATATATATAAATCTTTAATTTTATTTTTTATCTACAAAACCATGATGTGATTATTTCTTTCCATGGGAATAGTTGCCTCATTAAATGGTTAACTCCCAAGATCTATGAGCATTAGTATACTAAAAAAATAAAAAATAGTCAAACCAAATCTCCTAAAATAATATAAAAACATTTCAAAATTGATTATAATATAAATATTTAATTTTATTTGTTATTTCCAAAACCAGGATGTGTCTATGTCTTTCTATGGGCATACTTACCATAGTCAATAGCTGACTCCCAAGATCCATAAGCATGGAATATATATATCTTAGAGTTTTTTCATGTATTCTCAACACAACATGGTTTCCCCTAGTCATGAAATGGTTTTCCTAAACCACATTTTAGGTTTACAAACCCAGGTAGATATCCAGTTTCATATGACATCACTAGCTATTTTCCTTTGAAACTCTCAAGAGCTTAGGCATGGTCTTCCTCAAACTTCCATGGAATCTAGTAACTTTTTAAAATCTTCTCTTCAGAATGCCTCCATCCATGATGTGAATATAGTTCTCCCCATTTAATATAGTAACTCTCACTACCACCACAACAAACTCTACAATACGGTTCCACTGAACAAACCATTTTAAGAAGTATCTCATCAATTCTTCTTATTAAAAATGAATAAGACAACACCATTATTCCATTCACCGTGACATGGTTACATTATCTATGACATGGTTTGTCAAGATGTTTTAGAAGGATTTTAAAATCTTATGTAAGTTTTAACACACTCAAACCATGAATTCATAAAAATCCATCACCGCTGAAAGGTTTGGTTATCCTTTGCAAATTCATCTTTATAAATTTAAAAACTTTTCCAAAATTCTCTTAAATTTTCAACACAACACTATAAAAATCCATTTATGACTCTAAATTACAAGTATTTTTAATATACACAACACTAGCAATCTTCATACTTTGAGTGACCATAAAATTCCAACACACTCCTCCATTTTTAATAGGGTTCCAATATTCCTCATTTTGGATTTATTAGAAATTATTATATAGTTTAAAATCATCTATATACATAAAATAAAAATAATGAAGAAGATTCTTTTCATAATCTCTAAGCCCACTTGATTCATGCTTGATGTAGGAAACAAGAGTAGAAGGAAATATTTTAATGCATGCCACTTTTTTATTCCAAGGATTTTCAAATACTTCAAATCATACCACTTATTTTATCAACACTAATCAATATCATGTCATATCACTTGTAACCTTGTTTCATATGATTTGAAAACATTCCCCCTAAATGTGACATAATATCTATGTGTTCCACTTGTTATCTTAGATAATAACTTGAGCTTCTTATTTATATAAAAAACAAGTACTCCCCTTGAATCGTATATTATCCTATTTCCATTATTCTCCTTAGGATATAGATTATCCATTTTCAATTCTTCACCATATTTAATAATAAACCCAAAGGGTAATTTATTTCAAATTTTTAAACATGAACAAATATTTATTGTAATTTAAACACATGGATATAGGGGATCTTCTTGATCTTATTATGTTAAGAGAGGTGGTTAAACTTTGAAATTCAATCGATGCTTCACAAATGATGGTGTGGTGAGTGGTTTTGTGAAAATATCCACCCCTTTCTCATTTTTTCCAATGTTATCCACTTTTTAAAACCTCCTTCTCCATTTTCTCTTTTTAAAAGTGACATGAATCTTAATATGCTTTGAATATGAGTATTGTATTGAGTTTTTCATAAGATCGAATGCACTCTTGTTGTCACAAAAGATTTTCATAAGCATATCAACTCTTTCACTAATATCTTATAATTATTTCTTAATCCAAATCAGTTGGGTAAATGGATTTATGGTTGATATATACCCTTCATCAGTTGTTCAGAGAGAAACACTACCTTTATTATTTCTCAATCATCCAATGCGTTTATTTCTGATGTAGAAATATACACCACATTTGGCCTTTATATCCACAAAATATCCAACCCAGTCTGCATCTCTATATGCCAAAAACTTTTGTTTCTTTCCTATTTTATACAACAATTCACAATCAATAGTTCCTTTGGCATGCCTCATGATTCTCTTTACAATTATGAGAAGTTCCTCCTTTGAATTAATTTAAAATTGAGTTATTAAACATGTTGCATATAAAATATTTGGTTGTTTCATTGTTAAGTAAAGTGAGCTTTCAATCATTCTCTGAAGTAATCTTGGATTGAATATTTTTTTCATTCTCATTCTTTTTTATTTTACTTTCAACCATGATGGGGTTGAAACCAGCTTACTATCATGCATTCCAAAGTTATTTAACATTTCATTAGCACACTTTTCTTTATAAATAAATTTATACTCCCCTCATTGATTCAATTATAAAAAAATAAAGTGGGTGAGTGAGTTCTTCATCCATTTTTTTTAACCATCCAAATATATATTTTTATTAAAAAGGACACTTTAAGGGGAAGTGGGAAACCAAGTTCACAGGACAAAACACTATGTGTTAAAAGAGCTCACATAATTACAAAAAACAAGACTAAGATGGCTTGAGTTATCCACTTTATATAATTCCCAGTGCAAGTTACCTACCTGAGTTTCTAGATCCTCCCTGATAAGGACTTCGAGGTGGGACACCATCCTGTCCATTGTCTGGATGAACTCTTCCATGGTGATTATGCCGCAGTTGAAACCCCGAGCAACAATTCGGTCTTTCTTGTCAATCCACTCATATATCTCATCAGAGACCTCCCCCTGCACCTATCTTTCATAAATTTTTAAAATATCCTCCTCTGAGGCATTCAGTCTAATGAATTTTTCCAACATTTCTTCCTTGGAGTGAATGATGAGTTTCAAACAGTCCCTTACCTCATCCTCCCTCACTCCTGTGTCTCGACTTGAGACACCACTATCCCTGTCAATTGTTCTTTTGTTCTCTTTACTTCTATCCTTCTTGGCCGACCTGGTTTCCATCGGTTTTGGAAAATGAGAATAGTCTTTGCGTCCCTTGGGCTTTTTCCCCTGGACAACAATGCATTTCCCTGCGTCACGTTTACCTTTGTTCCCTTTCTTCCTTCTTGGGTTATGGGGGACATTTCCATAGGAGAGGTCCAAACTGTCCGAGAAGGGATGGTTTTGACCATCATCACTTGAGTCATCATCCACATGCTCCTCATCCTGCATTGCCAGACTATCAAAGCGATTTTTCAGAGTCACCCCCAATTCCTCTTTGGATCTACTTGGAGCTTCTGACTTGCCTTTTTGGGAAGTGATGGGAATGTTTGGGTCAAAGGGACCCAAGACACCCACCCCCTCCTGGCTGCATTGACCACAATCGAAACCTGAAGACGATCCTGGCTGCCCCTGAAGTGGCACAGTAGGAGACTCATCCTCCTTTTTAAAGTAACCGCAACCCATGAAGATTTGCCAGTAGGTATCCCAGCCTCGACCCTTAAGGCCTCCGGGTCCTTGGCCATCACTGACTGGCACCAAATCCTCCTCTACTGGACTGACAGGGGCCACTTGAGCCTCTATTTCTGAAATACCCAAGGATGGAGCCATGGGCCTCCATAGGTTCACAACCACAGGCGCACAATTCTCTAAATCCCCCACCTGCACTGACTCCCCCAACTGACCCTGAGACCCAGCGCTGATACCCAGGTCCTTCTTCAGGCGTTCGAAGACATCAGCAACCTTTGGCCCTGACTCCATCGGTGAAGAACCCTTTCCTGATCCAGAAGTCACCTTCACAAGCGCCTCCCGAGAGCAATCATCCTGAACCGCGGTAGAACAATACACCTTCCCATCTAGTTGGTGACCTTCCTTCATTGGGACCAAACCTCCCAGAGAAGCGCGACGACAAGACTCGGCTAAATGCCCCAACCGGCAGCACGTATCGCAGAAGTCAGACCACGATTCAAATAACACAGGTTGTCTGCACCGAAATTCCTCTCCAACTGTGATCCAGACACAGTTGACAGCAGGTTTCGAAACATCAACCTCCACACATATCTGTGGGGCAATAGGATGGCAGATCGATTCAGTTCGACTATCTGAACACAGATAACGACCAACCAAGTTTCCAAGCATACAAAGAATAGCCGGATTTTGGAAGGGAAGAGAAAGTTCGGGAAAACTGACCCAGATTGCTATCGAAGGAGAATCCCATTTCATATAGAAATCGTAAGACCAACGGAAGAGGAAGAATCGATATCCATTACAGAGACGAGGATCTCTGGACCACACGAGGATTAAATCTTCCTCCGACGTGAATCGGACCATCATGTGTCGCCTGTCAAGAAGGCCCACAACCGCTACGTCCTTTAAACCCCAGGAAGCAGACACAAACCTGTCAAAGTCGTCGACCGAAGGACGACGATGCCTGAAGCGGGCCACCAGGGTCAAATGCAAGCACGCCGAAGCTTCCAAGAATTCCGAAGAAGATAAAGCGAGATTAGGGCATCCGCCATACAGATCCGGCACTTTAGGGCTCAGATTGATTGAAGGAAAAGGAGGAATGGAATCCGGGTTTGAGAATGGATAGAAAGCAGGCCGGGAGCCTGTGTGAGGATGGAGTCCCTCCCCCTCCGGTGGGGGAGGGACTAGGGTTGCGGCCATCGTCGCTTACGGAGATGCCGCCATGGAGAATAGAGCCGCACCCGTTCCCTATCTTTAGTTCTTCATCCATTGATATCTCAAACTTTGATCTCATCAAAATTGAAAATTGTCCATAGGATTTCGCTTTGATTTTATTAAATATGACATCATAGATATAGATAAGTATTGTAAATTTCTCTTCCATTGTGATCTTCGCATATAAATTTTGTTCAATTCCACATCCCTTGAATTTCAAATTCTTCAGATAAGTGTCTAGTTGAGTATATCAAGATCTTGATGCTTATTTCGATCAATATAAAGTATTTTTTAGATAACATACATTTTTATCAAGATCATCAAGTTGGAATCCATATAGTTGTCCAATATATACCTCCACCTCATGCACTCTATTCAATAAAATTATCTTCATATTAATTTTATAGTTTTTAAATCTCTTTTGAATTTTTACTTCCAAGAATAAACATATTGATTCAATCCTTTACATTGGTGTAGAGGTTTCTTGCACATCAATACCCTTAATTTGGGGATATATTTTATATGTAAACAAGGATTTTATTCTCTCTATTTTAATTCTTATCAAGTTTTTTTCTTGAACACTCATTTTATTCTAATGACATTGTATTCATGTGGTCTCTTCATAAGATCACATGAACTACTCTTTTAAATTTAATCAAGCTCTTCATTCATGGACTTGGATTATGATTTATCCTTCACTAGTTATTCAAATGATTTAGGCTCTACTTGGGACAAAAAGGTTTTACTCTCAACATTATTTGTTTTTTGGATTTTATGTAGGTGTCATTTTTTCACTTAGGATGTTGGATTCATCTGCTTCATCTCTGCTCACTTTCATTATAGTTTGAGTTGGTGTGTGATTCACCATAACTCCATCTTCATGTTTTAATTCAATTTAAGAATCCTCCTCATGGGAGTTATAATAAATCTCTTAAAAATAGATTTATGTCCATCCTTTCCTCCATGAATTTCTTCCAATTTAGAACCACTTTTTATGCTTCTATATTTATCTTCAGTCACCTTCACATGATATTTATAAGCCTTTCCCTTGATAGAAAATAACCAATAAAGGTAGATTCATTCATTATATCTCCATATTTACCTTGAGTTCCTTCTTTATTCTTGATAAAAAAAATATTACAAAGACTCTAAGATGTTTTAGAGTTTTTTGTTCTTCAATACTGCATATCATATGGTGTCACTTTTTCTCATAGACTAATCAAATCCCTTTTTCAAAACATACACCACTACTTTCACTGCTTCTTTCCAATAGTGCCTTGAAGGACCACTCTTAATGATCGTTATCTTTTTTATATTATGCTCCATGTGATTTATCCTTTTGATCACTCTATTTTTTATGGAGTTCTCACTGGTGAAGCCTAATGTTTGATTCCATGTTTCTATAAATAATATTCATCTTCTATTGAAGTAAAAACCATGGAATTGTCTAATCATGAGGTTTTTTATTATCCTTATATATTGATTTTCAACAAGAATTAGATAGATTTTGATGAATCCCATCACCTTCTTCTTTGAGTGCATGATCATGATGCAAGCCATCCAAATGAAATCATTAACAAAAAGAATATAGTACCACTCACCTCTAGTTCCCTTTTGTGTTATTAAACCACAAACATTGGTATGAACGAAGTCAGGAATGTGTGAAGCTCTTTTCTTCTTGAATTCATATGGATTGTGAATTATCTTTCCTTTCATGAAAGTGTCACAATTATTCTCTTATTGCCTCTTCAAAATAAGTATATTGATTACTACCTTAATCTTTGAGAGCTTATTTATGCTTTGTTGATGTATGTGACCATACTAATGATTTTAGAAGTTATTCTCTTATTCTACATTGATAAAACATATATTTTTCCTCGTTATTATCCTAATAGAGATTAGCATTGGTCCTTCAACCTTAGTTAAAGCACTTTGATTCGTAATTTTTATTCATTATCCCTTCTTATTAAGTTAAACTTCAAACATAGAGTTTCACAATTGACTCACACTCAAAAGATTATGACTTAGTCCATCCACAAAGTACATATATGGGTCTTCAGCTCTTCTTTATCTGTCCTTGTCTTGTTGTTGTCATTAATCTTTAAATCCCCATCATTTACATCCTTAAGATTCTTTAATTTTTTGTTAAAATCGCATTTTTCATCATACGAGATGAACATTCACTATCAAGGATCCATCTGCTACAATTTTTACTTGTCTTCAATGAAAATTCAACCAATTATGCCTTTTATTCCTTTTTATTTTGAATCCATGAAATTTCATGATGATTTAAGGTTGCATGTTAACAAACATATTCTTATATTTCAATAATAAATCATTTTTTTCTTCAATTAAATAGAATTCATAGCCTCTCTTTTAACCTTTCTCAAATCTTTTTTAGGATGAATCTTAGTTATCCTTCTACTAAAATCAAATATCTTATGGCTATAATTAGACCACAAACAATACCCATTGATGGAATATCTCCTTAGTTATGTAGGATATGTCGTTGTTCTCTATTTTTTACTTACAATAGCTTCACTGTGTGGGTAACTCCTCACCTCTTTGTAATCTATCATCATGTGACCCAAGTAAGCACAAAATTGAAACTTCATTAATGGAAAAGGTTTATCGCTTCTCTTCTTAATTACATGTGAATACTTTCCAAATCTTTGGAATACTCTTATTAGTTTTGTTTTGAGAGTGTCTCTCAATCTTCAGGTTTCCTTTTTCTATTGAACCATCTGGTTTAGCCTTCATTATTGGATATTTGGATGACTCCCCTTCATATCCAAGTCCACTCTTGCCTAGAGTAAAGGGAAATTTCATATTCAAACATTCCTTAAGTTTTCTTGAGGCTTCTTCAGATTTTACTTTAGTTATATCGCCGTTATAGATACCAAATTCTAGCTTCATCTCAAGATTTCTAAATTTAAATTTAGTGTCAAACTTCTTCCTAAAAGTGACCACCTCTTCTTCATGGGATTCAATCTTCTTTCCTTGTTATTCAATACAAGCATTATGGTCATCAAACACCTTAACTTGTGCATTAAGATCATCAAAAACCTTAACTTGTTCTTCAATCTTTAGCTTGAAGTTAGCTACACTTTCTGAATTTTTTGAGTGATTTCAACATCAAGTTCATTAATATATTCATAAGGAACTTTTTAAATGCCGCTTATTTTTATATTCTTCTTATGTATTTATATCTCCTCTAGAACACCTTCAAAATCCATTTTTAGATCAAAAACTCTTTACTAGTCTTCATCTTTGATTTTGGTTTGTACTTTATCAACCAAAGAAATCAACACATATTCTGAATCATATTTGAATTTAGGTTCTTCTTCTTCAAGGAAGGATTCGCCACCATATTCCTCTTTTTCATTCATAGCTTTTTCCACGGATTTTTCTTCATGTTTTCTTATCAAAGGAACCTTTAGAATGTATTCTAGGGGAAATTTATTTTTTCCTTTATAGGAAATTAATCTCACTCAGTTCATCCTCTTGTCCTCTTGGACACCATGTAATAGCATTCCAATGGTAGTTCCACACTGGTGGAATAATACCTTTTAACATTTCTTTTTTAACATTGGTTTTTCAACCAATGTAAATATGGCCGATGTTGTAAGTATTTTTTTTTAACGTCAGTTATATAAACCGATGTCAATATCTTTATCGGTTATTTTGAAAAACGACACTGAATGTTGTCGATTTTTTTTTCTAAAATATTTTAATCACATAACTCCCTTGGAACAAAAAAACAAGATATAAGAACTAGAAAACTATAGAAACTAAATGAAAACCAAAAAAAGAGACTTAAAGCTTTGAATCTTTTTCCTTGCTTGTGGTGGTGTCCTCCAAATCTAAATATCGTTTATCGATGTTCATTTTCTTTGCAAGGAAGAACTCATGGGTCATTTTTTAACTTCTCCGGGTAAACCTTATGTGGAAGCTTTATCATTTCTACTCTATTTAAATAAATCATCTTCATAAAAAAAACAAATCATCAAAAATATATATCTATGAAGAAAACAAATCATCAAAAACTAAATAATGAAAGAATAAATATAAATATCATGGAAAAGTGATGGAAAGGAGAACAATGAAACGTTACAACAATGGAGGAGTATATCAAGAATGTACAAAACAGGAGAATGAAAAATTATATACAAAACGGGAAAAAGTGTATGTGGCATGATAAATTTGTAAGCGGTGAGATAAAAATTGAAAGGGTGTGTTGTGAAAAAAATGAAACATCGATTGCGCATGATGTGAGATTTTACTTTTAACATTGGTTATTCATATAGTCAACGTCAAAACCTGAGGTTTTAACATCGGTTATTATATAATTAGGGTTAAAAACCAACACGATAAGGTGCGGTTTGAAAAAAATCTAAAGGGTGCACTGTGAAAAAATGAAACATTGTTGTCGTGCAATGTGAAATTTTACTTTCAACATCAGTTATTCATATAATCGATGTTAAAATTATTTTTAGTGTCGATTAATATAAAATTGGCATTAAAACCCCGGTTTTTGCCCTTCTTGTAATGTGTCATTGTGTCTGTAATGGGTTTCCTCTATTCCCATTTTTCATAAGAGGCTTTGCTTTTATATATTATTGGGGCTCCGCACTCATCTTTTAAAAAAATGATTGGGTTGAACTATCCATTGATGCCTTTATGTGGATATATCCCCAATTCTTTAAATTTGTTGCATGAGACTTAATGCTTGGCCCACTTCTCCTTGTTATTTCCTTCATAGATATTAAAAAAAAATATCTCATATAGGTTTGGAGGATGCGAGACTCATTACATCCATGTATATTGAGTGCTCCAAATAAAGCATTTTGATCCCTTACATCCACATTCAATAACTTTCTACCCAGTTCAATCAATGATCTCTCTGCCGAATCACTAATTTAGATTCCATGTATATTTGTAGAGAAAGCATCCAATCCAAGAGATTGTTATCGTGATCCCATTTGATTCTTTTATATCTGATAATTTAGACCCTCAAATATTGGTACTCGTTTTTGTTCATAACATTCTCTGTATTGAGAGAGTTTCAGATATGGATCTCTTGCAACTAACATATTTACTAAGAATGAACATTTCAGCTCTGACACCACTTGTTGTGGCCAAGTTCTCAAACATCTTGATGAGGGGGTGAATTAGGATGTGGCTTCTTTTTTCTAAATGGCTAATTGAATATTATTCTCATGGTACAAGGAACAACAAATTTTTCATACATATCATACAAGCATATCAACCATGTGATTAAAGTTAAAGTGCATTGCCGCAAAGATTTTATTTGGTTCACGACTATGGCCAAAGAGCCGGTTAGGGGCTTACCCAAGTGGTAAAAACTCCTTATAGTCTACATGAAACTAAACTTCAAAATTGAACAAGGGAAAATTCCTGAAGGTATTGTAGGAGCGTTGTAGCATTATATCAGTGTGGATATTGTAGCAAGCACTTTTACGGGGTATTGTGGTAGCAGTATTATTCACCCGAATTGGGCTTTCAAGCCATGTATTGGACCTCCGGGTCACTGGACCTCCAAACCATCATAATATGGCGGTTTGACTATACTGGAGCAGCCTCAGGAAGATGTATTGGAGTGGCAGCAGTCATCGGGCGGAACTAATCGGACATGGACAGAGAGGGACAAAGTGGACACGCCACTGGGTTTAGGCTCTGTGTAGCTCTATACGGGGCACGAACAAGTCGCATCATCAGGTGTTGAGCTAGGTGCAAACATTGAAGAGGTGTTGGACTAGAGAGCATGTCCAAAAAGCATATACACATAGTGTTGATGCACAAAATAATCACTAATCCACTGTTGAGTGATTACAGGTTTTGTCTTGGTCCACTACCAATGTCAAGGTCCACTTTCTATTCACATCTCTACACGATGTTTTGAAACATGGATTGTGAAAAAATTGGAACGCAAACAATTATAATGATAGATCAATGTAACAAGTACACCAAACCAAGAATAGTGTTTCTCTTTGATTACGTGTTATCATGAACAATGTGTATATTCCACATCTTCAATTCAACATGATATAAAGTATCTTTGTATATCACAATTATCTCTTTGTATGTAATATAGTTTCATATCTCTCAGTCTCTACATCATATTCATGTTGTACAAGTCATCATGCCCTCAGGGGCGTAGCCTAGTGAGGGGTCTCGCGAGAGGTCTCAGGTTCGAGTTTTCCCGAATACTTATAAGTGGTTGATTTTATTTATTTCTTTGTATCCCTTCCCCCCAAACTGTTGTAATGTTTTATGAGTCATCATATATCTATAAATCTTCAAAGACATCAAAGATAGTCTAAGATTCTCCTTGATCTCTCCATGTGTCATTCCCATTTAAAGATGCACAAAAAAAATATCTAAAATAGTCAAATCATATCACCAAAAATAGTTTGAAAACTTTACAAAATCAAAAATATATATAAAAATACCAAGATCCATGGGCATGGAAACCAGATCTCTTGGATTCTCATTCATTTCCTTATTTTGATATAATTTTCATATCTTCCCACCATGGCACGGTTTCCCCTGGTTATGGCATGGTTTTCTCAAAACACTTAT
This sequence comes from Viscum album, assembly GCA_963277665.1. Classification (NCBI taxonomy): domain Eukaryota; kingdom Viridiplantae; phylum Streptophyta; class Magnoliopsida; order Santalales; family Viscaceae; genus Viscum; species Viscum album. The sequence goes on along the minus strand of OY728163.1, from coordinate 1,850,098,894 downwards.
CAGGTTTACATCTCTTCAGTAAATATCCAGATTTCCATGGCTTCGCTAGCCATTTTCCTTTGAAGCTCCCAAGTTCCATGGCATGGTCTTCCTCAGCTCCACGTAGTGTCCAGTAACTATATAAAATATAATTTTATGCCTTCATCCTTCACAAATTCATCTTTAAGCACTTTCAAAATTCTCCAGACTTCTCTACACTCTTTTAACAAACCACTAACATTCTTAGACTTCTCTACACTACACACCTCTACCAATATCCATTGAGGAGGTCCATGAATTTCCAACAAAAACACCACCAACAATATCCATATTTTGAGTAACCATAAAACTCCAACACACGTCCATTATCCATAGGGTTCCAATATACATCATGTTTAACAAGTGCGGATTTTGGTTACAAAAAGTAAAAAATTTGAGATATCTAGGCACCAATGAAGGGATTTTTGTTGATCCTTTGACGACAAAGATAACTGAATAATGGTCCAACCCAACAACGAAACACTTGCTATTTTCTTCCTTTGAAGGCATAAAATGCTACCACAGATTACTATGTCAGGAGAATTGGAATACAAATATTGGCAAGTTGAGGGATCAAAACAGTTGACAATCTTCCCTGCCGCCACCACCCACCCCATCTTTTGTTAAACAATAAAACACAGAAGCACCTGCAAATGAACCAACAGCATTAAACAAACAAGATTTGATCCTGAAAATGTACAAAACCTGCTTGTTTTTGCCCCAATTCTGCATCACGCTCGTCCAAGAGATCAGAAGTTTTCCCAAGCCTTGATCAAGGGAAAATTCATCCCAACTTCAGCATCGAATTTGAAGCTCATCCTCGCCCTGATACTAACAATCATAAGCATAAGCCCCGCAGGAAACGTTGATTCGCATAAAAAAAAAAATTCTCAAAGGTCCTCCAGGCTCAGCATGGAGCCAGCATCCCAGTAGACCTCCGAAGGCTTCCCACCATGGCTCGATGCAGGAGACAGCTCATCAAACCCCGCAGAGGCTCTGTCCAAAGAATCTGCCAAATCAGTCACCCGCAAGGCCAAGCCACAGGCCCTCACATAAATCCCATAACCCGCAGCTTTCAGGCCTCCCGACACCATTTCCCTTAAAGATCCTCCCAGCCCCTCATCACCCCCCATGAGACCCAGAAAACGTTTTGATGCACCAGGCCGCCAAAAGGCCACCACCGCACAGCTCCCGTCCACCATTTGAACATCAAATCCCCCAGAGAACACGTCATGGGTGTCCAGCAGTAGGGTCTTTAGTGATGATGCGGACATGCCATTGCCAAACCCCCACAAGAACACCAAACCATCGCTGCTCACTTTTCTCGAGTCGCCTGCCCAGATTTTGATCTCCCCGTCAAGGGAGGAGCCAAACCATGGATTACAACTGTTTGCATGGCTCGTGAAAATTGAAGCAAGGCGGTTTTTGCTATCGGATTGGGATGCATCAGCACTGAACTGCCATGTAAGGCAGAGATTCATAAATAAATGTATCATCCTCAAAGCATTATACCCATGAATCTTGACATCACCCTCTGGAGCTAGAAAAAGGGGGAAATGATGATTCAGTCAAGTCTGGTCTATTCAAAATGGTACAGACAGGACAACCATTTTCACATAATAAAAAATCTTCCGTGATAGAGGTAGCAATTTCAAACCCAACACGATAACCCAACACAACACGACGCGAGTTTAATGGGTTTGGGTCAAGTATAAATGGGTTCTAGTTGTAATCGGGTTGAGTAAGCTGACGCGAATAATATTCGGATCAGCTTCAGGTTGACCATTCCTAAAACGTATAACCCGTGTAACCCAATTCAAAATGTAATGATCATATAAAGTATTAAAAAATGATAATGATAAATTTTATAATATATTTTATTCTTATAATCAACTTAATTTGAAATAACTCAACATGTTTATAACACATTATTTATTTTAAATGGTTTGAGAGGGTCAAGCTGTAACATGGATAACGAATGTTCCATATTAAGTTATTTTTAGTCTAAATGAGATAATTCAATTAGGTTAGGTCATTGACTTTATATGATATTAAGTAGTTGAACATGCCATGATGCAATCTATGTTATATATTTAAAGTTAAAAGGGCTGGCAGGTCGGGTTATGGTAGACTCCTTCAGAAATGGGATGGATTGGGTTAAGGTTGAGCTTAAATGGGTTCACATTACAGTCAACCCGACAACCCGAATTGCCAACTCTATTCTGCCCAGATGATTCAATGGTTTACAACGAATTTCACACATCCCAATAAATGCATGAGACCCATGCGCTCTGCTGTGGACCATTGGATCCGCTGGACATGGTGCCCAGATGGGCAGAGGTTTTGAATTGTTACTATACACTTCTCTAAAACCAAAGGACTGTAAAATGCAAGTGACCTTCAAGAGGAATTTCTATATCAACAGGCATGCACAACTGTTTCTTCAAGTTGGAAATTGCAGCAGGCGAATTCCTTAGCTTTTTGAGATGGCACATTTCCATCAGAAAATGGCTGATGTCAAGCACATTCGGGAAAGCCGCATGCAATGAGCGTGTGAACACGTTGTTGTCAGGAGGAAGGGGGCCCAAGAACTTTGAATGAACAAATGTTAAATCTGTGCAATACATAGCATTGGCCCAAAACCAGAGGTGTTATAAAATAATGCGGAAAAAATTCATAGATTGCGTAATTATTTAAAAAATAAAGGAAATTTTTTATGGAGAGATGCACCATCAAGAGAGTTAGAGGTCAGAATGGGTTTCTGGGAAGCAGAGACCAACTCAATCACATCCCGAAAACCACGGATTTTTTTCTCTTCTTCCTCTTCAAGATCTTGAAGTTCTTTCTATCAATCACATTAACAATCACGTAGATTAGGGTACAGGTGTGGGAGAGAATGGGTTTCTGAGAAACAAAGTCACACAGACTCTATTCTATATTGTTCATTACCATAAAAAGATCCTTGTCTTCTTTAGAACTCGTCATAATGATACGAACTGCCTGTGTTAATACACCCTTTGCTGGAATTTTTAAAGGTACGAGGTCATCACCGCACCACTCCACCACCTACATGAAAACCCATACATGTTAAGCTCTCAAAGATTTAAGGTAGAGTTTGACAACACTTGCGAAAAAATGTCTTATGTATGTTATCAGAATTGCTTATTTAAAAAGTGTTTTTCTATCACTTATTTAATAGCCTGCTTGGTTCATAAGATCATCAGGAATGAAATTTAATTGAATGAAATGAAATGGAAATAAAGAATAACAATTTGTTTTGTTGTTTTCCAAATGGTATTATTTAATGTCAATTATATTTCTGAGTTCAAATAAAAACATTTGAAGGAGATGAGCATGGTAGTCTTTTTAGTTTCATTCTTGCACCTAAGAAACCAGACGGGCATCCCTTGAAATGTTATTGCTCATTCCAATGTTTTTTGAAATTGCATCTCCCGCAGATTCTGTTTCCAAATGAAATAATGTATGGTTTCCCCTTTCAACCCCACCAAACACTAGGCATGCCCTTTCTCATGAACAGTATCATCTGAAAACCAACCAAAAACATTGCAAGTGATTTTCCATAAGAATTTAAGTACGAGCAAACAAACTTGAATTATCATCAAAATCTAAAAATATCGTCGATTAATTTGTGGTTTGTAGAAACAAACCACGCATCAATCAGATGTGCGGATGCTTAAAACTTCCTTAGGAGAATGTAGGTCCTCCCATAAGGTTGTCTGTGTTTGAGTTGGTGTCCTAGGACCAACTGTTTCTTTGATTACATGTATATTCGATGTATTGAATATTAATAAAACTTCTTATTACATATTATTCGTTATTCTGCATGACTCTAATGTAATAATATTCTAGAATATACGTCGCATTGATAAGGTCATGGTAGTTCCCCACTACGATGAGAACTTTGAAGTGCTATGACAATATTCTTAAATATAGTTCTGCGATCGGATAACGTGTTATGATAATACACATAGTATACAGACTGTTAGGTACGAGTACTCATAAGCGGATGAGGTTTTTTCTCATTAAGTTCGCATTTGATAATCTCTAAGATGGATGATTATGATAACAGACCCACCAGTAAGAATTCCACATATTTTGGTGTCATCGGACATTCCTAACTGCGAGCGTATGTAATAGTTATTGGACTTTAAGATTATCTGATAGCACCCAAGGATCGGCTACTTGATTATTGCAGAGGAATAAGAATTACAGAGGAGAATACCAAGAGACAAAGGAAGAAGAAGGATGAAGAACTCGAGAGGCGTTCCAGCCTTCCCGCCCAAGCCAACAGTGGCCAAAGTCCCAAGCCCAAGGTCGAACAAACAAACTGATTCCCCCACTCTACTCTCACCCCTGCCACTTATTTATATTGGAATCCTAACATCCATGTGGACTCAGCCTAACAAAATACTAACCATAATCTCTCTCCATCAACAACTAATATTCCCCTGCTAAAAAGACGTTTATACCCCTGCTCTCCTATAGCAGGTCTCTATCACTGCCACCATCCTGAAAAACCACCTTGTCCTCAAGGTGGTGGATCCTACCGACATGTCAAGCAATCTCCTATACCAGTCGTGCTCCATGTAACTGAGGACAAGGTACACTAATGATGCAGTCGTGCCAAGCAATTAGCCAAATGTCCCTCCCTACTCCATGGGCTAGTAACGCCTATTGGCAACACACCTTGACTTCACATATTCCCCAGGCAATCTCCCAAATGGACCTTCCAGCCCTGTGGACCCTTCGTGTGAGCTACGGCCCGAGCATAGTTACTTTCCAGGCAATTTCCCATATAGTCTTTCCCAAATGATGGTCAGCTTGCAGAAGGTTTGTTAGCGATTTGCGATGCTACTCATTCCGGTGTGAGGGTTCGTGATCCGTCATGTGCTTCCGGCGGTTCCCAGAGATCTCCATCAGAATAACTTGTGCCCCCTCCAAAGGAGGGTGAGGGAGTGGTATGTACTGCTTCGCGGATGGTGCGGCCAGTGTTTTTCGAAACGAATGTGCGACCACCCCCATTATGCAGTCCAACACCATGACAGAACTAGGCGCTACTGGTGACGTCACTGTGTGCGGCTGCCCCTTGCTCACCATCACTAATGCAGGTGTGCCTATGGCCAACTCGTCTCCCTGCTGTGTCGTTGTCCCCAATGGCACAACCCCCCAACTGTCCGATGTCCCGCTACACTGGTTGGCCATAATTACAGCGTCGATGCGTGGCTTGACAACATCCCCTCGCCAAACTGCTTCGCCGCTACACCATCCAAAGTTGAAGTCTGCATGTTGCCAGTAACAGGGGTCGTGAAAAACACATCCCTTTTCGCGTCCGCCTCCAGCTTTCCCGGTCCATCAATGTCATCGCCAGCGACAGGCTGTACGGAGACGGAGTGCACCTCCTGTTGCGCGGTCATCAGTGGAAGCGGATGCACCGCCTGTGAACGCGAGCTGACTACCTCCATAGTCGGCGTCGACTAAGTAGTTACCCTGCAAGTCTCTGGCATATCCTCTAGTTCACGCTGCTGTAGTGGGGTTAACAAATTTTGTTGGTTGTTGCAGCTCCTCTTGGCCATTCATCCATAATATCATTGTTTTCCGAAATTATGTATTCTCTCGCCAATGGCGAGCTCATTTCTCCTCCCACAAATGTTGATCAGACTGCATTTGTAGGAGGTTAGAGTGGTCCTCCAGCAAAAAGTGTTTTTTTTTTCTTTTTTTTTTTTTGTTCCAGCTTTTCCCTCCCAAGGAGGGAACGCGGGCCGCCCCCTTCTTTTCTTCTCTTTTTTTGCTGCTTTTCTTTCTTTTTTCCTTGCACCGCTACGTTACCAACCCGAGTCCAACTCCTTCCGCTACGTTAGCAGTCGTGCCTCGCTCCTGTAGCCGGTGAAAGACAAGAACACCAGTGGGTCAGGCGCGCCTCCTGCGCGAGTCGTATGCGCGAGTCAGGCCCTGTGAAGTCGATGTCACAGCGGTGTTCGACGCAGATAGAGGTTGCGCACCCCGTCAGAATGGAAACGCACGGGTTGCACGAGGGTGGTAGGCGTCCTCCCGACAAAACACACTGTTGTGCAGATTGTGCGCGAGGCTATTGTGCGCACGAAAGAAAACAACGAAGCCTAAGAGCGCCTGATGTGCGTGCGGCTGCCGCAGTGGAAATCAGCTGCAGTTCACAACAGTGCTGATCACGGTAGGAGGGAAGAAGGCTGCAACAATGGATGAGGATTTGTTCCGGTATAGCGCGACCTCTCGTGCCGGAGCTGCTGGAAAGCGAGCCAGCTGGTGGATCCTTCGTCGATCAACGAACCACCGTGCACGGCTCTCCTGCGAGCACAACAGGGCGGAGCGCGGTGTGGCCGAAGACGAGGTGACGTACATACCAAGGAGATAAAGAAGAAATGCAATGCGCCTCGTGGGAGTAGTTGAGGCGATCCGGCAGGTCAGACCAAATGATAGCATCCATATTGCAGAGGAATAAAAATTACAAAGGAGAATACCAGGAGACGAAGGAAGGATGAAAAACTCGAGAGGCGTTCCAACCTTCCCGCCCAAGCCAACAGTGGCCGAAGTCCCAAGCCCAAGGCCGAACCAACAAACCAATTCCCCCCCTCTACTCTCACCCCTTGCCACTTATTTATATTGGAATCCTAACATCCATATGGACCCAGCCTAACAAGATACTAATCATAATCTCTCTCCATCTAACAACTAATATTCCCCTGCTAAAAAGACACTTATACCCCTACTCCCCTATAGCAGGTCTCTATCATTATCATTAATGCATGTCATGACTCGCGTGCTCAGATTTGCTGACGAAAATCGTCACGCCATATATTCGCGGCGATGTAGGGCACGTTGGGTGCGTCACGATTAACATGTCATTAATGGATAAGTCGAGCAAAGATTTATGCATTTCATCTTTATGAAAGTTGATATCCCGATCCTTTGATTGGAATAAAACTGTAGCATTAAATTTCATGATCATGATGAAACAACGCATTTATTTCAGAGTTAAAGAAAGACATATCGAGCATATAGGTTGGTGACACAAATGTGCGACCTGCTTGATGAGATATTGCGACAAAGGGATTATATTACACAGTGAACGTTCGTATGTGGTTGTCATCGTTGCGACATTAAATTCTTTTGGCTGTTTTAACTCATTGCTAGACAGTAATCTTGAACTTTCGGGAAACCCATCTAATTCCAACAAGAAAAAAATCTCAAAGGGTCACACACTAAGTGTTTCCGATGACCTCGATTAAATTGTATTTGAATTTAATTAATTGAATAGATATTATTCTCGAGACTGGTGGATGATTTTATTCACATTTTATCAATCACAAATGTTTACTGATGAATGAAATATTTAAATTAAATATTTATTCAGGAGTTCAATAAATGTTAGAAGAGTTTGAACGGACCAAGACCGAGACTGGTGACAGATATTAATTAACAAGCCAATTAAATAATATTTGTTACTGCGCAAGTTGGCGCGTACCACAAAATAATAATAATCTTATTATTATGTGGTATGGGGTTTATTAAATATTATTATATTATTTAAGGGTCACCATGCAATCAAATAATTATTTTAACTTAAACCCTTACTCTAAATAGACCATTATGTCAATTGTGTATTGCATCCAAAAAACAAAACTTGAGAATCGTTGTGCACAACGAAACTATCTCACGACTCCTCCTTTCTCTCTTCCTCTCAAAAACGAGAAACACAAGAGAGATCCCTTCAAGATCAAAATATGAGCAATCAACACGAATAACACAAGACAATCGACTCGTCGCGCTAACACCCGGAGATCGATTGGCGTTGCTCGAAGATCAAAGGAGCACGTATGAACCACCGCTAGAGGGATTCTATCCTTGGATCCTCACAACGCAACGAAGGCAATCCGAAAGGGTCTTTTCGGACGATAGACATCTACATCGAAGAAAGAATTCTTAAATCAGGTATTTGTTTCTTCAGATATTAAATAAATTAATTATAAATTTGATGTATAAGGTCATCGCTCGCGGTTTCAGGCAACTCAATATTAAAATAAATTTTAATATATCACTCTTCGCCGCACGCTTACGTTGCGCCCGAGAACCTACAAGTGGTGTTAGAGGGATCACGTTTAAATTTATAATTATAAATTTGATTGTTGATTCATACGCAATCGTGGTTGAATTTTCATTTCATATTATTCGTTCTTTAATCCGTTTAAGAAAAGGTCTAAGAACATATGAAGAATAATCGAAGATGTCATCGGGAACTGCCAAATTTTTGGCCAGTAAGACAGTACGTTGCACCTGGCCATGTCGTGGGATACACAGCATGTCACAATTATTACACGCGGTGTACGCCGCATGTTGACTGGACAACCTGGCATACGGTATATCGAATTATACGGCGTATACGTCGTGTAGTCTGCACTGGTTAGTGGCGTAAATCGCGCAATTCGTGTAGTCATTATACACGGTCAAACCGTGTGAGACTGACTGCCTGAAGAATTTATGATAAACACGACGTGCATGCAGTGTACACGCTGTGTAGCTCATCATTTCCCGCGTCGAGATACACACCAAAGACTCGGCCGGACATCTCGGACACACGACAAGCGAATACACGACGTGTAGCTGGCATGTACATGTCATGTAGTCTGGCCAAGTCAACACGCCGAAGCCCCATGCATGTAACCCGAATACACGACTATCAAGGTACACGGCATGTAGCTGGATAGTACACGTGTAGTCTCTCAATTAATGACAAAATTAAATTACATTAAATTGATAATTCCAGCATTAAAACCTTATTGCTTCGATTGCTTTGATTGAAAAATGTTTGACAATTTAATAAGGGTTTTAAAGAATTTTAAATACTCATTAATTTATTGTAATAAATCTGTAACTATTGGTTTTGCAGTTTATTGGTCATTAATGCTTTTATGATGGTTATCTCCAAAAGGATTCAAATGGTCATTAAGATGAAAACAAATTAATTAGTTAATTCAAGCGCGTTTATCTTAATAATAAAGAACAAATAAAAATGAATGTTAATCTGTTTACTTTTGCGCGTACGTTGCATGTATGACCGTTCATAAGCTAGACCAAAACTAGTGTATGTGTTGGCATTTATTTAATTTAATTTATTGCATGGGTTTGCAATTATTTAATACTAAATTAAATTTGATGGTTTGCGAGTCATTTCTCCCTCCATTATGACATGTGTATCCAAAGATATTTATGTAATCCCCTTTAACCAATCATTTGGTTCCCCTCACCTACATGTGAGTTATGAATACTTGTAATTAATAGAGTTTCCCAAAGGCGTGTGGAGGCAGTTCAAGACAGAACTATAATGATGTCAACCCACATATTACACAGTGTACAAGTGAAATGTTGTAACTCACGCCAAAACTGGCAACATGAGTTATTTCCCCTGGGTCATAAGTTGATTTAATGTTCGCACATTAAATTAACTATTAGATAAAGCACATGAACGGGTCATTTGATTAATTAATTATTTCTATCTATGCATTATTTAATTTTATGGATGCAAGACCACGATCACATAAATGAATGAATTAATGTACAAAAACAGAACTTAAATAAATGGATTATGCGTAAATGTTTTATACAACATGGTTAATTAATTATCATCCACTTAATATTAACAAGACATGTAAAGGATAAAACAAGATAAAATTTATGCATAATAAATTAAAATCCCTCAAATATATATTAAGTCAGACTTGGTCTTCTATCACTTGATTAGAAATAAAAGTCTCGGAATTAAGTGTTTGACCAACCTTCGTTGGGACACTTTTAACGTGGAGTACTTATAAAGGTTATGGGTTGACTTAACTATCTTACATCAAGAGAAGCAGACATCGCTAGACTTGACGTAATTTGGAGATAACTGATAAGGAATCCAAATCAGGATTTCAGGATAGAAGAGTTCACTCGACGGATCAAGGAGTCGCAAGCTCGCAATTGGCATAAACCAGTCTACCTAGATACCTTCAAATAGCTTGACCAACCCTCGTTAGGGCTATGCGAAGGGGCATATGAATTCTTGCCACTAGAATGTCCTATCAACTAGACATTCCAAGTTCAATATTGAGGGCTATTGAGACTTGATAAAATAGTGGAAGATTTAATAAAATTAATTTATTTATTATTTATCACATATTTTGTAATCAAGAAAAATATTAATAATTTGCTCTTAATTGTAAAATAAAATGACAAGTTCGTCATCCACATTATCCCTTCGATCTATATTAGAGAAAGACAATCTCCTCACTGACAATAACATCCAGGAGTGGTTTAGATGGCTTCAGGTTTTTTTGCGCCATGAACGGAAATCTTACGTGTTAGTATCCTCACTTCCTGATCCACATGCACAAGAGGCAAAGTGATAAAGAGTTCCCTCTCTATGAAAAACATTTGAGCGAAGCAATCGACGTTCAATGTTTAATGCTTTCGTCTATGTCTAGTAAACTCATGAAGTCTCATGAAAATATGGATGTGTATAGCATGTTTGAACACCTCTGTAGTCTTTACCAAGATAGAGCTAAAACAGTTTGAGGTTTTCAAGGAACTCTTTCAAAGCAAGCTTGGAGAGGATGCTCCAGTTGGGCCTCACGTAGTCAAGTTTATTGGTTACATTGAGCGCCTAGAGGTTCTACAGTTTAAACTCTCCGCAGAACTAGGCACCGATCTCATTCTGGCATCACTCCCCCGATGTTTCTCCAGCTTTGTTGTAAATTTTAATATGAAGATTGAAAAGTCTCTACCAGATCTTCTCACTCTTCTTCGCTAAATAGATAAGGAGACGAAGAGCGAAAAGTCTTCGATCCTTATGGTAAATAAACGAAAATGGCAATTGAAGAGCTTTAAGCCCAAACCTTCTTCACGCCCTTCCAAGAAAAGGAAGATCAAAGAGCAAGCAAGTGAACAGGATATTGTTTGTTTCGCATGTGGCAAGAAGGGCCGCTGGAAGAAAAACTGCACCCAGCCAAAGAAACAAGGGGAATCTTCAGATGTGTTTGTTACCGAGTGCAATTTATCTGTTTCTACAAATTGGGTATTAGATACAGCTTATGATGCTCACATGTGTATTCAAATACAAAAACCAAGTAGATTCAAAAAGATTGACCGAGGAGAAGTGGATCTACGAGCAACCGACGGAGCTAAACTTGTTGTTGTAGCTATCGGGGACTACCAACTCACGTTGACGACTGGAATGATCTTGGTTTTAAAGGGTTGTTATTATGTGTCTTCAGTTGCCAAAAACATTATTTCTGTATCCAAATTTGATACAGACGGTTTTATTTTCAAGTTCGGAAATAAATGTTGTTTTTTTATAAAGATAGCATTTGTTATGGTAAAACACATTTAAATAACGGTTTTTATGTGTTTGATTACACAAACCAAGTAATGACAATAGATAACGAAACTACTTCACATGATTCATATCACACCCAACTATGGCGTCATCGACTAGGTCATGTAAACGAAAAGCGTTTGACTAAATTATACCAAGATGGATATTTAGATTCTTTTGAACTAAAACCACTTTGAATATGTCATGCATGAGGTAAAATGACCAAAGCCTCATTTAGTAGAAAAGATGAAAGGGTCAAAGAGCTTCTTGAATTAGTTCATACAGACATGTGTGGACCATTTCCTATTGAGGTAAGGGGTGGGTGCTCATACTTCATAACTTCTACTAATGATTTTAGTAGATATAAATATGTCTACTTAATGAGGTATAAGTTGGATTCTTTTGATAAATTCAAGGAAAACAAGAATGAAGTTGAAAACCATCTTGGTAAAAAGATTAAGAAACTCCGCTCAGATCGTGGTGGAAAATATCTTAATCAAGACTTCATTGATTACTTACGGAAGTTTGGGATCCTATCTCAACCCACTCCTCCTTATACACCTCAGTGGAACGGTGTAAGTGAAAGGAGGAATTGCACCTTGCTGGACATGGTGAGATCAATGATGAGTCATGCGAGTCTTTCATTATCTTTTTGGAGATACGCATTACAAACAGCAGCACAAATACTAAACTGAGTGTCAACTAAAGCGGCAGACGATATACCATACTATTTATGAAATAGAAAGAAACCCATGTTGTCATACTTACATGTATGGAGTTGTGAAGCGTTCACTAAGGTCTCTTCAGGTAACAAACTTGCACCCCGGGGCACAAAGTGTATCTTTATAGGATACCCCAAAGAAACAAAGAGATATTACCTATATGACCCTTCAAACAAAAAGATAATAGTGGCAAAACAATCCATGTTCCTTAAGAGGGAGCAAATCTTTAAAAAAGATAGTGGGGGCGAAATAGACTTCGATGAAGTTGGGGCTCAAGGTACACAAGAGTTGACACAGGAAAAGATTCTACAAAGCCTCACGGAAGAAGAAACTGTTCCAGAGACCCAAGTACTGCGTGGGAGTACAAGAGAGGTTAGAGAACCAGAACGGCATGGTTTTCTAGTCACTGAGGATGACGACTCATTATTAGTTGATAATAATGATCCTCTGACCTACAAGAAAGCAATGAATGGCACAAATGTTGCTAAGTGGCAAGAAGCCATGAATTCTGAAACGGATTCCATGTACCAAAACCAAATCTGGATTTTGATAAATCCTCCAATGGATGTAAAGTCCGTTAGTTGCAAATGGGTATTCAAGAAGAAACTGGACATGGAAGGACAAGTCAGTACCTATAAGGCGCGACTGGTTGCAAAGGGGTTTAAACAGCGTCAAGGCATTGACTACAATGAAACATTTTCACTAGTTGCAATGTTGAAATCCATGAGAAGTCTACTTGTCATTGCGGCTTATCATGACTATGAGATTTGACAAATAGATGTCAAAACAGTCTTCCTTAATGGGAACCTTCAAGAAGATGTCTATATGACACAACCCGAAGGGTTTGTGACTCCAAAGGATGCCAACAAAATATGCAAATTGCAAAAATCCATTTATGAATTAAAGCAAGCATTCGGGTCATGGAACATTCATTTTGATGAAGTCATAACGGAATTTTGTTTCATAAAGAACGAATGTAAGCCTTGGGTCTACAAATTGTTTAGTGGGAGTGCAGTCGTTTTCTTAATAGTATATATCGATGACATATTACTTATTGGAAACGAAATACAAGTCTTACAGTCTGTTAAGGCATAGTTAAATAAATGTTTCTCCATGAAAGACTTGGGTCAGGCAGCATATATTATTGGAATCAAGATCCATAGTGATAGACCCAAGAGACTATTCGGTCTAAGTCAAAGTACATACATTAACAAGATACTAAAGAGATTCAGTATGAAACAATCTAAGAGGAGATTGTTATCAGCGTCACATGGCATTCATCTTTCCAGGAAAATATTTCCTCAGACACATGAGGGGAGAAATAGAATGGTAAGGATTCCATACGTGTCAGTGATTGGGTCAATTGTGTACGTTATGTTATGTACTACGCTAGATGTCGCATACGCATTAAGTGCGATAGGAAGATATCAAGCTGACCCAAGTGATCGTCATTAGATGGCAGTCAAGACTATCCTTAAGTATTTGAGTCGTACTAAGGATATGTTCCTGGTTTATGAAGAAGATAAGGAATTGGTCATCAAAGGATATGCAGATGCTCGTTTCCAAACAGATCAAGATGACATGAAGTCACAAATGAGATACATCTTCACTTTAAATAGAGGTGTTGTGAGTTGGAAGAGCTCAAAGCAGGTTGTGGTCGCGGAATCTACAGCAGAGTCCGAGTATATTGCGGCTTCTGAGGCGGCTAATGAAGCGGTATGGATGCACAACTTCATCCAAGAGCTTGACATAGTACCTAGCGGGAAAGATCCTATACACTATTGTGATAATACTGCAGCGGTGGCTCTCGCAAAAGAGTGAAGGTTGTATCAGTGAACGAAGCACACAGCTCGGATGTATCATCTCTTAAGGGATTTTTTTTCAGGGAGGTGAGGTTTCAGTGAGCAATATTTCCACGGAAGACGAAATAGCGGACCCCTTGACTAAAGTCTTGACTCAGCAAAAACATGATTATCATGTGAGGTCTAGCGGACTAAAAGTCGTAGGCAATTGGCTCTAATTCAAGTGGAAGTTTGTTGGGGTTGGTGTCTTAAGACCAACTGTTTGTACTTTGATTACATGTATATTCGATGTATTAAATATTAATAAAACTTCTTATTACATATTGTTCTTTATTCTACATGACTCTAACGTAATAATGTCTTACAGTATACGTCACATTGATAAGGTCATAGCAGTTTCGCGCTATAATGAGAACCTTGAAATGCTATGATGATATTCTTAAATATAGTTTTGCGATTGGATAACGTATTATGATGGGACACATAATATATAAATTGTCAGGTGCAAGTACTCGTATGCGGATGAGGCATTTTCTCATGAAGTTTGCACTTGATAATCTCTAAGATTAGAGATTATGATAACAGACCCACCAGTAGGAATTTCGCGTGTATTGGTGTCATCGTACATTCCTATCTACGAGCATGCGTAATGGTCCTTAAACTTTAAGATTATCATTAATGCATGTCATGACTCGCGCACTTAGATTTGCTGACGAAAACTGAGACGCCATATGTTCGCGGCGAGGTTGGGCACATTGGGTGCATCATGATTGACATGTCATTAATGGATAAACCAAGGACGAATTTGTCTATTCCATCTTTATAGAAGTTGACATCTCGGCCCTTTGATTGGAATAGAATTGTCGCATTAAATTCCATAGTCATGGTGAAACGACACGTTTATCTTTACTTCAGACAGTCAAAAAAAGACGTATCGAGCATATAGGTTGGTGACACAAATGTGCAACCAGCTTGATTAAATATTGCGACAAATGGATTATATTACACAGTGAGCGTTCGTATGTGGTTGTTGTCGTTGCGACAGTAAGTTCTTTCTCTTGGGTGTCTTGACCCGTTGCTAGATAATAATCTGGGACTTTAGGAAAATCCGTCTAATGTCAACGAGAAAGAATCGAAGAGGGTCACACACTAAGTGTTTCTGATGATCTCGATTAAATTCTATTTGAATTTAATAAATTGAATAAATATTATTCTCGAAACTGAGGGATAATTTTGTTCATGTTTTATCAATCGCAAATGTTTATTGATGAAACAGGCCCAGCGTCCAAATTTCCCGACGTCCGACGATACCGCACTCTCGAGAGTTCCTTCGGGCAGTCACGCTATGTCCGACCGACACCGACAGGCACTGTAGCAATGCGAACTTCGGGGTCAACTGGACTTTAGCACTTTTGACTTCCAGCCAGCAGTCACTGTAGCGCTTTTGACAAAGCTGGTCGCAGTTCACTGTAGCGACGCGGACTCACTTTTCGAACAATGATCGTCTTCTCCATTGTTTTATAGCCAATTTTCGGGCTAGGGTTACTACGAAAAAAACCCTCTATAATTTGTGATCCCGATATAGTGAAATTCTGCCTCTCCCGTGGACGTAGGGATTATTCCCGAACCACGTAAATCGTTGTGTCTTTGTTGCTTTCTTTCTTTCGTTTTTCTCGTTTCTGTCGTTGCATCTCTCGTTTCTGTCGTTGCATCTCCCGACGATTCCGTAACAGAAAGGGTGTTTGATTTTTATAACTTCACTCTTTTGGTTTCTTTTCTTGAGTTTCTTTTGCTCTGATGATCCCAGAGGGGAAGAGGGATTTTTTTTGTGTTCGTGATGTTTCAGTAAGAAGTGCATCGCAGGAGAAGAATGAAAATTCGGAAAGAAAAATTTATGAGAAGCTTATATCTCGACAGATAGTAAATCATATGGAAGTTATAAGAAGTTCTCTACGCTGATTATACTTTTTATTTATCGTCCAACCCTTCATGCTTTTCTGTTTCTTTTTCTTTTTCCTTTTGTAGTTTTTGAAAATCTTAAAGAGGGAGAAATTGAAGAAACGGAGAGAAATTAGTTCAAAGGGGAGACTTACATTCATCGAATGATACATCAAAAAGGAGTTGTACTTTCACCGGATATTATATCGAGGGGGGGATCCATCGGATATTACAAAAAGAGAGAAGACTTTTATTTGTTTATGTTGTTTCAGGCAAAGGGTAGTGGTAGTTGTTTTTTTGAAACCTAAAGGGGGAGAAGCATATTTCAGAAGTTTAACTTCCCATGCAACATTCTGAAGGAAAGATTCACAAAAGTTATAGGGAGTTATTTTCAATGCCCTGATTTATTTGAATCCTTTCTTTCTTCTTTGTTTTTTAAATGAAGATTGTTTGGGAGATTTCTTGAGGTTATTTGAGGTGATTGTGATAAAACCACTGAACCAGATGTCCACTTCGAGTGGACTTCTTTATATGAACAGCAGTGCCATGCGAACCAGAATTACTGGAGGGGGGAGAAGAAGCAGGTACGAGAGAGAGAGAGAGAAGACACTCGAGAGATCCCCAGGATTTTCCCGCCCAAGCCCCAAGATCGAACTTCCACAACAGAATAATCTCTCCCCTCACTCACCAGCCCTACCCCTATTTAACAGCCTCCGCCCATGTGGATTATTTGTGTAGCAGTCATGGCCCCCCAGCTTATTCCCCAGTTGGTTAGGCGTAACCACCCAGCATATTCCACCCAGCATATTCCCTCTTCTAGAATCCAGACATGGACTTTATCACTATCCCTCCTTAAGAACAGTCTTGCCCTCAAGGCTGAGGAAAATGGGCATTCAGACCTTCAACAGCATCTCTTAAACTGTGCTGCTTTTCTGATACCTCTCTCGAGAACAGTCCACCGACTGCTGTTAAATCAAGGAGTACATCAGGCTTCACTTGTTTTACCACTTCAAGAGGACTTCTTCCTTCTCTTAACCCCTGACGACCAACTTCTTTTTGCCTGTTGTGTATTTATCAAAAGCCTGTTCATTATTTCCAAGCATCTTGGCCATTGTTTTCCGTGTAGCTTTGAGAACTCCTAGTCCTGCACTTCCAGCAATCGCAATGACAATCTTCTGCTTTGGAAAGTCGATCATGTACCCTCCCTGTGCCCTTACAGGGCCTAAAAAAACAGCTACAGCCCCTCCAGCGATTCCCTGGACAGCCGCACTAAACATTCTGTGTGAATTTATGTAACGCTGCAACAGTTTAAAGGCCCACTTGCAGTGAAAATCCTCGAACTGTACAGTCACGTTAGGCCACTGGATAAAAACAGCCCCCATAAATTCATCAATAATTGAGAGATGCTCATTCCCATCAAAACGGTGTTCTTGCGGCCCCAAGTAGAATGGGTCGACCGACACCGACAGGTACTGTAGCAGTGCGGACTTCGGGGTCAACTGGACTGTAGCACTTTTGATTTCCAGCCGGCAACACTGTGGCGCTTTTGACAAAGCTGGCCGACGTTCACTGTAGCGACGCGGACTCATTTTTCGAACAGTGATCGTTTTCTTTATTGTTTTATAGCCCATTTTCGGGCTAGGGTTACCACTGAAAAATCCTCTGTAATTTTGTGCTACTGAATAGTGAAATTTCTGCCTCTCCCGTGGACGTAGGGATTATTCCCGAACCACGTAAATCGTTGTGTTCTTGTTTCTTTTCTTTCTTTCGTTTTCTCATTTCTGTCGTTGTATCTCCCGACGATTCCGCAACAACTGGTATCAGAGGGTGAGTTCGGAATTCTCCATCGATGGCTCTGGATGAAGGCAAAGTGAAGATCGATCGCTTCGATGGAACCGATTTCAGTTTATGGAGGATACAGATCGAGGATTATCTTTATCAGAAAAAGATGCATTTGCCACTTCTGGGTGTGAAGCCAGCAGACATGGAGAAGTCGGAGTGGGAGCTACTGGATCGACAGGTTCTGGGTGTTGTGGGCCTGACGTTGGCCAAAAACGTGGCGTTCAACATCGGAAAGGAGAAGATGACGGTGGACCTGATGAAAGCCCTCGCAAATATGTACGAGAAGCCTTCTGCGGCAAACAAGGTGCATTTGATACGACGATTGTTCAACCTGAAAATGGTTGAAGGGAGAACTGTTGCAGATCATATCAACGAATTCAATACCATCATAAGTCAGTTGTCATCGGTGGACATTGATCTTGGTGATGAGGTATGTACGCTGGTTTTACTATCTTCATTACCAGAGAGTTGGTAAGCAACTGTAACAACTGTGAGTAGCACTTCGGGGAATACGAAGATGGCTCTGAAAGATATACGGGACCTAATCCTTAGTGAGGATGTTCGAAGAAGAGAATCAGGCAGATTCTCTGGTTCTGCTTTGAAGACAATCGCAGAGGACGATCGAAATCAAGAGAAAAGAGCAGAGACAAGGCAAAGGGGTCTGGTCCAACCTGCTGGACTTGCGGGAAGAAAGGACATGTCAAGAAGGAGTGCAGAGATAACCGACAGGGACCTGAAACCAGTGGAGCAAACACTGCAGCTGAAGGAACTGATGACGTGTTGCTGCTGAGCGTGGACAGCCCGATGGAGTCTTGGATTTTAGACTTTGGGGCGTCTTTCCATTCTACATCGGAGAAGGGTTTCCTGAACAATTTTGTTTCTGGAAATTTTGGCAAGGTGCATCTTGCTGATGACGAGCCCTTGCAGATTGTGGGTAAAGGAGATGCACGGATCAAGACCAACAGTGGGAGTTTGCTGGTTCTGGAAAACGTGAGGTATATCCCTGGTTTGAGAAGAAACCTTATTTCTGTTGGACAACTTGATGATGCGGGGTTGAGTACCACATTCATTGGTGGTGCATGGAAGATCACCCGAGGAGCTATGGTCATAGCTCAGGGAGCAAAGAATGGCACCCTGTACAACATGACAGAAACTTGCATGGACATGGCTGCATCACTGGAAGCTGTCGGAGGATCTCAACTATGGCACTACAGACTCGGCCACATGAGTGAAAAGGGGATGAAGGTGCTGGCAACAAAAGGGTTGCTACTAGAGCTGAAGTCAGTGGAAGTAGGCTTATGTGAAGATTGCATCTTTGGAAAGCAGAAGAAAGTGTCCTTTGCAAAGGGAGGCAGAACACCGAAGGCTGGAAAGCTGGACCTGGTGCATACAGATGTTTGGGGGCCTGCACCAGTACCATCCCTCGGAGGGTCACAATATTATGTGACATTCATCGATGGCTCAACAAGGAAGGTATGGATTTACTTTCTGAAGAATAAATATGATGTGTTTAAGATGTTTCAGAAGTGAAAAGTCATGGTGGAGAACGAGTCAGGAGCAAAGCTAAAATGTTTGAGATCTGACAACGGTGGAGAGTATGGCAGTCAGGAGTTCAGGGAATTTTGTTCTGAAAATGGAATTCGGTGGGAGAAGACAATCTCAGGAACACCACAACAGAATGGTGTGGCAGAGAGGATGAATAGGACACTGAATGAACGTGTCAGGAGCATGAGGCTGCATTCGGGGTTACCCAAGACCTTTTGGGCTGATGCAGTGAATATGACAGCATATCTCATAAACAGGAGTCTCTCTGTGCCAATGGGAGAATGTCTACCCGAGAAACTCTGGTCTGGTAAGGTGGTAAGACTCACATTTACGAGTCGTTGGTAGTTTAGCATATGTTCATGTTGATGCTAATGCAAGGGATAAGCTTGATGCCAAAGTCCAAAAAATGTTTCTTTATTGACTATGGTGGTGAGGAGTTTGGGTATCGCTTTTGGGATGATCTCAACAGGATGGTCATCAGGAGCCAAAACGTGGTATTCAATGAAGGTATCATGTACAAAGATCGCCATGCAGTTGAAGATGAAAATGGGAAAATTGAATCAGAATACAAAGAGCAAGTGGAGCTTGAAGGTGTATCTGAGCATGAGACATCGGAACCGGTGGAACCTACTACTCCAGTGGAGTTGAGAAGATCAACAAGGGTGCGAAGGCCTGTGCAGAGGTATTCGCCATCTTTACACTATTTATTATTGAATGACAGTGGAGAACCAGAATGCTTTGAAGAAGCAATGCAGCTGAAGGAGTCGAGCAAGTGGGAGCTGGCTATGAAGGATGAGATTTCCCCATTGCATGATAACAACACTTGGGAGCCGACACCTCTGCCAAAAGGAAAGAAAGCATTGCAGAATAAGTGGATCTACCGGGTCAAGGAAGAACATGATGGCAAGAGGAGGTTCAAGGCAAGGCTGGTAGTGAAAAGCTTTCAACAGAAGGAGGGAGTAGATTTCACTGAAATATTCTCACCTGTAGTAAAGTTTACCACCATCCGGGTAGTTCTCAGCATTGTGGCGTTAGAAGACTTGCATCTTGAGCAGCTTGATGTCAAGACTGCTTTCCTTCATGGAGATCTGGAGGAGGACATCTACATGCAGCAGCCAGAGGGATATGTAATGTCTGGAAAGGAAGACCTGGTGTGCAAACTCCAGAAGAGCTTATATGGACTGAAGCAGGCACCGAGGTAGTGGAACAAGAAGTTTGATTCATTTATGTCTAAAAATGAATATAAACGATGTGGCATGGATCAGTGTTGCTACATCAAGTCATTTGGTGATGAATACATTATATTGATTTTGTATGTGGATGACATGTTCATTGCTGGATCATGTATGCAGAGGATTAATGAGCTGAAAGGACAGTTGGCTGAGGAGTTTGAAATGAAAGATCTTGGAGAAGCTGGCAAGATTCTGGGGATGAAGATCAAGAGAGACCGCACAACTGGAACATTAATGTTGTCATAGGCTGATTACATTGGGAAGGTATTGAGAAGATTCAGTATGATGA
Organism: Viscum album; assembly: GCA_963277665.1. NCBI lineage: Eukaryota > Viridiplantae > Streptophyta > Magnoliopsida > Santalales > Viscaceae > Viscum > Viscum album. The sequence goes on along the minus strand of OY728163.1, from coordinate 1,850,078,102 downwards.
AAGCAAAGGCAGTCTCTATTCCCCTGGCGAGCCATTTCAAACTATCAAAGGAGCAATCACCGAAGACGGCAGAAGAGGTTGAGTACATGGCAAGAGTTCCATACGCATCAGCTGTTGGAAGCCTGATGTATGTCATGGTTTGTACACGACTTGACATCGCTCATGCAGTGGGAGTTGTGAGTAGGTATATGACTAACCCTGGAAAACAACATTGGAAAGCTGTGAAGTGGATACTGAGGTATTTAAAGGGCAGCAAGGAGGTATCTCTGTGCTTTGGGAAAGAAAATTCATTGCAGGGGTATGTGGATGCTGACCTTGGAGGCGATGTCGACAGCAGGAGGAGTACCACGGGTTATGTTTTTACCTGTGGAGAAACTGCGGTAAGTTGGATATCACAATTGCAGAAGGTGGTGGCTTTATCCACCACAGAGGCAGAATACATTGTTGTAACAGAAGCTGGGAAAGAGATGGTTTGGCTGAAAAACTTCTTGGATGAATTAGGAAGAAAGCGAGAGGAGAATGTATTGCACTGTGACAGTCAGAGTGTTACACATCTTGCAAAGAACCCAGTGTTTCATGCCCGGACGAAGCACATTTAGTTGAAGTACCATTTCATCAGAGGTTTGATACAGGATGGGTTACTGATTTTGCAGAAGATTTGTGGAACCAACAATCCGGCATACATGTTGACAAAGCCTATGGTGATACAGAAGTTGAGGCACTTTTGTGCCTCTGTTGGTCTCCACTGATGAACGGAGGATGAGAGCCAGAATAATGGAGGACATGATGGGATCACAAGAGAAAAACAGTTTGTATTTCATGAATCTATGAATGGAAAGCACGCGCACTGGTGAGTGAAAAAGAGGAAGAACTCAGGTTAAGTAAGTTGTCTTTGTCAGTTGCATTGAAGCATAGTGGTGCAGTGGATCAGGCTCCAAGTGGGAGATTGTTGAATTGGTGTAGCCCGATCCGGTTGGGCCGAATGCTTGTGGCCCGCAATTGTCGCGGGTCGAGCTCCGCGGTGAGCTCATTGGGGGTTGCAGGGGGCAATGCGCCCCTGCTCCGAGGGTCCGGGGGTCTTCGGCCCCCAGCCCAAATTTTCAGAATTGTAGCAACTCTGACACTGTAGCAGAGGTGACTGACCGACACCGACAGACATTGCAGCAGTGCGAACTTCAGAGTCAACTATACTGTTGCACTTTTGACTTTCAACCGGCAGCCACTGGAGCACTTTTGACAAAGGTGGTCGCCTTTCACTGTAGCGACGCGGACTTCCTGTTCGGAATAGTGGATCGTCTTCTCCATATGTAGCCCATTTCGGGCTAGAGTTTCTAACCTGAAAAACTCTGTATTTGTGCTCCTGATTATAGTGAGAATTCTGCCTCTCTGTGGACGTAGGGATTATTCCCGAACCACGTAAATTTGTGTGTTCCGTGTGCTTTCTTCTCTTCTGCATTTTCTTTCGTTTCTCGTTTCTGTCATTGCGACTCCCGACGATTCTGCAACACAAAGGAGTTACCCCTTAGAAGAAAAACAGATCATGCAACCAAGTTGAAGCATGGTGCAGATCCAATTAACATACGACCATACAAGTTCGCATATCACATGAAAAATGAGGTGGAAAAGTAGATCTAGGAATTGTTGGTGCAGAGATTCATCAAACGCAGCACCAATCCATATACGAGTCCAATAATCATGGTTAAAAAAAGATGGAGGGCGGAGGATGTGTGTTGATTACCAGACATTGAATAAGTTAATGGTACCAAACCGATATCCTATCCCAGTGATTGAAGAGTTGATGAATGAGTTGCATGGGGCAGCTTACTTTCTCAAGATGAATTTGAAATCCGGCTTCCATCAGGTTCGAGTGAAGGTTGAGGATGTGGCTAAAACAACATTTAAAACTCATGAGGGGCATTACAAGTACTTGGTAATGTCATTCGGATTGATGAATGCCCCAGCAACCTTCAAAGCGACAATGAATGCAGTTTTTCGTCCACTGTTTGAGGAGAGGAGTATTGGTATTTTTTGACGATATATTGATTTACAGTAGCGGGTGGCAAGAACACTTAGAACGGTTGCACCAGGTGTTGCAGATTAGGGCATCTAATGCGCTATTTGCCAATGGAAAAAAATGTTCCTTTGGAAGGAGTATGGTGGAGTATTGGGGGCATATTATCTCGGAAGAGGGGGGTCTCCATGGATTCCAACAAGCTAGCATCAATAAAGTAGTGGCACGAACCAAGAAAGTCAAAGAAGTGAGGGGGGTTTTGGGCCTCACGGGGTACTATCGGAATTTTATCTGGGACTACAGGAAAATAGCTAGACCATTAACCGCATTAACCAAAAAAGGGGAGTTTAAGTGGACAATTGAGGCCCACGAGGCTTTCAACACACTTAAAGACAGAATGACTACTACACTTGTGCTGGCAATGCCAGATTTTTCAAAAAAGTTCACGGTTGAATGTGATGCGTCGAGGTTTGGAATAGGGGCAGCATCGTTACAAGAGGGGAGGCCACTTGCTTATTATAGAAAAGCGTTATCCGACACTATACTTGCGAAGTCAGTGTATGAAAAGGAACTTATGGCACTTGTGTTGTCCATACAGTACTGGAAATGATATTTGTTGAGCCAACGATTTGAAGTATTTACGGATCATCGTAGTCTAAAACATATGCTCAACCAGTGAGTGGTCTCGATGGATCAACAATGTTGGCACGCTAAGTTGCTGGAGTATGATTTAAAAGTGATCTATAAGCCTGGAAAGCAAAACAATGCAGCGGATGCATTAGCGCGGGTGACTAAGGGGTGGCCAGTGTATGACTCTGGCACAGCCAACCTGGGAAGAATTCCATATTGTGAGGGAAGAAATACAATGGGGCGACCAATTAAAGAAGCTGGCAGAAAATGGCCTCTTGTTTTACCATAACAAGTTAGTACTGTCGAAACAATCTGTTTTGATTCTGAAATTGTTGCATTACTGTCATTCGTCTCCGCGAGGAGGCCACTTGGGCTATTTGAAAACATATAAGCCACTTGCTAACAGTGTGGTCTGGACTGGGATGACTCAGAGTGAGTTGTAGTTTGTACGGAAGTGTGCGGTGTGTCAAAAAAATAAGTATGAAACTTTAAGCCCAGTTGGTCTACTTCAACCACTACCGATTACTAATTTGGCATGGGAGGAAGTAATTATAGACTTCGTGTCTGGATTTCCAAAGTCCCAGCATAATGAGGTTGTGTTCGTGGTAGTTGATAGGCAAGTATGCGCACTTCATTCTACTCAAACACCCCTATACAACAAATTCTGTGGCAGAGGTCTTCATGAGTGAGGTAGTTAAACTCCATGATATACCGAGAACAATAATCAATAACTGGGATCCCCTGTTTACAAGTTTGTTTTGGCAAGAGCTCTTCAAGTTGCATGGAACAACTTTAAAAATGAGTTTGTCCTACCACTCACAGACTGACGGCCAAAGTGAGGTTGTCAATCGTTGTTTGGAAACTTATTTGCAGTGTTTTTCAACTGATCAGCCTAAGAAATCGGTAATGTGGTTAGCATGGGATGAATATAGTTACAACACCTCCTATCATACTTCTACGGGGAAGACGCCATTTGAAATCATACACGGGCTCAAACCCCCACAAATTGTTCACTATATGAAGGGGGAAGTTGCGGTTGAGGTGGTGGCAAGTGCGCTCGTTGATCGTGATAAGGCTCTGAAACAGCTCCGAGAGAACTTACATAGAGCCCAACAGCTCATGACAAAGTCCGTTAACCGGCATCGTCAAGAGGTGACCAATGGTGAAGGAGATTATGTTTGAGTGAAGTTGAGACCAAATCAACCAGGGACGGTGTCCAGAATTAACCGAAAGTTCGTCTCCAAGTATTATGGGCTAAATCCGATTATTGGCCGAATTGGGACCATTGCGTATAAACTCCATGCCAGCCAATAGTAAAGTACACCCAGTTTTCCACATATCACAATTAAGAGCGGTCGTGGGAACACATCCTCTTGTGAATACTTTGCCAACATATCTAATTGAAGAAGGAGATTCCCCCGAGACAATAATGGCAGAATAGTTTTGAGGGACTTCGCTCCAATGGTTGATTAATTAGCATGACCGAGCTAGGAAAGAAGCTACATGGGAGGACGCTCAAGTGATCAAGGTTCAATTTCCAGATTCTCACCACGAGGAAAAGGTGGAATTTCAACGGGGCGGAACTGATAGAGTTGTGGAGGAGGAAGAGGTTGTTGACAGCAGTACGGGGGGTTGAACCCAACCCCCGCTGTTGTATACTTATCATAGGAGGGGCGTCCGATAGGGGAGTCCAGGGACAGGGCTGTTTTAGCTGCCAGGGGGCAGAGATGTAATTGTGCCTACGTTTGGGATGAGAGGTATAAATAAAAGGGAAATGGTCCTGTTAGGACCATTCAGTCATTCGGAAAGTTAGGGGACGCAGAGCCTTGGCCTGTGTGGGAGAGTCCTGCCAGAAGCGTGGTCCGAACAGTCTGTACACTGCTCTTATACCTGATTTGGAAAGAATTTCTAGCATATTCTACTCTCTCCCCTGCTCCGATCTTCACTCCATCACTTTTTCTATCTGTTTATCATAACTTAATAAGTCTTGCAAGCATTTTTCAATATGTGTCATCAAACGCAGCCTAAACCACTAACAAATAAATTCACCTGAAGAACAAGTTGCACTTGGCGTTCAGTGCAAACATCAATATTAATGCACCGTCTTGATCCGTATAGTTCACTTCCCAGAATCAGCTTCCTCAGGCACTTCACAAGAGACTCTGGAATTGGCATGAAAGAACATTACAATCATATATGAACCAATAAATTTTCGCTGAATGGGAATGTAGAACACCTTCAGCTGTATTAGCCAAGTCATTGCATGCATCCCTCCAATGATTAATTCGAGTCTTCACCCTGTCCATGAAAATGGCATCTGCAACTGAATGGGAAGGAGAAGATTTAGTTTCTCCACTACGCTTTAACAGAATCTCTCTTTGGCCTATGTTTGCCAATTCTTGTGCTCTCGATGAGTATGGAATGCCTGAGGAGAACAAAAAATTTCAAGTCAGCATTTGTACATCCAATCACACATAGATTTTGCTTGATAACAAAATAAAGCTTAAGCTCTTAAATGTGTTTTTTTAATGTTAACCGGAGCTTGATGTAAATTAAAATTTGAGAGAAAAGATGTCAACAGGCAGATGAGACACTAGACTGCATTTAGTTTTGGAAAATGGCTTTCGTTTTTTATTTTCTAAAAACGGATTAAAAACTATGTTAACAAATATTTTGGATGTTAGGAGGGGGGGAGAAAGGATGCGATTTACCTCTTGCATTTTTCATTTTCCAAAAAAGCATGAACACAAGATCCCTTTTTTCCAAAAAAGCTCAAATTTTCATTGTCAATTTCTAAAAAATGTCTTCCATTTACAAAATTCAATGCATAATCTAAAATATTTGGAAAATGAATAAAAATAAATGTTTTTTAAAACCAAACATAGCCTAAATTCAGTCTAAAATTCCACTTAATCAGTTTCGAGACAGCCAGTTACAAAATAGATTAGAATGATAATCAAGACAATACAAACAGATAAACCTAATGGCGTCACGGGGAATAAAACATGCCTGAATATCCTATAAACCTTTTTTAAAATACGTAAACTGCAATAATATTGTAAAATAGAAAATAACAGTTGTAAATGCCACAGCTCTTCATTTGCAACATCTTGATGCCCAATGCCAAACTCAATATACACAACAATTTTAATCCATATTAGAGTCCAAATGTTCACATTAATCAAGCGAACTCCTAAAACAAAATAACTATGTGAATAGCCGAAGTGGTACATTAAAAGTCGAAATAATGTATTCCAAGAGCAGTGCTTGTAGAAAAGGACTTTGACAAAGAGATTTTCAATTTACATTTGAGAAATTTTAAAAGGGATTGATAACCCCATCAAAAATGTTTTCCTCGTGACTTCCTTTCTCAGCATTACAAATTTATTTGAGAAGAGATGGAGAATGCTAAGCTGAGAAAAAGTTTTCATGACCATGAATTGAAGAATTAAAAGGTTTGGCAACAGAATAAAATTATGTGCACTCAAAAACTTCGCTAGATTTCTCATTTTTGATGGAATTCAAAATTATGATCATTTTTTGTAATACATTGTGTACATGATATTAATATTATGTGATTGTAGTAACCAAACAAATACAGAGCATGAAACAAGCATATGCATGCAGGCGCACATCCATGTATTTGCTTAAGGCAATTCAACCAACCAAAGATTCAGCTTACCGTCGTAAATGCAGGCATTAAAATCAAAACCCTCCAGAGCCATGGATGTTAAATATGATGATCGACAGGCAAAACTGTAAGTTGCCATCCCTACTGCTGATTCATCCCTGGGGAACAAGAGGAAGTTATATCTACACCCAGGAAAAGGAAAAGGAAACAAAATCAGAAGAATAATAAAGTCAGCTTGTAAATGATAAATAAAAAGGTACTAAATAAGTTCAATATTAAAAAATCTTGTATCCTAAATCTTAAAGACAAGGGCAAAGAACCTCATAAAAAAAATACCAAAGCAGCAACTGAATTCATTTTGCTGCTTAAGATTAATATTTGCAAAAGATATAAATAAAAAAGAATGCTTTTCATGTGACAGTACAGCTAGGAAATATTGATTAAAAAAAGAAAATAGCATACATGCAAACTTTGTGTGTTTAGTCGAGTCTCACATCAAAAGTGTTGTTGCGAAAACGCTGGGAGAAATGAACAACAAACGATTCACGGAAAAATAAAAGGGAAAAACAAAAGAACGAAAAGAAGATCACAGGACACAGCAATTTACATGGTTCGAGAAATGATCCCTACGTCCACGGAGAGGTAGAAATTTCACTATGATCGAAAGCAGAATTACAGAGCAATTTCAGAGTTTCAAACAAATGCAGAAACCCTAGCTCGAATGAGCTAAATAATGAAGATGGTGTAACAGTGTTATCAACCGCACAGTAAGTCCGTTGTGCTACAGTGACCGGTGGCTGTAAGTCTACGAAGCTATAGTACCCTTGTCTCCAAAGTCCGAGATGCTACAGTAATCATGTCAAAGTTCTCACTGCTACATTGTCCTGCAAGTGTCACCTGGTCAGCTTTGCAACAGTTCAGTCAAAGATGCTACGGTGCCAAAATTTGAGCAAGGGTGCACTGCCCCCTGCAACCCCCAACGACTACACCGCAAAGGTCGAACCGCGAGAGTTGCGATCTGATGTGCAGGGTCGCTAGCATTCGGCTCAACTTCATCCAAACAAATTGGGCTACACCATTCCAGCAAGTATTGTGTTATCATTATTATTCTCTAAAAATAAATATCAAAACCTCCCTTAAGAGGACATCATTGGTCTTGGATCACTGCTCGTCCATTCAAACATGGTATCAGAGCCTCTCAAACCCTAACCCTTCCCTCCCTCTCTTCCCTCCTACATAAACCCTGGGTATTTTTCCCCAAGGAGGCAGCACCCACCATGGCCAGCTGGCCCTACCTATCTGTCGCCGCCCATCGTCGCGCATCCAGTAGCTGCGGCAGCCCCCAACTTCCCGATGTCGCCCCACCTTCTCCTGTCACGCGCCGCAGCGCCGACCCCCTGTTGCTTCACACACCTTCTGCTGAGTCAGGCTCGCACCTTCGTCTCCCCGTGAGAAGAGTCATCCCATCCACCCCCACCTCCTTCTCCTCATTCGTCCCAGCACCCACGCCACCTATACACATGCAAGTCTGGCGCCACACCTCCCAGTCGCAAGCGGCAACGACTTCAGCCCTCTTAGAATGCGCAGCCCAACAGTTGTGCAGCCCAGCAGTTGCACTTCCCAAAGCGCGACCCCCCTCCATCTCGTTGTCGCACCCTCCGACCCTATGTTGTGTGGCTCTTTCTCCTATCGTCATACCCCCTTCTATCATGCGGGTCTACCGCTTCTGCTTCCGCACAACCCTACTCTAGCCATCCCAGACGCCCGCCTCTCTCCAGGCTTTGAAGTTGGTCATGCAACCGCCACGCCTCCGCCTACCAAACCCTAGCACATCTCACTGTCGTCTCACCCTTGAAGCACAGACATTGTCGTCAAAGCTGGCTAACCAACCCCCTCCTCCGCCCATCTAGCGTAGCCCCTGATGTCATCTCACTGTGTCATTGCATGCAATTCCTACACGTCTTGATGTGATTCGACCGTTCTTGTCGGACATCCAATCAGTGTCCCGTCACATGCGGTGCTTGCACGCCTAGATGCTCTTGACCCGATCATTCCTATTGAGGCTTAGACTGGCTACTATTGTTGGTGTCTTCTATTTCTAGTTATTCGTGCTAGTTCCACATAACAGGCATTGTTCTTGGTTGGTACATCTTTTTCAGCGCCATCATCCATCTACTTCATCTTTAGGGGGACCAGCCAGGGCAGATTATCTTTTCTTATGTTTTGTCTGGTTATGTAATCAAGTTGGGTATGTCCAACTTGAGGGAAGTATTAAGAGAGTCGTTGCTTGGTTTTCTTAAATTATGTATCCAAGCTAGATAGACCTAGGCCGAGGGGGGGTGTTAGAGTGTGTGATTAGTCGAGTCCCGCATCGGACTTAAGTATTGTGTTGTCATTATTATTCTCTCAAAATAAACACCAAGACCACCCACATGATTGAATTGAATTGTGCAATCACTGGTAAAAGTTCACAAGTGAAACATATTTTTTCAACCAAAAAACAACTCATATTCAAGCACCACCTATTTGCATCGCATAAAGTTCACCAAAACCAGTTCATAGGATTCAGAAACTAACCCTTTCATGTCTTCCTCGAACTATAATCCTTTTTTCAGAGCAGATTCAGTAATAACAAGACCGCGAATAATTTTGCACCTTTATCGTTTTCGTTGCCCACAGAAAATAACAATGCAAGAAGAGCGAAGCCGAAAATTTTAAATGATTACTTTCTGATAAACACAATACCATCGCAGGAGAAAAACTCACGGATGGGCAACCACCTTGGAAGACTTGATAGAGAAGGGGCATACAGCAAACTGAAACACCTGAAAGCGCTCGGCGGCTCGCTTGGCCTTAAAATAGGCGGTTTCCCGGGTGTCAAAGGGCAGCACCCGCTGCCACCCGATAGAGAAGGAGCCAGTTTTCTGGAGTGAAATGGCGATGGAGTCGGATTGGGAGATGTGCCGCTTCAGTTCGTCGAGGGTTTCCACAAAGTTGGACTTGGTAACTTGTTTGATCCTCCATCTGAGATCGTGGGTCTTGGAAAGACTGGTGCAGAAGGATCGCCTCTGCAACACATGAAACATGGAAAACGGTGCCCGCTCAATCTTGTCTCGCCCAGCATCAGAGACGGACGTTCAGCTCAGGGAAACTGAACCGCTGCTCCTGCTGCGCGGCATTCCACCGTTTACCTCGTTCGTCCAAAAATCCCGAATTTTTAATGAGGGTTGGGTAATTAAAAAATTTAAAAATGATTTGATATTTTATAAAAAATATATATATATATAAAAGAAAAGATCGTAATTTCTCACCTTGTTTGTATTAATAACATAGTAAAAGAAAATAAATTATTTGGATTTATCTTCATCATGTTTGGTGAATCTTTTTAAAGGAAAAGAAACGAAATTATTTTGTGATACATGTAAAAAATATGAATAAAATTGGAATTTTAAAATATAAACAACCTTCCACAATTATTTCTTTCCAAATCATCCCAATTTTGGGGTAATTTAAAAACAATAGCATTTCTCTCAATTTCTCCTCTTTTCATTTCCCTCCTCTTAAAATTATCTGGCCAAACATGTGAAACCAATCCCTCCACTCAATATCATTTCTTTTCTCTTCGTATCACCCCTGCCAAACTAGCCCTTAGATTATTTAAATGAATAGTAAAAAATATAATAGGATAGAGTTAGGATGATGAATTTAAAAAATAAAACTACTTAGAGTTTGAGTTAAGGTTTTGTAAAAATAAATGGATTAGGATTCGAGTATCCCAAATTTCATGGATACTCGACCCATTGTCATCCCAATGACCGGGTATCCTACACGATATGATAAAATTGGGGTAGATTTCCATAAAAAGTGGTCTTTAAGGCGGTTTTTATATCCGCCATTAAATAAAACGTAATAATTATTATTTAAAATATAGCGACAGTTTGGTATAACCACCACTATATTTGTAATATTTTTTTGATTTATTGGTGGTTTTAATAAAACTATCGCTAAATCTTTTAAAAAAATTATCTCCCCCCCTGACGCTCCCCCCCAACCCCCCCCCCCCCCCCACCCCACCTCCCCGACACCCCCACCATCGATGCCGACTACCGACCGCAACGACGCCCCACTCGACGACTCTTCTCCCTGTGACGACGACCCATATTCCCCATTTCCTGATGACATAACCCCTGATGGCAGCAAAACCCTGCCCCCTCTCCACAGCTTTGTCCTCCTCCCTATCTCAGCCAGATTTCTCTCACCCCCTGTCAATCTACGAGTTGGATGTTGATGAGCTCATATCCCAAACCTTCACATTGTTTGTTGCCCTCTCCTTGCCCCGGTGACTGTATTCCGGTCAATGACGAAGTTGGGTGTGACGTTAAAAAGTGACTGTACTTGTTTGATCACACATTTATATCTTTATTTTTGAATGTATAGGGAGAACAGTGGTAATCCAACATGTATGGATACGAGTTGAATTAATTTACCTCAAAACACACCTCGATGTGCTAAGGGTTTGAAATATTTTTTAGATTATGCAGTTGCAAATCGACCAGTGAATGGTGGAATAAAATGTTTGTAACCTGATTGTAAATTCAAGTGATGGTTAATAGAAACAAAGTATATGAGCACTTGATATTGAAACAGCTTCCTGCTTGATATGTATGCCGGATTTGACATGGCGAATTGAATGTTATGGGAAGTCAAAATAATGATTATCATGTCAATGAAACACACAATGACTCGCCATGAGAGAATTTAGTTCAAAACATGATAAACAATATATATGGCTTTGAGAGATATAATGACCAAGATTTAAATAGATCAACAGAACCTTTAGTTGATCCTGAGCAGGTTAATCTTATTCAGAACTTCAGTGACAAAAAAACGAGTTTTATGAATTAGTTGAAGATGGAAAACAAGAATTGCATGAAGGGCGTGTCAAGTATTCAAAGTTGTCTTTTCTACTTGAGTTGTATCATATCAAGTGTCTTTGTTGAATCACTAACAAAGTAATGTCTATGATTTTAGAGTTGCATCATGATGCATTTTGGTGAAGCTAAGATCCATGCATCGTTCTATGAGATGAAGAAAATCACCAACAAGCATGGTATTGACTATACAAATATGCATGCATGCTCTAATGATTACATGCTTTACTGGGGAGAATAGTCTAATAAAGAAGAATACATAAGATGTCATACAAGTAGATGGAATTCAATGAGCAACAATGAGAGTACAAATGAATGCAACGTCGGGAAGAAGCAAAATAAGAAAATTTCCACGAAGGTATTACGTTACTTTCCTTTGAAACCACACTTGTAAAGATTATTCATGTCGTCTAAGACTACATACGACATGAAGTGACATGCTCAGTATAGTAACAATGATGGCTTGATGAGACATCCAAAAGATTCAACATCATGGATGGTGTTTGATTCATTGTATCTAGATTTTTTTTGGATCATAGGAATGTGCGTTCTTTATTGGATTTTGATGGTTTTAACCCTTCTGGTACTTCAAGTACTAATTATAACATATGACCAGTTGCTTTGATCCCCTACAATACACCTCCATAGATGTGTATCAAGAAGGATCCTTTCATTATTTCAATGATTATTCCAGGAAAGAAAATGCTTAGAAATTACATTGATGTATACCTTCTACCTTCAATCAAAGAATTGTGAGAATCATGGGATGATGACGTGGAAATATATGATGTTTCAATGAAAAAATTATTCAAAATTTCACTTTAATATGAAAAATTAGTGACTTTCCTAAACCAGGATAACAAACATAATTATAGGTTCCGGGCGTAGCGGAAGCGCAGGATGGGTGTGTACCCAACTTTGAAAATTGCCATAATCGACGATTAATCCGGGATCAATACGACGATGAATGTCAGTATCCACATAATTGAATCAAAGATAAAAGCTAAAGGAGATAACCCGAAACTGAGAAGAGAGGATCAACATATTTTGTTTATAATTAATTTAATTTAATTATAGAATTACCTTCAAGGTGATTCTTTCTTCTTTGATGCGTCTGACCATAGGTCTGAGGTGCGACTTCATTGCGATGTAGAATCCAAGGATAAGAATCCTCCAACGGTTGTGATGTCCATCTTCAATCACCTTGATAATTGCTTCCAAATCATTTTCCTAGATCTGGTGGAGGAGGATCTCTCTCGTTCTTAAGAGCGTTCTTGGAGAGGGAAGAGTTCTCTAGGCTCGAGAGATTTTCTCTAAGGACGTTGTGCGCACAATGATTGGTTAGTCGGTGGAATGACCCCTCAACTAATATAGAGAATAATAATATAACGGGGAATTTAATTCACTAGGTAATAATAAATAATTAGCACAGGTGTCGTTACTTGATTTATTATTTCATGTGAAACCTCATCTCAAATAATAATAACAATGCTATTATTTCTATGACATGTGCTTAAATTGCATGTTATATTTAAATATTATTTAACCAAATAATATTTAATATTATTTCTCATCAGACCCATAGCTTGGTCCGCCAATCCTCCTCAATATTTATCGAGCCTTGAATAATGACTATTTATTTATTTAAATAAAAATAACTACATTATTCACCGATAAATAAATATTTCGTCTGCAATATATTCTCTCGAATAACTAGCGATGAAATAAATGTGATCATACATACTTGAATAATTATTAAACCACAATTGGGAATAATATTTATTCAACTTATTAAATAAATAAATTATTTAATTGAGATATTGGCTACACTTAGTGTGTGACCCTCTAGGCCTCTTTCTCATTTTCATTAGGCGGGTTTGCCTAAAGTCCAAAATTACTGTTTAACAACGAGTCAAGGCACCCAAGAGAAAGAAGTCGATGTCGCAACAACATGTCACCTCATATGAATGCTTACCGTGTAATATAATCTCTTTGTCTCAATATCTACAATCAAGCGGGTTGCATGCAGGTGCCATCAACTCATGTGCTTGATTTCTCATTCTTTGACTTATTGGAATTAAACTTGCCTAGAGAACACCATGAAAATGGATTTAGTTAGGCTATATCATTTCCATCAAAGGGTCTGAGATATCTACTTCTGTAGAAGTGACAAATATTTTCTCACATTATTCATTAATGCAGTATTACTCATGACGTACCCAATATATCCTACCTCTATGTGAATATATGTAATCACGGATTTCATCAATACATCTAAGTGTGCAAGTCATAATACCCATTAATAATAATCTTAAAGTCTAAGGACCAATACATACGTCCACAGATAGAAACTTCCAATGGCACTTATGAATGTTGATTTCCTACTGGAGGGTCTTATTCTCATAATATACTCATGGATATTACCAAGGGCGCATGACGCACACTAGTCATAGGGCATGAAAAAAGTAGATTTATTTTTCTAAAGCAGCACAGTGGCTGACCAGGGTCTTCTCACTTGAGGAGCGTTGTAGTCAGTTCAATCACTTATTCTAGTTCAACTATTCTAATTCTTTTTACGTTTTTATATTATTTATGAAAATGATTGGTTTGTTTTTTTAGAAAATAATAAATTAAAATAATAAAAGGCTGAATTTAAATATAGATGCAAACAGAATGAAATCAAGAAAGAAAGTTCTTGGTCTTAGGGTTGGAGAACACCGGTTCATTCATAATTTTATTTGTTGTTTAAATTCGATTTGATAATTCATTTATTGAAACCTCATTGATGAATTATTTTCCCTTGATTTATTGAGTGTGTGATTTTAGCATGCGTCCGACACACCAAATTACACCTCCTCCAATAGTCAAATAAGGTAATACCTCAATCGAGAATGTTATTCCTACAAGACCCAGCTCTTTCGTATGTCGTTTCAACCCTTATGGAAACCCAACTCCACCGTATGACGAGTTTTCCTAAGATAAGGGAGGGAAAATGATTAATCAAGGAAAAAGAATGGATTTGGAAATAGTGTCATGGTGGATGACCACCGCACCTGTGCAATATCCCTGCATCCACCACAAATAGATTTAAAACATTTTGAATTGAAGTGCAATAATAAAGAACATCGTGAAACCTCCCCCAGTGTCAAACCTCAGGTTAGTCACTTGTCATTGCAAAGTGTGAAGAGATCATGATGGAAAGAGGGAAGAGATAAAAAGATAATTAGAGTTTCAAGACAAAGAAAGATGGAAGAAGAAATGGGACACTTTAATAAAAAATGAATGTGTTACATGTAAAAAAACTAAAAGAAAATGAAAATAAAGAAATAAAATTCCTAAATGGACCTTGGAATCCTATCCTTGGTGCCCCATATAGTGTGAGGATGAAAAGTAATGATTTGAGAGGTAGGAGCTCCTCTCCTTTTATAGGAAAATTTATGTCCTCTGAAGGTTGACGCGTTTTGGACCCATTAAATGGAAAATTAACGCATGACCCCATTAATGAAAGTTTTCCCCAATTTACTTTAAAATCTCTTCTCAAAAGTTCAACTCATTTGGCCATCGTATGCAGGAGTTAAGATTTTTTTATTGGTGGTTGCTTTTTATGGATGAAGATTCCAGGAAGCTTCCTTCAAAATATATCATTCAATGACCACCTTAATGGATCCAAAACTCCATGAAATTTAATGGGGAAACATGCCTATGTATCCTTGTTCCATTATAAGTGAAATAACCTTAATTTAAGGCGTCTAGGCCAAGATGTGCTTCCATTACTGTGGTGGGGTCCACACTGTCTGCCCAAAAAATTCTTCAACTTCATTGATTTTTTAAGGCCTATAGATGCTTGAATAAGCCCCAGGTCCTGAAGAAAAAGATGAATGGAATTAAATAAATATTTTAAAAAATAATCACTCAATTTGGAATTATATTTTTAAATAAATGAACAAAATACCCTTGATGTAAAAATCTGTAAAAAATCCAGAATTAAGCACTTTTCACAATTTTGCTCAAAACTCATCATAAATCCAAACTTTATCCATATATTCTCAAATTGATAATTTGGGAGGATTAAAACAATTGAAATGTATACAAAAAATGTGGAAAATATTAGCTCTATCAATTTCTCCACACTTAAACCATGATTGTCCTCAAGCATAAAATCTCAATATTAAATTTCAAAGGGCACCGATGTTACCAATATTCAAATTCCAAAGTAATAAAATAAAACAATTTTCAATGCCAAATCAAAATTTTAAAAATCCACATAAAGTATCAATTTAATTTCTCATTTTTCAAAGAAATAATCAATTTATATATTTTACTTTTCCCCTTTGAAGAATGATGAAACTTCACATTTCATTCATTCAAGCTCCTCAATTCATTATTATTAAGCATGCCACATCATGATTTACCTCAACCTTTCTTATCATCTCTCATGATAGAATTCAGGTAGAGTTACGTTCATATCATGAGAACACGCTCCTTACCCATAGACTTGCAAATGAACTACTTTCTCTACTTTGTAAAGACAAAAGACACATAAAATCATGAGGACTTTTCAATAAAGGTTCAAATGACTCTGAGGTTTAAGGTTAGTAGGATTTGATGCTTTGAAAATTAAGGATTAAGGAGGAGGCACTACTACAAAAACAACCTTTATCAGCGTTCAAAACGGGCTTTAACAACACTAAAAAAGCATTGTAAAGCTCATTGCTAATATAGGGGGGTCCCTTTTATCAGCGCTCTGAAAAGCGCTCATAAAGGTCCCTTTTATCAGTGCTAAAAAAACACTGATAAAAGACCCCTTTATCAGTGATTTTTTTTAGCGCTGATAAAAGGGACCTTTATCAATGCTTTTAAAAAGCACTGATAAAAGTCAAAAAAAATTTAAAAAATAAAAAAGAATTATAAATGCGGGTGGAGAACTTTTAACATCGCTTGACCCCCCCTTTATTAGCGCTAGGAGGCGCGCTGCCCTTCCCGCACATCCTCACACACACACACCCCTTTGCTTACACCTGAACTTGAACCCGCGACCTCCCCCCTTTCACTGTTGCACCTTTACCACTAAGTCATTTCGTTTTGTTCTCTATTTAATGATATATCTATCTATATATATATATACTTATATTTATTCGTATATTGATATAGATTCATATTAATATAAATATATGTATTCATATATTAGTATATATATATTCATTCGTATATTAATATATATTTATATTTATTTATATATATATATATTTAGTTATAATTTTTTATTTGTATATTTATTTGTATATTAATATATACTTATAAGATTAGTTTTAAATACATTTATGAAAAAATATGTTTTTTATGTGTGTTTATAAATAAATAAATAAATAAATACATATATATATACAACACACATACACACACAGAGACACACACAGACACACACACACACACACATATTTACAAATAAATACATATATATGTGTATTTGAAAAGCCATAAAATGTTAAAACGACCATAACTTATAATCTAGAAGCCCATTTTAACTTCACAACCAGTCAAATCAAATAAAATGAAACAATATTCAATATGATATGTGGTACAGGCTTAACGGACATTCGGATCACAATTTATACTTGTTTGAATGTTAACAAATTGAGGTATCCCGACAAAAAAATTAGTTTTGGAGGCCTTCTGGGCATTTTTTGGCCTTGAAAAATGCGATAAAAGATTTTTTTGAGCCACTAGAATGTAGAGCTTGTCACAGGCTTCGATTTGATATGCTGTAGAGCTCAAACGGACACACGAATCAAAAGTTATGATAGTTTGAAGTTTGAGTTACATTTTCAACTTATTTTAGATCTTTTATTAATTGTTTTGATTTTTTGTGTCTTAAAATTGTTATTAAATGATTTTTAATCGATAATAATTAGAAAATTATTAATTAATAATATTTTTTTAATATTTTAAAGCCATTTTCAATAAATTTCTTATATATTAAATGTAATAGTCTATTTATACATATCTAAAACATATTTAAAAAATATATATTATATTTATATATGAATAAATATACTTATATAACAATAATTTATTTTTCATGATTTTTTTTTGAAATATAAATTTTATCAGCGCTTTTTTTTATCGCTGATAAAGGGGTAGCACTTCCCTTGCCCGTTTTTGTAGTAGTGAGGTTTATCTCTTCAGTAAAATACATGATATCAAAAAGTGTAATGAAATTCTTCCTTTCAAAGTAGCAACACCCACTTCCCCAAAACTCAAAGTAAGGGTTATGATCAAGTATGCATAATGAATGATTTGCGCACCCTCTTAAATATTTTTTTACTTTTGTGATTTTTTTTATTTTTTTGAAATTTATGATTAGATAAAACCTCACACCCATCACCTAACCACATATGATCAGAAGATCGTTGGTCTGGAAAATGGTGATTTTTTGTTCTCCCAAATCACAACCCATTTTTCTATCTTTTTTTTATTCTTTTTTTCATTATTTTTATTATTTTTATTCAGGAGGGGAAAACAATGAAGTACAATGAATGATTCCACAACCTTTTACAATTCCCATAAAAGCACCCCCACACCTTTTTCTTACAATGTATAACATCCCTTCCACCATGATTCCCTTCACCCCCAAACTTCATATTTAAAATATCATGAAAATACTAAGAGTAGGGTAGGAATGGATAAAAATGGATTGAAACATGGATCATCCCTATAAATGTAATCCATAGTCTCTGTGGGATAAAATAAGGATTGATGTAAAGGTGGTCTTTAAGGATAAGGGATTTTCAAAAGATGCCTCAATTATTTTAAATGTGTTTTTTCACAGTCATAGTTTTAACAAGTTTCAATACAAGTTCTGGCAGGTGACATGTCCCAAAATCACTCAAGAAATATGCTCAAGATAAAATAGGATATACTTGGTCTAGAAATCCTCTCGGGAATGAGACATATGATATTAGACAATCACTCAAGGTATGATCAATAATAACAAATCAATTCACATAGATTTCAGAAATTCAAAGCATGAAAAATGGTAGATAAATTTCATTTACACGAATCAATCAATTCCCTCAAATTGCGAGTCATCGTTTCAATATCCATGCTTCACTTTAAACGTTCAATTTTTCATTTTACTCATTCAATATTATTAGCATTGAAATCTAAAACATGGCATCACTGGATTCCTAAGAAACTCATGTTTCCTATATATGTCAAGTAGAGCATAATTAAAGTGTGGGCATGAAATTTTATCTTTAAAGCTTAAATCATGATTTGGAAAAAAAATTAAGAAGTTTAAAATATAAAAATTAAAAGTGAAATCCCTTTTGAAATAAAGATTCAATCCTCTTCCACCAATTTTAGGGGCTTCCTTCTTCTATCATGATCCTATAAAAGAAAATTACTCAATTAATCACAAGGATCATTTCATTTAAGCTCAAAATAAAAAGTGAGAGTGGGCCGCATAATGGACTAATCTAAAAAAAGAAATTTAAATTTAAATTCCTAGAAAGAATTTAAAGATAAATCTTAGTATGATCTCCCAAGTGGGCCCTGAATTTTTACTACCTCCAGTGGGCAGTACCAACTGTTATCCATAATCTGATGGTGGGTGGATCTTCTTTGACATGAACCACCACATATTGTTCTTCCCAGCTTGCAGTTCTTTGTTCTTATTAAGGAGGAATCTATGGATAGAGTACACCAGATCCGCCCCCTTCTCAATGTGGTACAGCTTGAATGGAAGAGGTAGGATGAAGTATGAAACCTCCTCTTCTTTTATTATTACTTGTGCAACCATCTTATCTTCTAATGCTGGATTCATGGGGGCTTCATCCTCTTGTATGATTTCATCAGTCTCAACAACTTGGATCTATTCATGATGGGGCTCCTCCAGTATATGTTCAATGTCTTTAGGGAGCTCTAGGTGTTCCTTAACATGTGCATCTTTCTCCAAATCATCCTCCAAGGCATAATAAGAGTCCGCCAATTTTGAAAATTCAAAATAGTTGAGAGTTGTACTCAAATCAGATTCAATAAAATCAAATGAGTTGGAGTTCATGAATGTATAATCTCCCTAAGGTGGTTCGACTTGAATATTTTCTTTAGTGTAGAGTGCTTCTTGGAGTTGATTATCACTGGATTGAGGTAGGAAGTTAGACCCCTCCACATCGAGTTTGTCTTCAACTTTATGGATGTCTTCAGTGAAATCTGGGAAGATCAGTGACACTTCCTTCTTGGACTTGAATATTTGAATGTTAGTTTGGAGTTCATCAGTCATGGCCATAAATTCTTCAAGTGATATCCATGTTACTATTCCTCTTTCCTTTTGTTTGAACCATATCATTAGAGCATCAACTCTTCGTTGGAGGGCCTCCTCAGTGTAGTCTATTTCTTCTTCCTGCACCTGTGAGTAATTGTTCCATGCATAATAATTTGAATTTGAATACATCATGGAAAAAGGGGTTTTTAATATTTTTTAAAGAAAACAAAGAAAAATATCTACAATAATGTGAATTTTGAAAAGGTGATCAAAATAACTATTTAGCTCATCGACAATGGTGCCAGTTTTGATGCACGCCTATCATAGGGCATGGAAAAAGAAAATTTATTTTCCTAATGCAGCACAGTGGCTGACCAGGGTCATCTCACTTGAGGAGAGTTGTAGTCGGTTCAATCACTTACTCTAGTTCAACTATTCTAATTATTTTTTTTATTTTTATATTATTTATGGAAACGACTGGTTTGGTTTTTTTGGAAAACAAGAAATTAAAATAATGAAAATGCAGAATTTAAATCTAGATGAAAATAGAATGAAATCAGGGAAGAAAGGTCTTGGTCCTAGGGTTGGATAACACAAGTTCATTCATAATTTTATTTTTTGTTTAAATTTGATTTGATAATTCATTTAGTGAAACCTCATTGATGAATTACTTTCCCTTGATTTATTGAGTGTGTGCTTTTAGCATGCGTTTGACACACCAAACCACACCTCCTCCAATAGTCAAATAAGGTAACACCTTAACCAAGAATGTTATTCCTACAAGACCCGACTCCACCATATAATGGGTTTTACTAAGATAAGGGAGAGAAAATTATTAATCAAGGAAAATGAATGGATCTGGAAATTGTGTCGTGGTGGACGACCGCCACACCCGTGCAATACCCCCGCATCCACCACAAATAGATTTAAAACATTTTGAATTGAAGCTCAATAATAAGAAACACCATGAAACCTCCCCTAGGGTTAAGCCTCAGGTTAGTCACTTTCCATTTCAAAGTGATAAGAGATCATGATGTAAAGAGGGAATATAGATAATGATAATTAGAGTTTCAAGACAAAGAAAGATGGAAGAAGAAATGAGAAACACTTTAATAAAAAATGAATGTGTTACATGTAAAATAAAACAAAAAAAATAAAGAAATAAAATTCCTAAATGGCCCTTGGCCTCCTCTCCTTGGTTCCCCAGATGGTGTGGGGATGTGAAGGAATGATTTGAGAGGTAGGAGCTCCTCTCCTTTTATAGGCATATTTCAGTCCTCTGAAATTTGATGCATTTTGGACCCATTAGATGGAAAATTAATGCATGATCCCATTCATTAAAGTTGTTCCCCATTTTCATTCATGTATCCTCTCAAAATTTCAGCTTATTTGGCCACTTAATGTTGGAGTTAATATTTTTTTATTGGCAGTTTCTTTTTATGGATGAAGGTTCCAGGAAGCTTCCTTCAAAATATGTCATTCAATGGCCACTTTAATGGATTCAAAACTCCATGAAATTTAATGGAGAAATGAAAATATGTATCCTTATTCTATTACAGGTGTAATCACCTCAATTAAAGGTGTCTAGGCCAATATGTGCTTCCGTTACTGTGGTGGGGTCCACGTTGTCTGCCCGAAAAATTCATCAACTTCATTGATTTTTAAGGCCTCTAGATGCTCGAATAAGCCCCTAGTCCAGGAGAAAAATATAAAGGAAATTAAATAAGGATTTCATCAAAAAAAGAATCACTCAATTTGGAATTATATTTTTAAATAAATGACCAAAATACCCTTGATATAAAAATCTGTAAAAAAATCCAGAATTAAGCACTTTTCACAATTTTTCTCAAAACTCATCATAAATACAAAATTGATCCACATATTCTCAAATTTATAATTTGGAAGGATTAAAACAATTGAAATGAATATAAAAAATGTGGAAAATATTATCTCTATCATTGCACACTATGAGAAGGTGCCTCAAAGTTTCATGAGTCCCCACCCCTGATAGCCTGTATCATTTGTGTCCCTTCAAATGATATCATCCAGATATAGAACATATATTCAAGAATAGTATCATGAAACTTCTAGGTTCTCATCATAGTAGGGATCTTCTATGAACTTTTAATGTGACATCTATTATTAGGACATTATCACATACTATGTCACGCAGAAGAACAATCATGATGTGATAAGTAGTTTATTAATATTCATCCAATAAATATAGGTTTATCATAAAGTACAAAGAAGTGGGTTTCTAGGACACCAACTCCAAAAAACTCCCACTTTCACTAGAGATAACTACTAACAACCTTCAGTCTATTAGCTCTCACATGATATTCATGCTTCTGCTGAGATAGGCATTTAGTGAAGGGGTCTACCACATTCTCTTCTGTGGACACTCTGCTCACTGAAACTTCACCCCTTTGATATAAATACCTCAAGAGGTGATACTTTCGGGGTATGTGATTTATCCATTGATGTGACCTTATCTCTTTTTCAAGATCCACCACTGCAGTATTATCAGAATACAATGCAATGGGATCTTTACTACTAGGCACCACATAAATCTCCTAGACAAATTTACGAATCCAGATGGCTTACTTGGCTTCATTAGAAGCCATTATATATTCGGACTCCACTATAGAATCAGCAACAACTAATTTCTTTGAACTCTTCCAGTTCACAGCTCCTCCATTGAGACATAAAACATATCTTGATTATGAATTTAGATCATTCTGATTTGTCTAAAAACCAACATCAGCATACCCTCTGATGACAAGCTCCTTGTCTCCTCCATACACCAGGAACATATCCTTAGTTCTTCTCAGATACTTAAGGATAGTCTTTAAAGCAGTCCAATGTTGTTCACCTGGATCTTCTTGATATATACCTACCATGATCGGTGCACAAGCAACATCAAGTTTGGGATATAACACGGCATACATGATAGATCCTATCGCTTGAAGTGTATGAAATCTTACTCATACTATCTTTCTCATGTTGTGTATGGGGACACATTTTCTTAGAAAGGTGTATACCATGTGACACTAGAACCAATACCATCTTGAATTGTTCCATACTAAATCTCTTTAGTATCTGGTCAATGCATGTACTTTGACTTAGTCCAAGCAACCTCTTGGATCTATCATGAATGATCTTGATCCCTAGAATGTAGGCCGATTCGCCTAAGTCCTTCATGGAGAAGCACTTGTTCAACCAGTCCTTGAATGACTGTAAGACTGGTATGCCATTTCAAATAAGCAATATGTCATCAACATACACTATTAGGATAACGACCACACTCCCATTAAACTGCTTGTAAACATATGTCTCACATTCATTATTAATGAAACCAAATTCTCTTATGGATTCATAGAATCGAATGTTCCATGACCTGGATGCTTTATTTAACCCATAAATGGATCTATGAAACTTTCATACCCTTTTATCATCACCTGGCGTCACAAACCCTTCTGGTTGTGTCATATAGATATCTTCCTGAAGGTTCTTATTAAGGAATGCAGTTTTGACATCCATCTGCCAAATCTCATAGTCATGGAAATCTGCTATGACAAGTATGATTCTTATGAATTTAAACATGGAAACTGGTGAAAAGGTTTCATCATAGTAAATTCCTTGATGATGTTTAAAACCTTTAGCCACTAGCCTTTCTTTATAGGTACTAACTTGACCTTTGATGCCCAATTTATTTTAGAATACCCATTTACATTCAATAAGCTTTATATCAACTGGTGTATCGATCAAAACCCAGACTTGGTTCTAATACATGGAATATATCTTAGAATTCATAGCTTCTAGCTATCTTGTAGCTTCTGATCTCTCTACTACTTCCTTGTAGGAGAGAGGTTCATCATTTTCCAACAATAATGATCCACCTTCCTCTGTGACAAGGAAACCATATCTCTATGGTTCCCTTACCTCTCTTGTGCTCCTATGTAGTACTTATGTTTCAAGAACCACATCTTCCACGGGGACCTATGAAACTTGTTCCTATACCAACCCCTATGTATCTTGAGCATCAAATTCATCGAAGTCAATCTTTCTCCCACTACCCTTTTTGAGGATGTGATCCCTCTCAAGAAATATAGCTTGTCTGGAAACAATCACTTTTTATCTGAGGGGTTGTATAGGTAGTATCCATTTGTTTCCTTGGGATACCTTATGAAGATACACTTCATGCCCTGAGGTTCTATTTTATTTCCTAAGAAAGCCTCAAAAAACGCCTCGCATCCCCATACATGTGTATGCGACAAAGTGGGTTTCTTTCCACTCCATAGCTTGAAGGGAATCCCATTTTACACCTTAGTTGGTACTTGGTTTAATGTGTATAATGTAGTTTGAAATGCATATCCCCAAAAGGATAATGAAAGATCTTCATGACTCATCATCGACCTTACCATGTCTAACAAGGTACGATTCCTCCTTTCACTAACACCATTCCAATATGGTGTATAAGGTGGAATGAGTTGAGATAGAATCTCAGACTCCTGTAAAAGGTTTATGAACTCTTGGTTAAAATATTATCCACCTCAATATGATTGAAGCTTATTTATCTTCTTTCCAAACTGATTCTCTACTTCATTCTTGAACTCCTTGAATTTCTCAAAGGACTTGGACTTATACCTCATTAAGTAGACATAGCCATATCTACTCAAGTCATCAGTAAAAGTAATGAATTAAGAATATCCACCTATAGATTCTACTAGAAATGGTCCACACAAATCAGTGTGTACCAATCCTAGAAGATCTGTGGCCCTTTCAATCTGTCCACAAAATGATGGTTTGGTCATTTTCCCCTGTAAACAAGCGTGACATCTATCAAGTGGTTTTATCTCGGAAGAGTATAAATAACCATCTTGATAGAGCTTTGTTAGGCGCTTCCCGTTTACATGACCAAGACAATGATGCCATAATCGAGTGTTTTATGAGTCATACGAACTTGGTTCATTATCAATTTCCAACACTTGGTTCTCATAATTTAATACATACATAACATTATTTAAATACGCCATACCATAACATATGTTGTCCTTATAAAAGTAACAACATTTATTTCCGAACTTGAAAATAAATCCATCTGTATCTAAACTCGATAAAATAATTATGTTCTTAGTAACAATAGGTACATAATAACAACCATGTAAAACCAAAATCATTCCCATCGACAATGTGAGCTGGTAGTCACCAATGGAAAGAGCAGCTAGCCTTGCACCATTGGCAGCTCGCAGATCCACCTCTCCTATAGAAATTTTCTAGAATCTACTTGGTTCCTACATTTAAATATAGATGTGAGCCCCACAAGCTATATCTAATACCCAATGTGTAGAAATAGAAAGATTGCACTCAATAACAAACACACCTTTGTCTTCCCCTTACCTTTGGGTGCAGTTCCTCTTCTAATGCCCTAACTTGCCACATGAAAATCATATTGCCTCATTTTCCTTGCCCTGCCTCTGGATCTTCTTATTCTTGGTCGGACGATGCTTGAAGGATTTAGATTATTTATAAATCTTATCCCCTTTTCCCTTCTCCTTCCTCTTCTTATTCACCATAAGGACTACAAGTTTTTTCACACCCCATGTCCTTATCAACTTGGTGAATCAGGGTAAGAAGCTTCGATAGACTCTTATCATTATTGCTCATATTATAATTCACAATAAAACTAGAGAAGGTATTAAGCAATGATGATAGTATAAGATCTATACGCAACACATCTGGAAATTTAATCCCTAAGATATCGAGATGCTCAATGTAGCCAATAATCTTGACTACATGGGGTCCAGCTGGCGCAGACTCTCCATGATTAGCAGTGAACAAATCATTGGAGATATCATACCTCTTCTGTCTTCCCTTCTCTTGATAGAGATCCCGAAGGTGAGACATCATGCTATAAGCATACATTTCCTCATATTGATTTAAGAGCTCATTGGTCATGGATGATAGCATAAGGAATTGAACATATCTAGTGTCATTAAGATGTTTCTCATACATAGAGATTTCCTCATCACTCACCTAATTTCTAGGCACAACTGGTAAAGTCTCTTCTAGAACATAAAGTTTCCTCTCATGGCGAAGGATAACCCGAAGGCGCCTTTTCCACTCTTGGAAATTAGTGCCGGTGAGAAGGTTTTCCTTATATAGCATGGATCACAATGATATGTTTGATGTCATTTTGATTATTTTATTTACGAATTAATATGAACAAAGTTTTAGTACTTTATCTTGATAAATATAGAAAAATAAATAAATAAATATCTACTAGTCTCCCACTTTTTTGTCAAAACCCAATAGCCCTCACCATTGGCTTCGGAATATCCTGTTTCTTGGACATTCTAACAGTAAGGATCCACATTGCCCTTCACATTACCCCAACTAGGTTTGGTTAAGCAACTTGAAAGGTTTTAGGTAAGCATTCCAAATTCCAACTGCATTAACTCACAACTCCTTGATCTGTTAAGTGGACTCCCCAATCCTGAAATCCTTGATTTTGGATTTCCTCAACCTTTGCCTCCTAGTTACACCAAGTTCTATTATGGTAGTCAACCTTTGATGTAAAATAAGTTAAGTCAACCAAAAAATTCAAATTAGAATTCCTCAATAATTGAAATCACCCCAACTAGGCTTGGTCAAGCACTTTGAACTATGGTTAGATTCTAACCGAAGTAATGGAAGGCTACACTGACTTAATATTTAATTTAGGGATTTTATCCTTTATGCATAAATTTCCAATTATTATATTTTCATATGCTTGTTAATATTAAGTGGGATATACTTAAGTGATTAACCATTTCTACATAATATTTACGCATAATCCATTTTATTTTAGTTCCATCTTGTATGCTTGTTAGTTAATTAATTATGTGATCACATCAAACATCCATAATGAATAGCCATACAACTGACATAAATAAAAATAAAGGGTATGATCATGAGATTTACTATTGGTTAGTTTATCTGGCGGTTGATAAACTAACCTTGACCTAGGGGAAAACACCTTGAACCCTTTAAGGTTCATGTTTAAAGCTTCCCACATGTCCACCTTTATATCTTCTTGGATTAGTTTCACCTCAGCTCATAACTTGAACCACCTCCTCTATTTTGGGAGCTCCATATATTACATATTCTTTTAACTCACACGCAGGTGAGGGGTAAAAGGGGGTTTACATAAAAGAAACCATGGAAACGCATACCCTACATATTAATGAGGAGAAGACACGCAGACCAACAATTTTATTTTAATAAATAAATTAAAAGGGAACCAATCACATATAAAGGTCTGGTCTAGCTTATGATCATCCACATACATGCAATGAATTATATATTTAATAAAACTAGTATTCAATTCTTTAATCATTCTTATTAAGATAAATTATGCTCGAATCGTTTAATCATTATCTTTAATTAATCAATGCTTTTTATCTTAATCATTTTCTAAATTTTCTTGAGATTCTCATCCATAACCTTGTACATAACTTGTACCTTAGAAGCGACCTGGTGAATACCCATCCAAAACTACCTAGCATGTATTTATACTTATATACACTTTATTCTTTATGATATGTAGCATGCACGCAAAATTATAATTATAATACAACTCATACATGATGTGCAAATCTTTGAATTATACAAATGTTAATTATATATATATATATATATCAAAAACCTATCACATGTTGTGTCCTAGATTTACGCCCACATGAAGGTACATGTCTCAAGGGTTACATAATATAATAATAAATTTTTAAATCTATGTAATCTGGAAATAGTACAGGGCATTTAGATCTAACTACACTGCGTGTACCCTCCTCACCATCTATCCGAAGTACACTCCTAGGGAAATGACGTGTGAGGTGTACTTTAGAAATCTTCGGAGTACACGACATGTCCAGTGGGCTACACACCATGTATACTCATGTTACATGGTCACCATCCAGGAAATTTGTGTATGGGATACACGACTTGACCCTGACCCGAAGGGAATACACGCTGTGTCCAGTGGGCTACACGGCGTGTAGTCTATCTGACCATGAACCAGTCTGTCCTAGTCAACACGCGGTGTAAGAATTAACTACACCGCATGTCATTAATGCACACATCTTGAGTAATTGGTGAATTAATCTTGATGTATCGAACACAAATACACAATGTGTAGATCCAACTACACGGCGTTCATTCTTATGTTATTTGGATAGAACCATCGACGCCTCCTGATGAGATCCTCAATTTAATTTTAATCATAAAATTATTCATTTTTGTTAGATTTGTGAGAAATGATAAGGGAGTAACAGATCTCGAAATTCAGATTACAATAAAAATTAAACATGAATTAACAAACTAAATTAGTAAAGCGTAAATCATTAATGAATTATTTAAATAATTATAAATGAAAATATAACCTCTTTGATACCACTTGTAGGTTCCAGACACAGTGGAAGCACATTATGGGTGTGTACCCAACTTTGAAAATTTCTATAATCAATGATTAATATGGGATCAATATGATGATGAACGCCAATATCCATAGAATTGAATCAAAGATAAAAGACAAAGGAGAGAACCTGGAACCAAAAAGAGAGGATTGACATATTTTATTTATAATTAATTTAATTAAATTATAGAATTACCTCCAAGGTGATTCTTTTTTCGTTGATGCATCTGACCACGGGTCTGAGGTACAACTTTGTTGCGATGTAGAATCCAAGGATATAAATCCTCTAGTGGTGATCCACACATGCTCCACGCATCATCGAACATCGTCAAAGGAGTCTCCAAGTTCTATCATGGAAGATCCTTGTGCTTGAAATATCCGCCTTTGATTGCCTTGAGAATTGCCTCCAAAGAGTTCTCTTTAATCTGGTGGAGGAGGACCTCTCTCGTTCTTGAGAGCGTTCTTGGAGAGGAAAGAGTTATCTAGGCTCGAGAGCTTTTCTACAAGGATGTTGTGCACACAACGATTAGTTAGCCGGTGGAATGACCTCTTAGTTAATATAGAGAATAATAATATAATGGGGAATTTAATTCACTAGGTAATAATAAATAATCAGCACAGGTATCATTACTTAATTTATTATTTCATGTGAAACCTCATGTCAAATAATAACAACAATGATATTATTTCCATGAAATGTTCTTAAATTGCACATTATATTTAAATATTATTTTACCAAATAAAATTTTATATTATTTCTCACCGAACCCATAACTTGGTCCACCAATCCTCCTTAATATTTACCGGGCCTTGAATAAGGACTATTTATTTATTAAATAGATATAACTTTATTATTCTCCAATAAATAAATATTTTTCCCGCAATATATTCTCTCGAATAACTAGAGATGAAATAAATGCGATCAGAAATAATTGAATAATTATTAAACCAAAACTGTTAATAATATTTATTCAACTTGTTAAATAAATAAATTATTTAACTAAAATACTCGCTACACTTAGCGTGTGACCCTTTAGGCCTCTTTCTCGTTGGCATTAGGTGGGCTTGCCTAAAGTCCAAGATTACCGTCTAGAAATGGGTCAAGGAACCCAAGAGAAAGAAGTTGATGTCACAATGACATGTCACCTCATACAAATGTTTACTGTGTAATATAATTCCTTTGTCCCGATATCTCTAATCAAGTGGGTTGCATGCAAGTACCATCAACCCATGTGCTCAATTTTTCATTATTTGACTTCTTAAAATTAAACTTTCCTAAAGAACACTATGGCTATAGATTTAGTTAGGCTACATCATTTCCATCAAAAGGCCTGAGATATCTACTTTCGTAGAAGTGAAAAATCCTTTCTCGCATTATTCATTAATGTAATATTACTCGTAACACACCCAACATATCCTACCTCACCACGAACATTTTTCATTACAGTTTTCATCAATACATCTAAGTGCACGAGTCATAATACCCATTAATAACAATATTAAAGTCTAAGGACCAATACACACGTCCGCAAATAGGAACATCCAAAAACACTTATGAATGTAGATTTCCTACTAGCGGGTCTTGTTATCATCATATCCTCCTGGATATTACCAAGGGTGCACACCATGAGAAGGTGACTCAAAGTTTCATGAGTCCCCACCCCTGATAGCCTGTATTAATTTTGTTCTTTCAAATGATATCATCTAGCCATAGAACATATATTCAAGAATAGTGTCATGACACTTTCAGGTTCTTATCATAGTAGGAATCTTTTATGAACTTTTAATGCGACAACTATTATTAGGAAATTATCACATACTATGTATTGCAGAAGAACAATCATGATGTGGTAAGTATTTTATTAATATTAATCCAATGAATATAGGTTTATCATAAAGTAAAAAGAAGCTAGTTTATAGGGCACCAACTTGAAAAAGGCTCCCACTTGCACTAGAGCCAACTACTAACAACCTTTAGTCTGCTAGCTCTCAAATAATATTCATGTTTCTTCTAAGACATTCCTTTATTCAAGGGGTCCTCCAAATTCTCTTAAATGGACACTCTACTCACTACAACTTCACCCCTTTGATAGAAATCCCTCAATAGGTGATACTTTTGGAGTGTGTGCTTTGTCCGTTGATGTGACCTTGGCTCTTTTGCAAGAGTCACTACTGTAGCATTATCACAATACAATGTAATGGGATCTTTATTTCTAGGCACCACATCAAGATCCTGGACAAAGTTTTGAATCTATACGGATTCCTTGGCTACATCAGAAGCCACTATATATTTGGACTCCACTATAGAATCATCGAAAACTGGCTGATTTGAACTCTTCTAGCTCACAAATCCTCTATTGAGACATAAAACATATCTTGATTGTGACTTTAGATCATTCTGACCTATCTAAAAACCAGCATCAGTATACCATCTGATGACAAGCTCCTTGTCTCCTCCATACACTAGGAATATATCCTTATTTCTTCTCAGATACTTAAGGATAATCTTGACAACAATCTAATATTGTTTTCCTGGATCTGCTTGATATCTTCCTTCCATGATCAGTGTATAGGAAACATCATGTCTAGTACATAACATGACATATATGATAGATCCTATCGCTGAAGCGTATGTAATATTACTCATCCTATCTTTCTCATGTTGTGTTTGGAGACAGATTTTCTTAGAAAGATGTATACCATGTGACACTGGAACCAATCCCGTCTTGGATTTTTCCATACTAAATCTCTTTAGTATCTGGTCAATGTATGTACTTTGACTTAGTCCAAGTATCCTCTTGGATCTATCATGAATGATCTTGATCCCTAGAATGTAGGCTACTTCACCTAAGTCCTTCATGGAGAAGCACTTGTTCAACCAGTCCTTGACTCACTGTAAGACTGGTATGTCATTTCCAATAAGCAATATGTTGTCAACATACACTACTAGGATAATGATCACATTCCCATTAAATCGCTTGTAAACACATGTCTCACATTCATTCTTAATGAAACCAAATTCCATTATGGCTTTATCAAATCGAATGTTCCATGACTCAGATGCTTTCTTTAATCCATAAATGGATCTCTGCAACTTGAATACCCTTTTAGCATCACCTAATGTCACAAACCCTTCTAGTTGTGTCATATAGACATCTTCCTGAAGGTTCCCATTAAATAATGTCATTTTGACATCCATCTTCCAAATCTCATAGTCATGGAAATCTGCTCTGGCAAGTATGATTATTATGGATTTAAACATGGAAACTAGTGAAAACGTTTCATCATAGTCAATTACTTGATGTTTTTTTAAAACATTTAGCCACTATCCTTGCTTTATAAGTACTAACTTTATCTTATATTTCTAGTTTCTTTTTGAATACCCATTTACACCCAACATGCTTTATATCAACTATCACATCAACCAGAACCTATACTTGGTTTTGATACATGAAATCCATCTCAGAATTCATAGCTTTTAGCCATATTGCAGCTTCTAATTTCTCCACTACTTCCTTCTAGGAGAGAGGTTCATTATTGTCCAATAATAATGAGTCACCTTCCTTGGTGATAAGGAAACCACATCTCTTTGGTTCCCTTACCTCTATTGTGATCATACATAGTACTTGTGTTTCAAGAACTACCTCTTCCATGGGGAACCATGGAACTTGTTCATGTACCAAATCCTATGTATCTTGAGCATCAACTTCATCAAATTCAATCTTACTCCCATTATCCATTTTGAGGATGTGCTCCCTCTCAAGAAAGACAGCCTGTCTGGAAACAATAACTTTCTTATCTGATGAGTGGTATAGGTAGTATCCCTTTGTTCCCTTGGGATACCCTATAAAGATACACTTCGTGCCCTAGGGTTCTAGTTTGTTTCCTAA
The DNA here is from genome assembly GCA_963277665.1 of Viscum album. Classification (NCBI taxonomy): domain Eukaryota; kingdom Viridiplantae; phylum Streptophyta; class Magnoliopsida; order Santalales; family Viscaceae; genus Viscum; species Viscum album. Next base: position 1,850,046,294 of record OY728163.1, on the reverse strand, counting down.
GAAAGCCTTAACAAATGCCTCGCATCCCCATACATGTGTATGTGACAAAGTGGGTTTATTTCCACTCTATATCTTGAAGGAAATCCCATTTACCGCCTTAGTTGGTACTTGGTTTAATGTGTATGGTTCAATTTTCAATGTGTGCCCCTAAAAGGATAATGAAATATCTACATGTCTCATCATCAACCTCACCATGCCCAACAAGGTATGGTTCCTCCTTTCACAAACACCATTCCACTGTGGTGTATAAGGTGGAGTGAGTTGAGATAGAATCCTAGACTCTTGTAAAAGGTTGATGAACTCTTGGTTAAGATATTCTCCACCCCGATCTGATTGAAGATTCTTTATTGTCTTACCAAGATGATTCTCTACTTCATTCTTGAACTCCGTGAATTTCTCAAAGGACTCAGACTTATACCTTATTAAGTATACATAGCCATATCTACCCAAGTCATTAGTAAAAGTAACGAAGTAAGAATATACACCTCTAGCTTCTACTAGAAATGGTTCATACACATCAGTGTGTACCAATATTAGAAGCTCTGTGGCCCTTTAACCCTATCCACTAAATGGTGGTTTGTTCATTTTACCTTGTAAATAATTGTGACATCTATCAAGTGGTTTTAGCTCAGAAGAGTCTAAATAACCTTCTTGATAGAGATTTTTCAGGTGCTTCTCGTTTACATGACCAAGGCGGTGATGCCACAACTGGGTGTTGTACGTGTCATGTGAACTTGGTTTGTTATCAATTTCTAAAACTTGGTTCTCATAATTTAATACATATAGATTGTTATTTAAATGTGTCATACCATAACATATGTTGTCCTTATAAAAGTAACAACATTTATTTTTGAACTTGAGAATAAATCCATATGTATCTAAACTTGATACAAAAATTATGTTCTTGGTAACATTAGGTACATAATAACAGCCATGTAAAACCATAATCATTCCTGTCAACAATGTGAGGTGGTAGTCACCAATGGCAATAACAGCCAGCCTCGCACTAATGACAGCTCGCAGATCCACCTCTCCTCTGAAATTTTTCCAAAATCTACTTGGTTCTTGCATTTGAATACATATGTGAGTCCCACAAGCTGTATCTAATACCCAATGTGTATAAATGAAAATACTGCACTCAATAAAGAATGAACATTTGGCTTCCCCTTGCCTCTGGGTGCAGTTCCTCTTCCAGTAGCCTGACTGGCCACATGCAAAGCATAATGACTCATTTTCCTTGCCCTGCCTCTAGATCTTTTTCTTCTTGGTCGGACGGTGCTCAAAGGCTTTAGATTGTTTATAAATCTTAGTCCCCTTTGCCTTGTCCTTCCTCTTCCTATTTACCATAAGGATTGCGAGTTTTTCACGCCCCATTTCCTTATCAAATTTTCAAATTAGGGTAAGAAACTCTGATATACTCTTCTCATTATTTCTCATATTATAATTCATAATAAAACTAGAGAAGGTCTTAGGTAGCGATGATAGTATGAGATCTGTATACAACTCATATGGGAATTTAATCCCTAAGATGTCCAGACGCTCAATCTCACCAATAAACTTGACTACATGTGGTCTAGCTGGTGCAAACTCTCCAAGATTAGTAGTGAAAAAAGCATGGAGATCTCATACCTCTCATGTCTCGCCTTCTCATGATAGAGATATTGAAGGTGAGACATCATGCTATAAGTATCCATTTCCTCATGTTGTTTTAAGAGATCATTGGTCATAGATGATAACATGAGGCACTGAACATCTGTAGCATCATTCAGATGTTTCTCGTACACATAGAGTTTCTCACCACTCACCTCATTTCCAAGCGCAACTGGTAAAGGAACTTCTAGCACATAAAGTTTCCTCTCATGGTGAAGGATAACCTGAAGGCGCCTTTTACACTCTTGGAAATTAGTGTCGGTGAGAAGTTTTTCCTTCTTGAGTATGGATCACAATGATACGTTTGATTTCATTTTGATTATTGTATCTATAAATTAAGATGAACATAGTTTTAATACTTTATCTTGATAAATACATACAAATAAATAAATTAATATCTATTAGTCTCCTACTATTTTGTCGAAACACAATATCCCTCGCCATTGGCTTCATAATATCATGTTTCTTAGACATTCTAGTGGCAAGGATCCACATTTCCCTTCATATTACCCCAACTAGGGTTGGTGAAGCAACTTTAAAGGTTTTACATAGGCATTCCAAATGCCAACTGCATTAAATCATAGCTCCTTGATCTGTTGAATGGACTCCCCAATCCTGAAATCCTTAATTTTGGATTTCCTTAACCTTTGCCTCTCAATTGTACCAAGTTCTGTTAGGGTAGTCAACCCTTGATGTAAATTAAGTTAAGTCAACCCAAAACTTTAAATTAGAATTCCCCAACAATTAAAATCACCCCAACTAGGGTTAGTCAAGAACTTTTAACTATGGTTCGATTCTAACTGAAGTAATGGAAGGCTATACTGTCTTACTATTTAATTGAGGGATTTTATCCTTTATGCGAAAATTTCCACTTATTATCTTTTCACATGCTTGTTAATGTTAAGTGAGATATACTTAAGTGATTAACCATGTATAGATAATATTTATGCATAAGCCATTTTTATTTTAGTTCCATCTTGTATTCTTGTTAGTTCATTAATTATGTGACCACATCAAACATCCATAATGAATAACCATACAACTGATAGAAATAAAAAAAGGATATGATCATGATATTTACTATTGGTTAGTTTATCTAGTGGTTGATAAACTAACCCTGGCCTAGGAGAGAAACACCTTGAACCATTTAAGGTTCGTGTTTATAGCTTTCCACCTGTCCACCTTTGCATCTTCTTGGATTAGTTTTGCCTCATCTCCTAACTTGAACCACCTCCTATAGCTTGGGAGATCCATCCATTACATATGCTTTTAACTCAAACGCATGTGAGGGGTAAAAGGGGGTTTACATAAAAGAAACCATGGGCACATAGGCCCTACATATTAATGAGGAGAAGGCATGCATGCCAACAATTTTAATTTAATAAATAAATTAAAAGGGAACCAATCACATACAAAGGTTTGTTATAGCTCATGATCATCCACACACATACAACGAATTATGCATTTAATAAAAATAGCATTCAATTCTTTAATAATTCTTATTAATATAAATTATGCTCGAATTGATTAATCATTATCTTTAATTAATCAATCCTTTTTATCTTAATCATTTTCTGAATTTCCTTGAGATTCTCATCCATAACCTTTTACATGACTTGTACCTTGGAAGCAACTGGATGAATACCCATCCAAAACCACCCAGCATGTATTTATACTTGTATACACTTTATTCTTTGTGACATGTATCATGCACACATAATTATAATTGTAATACAACTCATACATGATGTGCAGATCTTTGAACACTACACAAATGTTAATTATATATATATATAATACCTATCACATGTTGTGTCCTAGTTTTACCCACACACAATGGCACATGTCTCAAGGGTTACATAATATAATAATAAATTTTTAAATCTGCGTAATCTAGAAATTGTAAATAGTGTGTAGATCCGACTATACAGTGTGTACCCTCCTCACTGTCCATCCGAAGTACACGCCTGGGGAAATAGCGTGTGAGGTGTAATTTGGAAATCTTCAGAGTACACGATGTGTCTAGTGGGCCATATGTCTTATAGACTCCACATTACATGGTCACCAGCCTGGAAATCCATGTATGGGATACATGACTTAACCCTGACCTGAAGGGACTACACGCCATGTCTAGTGGGCCACACAGTGTGTAGTTCGGCTAACCGTGCGCCAGTCTGTCCTGGTCAACACGCAACGTAAGAATTAACTACATCATGTGTCATTAATGCACATGTGTTGAGTAATTACCGAATTAATCTTTATGCATTAAAAACAAATACACAACATGTAGATCCGTCTACACGGCGTGTATTCTTGTGTTATCTGGACAAAACCATCGGCGCCTCCTAACGAGATCCTCTATTTAATTTTAATCATAAAATTATTCATCTATGTTAGATCTGTGAGAAACGACAAGGTAGGAATAAATCTCAAAATTCAGATTACAATAACAATTAAGCATGAATTGATAAACTAAATTATTAAAGCGCAAATCATCAATGAATTATTTAAATAATTATAAACGAAAATATGACCCCTTTGACACCACTTGTAGGTTCCGGGCGTAGCGGAAGCGTGGGATGAGTGTGTACCCAACTTTGAAAATTTCCATAATCGATGATTAATCTGGGATCAATACAACGATAAATTCCAGTATCCAGAGAATTGAATCAAAGATAAAAGACAAAGGAGAGAACCCGGAACTGAGAAGATAAGATTGAAATATTTTGTTTATAATTAATTTAATTAAATTATAGAATTACCTCCAAGGTTATTCTTTCTCTATCGATGCATCTGACCATGGGTTTGAGGTGAGGCTTCATTGTGATGTAGAATACAAGGATAGTAATCCTCTAGCGGTGATCCACACGTGCTCCATGTATCTCTAGATGACGTCTAAGGAGTTTCCGGGTGCTAGTGCGGAAGATCCTTGCACTTTCAATGTCTGCCTTCGATCGCCTTGAGAATCATTTCCAAAGTGTTCTCCTTGATCCGATGGAGGATGATCTTTCTCGTTCTTGAGAGCACTCTTTGTAAAGACCCGTAAAATTCAAGGGAATTTTTTTCTTAATTTTTTTTGGGATTTTACAAGAACGCAGTTTCTGACTGCACCTGATTCCGAGGCCCGGTGAACCCAGAATAAATTTCCGAAGTTTAGCTTGGGTACGTTCAGTGAACGAACGAACGAGATTTCCTAACTTTTGAACCAGTGCTCAGAATCGAAATCCGAGGACACCGATGGAATTACAGCGCCGGTAATTGCTTAGGAACCCCTTTTTCCGGAGTTGCGTTTGCTCGGGTGTGGTTATTAAAATTTTTGGGTTAAGTAAAAGAATAAAATAAAATGGTATAACCAATTTTTATTTTATTTAAAGTAGTTTAACCTAAGCTAAGTGGTTGGAGTGGGACCCACTATATCCTACTCCACTAGGTAGGATATTTGTGGGGTGGGACCCACACGAACCCCACCCTTTCAACTTCCTCAACCCCCATTAATTAAGTAACTCACCTGCACCCCCCATTAAATGAAAAGTCAACTCATTAATTGATTAACTTATTCAAAGTAATTAATTCTTGGATTCATTTTGAATTTCAAATGAAAAGTTGGATTGTGGGTTAATTAAATAAGACAAAGTCTTATTTCGTGGGTGGTGAGTTCGTTGTGCGAGAGGATTTGGATAGGAAAGCTCTAAGTTCCGAAGAACGTTCTTCCTCCTTGAAGAACGCGAAGAACGCACCGTCACCGACGAAGAACGCTGAATCCTCGGAGATCGACGACGTGACGCCGTGTACCGCGATGCTGACGATTCTATTCTCCGTGACACTGACGAAGCTTTCAGAGTCTTCTTCCGCGACATGATTTTCCGCGACGTCCCTTCCCCGTGACGAACCTTCGTTCAACAATGCTCGAGGTAGGGGATTAATTGTTTTTGTTCGTGAATACTTCCGTCACCGTTCTTCGTTTTCAAATTGGGCCGCCTGTTATCGCAATAACGGGAGGAGGTCGGACCACACGGACACGGCCGACCTTCCTCCCCCCCTGATGCTTGTTTTTGTTGCGGCACGAGCAAGGCAGCACGGTGCCATTGCACCGTGCGGAAATAATGAAGAATGGGTGGAGAAGCGCGGCGCTGTCGCGCCGCGTCGTTGAAGTCGAACAAAGCCGTGGCGCCGTGGCGCTGCGCCGGAGAACCTCGAAAAGTCCGCGGCCGGAGTGGGGCTGCAGCGGAGGGACGTGGCGCCGTCGCGCCGTGTCGATTGGACAAGGCCGCAGCCTATGGCTGTGGTGGTGCTGGGGAGCGGCGACCGGCTTCCGGCCGCCGGAGTAGGAGGGCTGGACCACGGTGGTCCCGCGGTGGCAGCAACCGGCCGGCCGGAGTGGGCTGTCCGTTTCAGGGGAGACTGGGGGTTCATAACCCCCGGCTGAAACAAAGAGCGGCCCCCACGTGGGGGTCACAACTCCTCAATCAGGGGGGCAGCGCGCCCCCCTGTCCCCTCAGCTCAGCACCGGCCGAGTTGGCCACGCGGACCGCCCGCGCGCGCCAGGCCGGCCGAGCCGGGCCGCGCCCATTGGGCCGGCCCGCGTCCTAATGGACCGGACCCAGACCCGGTTTGGGCCGACCCAGGGGGGGTATCGGGTCGGGTCGGATCGGGCCCGAACCCACTATTTTTGGATAGGTCCGTTCAAATGCCCATAACTTGGGTTACAGACCTCCGATTGATGCACCGTCAGTTGTGATGTGATCCCTAGATCGAGACGGTAATTGCGGTATACTATAATCAAGGTTTTAGAGAACTTTGGGTTCAGCAGTGTTGGTTCGAACATGAAACCAACCGGGCCCTCGGAGCGGAAACGCTTATAACTTGAGCTCCGGACGTCCGATTGACATGCCATCGACTTTGTTGGATTCCTCTTAGTGATACGGACCTTTTGGATTACGCCAATCGAGGTTTGGATGCAGTTGGAGTATGTTCGGGTTGGTTTTGACTTAAAAACCAACTGGGCCCCTGGGACGGAAAAACCAATAACTCTCAGACCGGGCGTCCGATTGACGCGCCGTCTGTGATGTTGAGTTCCTGTTGACGATACAGAACTTTTGGATACATCAAACTCCAGAATTCGTGTTAGTTTATGTATCATCCCCTCGGCTCATGGAACGGACCCTCCCCAAACGAGCTTGCTATGTGCGAGAACCCTAGAGCTGGCTGCGACTGCGACGACGATGAGGACTGTACGAGAATCCTCCGTGGGTTCGACAACGACGACTACAGCACTCATAGATCCTCTGTGGATCAGTGCCTACCGATCCTGTGTGGATCATATCCTGTTTGGGTCAGCGCTCAGCGGTCCTGTGTGGGCCAGCACATACCGATCCTGTGTGGGTCAGATCCTGTGTGGGTCATTGCGAGGGTTAGTACCTATCGATCCCGTGTGGGTCATTGCGGGGGTTAGTACCTATCGATCCCGTGTGGGTCATTGCGGGGGTTAGTACCTATCGATCCTGTGTGGGTCATTGCGGGGGTTAGTACCTATCGACCCTTTGTGGGTCCGATGACTTAGATGAATCAGTGACTATATCTGATCATCTCTATCGTCTTACGAAGAAGTATACCTGTGTGAGCTGAGTCTTGAATTTCAATCTTATCTTCGATAAGTTTGACTTGATATCCTGTGTGGATTACGTTGTACTTTCCTGTGTGGATTGGGTTGCAAATTCTTATGTGGAATGGGTTATGTTTTCCTGTGTGGACTGGGTTGTACTTGGGCTCGGATGTTGGAGCCGAACTGGAATTGATGACTTAGGTATATGTATGGGAATATACCTAATTAGTGTCAGATGTTACTTCGTGATTGTATCTTTCCTTTGTGGATTATCCTTTGTGGATTCTGGGAGACCTTCGGGGGTCTCAGGGTCCCTATTGAGTAGCTTATACTCACCCCTGCACGGGCTATGCCCACACTACGTTGTGTTGGATGCAGACGACGGACATCGCTGATCGTGGTGGAGGCTTGTGGAGCAAGTCGATACCTAGAGGTGGACCAATGGGCGGGACGTACACAGAGCGGACAGATGGACCCGTGGAGCTGAGGAGGCTATATGTACCCACCCTTCAGGTGGGACTTCCAGTGGACGACTTGACATTGCGGCTTTACTTTCAGTTGCTGTACTTTCTTTTCAGTTGTACTTTACTTTCAGTTTGGGTTTGTATTCTGGCCCACTTACTTTTCCGCACTCACTATTGTACCCAATTTTACATAGTGTTTTCTTATGCTTGCTTACTCTATGGTGTTTGTTTACTTTACAAAGGCAATGACTTCCCCTTTTTGTCGGGATTTTACACCTTGGTGCTAGTCTCCAGCCCCTGGCCTATGGGAGGCGGGCTTGGGGTAGTCACGACACGAGCCCTGAGGACGGGTCATGACACTCTTGGAGAGGGAATAGTTATTTAGTCTTGAGATATTTTCTACAAGGATGTCGTGCACACAATGATTGGTTATCCAGTGGAATTACCACTCAACTAATATAGAGAATAATAATATAACATGGAATTTAATTCACCAGGTAATAATAAATAACTAGCATAGGTGTCGTTACTTAATTTATTATTCCATGTGAAAACCCATGTCAAATAATAATAGCAATGCTATTATTTCCATGATATGTGCTTAACATTCACATTATATTTAAATATTATTTAATCAAATAATATTTAATATTATTTCTCACTAGATCCAAAACTTGGTCCGCCCATCCTCCTCAATATTTACCGAGCCTAGAATAATGACTATTTATTTATTAAATAAATATAACTGCATTGTTCACCGATAAATAAATATTCCACCCGAAATATATTCTCTCGAATAACTAGCGATGAAATAAATGCGATCATACATACTTGAATAATTATTAAACCACAATCGGGAGTAATATTTATTCAACTTGTTAAATAAATAAATTATTTAACTGAGATACTAGATACACTTAGTGTGTGAACCTTTAGGCATCTTTCTCATTGGCATTAGGTGGGCTTTTTTAAAGTCTAAGATTACTATCTAGCAATGAGTCAATGCACCCAAGAAAAATAAGTTAATATTGCAATGACATGTCACCTCATACGAATGCTTACTATAGCAACCCAACCTTTTCTTACATTACTATTACATAATTATAAAGATAAAAAAATAATATTATTACACTTTGAGGATCCAAAGGTTTAGTTTCTTGGGAAAACTAGGACCACACATAACATTTACAACATCAAGCATAAACATTTATTTAATTCCTTCTTATATAGCTTCTTACTGGCTCTTGACCACTCCTTAGTACATGTAGTCACCTGAGGATATACATCAAAAAAGGGTGAGATAAAATCCCAGTAAGAGGATAGATATGAACAATATAACAATGGGTTAGCACAATCACAACATAGGCAAATAATCATGAACATGAGAGGAATCATTAATAAAAGACTTGAAATGCGACAATGCATAAAATTGAAACGTCATGTCTTAGTGGTCAACTAACACACATAATTATGAACAATGATAGCATCATGTTCATGAATAATTTCCCTTTTACTCATGAGATTCATCACTTTACCCAATTCATTGGAGTGATATATAATTCTAGTCACACCCGTCACATTCAAACATTCATATTGCGCTATATAATTCCAGGCGCACCCATCACATCATAATATTTACATTATCATGAATGCCACATTAGAAATATGAAAAGATTGAACTTAACATAACCCATGGAAAGAAATGGGTTTTGTATAATAAATCATACTTTCATAAACACTTGGTCCCCAAAATAAAGAGGGAATAACATTCTTGACATAGAACCATTAACCATGAGTGAAGAGTGAAACAATATTCTAGAAGTAAAAAAGGCATATTTATTTGAAAGAAGAGTTCTTTTGGAAAACATAAAATCAACTAGAGAACATTTATATCCAAGAAAATGTAATATAATGATGAATAAATTGTTTTTAAGGAGAACCCATACCAAACATGGAGTGAAAGAGGGAGAACCCTAAGAAAGACAGTTGGGTTCGAAAATTTCCCCTTACCTTGTATCTGAACACTTTCTTCACTTTAATGTCCTGTATAATGACATTATATTAATTAATTATAAATTAAATAACCTTTTATACATGAATATGGTTTTATAAGGTTTCATTAAGTTATTTTATGGATTTTTGGATGAGTTATAAAGCTTAAATTCATTGTTCGGGAGTGTTAATTTCCTTAGCTTTTATGAACGTTTCACTTGTATTCATGAACGAATGTTCATTTGAAATATTGTTGAACATCCAGATTTGTTAAAATATAATATTAGTGACATTAAAGAGATATAAATTATCTTATAATGATTTTTTATGTACCATGAGGATGAATTATTAGATAAAATTCAATGATGGTAATTTTTTGGTTAATTTTGGTGGTTTTTCGATCACAATAAACTTGTTTTATTTTATCACTTAGTGTCATGTAAATAAGTTAGATACTGAACATAAAAGGGGATAAAAAATAAACTTTAAAATAATTTTTAAACCATTTTATGGTTTTATTTATAGACTTGTAGTAGTTTAAGGAAAATGGAATTGCATCACCCATGATGCAGGTAAATTAACACATCACAGACAACGATTTCATTTTTATTAAAAAAGAGTGGGAGAGAGGAGTGTAATGAATAATATTACATTAACATGATATAATACCATTATATGAATCATAATGGAGTTATCATGAAATTTTTATAAGAGAATTTTAGGATAAGATAAGAAAAGAAATGACATTTGAAAGGAAATTGAAAGAAAAGAGAGAGAGAGGGATTACTTCTTGAATCCTCCTCTTGAGATCCTCCTTAATGAAACCAGGATTGGTCTTTTCATGAGACCAAAATCTCTTGGAAATGGGGTAGGTGATAGGGAATATGTTTGGGAAAATTTTAGACAGGGCTTGAAGCTTGAGAGGTGTGAGGAAATGAGGGTGTGAAGGGTGGTATTTATAGTGGAGGGGAGAGGGGTTTTCTTAATATTTTAATCATTAATTTATTAATTCCCACCAAGATAAGAAATAGTGATGATTAAATGAACAATAATATTAAATAGGGAATGTGAGTTATATATTTGGGTGCTTACATCACTTGTGATGTCAGGAATATTGGATTTAAATTATAATGTATTTATGTGGTAAATTAATGTATTTTACTATTCACAAAATTTAAGTATTTCAGAAAAATACCAAAAAATCACCCTAACCATTTTTTGACATGTAGAATCCAAAAATAAATTCCATTTTTAAAAAATAATTTTCTAAATATGATTAATTTAATTTTTAACTAAAATCACATTTTACTTGAAAAATACAGTTTTTAAAATTAAAACCGATTTTATAATGCTTTTAAAAATTACATAAGTTCTTATAAAATTATCTTAAAAGAATAAGAAATAAAAAATTTAATTTATGAAAACATTTTAGGAAAATAAATTTTCTTTTAAATTGATTAATTAATTAAAATTAATTATTTATGACTTACAAAAATACCAATACTTTTACTATGGTCAAATTGTCACTTCTAAGATGCATAAATTTTATTTAATCATTCATGGGTAAGGTTACTATTATTTTGGATGATTTAATATTCATAAGGGTCATATTACTATTCATAAGGGTAGGTTACTATTCACTAAAAATTAAGTTTGTTCTATCAGACTCCAAACATCTTACTGATTGCAACCGTGTATGTCAGATTTTTGAAATCCAAAACATATAAGTGGAAAAATTATGTTTAATGGTCACATAGTATTTTGTGTCATTATATGTCATTGTGATTCCTAATGTTATTATATTAAAAGGCATAACTATAATAAGGGGATTCCATTGATAAAACATTGGGTCATTACATTCTTCCCCCTTATAAAATTTCACCCTCGAAATTTCGTTTTACACAAACAGGTGAGGGTACTTCTCCTTCATCACCTCCTCTGGTTCCCAAGTTTCTTCTTCAAACTTATGGTTCCTCCACAACACTTTGACAAGATGGGTTGTCTTGTTGTGTAGGACGTTTTCTCTCCTGTCCAAAATCTTCACTAGCTGCTCCTCATAGGAGAGATCATCTTACAGCTATACCACCTCCAAGTTTAGTACATGTGAGGGGTATGGTATATAATTCCACATGAGTGATATGCGAAACACATCATGAACTTGAGCCATATTTAGTGGAAGTGCGAGCCGATAGGCCATGACTCCTATGCAGTCAAGGATCTCAAAGGGTCCAATGTACCTTGGGATTAACTTACCTTTATTTCTAAATCACATGACTCTCTTCTATGGTGATATTCAAAGGAATACTTTATCTCCAACGTCAAACTCCAAGTCCCTTCGATGGTTGTCAAAATAGATCTTTTGTCAACTCTAAGCATCTTTGATATGTTTCTGGATGACTTGAACCTTCTCTATCATTTCTTGTATAAGATCAGGTCCAAGTATCTTTCTTTCTCCAACTTCATCCCAACAGGTTGGAGTTCTACATTGCTTTCCATATAGAGCTTCATATGGAGCCATCTGAATACTTGAGTGAAAGTTATTGCTGTATGAGAACTCAACCAATGGGAGATGCTGATCCCATACACCTTTGAATTCTAGAGAGCAGTATCTTACACTACTGGAAATTCAGGCTATATCCATTGTTTAAAACCGTGGCTATAGGTCCTCAAACCGTGGCTATAGGTAATAGCCACAGTTTGAGAAACTGTGGCTAAGTTTGGCGTGGCTATAGTCCTAGACTTATATCCATGGTTTGGAACCGTGAATATAAGTCTAGAGACATAGTTCAAATTGTGGATATAGTTATATATCCACGGTTCAAACCATGGTAATATCTCTATATCCATGGTTTAAAACCGTGGCTATACTAGAGGAGGGACACAATTTATTGGCACAATTAGAAACTGTGGCATTAGACCTATAACCACAGTTATAAACTGTGGCAATAGACCTATAGCCACGGTTAGAAACCGTGGCTATAGGGTCTGAAAAACCATAAAAAATAGCCCCCACCCCCCTGCACAGCCCCCCTGCAGTAGCCCACCCCATGCAGACCCCTCCCTCCTGGACACTAGACACCCCCACCCTACATAACCCCCTCAGACAGCCCCCTGCAAATCCCCCCTCCTGGAAAGACCCTGGACACCCCCCCAGAAAGACCCTAGACACCTCCCCCCCAGACCCTGGACACCCCCCAAACAGACCCTGGACACCCCCGGACAGACCCTGGACACCCCCCAGACAGACCCTGGACACCCCCCAGATAGACCCTGGACACCCCCTAGACCCTGGACACCCCCTAGACCCTGGACAAATCCCCTTGGACAGCCCAAACCTCCACTCCCCTGGACAGCCACCCCCACCCTCCTGGACAGACCCTAGAACCCCCCAGAACCTGGACACCCCCTAGACCCTAGACACCCCCAGACCCTGGATAGATCACCCTGGACAGCCCAGACCTCCACTCCCCTGGACAGCCACCCCCACCCTCCTAGACAGACCCTGGAACCACCCAGACCCTGGACACCCCCCAGACCCCCTAGTCCTACCCCACTCTGCCCGTTTTCCCTCCCCCCTGCCCCTTCCAGCCCCCACATGCACCCCACTACCAGCCCCCACTTGCACCCCCCTGCCAGCCCCCTCCCCCTACCAGTTTCCCCCCTTCCCCCTACCAGTCCCCTCCAAATTAAATTATACATGAAAGATACTTACATAATAAGAATTCAACAAATCCAAATATAGAAAAAAACACATAACTACCCTTACACGAGTCTCCCTATAAGAAAAACTATCAAAGAAGTCTGGAACAAGCTCAAAAGTACCTACAACACAAAGTAGAACATACTAGTGTTCATCCCCTAAAATTATGGTAAAACAAAACATCTTAGAATATTAACAAATAATATAACTCAATAAAAAAGAATAGTGTAGCCCCCCCCACTAGACCCCCCTGGACAGCATCCCCCCCTACTGGACCCCCCTGGACAGCAGCCCCCCTTGCACCACCCCTGCTGGACACCCCCCCTTGCACCCATGCTGGACACCCCCCTGCACAACAACCACCCCCACATCCCTTGAACCCCTTGCACACACCCCCTTGCACCCCCTTGCACACCCCTTTACCTCCTTGCTGGACCCCCTGGACAACAGCCCCCCCCCCCCCACCCCCATGCTGGACCCCCCTGGACAGCAACCTCAGCCCCCCTGGACAGCAGCCCCCCCGCTGGACAACCCCTCCTGGACAAACCCCCCCTAATGGACCCCCTGGATAGCCCCCCTGTTGGATAACAGCCCCCCCACATCCACTACACATATCCTGGAGCATCCCATACACTATCATCATGTTAAAAATAAAATCTCACACGAGGAGGGAAGAAATAAATCCATGCTGCCCAAGGCTGATTTAAAATCCAGAAGTGCATGCATGAAGAGTCCATCCAGACTTGGAGCTAAATTGGAAAGGAAAAATTGGTTGAGAAAAATTTCTCAACCCAACAACTCACATTGATGAGCAAGGAAATCCACCTTAATCCCTAATTATTTATTATTTTTGTGTTATTAGTGTTCCATACAATGCAGGGAATTGAAGGTGAAACTAGTTCTCAAGAGGAGAGAAAATGAAGGGAAGTAAGCTGGAATAACTATTCCAGATCTGAAAAAAGTCACCATCTTGGTATGATTTATCAAATGGTATTCCAAAGAACATCATAAGGAAATATCTGCCTTGATGGAGTGAAGATAGTGTGTCTCCTCGATGGGAAGATGAGTGGAGAAGACCCTTGAGAAGCTGCCAGACTTATTTATTCCATGCAAATATGGAATTTATGGAAAGTGCTTGAAAAAATCATTGATGAGATATGCATTTCTCTCATCCCTATTAATGACCGAATAAAGTCTGATATTAAGGGGGAGAAATTGAATTAATCAATGATAATAAGTTGAAGAAATTTTAGATCTCAAGGCTGATTTCTAAAACCTGCTACATGTACTTGAATGTTTTCAACGTGTGTATTGAGATGAGTGCAAGATCTCAGGTTGTAATTCCAAAAAGAATGAAGATATCAATTGGCATCATTTGGTTTTAACTTGAGGACATCTAAACATCCCCTAAATGAGTCATGGGAATTAGAATCAGTTGGTATCATGTTCACACCCCTTCCCCCCTGCACACCCCACCCCTGCCCCCTGTGCACACACCCCATCCCCCCTGCACACCCCACCCCTGCCCCCCCTATACACCCCACCCCTGCCCCCTGCACATCTTGGTATGATTTATCAAATGGTATTCCAAAGAACATCATAAGGAAATATCTTCCTTGATGCAGTGAAGATAGTGTGTCTCCTCGATGGAGATATGAGTGGAGAAGACCCTTGATAAGCTTCCAGACTTATTTATTCCATGCAAATCTGGAATTTCTGGAAAGTGCTTGAAAAAATCATTGATGAGGTATGCATTTCTATCATCTCTATTAATGATCGACTAAAGTCTGATATTAAGGGGGATAAATTGAATTAATCAATGATAATAAGTTTATGAAATTTGAGATCTCAAGGATGATTTCTAAAACCTGCTACATGTACTTGAATGTTTTCAACATGTGTATTGAGATGAGTGCAAGATCTCAGGTTGTAATTCCAAAAATAATGAAGATATCAACTAAAATCATTTGGTTTCAACTTGAGGACATCTGAACATCCCCTAAATGACTCATGGGAATTAGAATCAGTTGGTATCATGTTCACACCCCTGCCCCCTGCACACCCCACCCCTGCCCCCCGTGCACACACCCCCTACCCCCCTACACACCCCACTCCTCCCCCCCTACACACCCCACCCCTGCCCCCCCTTCACACCCCACCCTTGCCCCCCTGCATACCCCACCCCTGCCCCCTGCACATCTTGGTATGATTTATCAAATGTTATTCCAAAGAACATCAGAAGGAATGATCTGCCTTGATGGAGTGAAGATAGTGTGTCTCCTCGATGGGGAGATAAGTGGAGAAGACCCTTGAGAAGTAGACATACTTATTTATTCCATACAAATCTGGAATTTCTAGAAAGTGATCAAAAAAATCATTGATGAAATATGCATTTCTATCATCCTTGTTAATAACTGAATAAATTCTGATATTAAGGGGGATAAATTGAATTAATCAATGAAAAGAAGTTGAGGAAATTTGAGATCTCAAGACTGATTTATAAAACCTGCTACATGTACTTGAATGTTTTAAACATGTGTATTGAGATGAGTGCAAGATCTCAAGTTATAATTCCAAAAAGAATGAAGATATCAATTGGCATCATTTGGTTTCAACTTGAGGACATTTGAACAGCCCCTAAATGAGCCATGGGAATTAGAATCAGTTGGTATCATGTTCACACCCATTCCCCCTCTGTACACCCCACCCCTGCCCCCTGTTCACACACCCCCTGCCCCCCTGCACACCCTACCCCTTCCCCCTTGCACACCCCACCTCTGCCCCCCTGCACATCTTGGTATGATTTATCAAATGGTATTCCAAAGAACATCAGAAGGAAAAATCTGCCTTTATGGAGTGAAGATAGTGTGTCTCCTCGATGGGGAGATGAGTGGAGAAGACCCTTGAGAAGTTTCCAGAATTATTTATTCCATGCAGATATGGAATTTCTGGAAAGTTCTTGAAAAAATCATTGATGAGGTATGCATTTATCTCATCCATGTTAATGAATGAATAAAGTCTGATATTAAGGGGGATAAATTGAATTAATCAATGATAAGAAGTTGAGGAAATTTGAGATCTCAAGGCTTATTTCTAAAACCTGCTACATGTACTTGAATGTTTTCAACATGTGTATTGATATGAGTGCAAGATCTCAAGTTGTAATTCCAAAAAGAATGAAGATATCAATTGGAATAATTTTGTTTCAACTTGAGGACATCTGAACAGCCCCTAAATGAGTCATGGGATTTAGAATCATTTGGTATCATGCACACACCCCCTGCCCCCCTACACACCCCACCCCTACCCCCCTGCACACCCCACCCATGCAAAGAACATAAGAAGGAAATATCTGCCTTGATGGAGTGAAGATAGTGTGTCTCCTTGATGGGGATATGAGTGGAGAAGACCCTTGAGAAGCTGCCAAACTTATTTATTACATGGCTACTTTTTGGGGAAAAGAGGGCTCAGGCAAGGGGATTCACTTTCGCCTTTCCTTTTTGTGATTTGCATGGAGTTTTTCTCGTGCATCCTAGAATGCAGGAGGCTGGGGGATGGTGTGGTGGCTGGTGCGGGCTGGAGTTGTTAGTGCGGTTGGGAAGGCAGGCGGAATGGGGATGGCAGGTGGCTGGTGCGGGCTGGAATAGGTGGTGGGGGGATGGTGTGGGCTGGATTGCAGGTGGATGGGGGCTGTTGGGCATGTGTTAGGGGCTGGTGCGGGCTGAGATGTAGGAGGCTGGGGGATGGTGAGGTCTGGAACTGGTGGTTGGGGCTTTTTTGCAGGTGGAAAAGGGATGGCATGGGTGTTTTGCAGGAGGCTAGGGGGTGGTGGTTGGTGTAGGCTGGATTGCAGGTGGCTGGGGGCTGGTGCAGGCTCGAATGCAGGTGGAAGGGGGCTGGAATGCAGGTGGAAGGGGACTGGAATGCTGGTGGAAGGGGGATGGTTGTAGGTGCTGGGGGGATGGTGTGGGCCGATTCGAAGGTGATAGGGGGTGCTGTTGCGGGCTGGAATGCTGGTGGCAGCAGGCTGAAATAAAGGTCGAATGGGGCTGGTGTGGGCTGTATGTGGCTGGAGTAGGGCCTAATCATGACATTACCACGGCGTGACCATGGCATGACCGCAGTGTGACCGCGGAATGACTGCGGTGTGACCGTGGCGTGTTGGCCCGATCCAGTGACATCCGTAGGGCAGCATCTTCCGTCCAGGAGCGAAGGGAGCGGGAGGAGGCGGGGCAACATTCCAGTCGTCGCCCCACCGGCAGAAATTGTGATTAGTCAGTCTCAACATTGATCACAAGACTCATGGAATACTATCACTGCGAACTGCCGTGGGGTGTCATCCTGGAGCAGGGCCAAATCACAGCATTACCGCGACATGACTGCGGCGTGACTATGGCATGACCGCAGCGTGACTGCAGCGTGACCGCAGTGTGTCGGCCCGGTCCAACGACATCCACGAGGCAGCATCTTCTGGCCAGGAGTAAAGGGAGCGGGAGGAGGTGGGGAAACATTCCAGTCGTCGCCCCGCTGATAGAAATTATGATTAGTCAGTCTCAACATTGATCACAAGACTCATGGAATACTATCACTGTGAACTACCGCGAGTTGTCGTCCTAAAGCAGGGCCAAATCACGGCATGACCGCGGCGTGACCACGGTGTGTCGGCCCGGTCTAGCGACATCCGTGGGGCAGCATATTCTGGCTAGGAGCGAAGGGAGCAGGAGGAGGTGGGGAAACATTTCAGCCGTCACCCAGCCGACAAAAATTGTGATTAGTCAGTCTCAACATTGATCATAAGACTCATGAAATACTATCACTGCGAACTGTCGCAGGTTGTCGTCCTGGAGCAGGGCCAAATAATAGCGTGACCGCGGCGTGAATACGACGTGTTGGCCCAGTCCAGCGACATCCGTGGGGAAGCATCTTCTGTCCAGGAGTGAAGGGAGCGGGAGGAGGTAGGGAAAAATTCTGGTCGTCGCCCCGCCGACAGAAATTGTGATTAGTCAGTCTCAACATTGATCACAAGACTCATGAAATACTATCACTACGAACCACCGTGGGGTGTCGTCCTAGAGCATGTACAAATCACGACATGACCGCGACATGACCGCAGCGTGACTATGGCATGACCGCGACATGTTGGCCCAGTCCAGCGACATCCGCATGGCAGCATCTTCCGGCCAGGAGCGAAGGGAGCGGGAGGATGCGGGTCAACATTCCAACCATCACCCTGCCAACAAATGATAGAACAGATCAACTATTTAATATGCTACAACAAGGGATCGCCAGAGAAGGTTGTGGCCAACAGCATAATGACGCAACATCTAAAGGGAAAAAAAACGACAGAAATGAATCATACACCCTACACAAACCATTTACAAATTTATTCACTTTGCCTAAACATGGAAATTTTATTTATAATATTCAAAGCGTGAAAAGGAAAGTGTCATGGTCAAGGAATATGCCTACTCGGGCAATGTCATTTGAGTTAAATGAGTATGATAATCCAATTTATATTATTCAAAGAAAACAAAAACTAACTAGCCACAAAACAAACACCAACAAGAGGCATATGAAAGACTCAAACCAAATCTAAACATGATACAAATAACTATCACTAATCTTTGGTTTAGAAGACAGCACACCTCCGTTGGAGGGGTTTTATTATAAAATCATGGCATTGCTTTATCACATACTTTATTTAATTATATTTAACATTTATTCTAAAACTCATTTAGCACAAATCAAATGAAATAATTTAAGCAACTAGATCAACATAACTATCACTGTGAGTTTTCACAGACAGCGCACCTCCGTTGGAGGGGTTTTATTATAAAAACATGACTTTGTTTATCAAATAAAACAATTATATTAAAGAAAACTTATTCAAGATATGAAATTCAATATAATTAAGAAGAATTAATAAAGAAGTTAAATTCAATTTAAATCATTCTTGAATTAAAGAGGCTAGAGAGGGATCCTACCTCAAGGTGGAACCAAACCATCCACTTTGGCTCTTGGATCTTTCTAACTAAAAGTTGTTGCTCCCCCACTGGGTATACACACCTTCACACACATGAAAGGACACCTAGCCCCTATGCACACACCTTCATGGCCATGAGCATGTGCAAGGGGATCCTTGCACATATACTTATATGCATATACCAGTCTCCACTCACCTGCGTATGCATTTATATATATATACATGGGAACACATAGCCCCATACGTGCATAATCACTGCCATGACTAATTATAGATGACTTTATTTGTAGGTTCATAACTAATTATAGCTATGATAAAGGGAAAGTTATACCTTCTCAAGGAAATTCCCAATGCACAATACGTATTCAATCGGTGAGTTCATCAAGTTGCTATGAACTATTTCTCCCAATATGCGATCAATCGCTGCACCCTACTTAACATACATTCAAAATAAAAAACAATGAATATTGCAAAGTGAAATGATAAGGCCCATTTAGTCATGAAAAACAACAGTGTTTTTTATTTCAATTTAGTATAATTAAATAAAACATTTATAGGTTTAACTTGAAGTGCGCTGGGAGAGAGATTGAGTCTCACATTAATTGAAAGCTTACGATTTTAAGTGGTGGATCACCAATACAGGCAGTTAAAATAAACCATTAAACAACTAAATAAAATGTTTGATTAAGTCCAATTACCATTGTAACACCCAATGGTCAAACCTCAATACACCGGTTTCCCCGGACAACATCAATTGATGCATTTGAGATTGGGCCTGTCTAGAGATGTTGCAAAACATCCCTTGCTTGAATCCTTCCAAATTCATAATATGCTTTGAAAAATGAAAAAATAGAAGCAAAATGTGTGTGTGTGTGTGGGGGGGGGGTGATGAGTTAGGATGCATGTTTAAATGAGAATCCGAAACCATTTTGAGTTATACCTGTGTACTTGAAGTTCCAAACAACTGAGGTTTCCTAAGGATCAAGAATTGATCTAGGTGTTCAATCAGTAAAATACTGAAAAACATGATGTAAAGGTTTTCAAAACATTAGATATTAAGATATCAAGACTAATGCCTCATTTAGAATATTGGAATTGATTTCAATGGAAGGGAAAGATGTGTGGAATGTAAAAGTGGAAAACAAAATGGAGAATAAGTGAGGTTTAAAAAATGATTTTGGTATATAAAAAAATAAGATGGAAAATAAAACAAAATAACCAAAACATTAAAAAAAGACAGGTGGGCATGATAATAAAAAAGAGGTTGTTTTGTGGATGTAATGTTACAGGTTCAGCTACTGACTATTGATTTCAAACAGGGCGTATTCTGTAGCTCCTATAGTTAATGAAATGTAAAAAATGGAGTTATATTTCATGAAAAACAACACTATATTCATTTTTGAATAATTTTTCAAAAGAAACAGAGTCCTTTATTTAATACAACAAGCTGCATTTCCTACACCCTAATAGTTGAACAAATAATTGAACCATCAAATGATACATGCTACAAGTGAACAACAACTGATACATCCTAACAGATAGAAAAATAACATTGTATTTCTTGAATAATGGAAAAATTTCAGGTGCAATGGTATTTTCCATGACACAGGATATACTAAAAATATCAAAATAGGAAATGAGTAGTAGAATACATTTTAAATGAACTGTCTATACTCTATCTAATGTAATACATATTGCTCTACAAATTTAATTCTGAAAACAATAATGAAAAGAATATAAATAGTGAAGATGTATGGTTACCTTGTGTTTTTGCAGTAGATTTCAGTTTTTTTTCTTATGTTTTCCTGTTTATATCTCCCCTTGGTATGGTGTGTAATTCAGAAATATGACTTACCATAGTGACGCTATCTGGAGAGGTCTTTTCACTGTGTTGAAAACCATCCTTAGTATCAAAATAATGCAAGAAATTTTTCTACATAGAGGATATTGTTAGAAGAAATACAACCTATAAACTAAAGTTGTTAAAATAATTGGAAAATAGAGCAGATATTTAACAGTATGGTGCACTGTAACAGCAGACAATTGTAGATAGAATGAAACATTTTCTTTTTATATATTAAAATTATAGAATTCCAAGGTATTTATACCATCTATTTTTCTAGTAATGAAAATAATTTAGAAGCAATAAAAAAGAACAGATATATAATGGAGTAAAAGTTATAGATTTTGAGGAACAAAAGCTACATAATGAGTTGCCTTTTCAAACAAATTCATAATGAAGGAACAAAATTTAAATAAAGACAGACTACCTGGGAATAAAATTTATAGACAATGATGAATAAAAGTTACATGATGAGGTAGTTTCAGCTATAATAAGAATTTTCAAAACCCATAACCAGATTTTCAATCAAGTATATAGAAAGACTAACTTCCTTAAAACATTTACAACCTTCTCTTCCTCCATCAAAACTGTCAATTTCTGTATCAAAGGAAAAACATGTTCCACTACTCTAAAAAATGATCCAATGCTAAAATACAATACATGATCCAATACTCAATGAAACTAAAAGACCCACTGTTGTAATAAATGATGCACTGCTCTAAAACATGTCGCCAAACATGCCCTTTCATAACACCTTTTATATGAAAGAAATTGTTCTCATACCATTAATAAGATTTATATGATTCCTAATTTTTAATAAAAATAAATAATAATAAAACATTACTAAGATTAATTCAAGAATCCACTGTAGAATTAAATCTTCAAGGGAAGCAGTAACCTCCTCTGTAATCACAGTAGGGTGTCTCACATTGTGATAACAATCTAGATCTACATCCAAATAACTATTTTCCAGTCTCTTAGCAGAAATTACCTATTACAAGAGAACACATTTCACATTTTAGACATGAATTACTTTAGCCTAAAACTTAATAATAAGTTTTTTTGTAGACAATCCATGCTAGAGGATCCTTGAGAAATCTAGGCAAACTATGCAATAGTTATGTAATTGAAATTCTAAACTTTAAATATGTGGAAAAAACATGCCAAAAAATGGTTTACATAAACTGGAATGTCTAATACACTTCTTACCATATATAACAATTCAAAAAACAAATTTTTAAATTAAATAAACAATCACAATTTAGTATTACCTTGCTATTGCACCAAGAAAAACAATTGTATAGTTTTTCCTATATGAACAAGTCATGTGAATAAAAATCTAAGAATAAAAAACATTCATATAAAGGAGTTTGTAATATGAAAAACATACAAGGAGAAATGGTGTAATGTTGTACCTACCATGATGTGTCAGAATAGAAGACATGAAGAATTCATTGTGTCATCAATAGAAAGATTTTATGAAAAATTCATTAAACATCATAAAAATATAGTAGTTAAATATTTGACATGTAATAATATAAATCAGAACTAAAATTATAATTAATAATGTTTCAATGGCATTAATTACCTATAAAAAAGATGATCAACAGTAACTTGTGAGTGTGGCATCGCCTAAATTCTCAAAATTTCCATAGTTACTAAAACAGAAAACCATTCATGATATATAAGAAATATGGAAACACTTATGCATAATCAATATGTAAAAAGACATATCTATGAATAATTGGGAAACGATTTTGTATAACCAGTCCATAAATGAAGGGATGCATGGAAGAACTCACGGAACACATAATAATTGACATAGAGAATGAAGTCAAAATATATGACAGTAGAAAGCATGTCTTTACTGGACATAAATGGAGCACATAGAGCACATTTTGTGGACAAGTGATTCTAGAGAATCCATGAGAAAGCAGGGTAAACTGGGTATAAGTAAAGGCAATCAAAAAATAAAATATGTATGTAGTCGATAAGTCAACTATTAATGTAAACTTTGAGCATTGTACATGAGATTTTGCTTGTAAATGCAATCAATAAGTCAACTATGCTTGTAGTCGAAGACAATAATAAGAACATCAATGAAAATTATAGTAAATCTACATAAATAAAATTGTAAAAAGTTTTATACTGAAAGATGTCAGGTATGAAACTAAAACATCACATGTTGTGGTGGAAATATATAATAGCCTTAGTAAAAATTATAAATGAAGTAATATTGGCTGAGAAAAAGAAGGACAATGCATAATTGGAGATCTAGATATGGTGATCTATCTTGTTAATGTTTGAATAAAGCATGTGTAACTGGAAATACTAAATCATGTTGTGAAGGGAAAATATACTAATTCATGGAGTGGAGGGAAACAACACTAATCAGTAAGTCAACTATGCATTATCTGCATGAATGAAACTATAAAAATTATGTATTGAATGAAACCAGGTAGGCATAACAAAATTGCATGACACTCAGATGTAGTGTTGTAATTCTATAACATCCCTGGTAAAAAATATATATGAAGTAACATTGGACAAAAAAACTAAGGACACAATGTAATATTCAACCAAAATTAATATTCAATCGAAATTCATAATTCTTGGAGATAAGGGAATAAATTTCCAGAAATTAAGAAGAACACACCTTTTTCTTAACTCTATATCTATAGAAGAAAACATGTTTGTACTGGACATAAATGGAGTACATAGAATTTTTTTTATTGAAAATACATGCTAGAGGATCAATGAGAAAGTAGGGTAAACTGGGAAACAGTAAAGGCAATAAAAAATAAAACATTCATGTAGTCAATAACTTAGACAATCTAATACAATGCGCAAGGATATACATACTCCATAGTTTCCTCACCCAGAGAAAAAAAAATAATTTGTAGTATATGAAAGGTTGTTCAAAGTATAGAATTTACTAAGACTAACCTGAACATGTCAAGTATCAACCCAAGATGCGCATATATGGGGATATTGATTCATGAATGTATAAAAAACTATATCAAAAGCATACAAATGGATGAAATTATATCCAATACTGTAGAATAGTTGTACATTTTAAAAATAGACAAATAAAACCTCATAAAGATATATTCGAAATGAGTTATACTAATAAAAGGGATGAGAAGAATGCCTGGGGAGGAAGCCGTTTCAAAAGGACCATCAACGTTTGAGAAATAATATTGAAAAAACGAGGTCCAATGGAAATGTACTCCAAAATATTGTACTAAAAATAACATCACAGTGGTTATCGAACGAAATGAACAAAAGTAGTATTGTGTTGAAATTGATTGTAATTACCTCTCAATGTCATCAAGGATTATGATTCTTAATTCTGACTTATAGGAATCCTCGAATAACTAAAAAGAACAAGTGCAAAAAATGACTAAAAGTATTCAGTATAAAAGTTGAAAATTCAATAAGCATAAACAAATAGAAACCTGGTTGATTTTAAACCTTGAAAATTTGTGCACATTTACTGTCCTCGCTCACCCCAATCATTGATTCAGTTGAAAACTGTCCATATAGAACCCAAAAAAAGTTAAAAACACAAATAGATGCAAGTGCATGCATGCGAGAATGAAAGGAAAAAATGAGAATTATTAAAATGCACTTACAATCTTAACATATGTGAAATCACTTTCAATACCAATGGTGCCTGCACAGCCCCTACCCCCTTGCACACCCCTGGCCCCCACTTCCCCCTTGCACCCCCTCCCACCCCCTGGACAGAACACCCTCTCCCTACCTATAATGGACCAGACCCTCATGATCCATCCCTTTTCCAAATTATAGGATCCTAAGGGGTCGCACCTCATTTGGTGTGACCGATCGGCGCGACCGATCAGCGCGACCGATCGGCGGTACCGATTGGCATGACCGACCGATCGGTGCGACCGATCAGTGTTATCCAGCCTTGTCGGGTTTTCCTTCTACAGTTTTTCCCGTAACGCCTCTTTTAGTCCTTTTGACCTTTTAAGGCATTTCAAGGCCATTTTAACCCATAATTAATATCTAAAAATACCAAGAAACCTCCCTACTAAATAATAATTAATTCTGTCGTGTGTAACCACCCAACCATGTGGGGAACCATGATCTGACGTTCCAAGCGTTCAAAATTCCCATATCCCATAACAACGGGATCTTATCTATATATTGCACGGGAAGTAATTTTTCCTCTTCTTACTTTGACCGGCTTCGTTCTTCCCCTGGTTCACCTGGATCCCCTTCTTCCCATGTCTTGTGGTGTGCCTCTGCTCGAGCTTTCCACTCACCCTTGGAGTTCTTGACGTCCCTTCCCTACAAGTCGCGCATCCCCTGTTCCTGGCACATGATCAAGTAGGGTTTTCCTTCGCCATTCCTTTCTGTGTATCATGCGGGGTGGGTATGCTTTTGCCTATGTGGGAATTGACTAAACCAAAATTAATGAAGATAATGAAGGGACTTTTAAAGAATGAAGGGGGGTGTGATCGATGTTCTACTATACTCTTTTATTTTATTTTATTATATGTGTTGTGAATTGTGCGGGCCTATGCTCACTGAAAATCATGGCCGTTGGTGGTCTTTCCTTGCGCACTGATGAAACATGTCTTCTATGATAATTAAACGACTTACATGGAATTTGGTTAATCACTTAAACTCGGCTGGTTAAATGGATGTTCAGTAAAACAAGAATCCCTGTGTGATCACCCTGTTAATAAACAAAGAAATGGACCATATGAATGATGTGTTGAACCTGGATGTTTCCCTGCTCTGTTTTGGCAGCGTGCATGTTGTTCTGTTTGTTTTACTATGGGTGATATGGGTGAGTATGGGATCCTTTGATGTGGCACAATTGCTGGTTGTGAACTTGGGGTTGTGGTTGCTCTGCTAATATCACGAATTGGGGTGGAATCCTCTATTGTTGAGAAATCATTGGTTCCTGGTTTTAGGGACATGGGGATGTGTCTTGGGGTTTTCTTTGGTTCCAGTACTTCGAGGGATCTCACTTATCCCTTTGTTGTTGTGAATTTGCAATAGAACCAGGTGTGAATGCTTAAATTGTTGTTTGGTTGTTTCTTTCCTTTTGGCTTGTGGTTATGCCTGTTAGTTTCTTGGTAGTAAAGAATTCACCCTAATGGGATCACTTGAACGTGAAAACAAGAATGGTTGAGTGGGGAATTAGTTTGGGAATGAGCTGTGACTTGGTCGCGAGTGCCGTGACTTCTTTTGTGAACGAATAGTAACAAGGGTGTTTGTGCTTAGGTTTTGGAACCCCTAGGTTGGGATGAGTGTTTGTTACCTATACATATATCTGTAGCTTTTATGTTTCTTATTCTCACCCCTCCCAAGTTGAGCACTTAGTGTCGAACACCCCATTTCATGGGGAGGGTGTTTTCCCCAACACTCCTATGAGTGACTGGTTATTAGCTCCTTTTATGTTCCCTTTCCTGAATAGCCCAAGACTCTTTGGGCAGCCTGTGATGGCCTGAGGTCCATTATTAGACCAAGAATCTTCGGGCGGGGTAGTTGTGGTGGTTTTCCCAGGTGTCTGCGGGCAGATTGTTTCCCAAGTGTCTTTGGGATGAGGCCTAAGTGTTTTCGGGCATGGCAGTAGTTGTTCTGGCCCAGGTATGTGCGGGCGGGGTTTGGCAGTGGGACTGCGGTGAGGTTCTGGCCCAGGTGTGTACGGGCGGGGTTTGGCAGTGGGACTACAGTGAGAATGGCAGTATTGGTTCGATGCGTAGGATGTCTTCAATAACTAGTGGGAAAGTGGCATGGGGTACCCAAATATCGATGTGCTATTACTATACTTTACTTTCCTTGCGTTATTTGGGGAGTGTGCCTTGGTGAGAATTGGGTGGATAGTTTTTCCTTGCTAGGTGCTTTGGTTTTCTTTTCTCACAGGGCATTAGGATGCCTCTCCACTTATGCACGAGAGTCTTTGGTTTTACCTACTGAGTGTACTTGTATGCTCACCCTACGTATATGAAACTGTTTTCAGGTTTCCAGGAGGACATCAGGGATCGTGCGGGACCGTACTAGCTCAGACCTTGGGGCAGTTTCTGTTGTCGTTTTCCTTTTCTTGGTACTTTAACTTTGGAGTTTTTGTGGCTTGTATCCCTTACTTTTGAACATCCATATGGGAATGGTTTACTTTTGGCTTTACCTTTACTTTCAGCTTGGGTATTTTTGGGGTTGCTATCTTATCTCTCGATCCTATTAAAATAAAAAGGGTAATGACTTCCATCTTGTGTGTGATTCTATACCCTTGGTGCTAGTCACCACTCTGAGACCTATTGAAGGCGGGTCTCGGGGGGTCATTATCTCTCCTTCAACTTAAAGAAGGATGGGTCTGGCAATCTACTGTCCCTTCCCTCCTTTTGGTGAAGGCAGGTCATGACAGAATGGTATCAGAGGAGCGAGGTTGAGAGATATGATGGAGTTTGGAGTTAGGAATATTGAGGATTGCATGGGATGGTAGGGCAACAATGTTAAGTGACCTTGGTGTGTGAATTAGGCCAGAGAAGACCGGCTAGGACACAGGATTTTAGGGCCCCCTGTGATCCGATGCAAGGACTTTGGACCTACCAAACGACTAAGTGAGGCTACACTGATTGTAGGGTAGAGACCCTAGTAAAGGTAAATGCATCATAATGACTTGTGTTCTTATGTTTCATGGGTGTCTTGGGGATTCAAAATAAATAATGGAGTCTAATAAAATTTGAGAATAATATTCTGCACTACTCGGGCTTAGGCATTCTTTGTTTACTTTACAACTATGGCACCTGGGAGGCGACCAAGAGTAGTGTGGGCGATCGAGGACCAAGAGGTCGACTTGGCCGATCAGCAGAGGATCGACCGAGAGGAGGAGGATGATCAGTGGCAGAAGACACTTCAAGCCTTTCAGCGAAAGACCCTCAGGAAGTACGAGGGTAACACCTCAGATATGGAGATGGAGAGCTGGATCAAGGAACTAGTGATTGCTTTCGTCCTGATTCGGGCTCCGACGGAGTATTGGGTTCCTCTGGTCATGAGCCAGATGTGGGGAGCAGCGCGTCAGTGGTGGAAACTTTATCTTGGAGAGAAGAGGGAATCTGAGGTTGCGTGGGTTGACTTTGAGAAGGAATTCTGGGAAGAATTACTCTCTTACACAATGAAGGCTGAGAAGAGGCAGGAGCTAATCTCCCTCCAGCAGGGGAGTATGTCAGTGAGAGAGTTGGGGATCAAGTTCAAGGATCTTCTTCTCTTTGCTCCAGACCTCTTTACGGATGAGGAGTCTCATGTGAGACGTTTAGAGGAGGCAATCCGACATTCCCTCCAGTATGCCATTACTCCCTTCACCCTACCGACATACTTAGAGGTTTAGAAGAAGGCTGAAGTGGTGGAGAGGATGCACACGCTGGGAGGTGTATCACGAGAGGGGATTCAGCTAGGCCCGTCAAAGGGAAAGGCCGTCAGCACCAGACCTCTAGCATCGGGACCCTCTAGGTTCCGACAAGTAGGGAGAATGCCTCATCAGTTCCATTTCTGATCCCCTAGCCCTTGCCCTTTCCCTTCGGGCCTAGGGCCGAGATGCTTCATCTGCGGGAGCCAAGGGCACCTTCGGAACCAGTGACTGGATAGAGTGTTGTACGGCAGCAGTGGGTAGGCCCAACACCCATCTCAACAGCAACAGCTTCCAGCTAGGCCCTTTCAACATCAACAACAGGGGAAACAAGCTTCCGATCCTCTGAGGGAAGACATTATAGGAGGAGGCCGCCCCAGGGCACTCCTCAGGGACCTCAACCAGGGTATGGTCGGGGAGGTGATCGACAGATGAGAGGAAGAGGAGCCTGGCGTGGGTAGTTTCACGCCGCGAAGGTAGCAGTTCCAGCAGGACCAGAGGTCGTTTGAGGTACGATTAGTTTGTTCAGTACCCTTGCTTACGTCTTGTTCGATACAGGAGCTTCGCACTCCTTTGTTACACCCAATCTGGCCCGTGCTTTGGGTATAGATTCCAAGAGAATTCCAGTGCCCCTAGTACTGACCACACCAGTTGGAGGTCATACCGACTTGATATATGTTTGTCGAGGATGCAGACTGATGATAGGGCCACATCAGTCAGTCAGGGACCTCCTGCTACTGCAGATACAACCATATGATTTCATCCTAGGCATTGATTGGTTGTTCTCTGTATGTGCCATCATCGACTGCTTCTGAGGAAGGGTCGTATTTTCAGACTTAGGTGGCCGACGTGTTACTTTCACCAGTGAGTGGGGTGGCCAGAAGGGCAGCAGGCGAGAGGAACCCCTCCTCTCCTTGTTAGTTGAGCTATCAGTGGAGTCAACGGATGCAGAGATGGTGGAAGTACCAGGGATCGTCAGTGAGTTTATGGATGTCTTCCCTGAGGAGGTGATGACTCTACCCCCTCGACGTGATGTCGAGTTTGGGATAGACTTGCATCTTGGTGCTCATCTGATTTCGATGGCTCCCTACTAGATGGCACCTTCGGAGCTACGGTAGTTGCGGATTCAGTTTGACGATCTGATGAATAAGGGTTTTGTTCGACCGAGTGCGTCACCGTGGGGTGCTCCAGTCTTTTTCTTAAAGAAGGAAGACGATGGTCTCAGGCTGTTCATAGACTACAGAAGACTAAATCAGGTAACAGTCAAGAATCCCTACCCTCTTCCAAGGATAGACGATCTCTTTGACTAGTTGAAGGGGGAAGGATGGTTCTCTAAGATCGACCTGTGGTCTGGATATCACCAATTGAGGGTGAAGGAGGGCGACATCCCAAAGATGGCCTTCAGGTGCAGATATGGGAACTTCGAGTTTGTGGTCATGCCGTTCGGCATTACAAATGCTCCAGATGTGTTCATGGGGCTTATGAACTCCGTCTTCCGGGAGTATCTGGATCAGTTCGTAGTAGTGTTCGTCGATGACATCCTGATCTATTCAAGATTAGAGGAGGATCACGCTGAGCACCTGAGGACAGTTTTGGAGGTCCTCCGACAGCACCAACTCTTTGGGAAGTTGTTGAAGTGAAAGTTTTGGACATGAGAAGTTCACTTCCTTGGGCACATAGTGTCTGAGTAGGGAGTAGTAGTAGACCCATCGAAGGTTGAGGCAGTTGTTTCTTGGGCAGCACCCAAGAACGTGGCAGAGGTCTGTAGTTTCCTCGGGATGGCAGGTTACTATCGGAGGTTCGTACCCAACTTCTCTCGAGTTACAGCACCTTTGATAGCCTTGACCAAAAAGGACCAGGCTTTCGTGTGGAGTGAGCAGTGCGAGGCAGACTTCGACCATCTGAAGGAGAAGTTGGTTAGTGCCCCAGTGCTGAGGTTTCCAGAAGAAGGAGCAACATATGAAGTATTTTGTGATGCTTCAGGGCAGGGCCTCAGATGTGTGCTGATGCAACGACAAGGGGTGATCTCCTATCACTATCACAAAACTGGGCATTCCCAGCGCCACCCTTTATTAGCGCTAACGAAAAAGCGCTGATAGATGGGGGTACCTTTATCAGCGCTTTTGAAGTAGCGCTGATAAAGGGGGGGGGGGGTCTTTATCAGCGCTTTTTTTAAAAGCGCTGATAAAGGGTCTGCTTCCAAAAAAAATCATTAAAAAAATATGTTAATATTTAAATATATAGATATAGTCATATTGATATAAATATAATATATATTTTTTAAATATAATTTTAAATATATTTTAGATAAGTGTAAATATACAGTTACACTTAATATATAAGATATTTAGTGAAAATGGATTATAAAAAAATTTAAAAAATATTTTTAATTAATAATTTTCTAATTATATTGGAGTAATAGTCATTTAATAACAATTTGAAGACTAAAAAAATAAAAATAAAAATAAAAAAATGATCCAAAATATGTTGAAAACGCAACTCGAACTTCAAATGGCCATAACTTTTGATCCGGGTGTCCGTTTGAGCTCTACCACATATCAAATCGAAGCCTGCGACGAGATATACATCATTATAATTAGGGAAACCCTTGGTCAGGGTTTTTTCGAGGCCAAAAGAGGCCCAGAAGGCCTCAAAAATTGAGTTTTTAGTCGTTGTACCCCGATTTTTTAACATTTTGTGGATTTTCAGCCTCATTTAAGGGGGTATTATTGGATTTTTTTGGTGGGGAATGAATTTATTCCAAGGTATTACATTAATATTGATATTATTTCTTTGAAATTTTTTCATTTTTTATAATGAACTGCTATTTATAATCAAATATATAACAATATCTACATATTTTTTTTATATATTTACACATAAAAATTTAATTATAAATATAAATAATAAAATATATTTACATATAAAATATATTAGATTTATATAAATAATAAATAAAATCATATATCAATATTTATATACCTATATATTAATCTAACTATATATGTACCTATATAATGTGTGTGTGTCTATTTGTGCGTGTCTATATATTAACAAACTGATATTATATATATATATATATATTATAACATATGTATATGCATATATATATATATAAATATAAATATGTATAATTATACTTATAGAAACACACACACACACATATATATATGTGTGTGTGTGTGTGTGTGTGTTGTATATATGTATTTATTTATACACACACAAAACAAAACATATTTTATAATTGTATTGAAAACTAATCTTATAAATATATATTAATATACAAATAAATATATGGATAAAAAAATATAACTAAATATATATAAATAAATAGATATAACTTAATATTAATATACGAATAAATATATAAATATATACATATATACATATATAAATATAACTAACTATATATATATATATTAATATACAAATAAATATATAAATATAACTATATATGTATATATATATATTAATACAACTATATAAATTTATATTAATACATGAATAAATATAACTAAATATATATATATATATATAAATAGATATATTGCTATTTGGAGAAAAAATCAAATTAGAGGAGTGGTAAAGGCTTACCGCGCATGGGGGGAGGTCTTGAGTTCAAAACCTGGTAGAGGCAGACAGGGACGCGTGCATGGGTGAATTTGGGGGGGGATATAGCACTATTAAAGGGGCGCTACAAAGTGCTGATAAAACATGGGGTGACGTGGCTGGGGCTTGCAGGGGAGTGGGTGGGGCGGGGGGCGCTGATAAATGGGGGGGGGGGGAAGCGCTGTAAAAAGCCCCCTCTGATTTACAGTTTTTTTTTTGATTTTTTTTGATTTTTTTTTAATTTTTTTAATTTTTTTACTTTTATCAGCGCTAAAAAAAATCACTGATAAAAGGGGCCTTTTATCAGCGCTAAAAAAAGCACTGATAAAAGGGTCCTTTATTAGCGCTTTTTGGAGTGCTGATAAAGGAGACCCCCCCTTTATCTTCACCGACATTAAAAGCGCTTTTTTAGCACTGTTAAAGGCCTTTTTAGAGCTGTTGAAAGACGTATTTGTAGTAGTGTATGGGTCTATACAGCTACGTCCCCACGAGCGTAATTATGCCACCCACGATCTGGAGCTCGCAGCGGTCATTTTCGCACTAAAGTTGTGGCGGAACTATCTCATCGGAGAGCATTTTTTGGTCTTCACAGATCACAAAATCTTGAAGTATATCTTCTCCCAGTGGGACCTGAACTTACGGCAGCAAAGGTGGATGGAGTTCCTCCAGGATTACAATTTCGAGATTTCCTACACCTTAGGGAAAGGAAACGTGGTGCCTGATGCCTTGAGCAGGAAGTCACAGAGGGATGTGGTCTGAGAGTCGGCGGACGCTTGAAGGGTGATGGAGGAGTTGGCTGCCCTGCACCTGGATGCTAGGATGGAAGGTGGTAGAGGTTTCCTCTATCAGATGATAGTACAATCTTCTCTATTACGTCAGGTGGAGGAGTCTCAGTGGGGAGACCCAGAGAATGAAGTGATGCGTGATCGGGTTAGCCAAGGCAGTGCTCCAGAAGGGTGGACAGAAGATGGTCAGAATCAGATGCTATTCTGAGGGAAGTTGTTCGTTCTGGAGGTGATGCATGAGAGAGTCCTTGGTGAGTTCCACAACACACCCTTGTCGGTGCACCCAAGAGATTCTAAGATGTTCCAGGGTCTGAGGAGACAGTTTTTGTGGCCCAGGGCAAAGTGGGCGGTGGCAGAGTTTGTGGCCAAGTGCTTAGTGTGTCAGCAGGTGAAGGCTGAACACCGTGTTCCAGGTGGTTTTTTGCAACCTTTAGATGTCCCAGAGTGGAAGTGGGATGAAATCTCTATGGATTTCGTCATGGGGCTACCCAAGGTTCAAGGAGGGTGCGACGCCATCTAGGTAGTAGTGGACCAGTTGATGAAATCGAATCACTTTCTGGCAATCAAGGAGTCGAGTGAAGTGGATTCTCTAGCACAGAGGTATGTGGAAGAGGTGGTGCGGTTGCATGGGGTTCCAAGGTCCATAGTCTCGGATAGGGATGCACGATTTACCTCACGAGTCTGGAGGGTTTTGCAGCATACTTTTGGCACCCAACTGTGCCTTAGCACTGCCTTCCACCCCCAGACAGATGGGCAGACAGAGCGCACCATCCAGACCTTGGAAGATATGCTACGAGAACGCATCCTGGACTTCAGGGGATCATGGGTGTGACACTTGCCTCTGGTAGAGTTCGCCTACAACAATAGCTACCACTCTACTATTGGCATGTCTCAGTTCAAAGCTTTGTAAGGGAGGCCGTGTCGCTCACCCGTGTGCTGGACAGAAGTTGGGGAGGCAGGTGTTCTTGGACCAGAGGTGGTACAGAGCACAACAGAGAACGTGCAGCTTATACGAGAGAGGATGAAGGCGGCTCAGGACCAGAAGAAGTCATATGCGGATGATAGGAGAAGGCCCTTGTAGTTCGAGGTCGGGGACCATGTGTTCTTGAAGGTCTCCCCTCGGCGTGGGCAGCGGAGGTTTGGCAGGGGATGTAAGCTCTCTCCCAAGTTAATCGAACCCTTTGAGGTGTTGCACTGGGTCGACAAGGTGGCTTATTAGCTGGAATTTCCACCACAGCTACAAAGGGTGCACAATGTCTTCCATGTATCCCAGATTCATCGGTATATGCACGAAGATTTGCACGTCCTCAACTGGGGAGAGCTAGATATCGAAGACGATGCAACCTTCGTGGAACGACCAGTGATGACTGAGGGTCGTGAGGAGAAGGTGCTTCATGGACGAACCATCCCATTGGTTCACGTGTTATGGAGGCATGGTGGGCTTGAGGAGAGTACCTGGGAGAGGGAAGCGCAGATGCGTGCCCAGTACCCAGAGTTGTTTTGAGTTTTATCCTGTTTTGTCAGTACTTGTTTGCTATGTAATGATTTACCTTGTTGACTATGGGATGTACGGTTTCCTTTTTCTGTGAATGTGTGTGAAGTGTCCTAAAGTATGGATAGGGGAGGACCTCATTACTAGTTAGGATGCATTAAAGTGGATGCACATAAACCCGTGCGGGCGAGTCAGTGCCGCCCAAAGCGGATAGTATCTTAACACGGAGGAAGGGAAACCCCTCTCCCACATGGCCGGATGGTTTAGTATTTTGTTTTACGTGGTTGCATAGGGAAAGGAGCGGTAGGATGTCTATGATTGTTCAGGAGATAAGGTGTTCCTGTGTCAAAGAGGTTCACTCCTGAGAGGTATCTTCTGGGGTGGTTGTTCGGACCCCCCTCTTTCCTTCGGGTCTGGTTCTGGATTCTCGAGTGCGAGAATAGTTTGAGAGGTATCTGATGTAATGGCCCAGACCCTCATGATCCATCCCTTTTCCAAATTCTAGGATCCTAAGGGGTCGCACCTCGTTCGGTGCGACCGATTGGCGCGATCGATCGGTGGGACCAATCAGCGCGACCGACTGATCGGTGCGACCGATCGGTGTTATCCAGCCTTTTCGGGTTTTCCTTCTACAGTTTTTCCTGTAATGCCTCTTTTAGGCCTTTTGACATTTTAAGGCATTTTAAGTCCATTTTTAACCCATAATTAATATCTAAAAATCCCGAGAAACCTCCCTACTAAATAACAATTAATTCAATCGTGTGTAACCACCCAACCGCGTGGGGAACCACGATCCGATGTTCCAGGCGTTCAAAATTCCCATATCCCGTAACAACGGGATCTTATCTATATATCACACGGGAAGTACTTTTTCCTCTTCTTCCTTTGACCGGCTTCATTCTTCCCCTGGTGCACCTAGAGCCCCTTCTTCCCGTGGCTTGTGGTGCGCCTCTGATGGAGCTTTCCGCTTACCCTTGGAGTCCCCAACATCCCTTCCCTGCAAGTCACGCATCCCCTGTTCCTGGCACGTGATCAAGTAGGGTTTTCCTTCGCCTCTCCTTTCTATGTATCATGCGGGGTGGGTACACTTTTGCCTATGTGGGAATTTAATAAACCAAACTTAATGAAGATAATTAATGGACTTTTAAAGAATGAAGGGGGGTGTGATCGATGTTCTGTTGTACTCTTTTATTTTATTTTTTTATGTTTTGTGAATTGTGCAGGCCTATGCTCACTGAAAACCATGGATGTTGGTGGTATTTCCTTGCGCACTGGTGAACCATGTCTTCTGTGATAATTAAATGACTTACATTGAATTTGGTTAATCACTTAAACTCAGCTGGTTAAATGGATTTTCATTAAAACAAGAATCCCCGTGTGATCACCCCGGTTAATAAACAGAGAAATGGACCTTATGAATGATGTGTTGAACCTGGATGTTTCCCTGATCTATTTTGGCAGTGTGCGTGTTGTTCTTTTTGTTTTCCTATGGGCGATATGGGTGAGGATGGGATCCTTTGATGTGGCACGGTTTCTGGTTGTGAACCTGGGGTTGTGGTTGCTCTGCTTATATCATGAATTGGGGTGGAATCCTCTATTGTTGAGAAATTGTTGGTTCCTAGTTTTGGGGACATGGGGTTGTGTCTCGTTGTTTTCATTGGTTCCAGTACTTCGAGGGATCTCACTTATTCCTTTGTTTTTGTGACTTTGCAAGAGAACTGGGTGTGAATGCTTAAATTGCTGTTTGGATATTTCTTTCCTTTTGGCTTGTGGTTATGCCTGTTAGTTTCCCGATAGTGAAGAATTAACCCTAATGGGATCACTTGAATGTGAAAAAAAGAATGGTTGAGTGGGTAAATAGTTTGGGAATGAGCCGTGAATTGGCCGCGAGTGCCGTGACTTCTTTTGTGAATAAATAGTAACAGGGGTGTTTGTGCTTAGGTTTTGGAACCCCTAGGTTGGGATGAGTGTTTATTACCTATACATATATCTGTAGCTTTTATGTTTCTTATTCGCGCCCCGCCCAAGTTTAGCACTTAGTGTCGAACACCCCATTTCATGGGGAGGGTGTTTTTCCCAACACTCCTATGAGTGGCTGGTTATTAGCTCCTTTTCTGCTCCCTTTTCCGAATAACCCAAGACTCTTCGGGCAG
This sequence comes from Viscum album, assembly GCA_963277665.1. Taxonomy (NCBI): domain Eukaryota; kingdom Viridiplantae; phylum Streptophyta; class Magnoliopsida; order Santalales; family Viscaceae; genus Viscum; species Viscum album. The sequence continues at coordinate 1,850,009,637 of OY728163.1, read as the reverse complement.
GATGTGATGGCTTGAGGTCCATTATTAGCCCAAGAATCTTTGGGCAGGGTAGTTGTGGTGGTTGGACCAGGTGTCTGTGGGCAGGTTGTTTCCCAAGTGTCTTCAGGATGAGGCCCAGGTGTTTTCGGGCGTGGAAGTAGTTGTTCTGGCCCAGGTGTGTACGGGCGGGGTTTGGCAGCAGGACTGCGGTGAGGTTCTGGCCCAGGTGTGTGCGGGTGGGGTTTGGCAGTGGGACTGTAGTGAGAATGGCGGGATTGGTTTGATGCGTAGGATGTCTTCAATAACCAGTGGGAAATTGGTGTAGGGTACCCAAATATCGATGTGCTATTACTATACTTTACTTGCCTTGCATTATTTGGGGAGTGTGCCTTAGTGAGACTTGGGTGGATAGTTTTTTCTTGATAGGTGCTTTGGTTTTCTTTTCTCATGGAAATTAGTATGCCTCTCCACTTGTGCATGAGAGTCTTTGGTTTTCCCTACTGAGTGTACTTGTATGCTCACCCTACGTATATAAAACTATTTTCAGGTTTTCAAGAGGACATCAGGGATCGTGTGGGACCGTACTAGCTCGGACCTTGGGGAAGTTTCTGTTTTCATTTTACTTTTCTTGGTACTTTAACTTTGGAGTTTTTGTGGCTTGTATCCCTTACTTTTGAACATGCATATGTGAATGGTTTACTTTTGGCTTTACCTTTACTTTCAGCTTGGGTATTTTTTGGGTTTCTATCTTATCTCTCGATCCTATTAAAATAAAAAGGGTAATTCCTTCCATCTTGTGTGTGATTATATACCCTTGGTTCTAGTCGCCACTCCGTGACCTATTGAAGGCGGTTCTTAGGGGGTCATTATCTCTCCTTCAACTTAAATAAGGAAGGGTCTGGCAATCTGCTGTCCCTTCCCTCCTTTTGGTGAAGGCGGGTCATGACACTACCCCTGCCCCCTTGCACACCCCCTTTCCCCCTACCCCCTTGTAATGTAATTGAGTATTTAGAACCCAAAAAAACAATTTATCACAGGATTTCCATGAAACACCAATAAAAACACAACAAATGGTTACTAATGTCTGCAAAAAATGGTATAAAATAACCATTACCTCCTAAATTTATATTCATATCAATACCGATTGAAAGTAATGGGAGAAAATCAATTGAATCGACTATGTTTTATTATTGGTTCTTTGCATAGCATGCATCCCTATACTCCACACCAATACAAGTCATCAAACTCACAATATGATCAGTGAAACTAATAGAGGGGCCGCCTCAAGCAAAAAATGGAAAATTGGACTACATACCATCGGAGGTGTGCCAGAGGAGATAGAGGGGCTTCCTCATAGCAGCCTCATTGAGGAGGTACGATGGTCGCATCAGAGGAGGATACAATTCAATATAATAATAATAAAACTTAACTACTACATAAATAATATGTAGAAACAGTCAGAAACACCGCAACACAATTCAGTATTAAAATAATAAAACCTCATTGCATAATAAAATTACACATATTAACAATCCAAAAATACAATTCACATCAATAGTGAGTCTCAATATCAGTATCATCAGATTCATGATAACCCTCATCCACGCTCCCTACAAGAACACCATCAGCACCTCTCACGCCACCAGCTTCATCATCAACATCATCATCAGTACTGGCACCGACACTGGGACCGACTCTGGCTACAACTCCAGCTCTAGCTCCAGCTCTAGCTACAGCTCCGGCTCCAGCTACAACTCCGACTCCACCATTAGAACTCATCGACATCAAACATGCGTCAACCACTGCAGTTGCTTCTGGTGAAAGTGTAGAAGAAATGACAGACATAACTTTCTTCATATTTTCAAATATCACCTTTTCTGCTTTTTGAGTTGCTTATTTGATTGCGGAATTCATCTATTCCACTGTGACCAAACCAGAACCGGTACTCGAAGAAATGTTGTCAGTAGACCAGTATCAAGATGGTACAATCTTCTTCCCAGGTCGACAACACACTCTGCCCTGATGCTCATCTCCTAATACCTGATGTAGATGATCGTTCAGGCCCAAATTGTATGGATCTTTTTCTTATAATGTCTCCAAAGCATTCTGTTGATTGATATATAACATAAATTAAAATGATAAAATAATATAAGGAATTAAATTCAGTCAAAATAAAATAATTTGAAATATACTTACAATCGCCTTCTCGGTGTCAGTATTTGGCACAATACCATCTTTCTTTTTTCTGCTTATACAAAACAAAGTAGAGCGAGGAACGAAACCCTCGATATTTAATTCTTTTTTCTAGAAAAAACAAATAAATAAATAAAAATTGGAATTAAAAAAAATTACACTAAATGAAGTTAAATATTTTAAATATTAAATTACCTGTGTTTGCTCAAGATTTGGGAGTGAAGTGTGTCCACGAGTATAAACATGTTTCATTCCACTCTTATTTCTTTTATTTCTGTATAATTTCTCCTATAAAAAAATAATTATATAATTTCATTAACATAAATAAAACTCATTTTCAAATAAATAACTGAATATATATATAAATTTAACAAATACCTTAAACTCTTAACTCTTCTAATAGACAATCATCTCTTTGTATTGTGATATTGGGAAATCATGAATCACTGATACTTCTTCATGCTCTGTTCCATCTCTCTTTTTCCAACCAAGATATAAGTCATACTTGTACGCTTGCCACATTTCACCTAAATCCATTAACCTTGCAGCCTTGGCATTTTGTCCATCAGGAAAATTATATCAGAGCTACAATGGACAAAATATTTGTTAAGAAAATATTATAAATTAATATATATAAAAGGTGATTAACATTACTTACCCAGATCTCTACCTAGGCATTGTTCTTTATTTGTTCTCCAACTTCCCTCTAACTTATTGGTTGAACCAGAATGATATTGTTGTGTCTAGAAAGTGTTCCCATAAAGCTTTTACATTCTGTACCATTTTTTTTAATTATAGATTTGTCCTCATTGTATTCAACCATGATTTGCGTGTGTCGATTCCAAACCTCTCTCATTTTTGTGCGGCCTCGTCGTTTGGTGGAGACTGGAGATAATCATGAAAAAAGGTAAAAAAAGGATAATAATATATATGAATTTATCATTAATCACTAACAGTAATGTTTAAACACATACCAATAGATGGGGGATCTGTTGACCCCTGAAGTGCAGCGTCTAGAGGGGGAGTATCCTCTGTGGTAGGTGAGATATCTACAGTAGGAGTACTCTGTACAGTAGATAGATAACCTTGTACAGATGAGGGTGGATATGGATATGGATATGGTAGTGGGATATATGGGGGCACAATGCCCTGTACAGTGGATGGTGGGAATGGGAAATAAGGAGGGATGAGAGTCTGAGAACTACCATCTGATGTGGGTGTGGCCAGAAAGGGATATGAAAAATGTGGGTATGGATAATATGGAGGTGGCATAATGGGAGGATGAACTTCTATTGACTCAAGCGACATAGTAGTAGGCTGAACTGTAGAATCAATACCCCTCTCCATACTATCAACCTCGGTAGTATAATCCAACCGTCTCCTCGACAAAGTATCCTAAAATAACATAGATGATAAAATTAAACAAACGATAACAAGATAAATAATACAAAAGACCATAATATTCAAACATAAATTGCACTTACAGTGTTGGCCAGATGAGACATATGTTGTTCATTTCTTCGTATTATTCTATTTCTTCTAATATCATCATATTCAGACATTTTGACCAGAAAATTTAAAATAATATTCTCAAATAAATAGAAATAATGAAAAATGTTAAATAATACAATTGTATCATAAAACAATGAGATAAATTTTCAATGTGATATTTATATTGATAAAATATACTATTTAATTTGATACCATGTATGGAAGTTTAAAAAAACACATACAATATTACGATAATTTCAGGTAAATACTTACAAATGTATCAACGTTCTGTGTGGTCTGTGACAATTTTTGGTTCACAATCTATTCTAGAAATTGAGTCATCTGTGTCATCAAATGCAACATTCGAATAAATATTGACAGGTTCATCTACAACATCATTGTCATCCATGTCTTCGTAAAAAATATTTCTGGGAATGATATCAACAATAACACCAAATTGTTGTTGTAACGGGTCAGTTACATAAAACACCTATCTATCTTGTGATGTAAGAATATAAGGTTCATCGGTATGAAGCTGGCGATTCATATCAATCACTCTAAATCCACAGTTATCAACATGCATTCCTTGTCGTGTCATTGAATCAAACCACTTACATTTCATCATTGCAACGTGACTATGTGCATAGTAATCTAATAAAATGATTCTTTCAACAACACCATAATATGATATATTTTATGACTGAGGTTGTCTATCTGATTCACTCGCATAATAATCCGTTGTGGCACTTATCGTGACACCGTCATGCTGTGTTGGCATTTTTTTTGCACATCTATTTATAACAAATTTAAATCCATTGACAACCACTGCTTTACAATCACGTACCACATCATTTGGACCAAATGATAACACTCTTACTTCATCTGATACTTCATTCATTGGTAGAGTTAAAACCTAAAAGATACTAGAATTGAATATTAAACAGAGACATGTGATTATGTTATAAGAAGAAAAATAAATCTATTACCTTTGACTTTAACCAAGCATCAAATTCTTTGCTGTGCAGCAGTTCCTTCCTCTTAATAGATAGAGAGCGATGTCTCTTTTTTATAATTTATAAATGTTCTCTACAAATATGAAAGATTAAAAATGTCAGAAGATATGAAGAAATAACATAATAAAAAAATGCATATTTATTAGTTTACTTACTTGATATAATCATCAATCACACCATAGTTGAATAATACTGTACGATGATCCATTTCCCACTCTTCCCTACTTAAAGTACACAATGAGTACGATCCATATATCCCCCCTATTTGAAGAAGTAAGGAAATGTAGTCTCAATGGGATCATATTTCTTATCTTCAGTTCTTATAAGTCGATTTGACCTCGTACTGACATTAGCCAAGTATTATGAGCGGAAATCCATGTATTATTGTGCTAAATAACATTTCACAATAGAGCCTTTGGGGTGATATTTATTTCTCACATAATATTTCAATGTAAAAATCATTATTTCTGTAGGATACATCCACCGACTCGAAACAGGACCACCAAAAAGAACTTTTGTGGGAAGATGCACAGTCAGATGTAACATATATGTGAAAAATGACGGTGGGAAAATTTTCTCCAAGTCGCAAAGAATAATCAGTGCATCTCTTTGCAATTTCTGAACAACACTTCTTCTCAATATTTTGGCACAAAGGTCTTGATAAAAATGACATAACTTAATCACAACATCTCTAACATTATGTGAAAGTAAATGTCAAATGGAAATAGGAATCAACTCATGTAACAATACATGGTAATCATGGGTTTTAAGAGATTTTAGTTTCACATCTTGTGTATTCACCCTTTTCGAAATATTACTTGAATAACCATCTAGAACCTTCAAACTTTCCAAGACCTGAAGAAATTATTTCTTCTCTACATTTGTCATCGAATAATAGGCAAGAGGGAATTTCCACTTATTTTGACCAATTAACTCAGGATGAAGTTTTACTCTTATACCCCAATCCATCAAATCACGATGAGACAACAAATCGTCTTTTGTTTTGCCTTTAACATTTAAAATAGTAGCAAGTAACATCTCACAAATGTTTTTCTTGATATGCATTACATCCAAACAATGATGCAATAAATTTGATGACCAATAAAGTAACTCAAAGAATATGATTTTCTTTCTCCAATTGTTATTGGAATTCAAATTAACATGTTTTTGCTTTCTGATATTTGATTTACTTTTTCTAATAGCATAATTCAAATTATCAAGTTCTTTAACAATATCATTCCTTGACATTCATTGAGGTGTCTCATGTGTCTCGACGACATTATCGAGCTGTCTTCGATTTTTCCTGTATGGATGATCCATCGGTAGAAATCGTCAATGCCCTGTGAAGCTAAAAGTTCGTTGAAACTTTAATCTTCAGAAGCGTGTTTTTTTCATACAAATAGGGTAGGATAATTTCCCTTTAGCACTCTAACCAGAAATCATTCTGTAGGCAGGGAAATCATTTATCGTCCATAATAAAACTGCACAAAACATAAAGTACTTCTTCCTGAATGAATCATACGACTGTGCACTAACAATCCAAAGCTCCTTTAACTCCTATATTAATGGCTACAAGTATATATCAATATCATTTCCAGGATCACTGGGTCTAGATATCAATATACTCATGATAATAAATGGCTTCTTCATATACATCCATGAAGGAAAGTTATAAATGTGAATAAAAATAGGCCAAGTACTGTGTGCAATATGCATTTGGAAAAATGGGTTGAAACCATCATAGGATAATCCCAATCTAACATTTCGTGGGTCAGCTGCAAAATCAAGATGTAACCTATCAAATTTATTCCAAGAAAACCCATCTGTAGGATGCACTATTTCATCATTGTCTTTATTTCTTTCATCTTCATGCCATCTCATATTCTTTTCTATTTGTTCTGACATAAAAAGTTTTTGAAACCTGGGAATTAAAGAAAAGTTCCAAATCACTTTCTCTGGTATGCGAGATTGTGTTCCGTCTTTATTAGTCTTCCACCTTGATGTGCCACACTATTTTCACTGACTTAACCCTGCATTTTCCTTCCAGAACAGACAAAAATATTTGAGGCAAGAATGAATCTTAATAGATGAAAATTCAAATTTGTCAACCAACTTTGATTCCATGTAATTATTTTCTGGAATACATGCATCATCAGACAGTAAATCCTTAATAAATGTAAGGAGATAGTCGACCGCAATATTACTAAATCCATACATTTCTTTTCCATGATAAAATCACATTAAAAACTCAAGTTTGCTCCTTTTTTCACATGCCTGATATACTGGAGTATTTGCATCTTCCATCAGCTTTCTAACACTCTCAACATCATCATCCTGATTAATAGATGAAAACTATTTTCCAATATTCATTTCCTCTTGCACTGGTCTACATGAAGAGCTGGCTTTAGAAACAAAAGGAAACCGATCGGAAATCAGATTTTTCATACCTATCTTTTCCACTGAATCGATGTCATTCACCACTTGAGCTTTTTCTCCATTGTGATACCACATATGATAATTTTTTTGGAAACCTTGTTTAGTGATATGATAACTCACTTCCTTGCGAGTTAACCATGATCTTCCAATACAATCAAAACATGGGCATCGAATCAATCCTCCATCTGAATCATTAGTGAATGCAAAGTCCAAGAAATGTCGTAACTCCTTCTGAAATTCATCAGTGATCCGATCAATGTTGTACATTTAGTATCTATCCATTCTGAGGAATATAAACATACATTAAATAAATAATCAAGAAAATGAATTAAATTATATGTATTGTTTCATAATATAATAAGTAACCATCAATAACATGCCAATAAAAAAATAATAACAAATATTATGGTTAAGGGAATTCATAAATGTTTCAAATTATAAAAAATCATGAATAGTCACACCTTTATATGACCACATAAGATTATTTTGGTGTACCTCCGACACCCACATTAAAACCTAGATGTTTGAACAATGACCTATTATGTTTTTTATAGAATTCTTTGATGGGTACCCCCCCTCCTGGACACCCCTCCCCCTCCCTCTTGGACTCTCCCCAGACACCCCCTCCCTCCAAGACAGCCCCCCCGACCCCCTTGGACAACCCCCTACCCCTGCACCCCACACCCCTTGCCCCCCTCCCTGCCCCCTGCACACTGCTCCCCCAGAGCCCTTCACCCCCCTCCTAGACAGCCCCCCTCCCCTTACACCCCCTGCCCCTCATTGTCAAGTAGGTTGTCTCTATCCTTTAAAAAGGTTAACAACCTACAATCCTTCCTGGTTCTTTGAAGAGATTTATAGAATTTGGTATTTCCATCACCGTCGATTAACCATTTAATTTTAAATGCTTGTTTTCTCATATTTTCTTTGAACACGAGCAAAGAGTTGAGTTTGACTATAGTGTTTAGTTCTTGAGTAGGATCAGTGATGAGGTTGGAGATGGTGTTTTTGTTTTACAGACCATTGAGGTCTTTCTCAAGAATCATGATGTCATTGTTAACTTGTTTGGCTTTAGAGCTGCACCAAGTTTTTAGGGTCTATTTGAGATGTTTCAATTTGAGGTTTCAGGCAAAGGAATCATTGTTATGAGACATTGAAGACCAATAATTCTAGATGATATGGATGAAATCATCATCAGATAACCACACTTGTTAAATATAAAAGGCAATCAGGGTTTCATGACATTAGAGGAGACATTGACCAAGATTGTATGATGATCAAAATTCATCTTGTGAAGAGTGGTGCTGGAGATAGTGTCCCATAAATCTATAGTAGGGACATTCATGAAGTCTCTATTCAATTTGGAGGCAACCAATTTGTTGTAATGTCTTCTATACCAAGTGTATTTTACACCAGTGAGATTAATTTCAATGATATTAGTGTCTTCAATTGAGGCTTTAAATTATTTCATTGAAATGGAAGCATGAGAAGGTCCAATTTTCTCACTTGAGTTAAGAATGACATTAAACTCGCCAATTAGAAACCAAGGGTAGTTATGTTAGTTTCTAGGGATGAGAGATCATTCCAAATAGTTCTTCTTTCTTGGTATCTATTTTTAGAATTGAAAAAGGAGCAGAAAGTATGTGTGCCATAAATGTTAAAGTTGAAAGTAAATATCTGGACATAGATATTGAAAACACTAACATTGTGTAAATAAGAGTGTGAAAAAATCTATAAAGAATCAGCATTGAGTGTATTATTGATTGCACCAATAAAAACATAATTATGTTGGAATAAATGTGATTATATAGAGTAAAACAAAATTTTAGGTTTAGTGATGGAAAATAACATAGGATGATGGTTGTTAACCATTATTTTTAAAACAATGAACATGTCATAGTTAGAGATACCCTGAAAATTACAAAAGCGGATCATCATTTAAACCTGGATTTGGAGTTAGAACACCCTTTTCTCTTTATTACAGAGCCTTTTTTTTCTAGTAGTCATTCTAACCTCTAGGTTATTTTTAGTGGCATGTTCTTGTTCATTTCTAGATGTGACTAGAATCTTCTTTGTAGGTTTCCTAATTGGATCATTCATAGGTGAGTCTACATAATTATTAGAACAGATCGACAAAGAATTGATATTATGATTAGAATTCAAGTTTCCATATTTCATAGAGAAATCATCATTAATTATAGATGTAGAAATAGGAGTACCTGAAAACATTGAAGTATCTACTATCTGTTGTTAGGCAGTATCCAGATCTGTTGGATGGTACATATTCAATGGAAAGGAAATATTACATGCCTACATATGTTTAGGGTCCCGTACCATGGATGTGCAAGTAGGTTTGATAGGTTATAAATAAATTTTAATATTTTTAGAAGTCATGGTATGTGTATCAGTTGAAACAACCTTAAAAATACTCATCTGAATACCTGATTCTACATAACTGGTAATAGATTTAGAGTGCACAAGGGGAGGATCTAAATCCTTCTCTAAATTTTTGGTTACCAAATTCAATTCAAGAGTAGTATTATTATTAGATATGACAGAGAAGTGATCAACAGATCTCATAGCAACATGAGTTAATTAAGTTTTAATGGTTGGGACTGTAGGATTCAAATTAAAAAGCATCAGAGAACTAATGAAATCAACACTATTAGCAGGTTGTGAACCATAAAAAGAGTATAAATTAAAAGAATAGGTTGTAACTGGATCCTTTTTATTCTCCACCCTGGTATCCTCCATGGGTTGAATCTTCTTAATGGATCCAACGAGATCCTACATTTTAGTAACCTGTACTGAGGGTGTACTTACCTTCATTGATTTAACAGTTTCCAAATCCATGGAAACATTTGCAGTCATACTACTAGTATGTGTGATATCCTGAGCAGATTTTTGGATAGATAATAGATTCCCAAAATATATATAATGGCTAGTTGAATTTATAGTTTTATAGAAATTATCAGGTATATTTTTTTATTGTTGGTCTGAATTTTTGTCCCTAATGAAATAGTGGAATTTAATAGGGAGGGGTCCTTGATTTTTCAAGTACTTAAAGATGAGGAGTGATCATCCACAGATTGAACAGAAAATGATCTAGTGCACACATAGTTATGAGGGGGTGTAGTGTATGCATTGCATTCATTGCACTTCAAGTTTTTACCTAGGCTATGTTCAGAATTTTGGTTAGATTCTGAAATTTGTTCGGCTGAGCATGTATTAGATTCATCCTTATTGGACATCCTAATAGTGTCTAACACCAAAATTTCAATTTCTTCTAAGAGTCCTTTATCTTTAATGGAGTTTTATTCTTATTTAGCCATATCATCCTAGTTAATACTTGAGTTATCCTCTATGTGTATCACTTTGTTTGACTATTTCACCCAAGTTTTAGATTTCTTTGATGGGGGTATAGGTATATCTATCATAAGGGCTTTATCATTTTTATTTCTCATAATTTACTTCCAATCATTTTCAACTGGTTGTGTTACTTGTTTTCTAATTACTCTAATGTTGAAAATTGTATAACCAGTGATCTTACAATGTTCTCAAAAGGGAGGTTTCCTATCATATTCAATTCTAATTTCAGTTTTATAGTCATTTGAATTGAAATTAATTGTGGCGGGAAGCTTTGAATCATGTTTAATTTCCACCATAACTCTAGAAAAGAGACATAAGTCAGCATTTAATATTCTATGATCAATTTTGAGGGGATTTCCTATGTAGGAGACAATATCATTCAGAATTTTTGGGTGCCAAAAGAACCAATTAAGACCATGTAGTTTGACCCAGACTTTGGCCAATGTATTCCTATGTGTGTTCGGATTGAAGTTAGAGCCCCAATTAGAAATTATGAGTAAAACGAGTTTAATATTGAGGTTTCAAGTCCTCCAAAATCTCTATAGTTCCTCTTGTGATTTCAACAAGATATGAAAATTCCCTTTGCCTATTGGAATTAATTTATAGTTTGAAGAATTCTAGCAGAGAGAAATATGTGTATGTAATTTAGATAAAGTCCAAGGGCGATCAAATTTGAGGTACGAGAGGTGAGATTTTACCATGAAAGAGACCAGGTTTCCTCATTCGGTGACAACGATGAACAGTATTGTGAGGGGGATGAGGATGGGGCAGCGTCGTGAAGGCTATCTAGGAACTGTCGGAGGATGAGGATCGGGGAGAGGAGAGGTCACCAAGGCCGTCGGGGAAGAAGGGTCGCTGCTGACAAGAGAGGTTGTCGCCGAGAGGAGAGGTCACCACCAAGAGGAGAGAAGTCGTGAGGGTGGAGGAGGTCGGCCGAAAGGAGAAGTCACAATGAGAAGAGAGGGCCGCGATCGTAGGTATAAGGTGGGTCATGAGGGTTCAGGGGAGGAGAGGAATCACGGGTGGAGAGGAGGAGCCCGATAGATGGTGAAAAAAAAAACTTAGATACAAAATTTTTTAAGCATGGCTATAAACAATGATTTAGCCATAATTTTAATAGAAGTGTGGCTATAAACTAAGATATAGACACAGACTTATAAAACCGTGGCTATAAGTCTGTGGCTATAGCCTTGTTTTCTAGTAGTGTTAGCATATCTTCAATCATCTGAATAGTCCTTTCAGATTGGCCATTAGTTTGGGGGTAATAATCCATGATGAAATTCAATTTAGTACTCAAAGCATGTTGGAGACTTCTCCAGAATTTAGATGTGAACCTTGGATCACGATCAGAGACAATCAAGAGTGAAACACCATGAAGTCTCACCACTTCCTTCACATATATCTTTGCAAGTTTTTCAAGCGAGAGATATTCCTGAATAGTGATAAAATGGGCAGTCTTGGTGAGTTGGTCAACCACAACCCATATCGCATTATTTCCCTTCAACGTCTTCGGAAGACCCATGACAAATTTCATAGTGACATTCTCCCATTTCCACATGGGTATAGGCAATTTTTGCATCATCCCTTTGGAATTTTGTCGCTCTTCTTTAACTTGTTGACATACCAAGTGCCTTGAAATATATTATGTAATCGTATTCTTCATGTTATCCCACCAGAATTATTCTCAAAGATCTCGGTGCATCTTGGTGTTACCAGGATGGATAGAGAAAGTTGAGCTATGTGCATTGTACAATATCTCCTTCTTTATACTAGGTGATGAAGGCACAAAAAGCCGCATTCCAAACCAAATCACACCATCATTGTCGATATGGAACTCTTGTACCTTCCCTTCCTTTACTACATTCACCTTCTTTTGTAACTTCAGATCACCCCTTTGTGCCTCCTTAATTATCTCTTGGATTTATGGTTACAAAATCATTTGGGAAAGGTAGGATGTATCCCCTGCCCTTATGATTTCCAAATCCATCATTTGCATATCAAAGAAGATATGGTCTTTCTCAATCTGTAACATGGATAGAGAAGCAGGTTCTTTTTTTCTTAGAGCATCAACTGCATCGTTCGCCTTTCCAGGATAATAATGAATAGAGCAATCACAACATTTTATTATCTCTAACCATCTCCTTTGATTCAGGTTGATTTCCTTTTGTGTGAATATATACTTTAGGCTCTTGTAGTCGGTGTATATGTCACACTTCTCACCATAAAGGTAGTGTCTCCAGATTTTAAAGGGAAAAATCATGGCTGCTAGATCTAGATCATGCATCGGGTAGTTCTACTCATGGATCTTCAACTGTCGTGAGAAGTAGGATATCACATTATCATTTTGCATGAGTGCACAACCCAAGCCTTTCTTTGAAACATCACTATATATCACAAAACTTTCTCCACTTTTCGGTAGCGTGAGTACAGGTGAAGTGATCAATATTCTCTTTAGCTCCCTAAATCTTCCCTCACATTCTTCCATCCAGACATACTTTACCCCTTTACTTGTTAACTTAGTTAGAGGGATTGAAAATAATGAGAAATTTCTCAAAAAATGTTGGTAGTACCTAGCTAATCCAAGAAAACTATGGATTTCCTTGACACTAGAGGGTATAGGCCATTCCTTAATCACCTTTGTTTTTGAAGGGTTCATAGAAATTCCCTCACTTGTGATCACATGTCCTAAGAATGTGACTTGCTTCATCCAAAAGTCATACTTGCTGAACTTGGCATACAACTTCTCCTTTCTCAATGTTGCCAACACAAGTCTTAGATGTTCTTCATGTTCCTCCTTTATCTTGGAGTATATGAGAATATCATCGATAAAAACTACCAAAAATTTATCAAGGTAATGTCTAAAGACTTTATTCATCAAATCCATGAAGATTGTAGGGGTATTAGTAAGTCCGAAGGGCATCACCAGAAACTCATAGTGCCCATACCTTGTACGGAAGGCAGTCTTATGAATGTCTTCCTTCTTCACCTTTAGTTGATGATATCCAGAATGAATATCCACCTTTGATAAGTATTTAGATCCTCTTAAATGATTGAACAAGCTGTCAATCCTTGTAAGAGGATACTTTTTCTTTATGGTGATCTTGTTAAGTTCTCGATAATCGATACACAACCACATTGTTCTATCCTGATTCTTCACAAAGAGCAATGGAGCACCCCAAGGTGATGCACTAGGGAATATGAACCCTTTTTCCAAATGCTCTTGCAGATTATTCTTTAACTCCTCCAGTTTGATAGGAGCCATTATATAGGGACACTTTGAGATAGGAATAGCTCCAGGTATGATTTATATTGAGAACTCTACCTCAAGATCTGAGGGAAGTTCAGGTAACTCTTTGGGAAATACATCACCATATTCCCTCATAATGAGAATCTCTGCAAGGTTAGCACCTTCCTTTGATTCAACCATTTGGGTGAGGTATTCTTCTTCATAGGGAATCAACACCTACACAATTGAAGGATTTTTCAAAGGAGATTCATGATCTTCCTTGAATTTGTAGAGGAGCATGGGATGGTTTGGAATATGAAAAGATATTTATTTTTTCCAACAGTTGATATGTTATCTATATAACGAGAGCCAATCCATTCCCATTATAGCGCTGAATTCCACCAAGGGAAGTATTATGAGATTCACTGGAAGAATCTTCCCACATACGCCAATAGGAGAAGAGTCAAACACTTGGGTTGCAATGATTGAACCACTTGGTTTTTTTACAGATATTTCTACTTCAAGGTTTTGAGGCTTCAATTTTATAGTTCTAAAAAACTTGCAAGATATAAAGGAATGCGTAGAAACAGAATCAAATAATACTTTTTCCATTCTTGAGTGAATAGGAACTGTACCTTGTATGACTTCATTATCTTGCTCCACTTCCATAGTAGTTATGTCATAATCCTTCCCTTGTTTATTTGGATTTGGTGGATACTGACATTATTACCCTCGAGGACTCAAGGTTTAGTGCACTATCTTGCATAGTGCCCTTTCTCCCTACAGTTGTAGTATTGAACCATGGGTGGGGATCGACTTTATTCTGCTACATTATCCTTACTTATCATGTATTTTCGACACTCTTGATCATGGTGGCCTTCTTTACCACACTTGAAGCACTTCCCCGTCCCTTTGAGGCAGTTCCCATGATGCAAATTCCCACATTTTTGGCATGTGGGCTGTTGAGTTTTCTTTCCACCTTTATTATTAGATCCTTTGGCTTGAAACTTAATTTTCATTTCTTATCACTATAGCCATGGGACCATTCTACAAACTCCATATACACTTTAAGGGCACACCGAACAACTTCTTTATAACTCCCAAAATATCAAATTACAAGATCCTTTTGAAGGTGTGGTTTTAACCCACTATAGAATCTATCAATTTTGTTATCATTATTGATAACATAACCCGAAGCGTACCATGAAAGCCTTGTGAAATTTGATTCGTAGGTCATGAAAGATTATTCTTCCTTTTTATTGAGCTCTATGAATTCTCTCTCCATCTTCATACGAAGAGTTCGTGGGAAATACTTGTTAATAAACATGATCTTAAAGTCTTCCCATTCCATCTCTTCAATTTCGTCTCTTGGATTGGTGTTCTTAATCAAATCCCACCATTGATGGACCTCTCCATCTAGATGATAAATGGATAGTGTCACCTTATCCGTCTTAGAACAATGAAGCACAAAAAAAATCTTCTCCATTAAGTTGACCCACTATTCCGTAACTAGGGGATCAGAAGATCCACTAAACGTTGGTGGTTGTTGCTACATAAAACACTTGATAACCAGTTTCTCCTTCTTTGGTGAAGAAGGATGTTCCCCATTATTTTGGTTATTGTTCATAACCTGAGATAGTTGGGTAAGCATCACCATGAAGTTTTGAACTACACCTCCCAAATCATTGGGGATGTCATTCGGGCAATCGCTGCATTGACCCTCGCATGGGTTGTTGGCCTGGTTTCTCCTGGTTCCCACCATTTTCTAAAATAGAAAAGGTTGGAAGAAAACATAAGTCATCAAGTCATGAATAAATAACTTATTAATTTGTAAAATTTTCACTAAAATAATAACTTATGGGATACCTATGTAAAGATTCTTGTGTGCATATTTGTACTTAGTCTAATACTAGAGGTTTTCTCTAGGGTTCACTAATCATTATTCCCAAATTAACTAAACCTTGCCTCAGATACCAACTATAGAAACCCATCATTTTCTTACATTACTATTACATCATTATAAATATAAAAAACATAATTTTATTACACTTCGAGGATCCAAAGGTTTAGTGTCTTGGAAAAACTAGGACAAAATATAACATTTACAATATCAAGTAGAATAATTTATTTAATTCCTTCTTATCTAGATTCTTATTGGCTCTTGACCTCTCCTTAGTACATGTAGTCACCTGAGGATATACATCAAAAAGGGGTGATCTAAAAGCCCAGTAAGAGGATATATATGAACAATATAACAATGGGTGAGCACAATCACAATATAGGCAAAGAATCATGAATATGAGAGGACACATTAATAAAAGACTTGAAATGTGGCAATGCATAAAAATGAAACATCATGTATTAGTGGTCAACTACCACACATAATTGTGAATAATGATAGCATAATTTTTACACACATTTCCCTTTTAATCATTAGATTCATCACTTTACCCAATGCATTAGAGCGCTTTATAATTTCAGGCACACTCGTCACATTCAAACATTCATATTGTGCTATATAATTCCAAGTGCACCCATCACATCATAATATTTACATTATCATGCATGCCACATTATAAATATGTAAAACTTGAACTTAAACTAACCCATTGAAAGAAATGGGTTTCACATAATGAATCATACTTTTATAAAAATATGTTCCCTAAGATAAAGAGGTAATATCATTCTTAACATAGAACCATTAACCATGAGTGAAGAGTGAAACAATATTCTAGAAGTAAAAAGGGTGTGTTTATTTGAAAGAAGAGTTCTTTTAGAAAACATAAAATCAACTAGAGAACATGTATATCCCAAAAAAGGTAAGATAATTATGAATAAATTATTTTTAAGTAGAACCCATACCAAACATGGAGTGAAAGAGGGAGAACCCAAAGAAAGACAGTAGGGTTTGAGAATTTCCCCTTCCCTTGTATCTGAACGTTTTCTTCACTTTAGTGTCCTGTATAATGACATTATATTAATTAATTAGAAATTATAGAACCTTTTATAGATGAATATGGTTTTATAGCGTTTCATTAAGTTATTTTATGGGTTTTTGGATGAGTTATAAAGCTTAAATTCATTGTTTGGGAGTGTTAATTTCCTTAGCTTTTATGAACATTTCACTTGTATTCATGAATGAATGTTCATTTGAAATGTAGTTAAACATATAAAATTGTTAAAATATAATATTAGTGACATTAAATAGATATGAATTATCTTATAATGAATTTGGTTATGTACCATGAGGATGAATCATTAAATAAAATTTAATGATGATCATTTTTGGTTAATTTGGATGGGTTTTCGATCACAACGAACTTGTTTTATTTTATCACTTAGTGTCATGTAAATAAGTTAGTTCGAGAACATAAAAGGGGATAAAACATAAAATTTATGATCATTTTTTAAAAATTTTATGGTTTTATTTATATCCTTGTAGTAGTTGAAGGAAAATGGAATTGCATCACCTATGATGTAGGTAAATTAACACATCACGGGCAACAATTTCATTTTTATTAACAAAGAGTGGGAGGGAGAAGTATAATCAATAATATTATATTAAAATGATATAATAACATTATATGAATTATACTGGAGTTATCATGAAATTTGGATAAGATAAGTTGAGGATAAGAGAAGAAAAGAAATGACATTTGAAAGGAAATTGAAAGAAAAGAGAGAGAGAGGAATTACCTCTTGAATCCTCCTCTTGAGATCATCCTTAACGAATATAGGCTTGGTCTTTTCATGAGACCAAAATCTCTTGGAAATGGGGGAGGGGATAGGGAATATTTTTGGGAAGATTTTAGACAAGTCTTGAAGCTTGATAGGTGTGAGGAAATGAGGGTGTGAAGGGTGGTATTTATAGTGGAGGAGGGAAGAGGGGTTTTCTTAATATTTTAATCATTAGTTTATTAATTCCCACCAAGATAAGAAATAGTGATGATTACATGACCAATAATAGTAAAGTGGGAATGTGATTTATATATTTGGGTGCTTACATCACTTGTGATGTCAGGAATAGTGGATTTAAATTATAATGTATTTATGTGGTAAATTAATGTATTTTACTATTCACAAAAAAATTCAAGTATTTTAGAAAAATCCCAAAAATTCACCATAACCATTTTTCGATGCGTAGAATCCAAAAATAAATTCCATTTTTCAAAAATAATTTTCTAAATATGATTAATTTAATTTTTAATTAAAACCATAATTTACTTGAAAAATACATTTTTTAAAATTAAAACTGATTTTATAATGCTTTCAAAAATTACATAAGGTCTTATAAAATTATCTTAAAACCATAAGAAATAAAAATTTTAATTTGTGAACACATTTTAGGAAAATAATTTTTTTTAAATTTATTAATTAATTATAATTAATTATTTATGACTTACAAAAATACCAATACTTTTACAATGATCAAATTGTCACTTCTAAGATGCATAAATTTTATCTAATCATTCATGGGTAAGGTTACTATTATTTTTGATGATTTAATATTCATAAGGGTCATATTACTATTCATAAGGGTAGGTTACTATTCATAAGGTTAGGTTTCTATTCACCAAAAATTAAGTTTGTCCTACCGGACTCCAAACATCTTACTGATCACAACAGTATATGTCATATTTTTGAAATCCAAAACATAGAAGTGGAAAAATTATGTTTAATGGTCACATAGTATTTTGTTTCATTATATGTCATTGTGATTACTAATTTGATTATACTTGAAGGCATAATTATAATAAGGTGATTCCATTGATAAAACATTGGGTCGTTACACTTACCATGTAATATAATACCTTTGTCCTGATATCTCCAATCAAGCGGGTTGCATGCAAGTTCCATCAACCCATGTGCTCGATTTCTCATTCTTTGACTTCCCAAAATTGAACTTGCCTAGAGAAAACCATAGACATGGATTTAGTTAGGCTATATCATTTCCATAAAAGGGCCTGAGATATCTACTTCCGTAGAAGTGAAAAATCCTTTCTCGCATTATTCATTAATGTAGTATTACTCGTGACACACCCAACATATCCTACCTCACCATGAGAATTTGTCATCATGGTTTTTGTTAATACATCTAAGTGCGTGAGTCATAATACCCATTAATAATAATCTTAAAGTTTAAGGACCAATACACATTTCCTCATATAATAACATCCAATGACACTTATGAATATGGATTTCCTACTAGCGGGTCTTGTTCTCATAATATCCTCCTAGATATTACCAAGGGAGCACACCATGAGAAGGTGCCTCAAAGTTTCATGAGTCCCCACCCCTAATATCCTGTATCATTTTTGTCCCTTAAAATTATATCATCTGGCGATAGACCATATATTCAAGAATAGTTTCATGGCACTTCTGGGTTCTCATCATAGTAGGGATCTCCTATGACCTTTTAATGTGACAATTATTCTTAGGACATTATCACATAGTATGTCATGTAGAAGAACAATAATGACGTGATAAGTAGTTTATTAATATTAATCCAATGAATAAAAGTTTATCATAAAGTACAAAGAAGTTGGTTTCTAGGGCACCAACTCCAACAAACTCCCACTTGCACTAGAGCCAATTGCTAACAACCTTCAGTCTGCTAGCTCTCACATGATATTCATTCTTCTGCTAAGATAAGCCTTTAGTTAAGGGTTTTTCCATGTTCTCTTCCATGGACACTCTTCTCACTTAAACTTCACCTGCTTGATAGATTTCCCTCAAGAGGTGATACTTTCAGAGTATTTTCTTTGTCCGTTGATGTGACCTTGGTTCTTTTGCAAGATCCACCAATGCAGTATTATCACAATACAATGTAATGAGATATTTACTGATAGGAACCACATCAAGCTCCTAGAAAAAGTTCCAAATCCAGAAAGCTTCCTTGGAAACATCATAATCCACTATATATTCAGAGTCTGTTGTAGAATAAGTGAAAATTGGCTACTTTGATCTTTTCTAGCTCATAACTCCTCCATTGTGATATAAAACATATTCTAATTGTGACTTTAGATCATTCTGACCTATCTAAAAACCAAAAACAATATACCCTCTGATGATAAGATTATCATCTCCTCCATACACCAGGAACATATCCTTAGTTCTTGTCAGATACTTAAGGATAATCTTGATAGTAGTCTAATGATGTTCTTCTGGATCTTCTTGATATCTTCCTACCATGTTCAATGCATAGACAACATAAAGTTTGGTACATAACATGACATACATGATAGATCCTATCTCTGAAGTGTATGTAATCTTACTCATCCTATCTTTCTCATATTGTGTATGGGGACATATTTTCTTGGAAAGATATATACCATGGGACACTGGAACCAATCCCCTCTTGGATTTTTCCATCCTAAATATATTTAATACCAGGTCAATGTATTTACTTTGACTTAGTCCAAGCTTCCTATTGGATCTATCACGAATGATCTTGATCCCTATAATGTAGGATGCTTCACCTGAGTACTTTATAGAGAAGCACTTGTTCAACCAGTCCTTGAATGACTGCAAGATTGGTATGTCATTTCCAATAAGCAATATCTCATCAACATACACTACTAGGATAATGACTGAATTCCCATTAAACTACTTATAAACACATTGATCACATTAATTCTTAATGAAACCAAATTCTCTTATGGATTCACCGAATCGAATGTTCTATGACCTAGATGCTTTATTTAATCTATAAATGTATCTCTACAACTTTCATACCCTTTTATCATCACCCGGTGTCATAAAAACTTCTGGTTGTGTCATATAGACATCTTCTTGAAGTTTCTTGTTAAGTAATGTAGTTTTGACATCTATCTGCCAAATCTCATAGTCATGGAAAGATGTTATGACAAGTATGGTTATGGTGGATTTAAACATGGTAACTGGTGAAAAGGTTTCATCATAGTCAATTCCTTAACGTTGTTTAAAACATTTATCCACTAGCCTTTCTTTATAGGCACTAACTTGACCTTCCATGCCCAATTTATTTTTGAATACCCATTTATTCCCAAAATTATTTATATCAACTGGTGCATCAACCAGAACCCAGACTTGGTTCTGATACATGGAATCAATCTCAGAATTCATATATTCTAGCCATCTTACAACTTATGAGCTCTCTACTTCTTCCTTGTAGAAGAGAGGTTCATCATTGTCCAATAATAATGAGTCACCTTCCTCGGTGATAAGGAAACCATATCTCTCTGGTTCCCTTACCCCTCTTGTGCTCCTACACAGTACTTGTGCTTCAGGAACTACCTCTTCTATGGGGACCTATGGAACTTGTTCCTATACCAACTCCTATGTATCTTGAGCATCAACTTCATCAAAGTTAATCTTTCTCCCACTATTCTTTTTGAGGATGTGCTCCCTCTCAATAAAGAAAACTTATCTAGAAACAATCACTTTCTTTTCTAATGGGTTGTATAGGTAGTATCCCTTTGTTTCCTTGGGATACCCTATAAAGATACACTTCGTGCCCCAAGGTGCTAGTATGTTTCCTGAGAAAGCCTTAAAAAATTCCTCACATCCCCATACATGTGTATGAGACAAAGTGGGTCTCTTTCCACTCCATAGATCAAAGGGAATCCCATTTGTCACCTTAGTTGGTACTTGGTTTAATGTGTATGTCATAGTTTGAAATGAATATCCCCAAAAGGATAATGGAAGATCTGTATGACTCATCGTAGACCTTACCATGTCTAATAAGGTATGATTCTTTCTTTCACTAACACCATTCTACTATGGTGTATAATGTGGAGTGAGTTGAGATAGAATCCCAGACTCCTGTAAAAGGTCGATGAACTCTTGGTTAAGATATTCTCTACCAAGATCTGATTGAAGCTTCTTTATCCTCTTACCAAGATTATTCTCTACTTCATTATTGAACTCCTTGAATTTCTCAAAGGACTTGGACTTATACCCCATCAAGTATACATATCCATATCTACTAAAGTCATTAGTAAAAGTAATGAAGTAAGAATATCCACCTCTATCTTCTACTGGAAATGGTTCACACACATCAGTGTGTACTAATCCCAGAATCTCTATAAACCTTTCACCCTATCCACCAAATAGTGGTTTGGTTATTTTACCTTGTAAATAAGTGTGACTTCTATCAAGTGGTTTTAACATGGAAGTGTCTAAATAACCATCTTGATAGAGCTTTGACAGACACTTCTCGTTTACATGACCAAGGCGGTGATGCCACAACTGGGTGTCGTATGAGTCATGTGAACTTGGTTTGTTATCAATTTACAACATTTTTTTCTCATAATTTAATACATATATACCATTATTTAAATGTTCCATACCATAACATATGTTTTCCTTATAAAAGTAACAACTTTTATTTCTAAACTTGAAAATAAATTCATTTGTATCTAAACTCGATACATAAATTATGTTCTTGGTAACACTAGGTACATAATAATAACCATGTAAAACCAAAATCATTCCCGCCAGTAATGTGATGTGTTAGTCACTAATGGAAAGAGAAGCCAACCTCACACTATTAATAGCTCGTAGATTCACCTCTTCTTTGGAAATTTTCTGGAATCAACTTGGTTCCTGCATTTGAATACAAATATGAACCTCACTAGCTGTATCTAATACCCAATGTGTAGAAATGGAAATATTGCACTCGATAATGAACACACCTCTGGATTCCCCTTGCCTATGGGTTCATTTCCTCTTCTAGTGGCATAACTTTCCACATGCAAATCATAATGCCTCCTTTTCATTTCCCTGCCTTTGGATCTTATTCTTCTTGGTCGAATGGTGCTTATAGTTTTTAGACTATTTATAAATATTAGGCCCCTTTACCTCGTCCTTTCTCTTCCTATTCACCATAAGGACTATGAGTTTTTTATGCCCCATGTCCTTACAAACTTGGTGAATCAGGGTAAGAAGATCTGATAGACTCTTCTCATTATTACTCATATTATAATTCATAATAAAACTAGAGAAGGTTTTAGGTAGTGATGATAGTATGATATCTGTATGAAACTCATCTGGCAATTTAATCCCTAAGATGTTTAGATGCTCAATGTATCCAATAATATTGAATACATGTGGTCCATCTGGCACCGACTCTCCAATATTAGTAGTGAACAAAGATTTGGATATCTCATACCTCTCCTGTATCATATTCTATTAATAGAGATACCGAAGGTGAGACATCATGCTATAAGCATCCATTTCCTCATGTTGCTTCAAGAGGTCATTGTTGATGGATGATAGCATGAGTCACTGAACATCTGTAGCATCATTTAGATGTTTCTCATACATAGAGAGTTTCTCATCACTCGCCTCATTTACACGCACAACTAGTAAAGGCTCTTCTAACACATAAAGTTTCCTCTCACAAAGAAGGATAACCCAAATGCACCCTTTCCACTCTTGGAAATTAGTACTGGTGAGAAGGTTTTCCTTCTCAAGTATGGATCACAATGATATGTTTGATGTCATTTTGATTATTGTTTCTAAAAATTAACATTAATAGAGTTTTAGTACTTTATCATGATAAATATAGACACATAAATAAATTAATATCCATTAGTCCACTACTCTTTTGTCGAAACCCAATACCCATCACCATTAGCTTTAGAATATCCTATTTCTTGGACATTCTAGTAAAAAAGATCCACATTGCCCTTTAAATTACCCAAACCAGGTTTGGTCAAGCAACTTTAAAGGTTTTAGGTAGGCATTCCAAATTCCAACTGCATTAACTCATAGCTCCTTGATCTGTTGAGTGGACTCCCCAATCCTAAAATCCTTAATTTTGGATTTCCTCAACCTTTGCCTCTCAGTTACACCAAGTCCTACCAGGGTAGTCAACCCTTGATGTAAACTAAGTTAAGTCAACCCAAAACTTCAAATTAGAATTCCCTGATAATTGAAAGCACCCCAACTAGGGTTGGTTAAGTACTTTGAACTATGGTTCAATTCTAACTGAAGTAATGGAAGGCTATACCGACTTACTATTTAATTGAGGTATTTTATCCTTTATATGTAAATTTCCACTTATTATCTTTTCACATGATTGTTAATATTAAGTGGGATATACTAAAGTGATTAAACATGTATAGATAATATTTACGCATAATCCATTCTTATTTTATTTCCATCTTGTATGCTTGTTAGTTCATTAATTATGTGATCATGTCAAACATCCATAATTAATAATCATACAACTGATAGAAATAAAAATAAAGGGTATGATCATGAGCTTTACTATTAGTTATTTTATCTAGCGGTTGATAAACTAACCCTGGCCTATGGGAGAATCACCTTGAACTATTTAAGGTTTGTGTTTATAGCTTTCCACCTGTACACCTTTGTATCTTCTTGGATTGGTTTTGCCTCGGCTCCTAACTTGAACCACATACTCTAGCTTGGGATCTCCATCCATTACATATGATTTTAACTCACATGTAGGTGAGGGGTAAAAGGGGGTTTACATAAAGGAAACCATGAGCATGCAAGCCCTATATATTAATGAGGAGAAGGCACGCAAACGAACAATTTTAATTTAATAAATAAATTAAAAGGAAACCAATCACAAATAAAGGTTTGGTCTATCTCATTATCATCCGCATACATGCAACAAATTATGCATTTAATAAAACACGCATTCGATTATTTAATAGTTCTTATTAAGATAAATTACACTCGAATCGGTTAATCATTATCTTTAATTAATCAATCCTTTTTATCTTAATCCTTTTCTGAATTTCCTTTAGATTCTCATCCATAACCTTGTACATAACTTGTACCTTGGAAGAAACCTGGTGAATACCTGTCCAAAACTACCCAGCATGTATTTATACTTGTATACACTTTATTCTTTGTGATATGTAGCATGAACACAGAATTATAATTGTAATAAAACTCACAGATGATGTGAAGATCTTTGGACATTACACAGATGTTAATTATATATATATATATATATATATATCAAACAACTATCACATGTTGTGTCCTAGATTTACGCCCACATAAAGGTAAATGTATCAAGATTTACATAATATAATAATAAATTTTTAAATCTACATAATCTAGAAATAGTAAATGGTGTGTAGATCAAACTATATGGAATGTACCCTCATCACCATCCATCCGAAGTAAAATCCTCTAGAAATGGCGTGTGAGGTGTACTTCAGAATCTTTGGAGTACACGACATATCCAGTGGGCCACACACAATGCAGACTATGCGTTACACAATTACCAACCAGGAAATCCATGTATAGGATACATGACTTAACCCTAACCCAAAGGGACTACACTCCATGGCCAGTGGGAAACATGGCATGTAGTTCAGTTGACCATGGGCTAGTCTATCCTGGTCAACACGTGGTGTAAGAATTAACTACATTGCGTGTCATTAATGCACACAGATTGAGTAATGGATGAATTACTCCTGATGCATTAAACGAAAATACACAATGTGTAGATCCAATTACACAAAGTTTATTCTTATGTTATCTGAACAGAACCATTATCACCTCCTGATGATATCATCGATTTAATTTTAATCATAAAATTATTCGTTTCTTTTAGATCTACGAGAAATGATAAGGGAGGAACAAATCTCGAAATTTAGATTACAAGAATGATTAAACATGAATTGGCAAATTAAATTATTAAAGCGTAAATTATCAATGAATTATTTAAATAATTATAAATGAAAATATGACCCCTTTGATACCACTTATAGGTTCCGGGCGCAACGTAAGAGAAGGATGGGCGTGTACCCAACTTTGAAAATTTCCACAATCGATGATTAATTTGGGATCAATATGACAATGAATGCCAGTATCCATGGAATTGAATCAAAGATAAAAGACTAATGAGAGAACCTAGAAATGAGAAGAGAAGATAAACATATTTTATTTATAATTAATTTAATGAAATTATAGTATTACCTCCAAGGTGATTCTTTCTTCATTGATGCGTTCGACCACAGATCTGAGGTGTAGCTTCATTGTGATGTAGAATTGAAGGATAATAATCCTCTAGGTGTGATCCACATGTGCTCCACGTATCTCTAGACGTCACTGAAGGAGTCTCTGGGTGATAGCATGAAAGATCCTTGCGCTTGCGATGTCCGCCTTCGATCACCTTGAGAATCGCTTCCAAAGCATTATCCTTGATTCGGTGGAGGAGGATATCTCTCGTTCTTGAGAGTTTTCTCGGAGAGGTAAGAGTTCTCTAGGCTCGATATATTTTCTCCAAGGAGGTTGTGCACACAATGATTGGTAAGCTAGTTAAATGACCCCTTGGATAATATAGAGAATAATAATATAATGGGAAATTTAATTCACCAGGTAATAATAAATAATTAGCACAGGTGTCATTACTTAATTTATTATTCCATGTGAAACCCCATGTCAAATAATAATAGAAGTGCTATTATTTCCATGTAATGTGCTTAACTTGGATATTATATTTAAATATTATTTAACCAAATAATATTTAATATTATTTCTCACCGGACCCATAACTTGGTCCTCCAATCCTCCTCAATATTTACCAAGCCTTGAATAATGACTATTTATTTATTAAATAAATATAACTGCATTATTTTTTGATAAATAAATATTCCATACGCAATATATTCTATCAAATAACTAGCGATTAAATAAATGAAATCATGTATACTTGAATAATTATTAAACCAAAACAGGGAACAATATTTATTCAACTTGTCAAAAAAATAAATTATTTAATTGAGATACTGGCTACACTTAGTGTGTGACCCTCTAGGCCTCTTTCTCATTGGAATTAGGCGGCCTTGCCTAATGTCCAAGATTACTCTCTAGCAACAGGTTGAGGTACCCAAGAGAAAGAAGTTGATGTCGCAACAACATGTCACCTCATGCGAATGCTTACAGTGTAATATAATCTCTTTATCCTGATATCTCCAATCAAGCAGGTTTCATACAAGTGCCATAAACCCATGTGTTCAATTACTCATTCTTTGAATTCTCAGAATTGAACTTTCCTAGAGAACACCATGTCCATGGATTTAGTTAGGATATATCATTTCCATCAAAGGTCTTGAGATATCTACTTTAATTGAAGTGAAAAATCCTTTATCACATTATTCATTAATGCAATATTACTCTTGATGCACCCAAAATATCCTACCTCACCGCGAACATCTGTCATCACAGTTTTCATCAATACATCTAAGTGCACGAGTCATAATACCCATTAATAATAACCTTAAAGTCTAAGGACCAATACACATGTCCGTAGATAGGAACATACAATGACACTTATGAATTTGGATTTACTACTGGAGGGTCTTGTTCTCATAATATCCTCCTAGATATTACCAAGGGCGCACACTATGAGAAGGTGCCTTAAAGTTTCATGAGTCCCCACCCCTGATAGCCTGTATCATTTGTATCTCTTCAAATGATATCATCAGACCATAGAACATATATTCAAGAATAGTGTCATGGCACTTTCAAGTTCTCATTATAGCAGGGATCTGCTATGAAATTTTACTGCGACAAATATTCTTAGGACATTATCACATACTATGTCACACATAAGAACAATCATGATGTGATAAGTAGTTTATTAATATTCATCCAATGAATACATGTTTATCATAAAGTACAAATAAGTTGGTTTCTAGGGCACCAAATCCAATAATAACTGTCTTAATAAATTATCTCAAAAACCTTAATATAAACATACTACCGTTTTTATAATTATTTCATAACTATATATAAAAAATATATTAACTGATTATAGTTTGTTTCCATTATAAGGTGTTAAAACATTCAATTGTTTATTTCATACAAACTTCATGAAGATGAGATTGATTATCACTAAGTGGTTTCAACTCCATCATTATTAGATCATTAAATATAGAATAATAATTTTTTTTAAATGATTAATTAAGTCCCATTTTCATTATGTGAAATACATAGATATGACTTGTGAAAATAGAAATCATGATGAACTAGTTTTTGACGTCATTAACGATCGAAAGGTGACATATTCATAAATATTTTAAATATTAACAAAAACTTTCTAAAAATAATTAAAACATCTTAAATATATCATTATTACATTATATTACCATTATATGTCATCCCATGATCAATTATGACATAATCGTTATAACATCGTTTACATAAGCAGTTAAATAAACTCAAATGGTAACATGTTATAATTATTTAATGAGCAAGGGGATGTATTTAGATAATGATAATGTGACATATAAAAAATCTTAAACATGTTATAAAAATTATATATCCTCATTAAATACATTATAGGATCCATTAATTATGGGTGGTGATGAAAAATGAAATTCATCATTCGTGGAGGCGGTAGTTTGTCGTACGCACGATTAATGATCTCATTTCTCAACGAATGAGAGAAATGATGGTATATGAAAAAATGATCATTTTAGAAATGTATTTGTGAAATAGAAATCATATTTATTAATAAAATTTAACGTTGATACTGATCATGATAGGTGATGATGATCACATCACGTTATGGAGGCGCTAGTATGCACATACACACAATTGATGTTTTGGTATCTCTTGGGGGATGAAAAGTAATGAATAATTGTTGTTAAATTAATATAATTACATTTCAGTATATTAATTATAATTATTTAATTACATTAATAAGTTTAGATATTATTTTGGGTGTATTAGAGTAAAATAAAAGAGTAAGTGAAAGTAATACTTGTGTTAGAAATGTGAGTTTTCTCTTAGAAAACTCCTTGGAAATGAAGGCCTTAAACAAACTAAAGATGAAAAAAATATTATCTGCATGGGATATGGTTTTAAGATGATAAATTTGGTAGATTTTTTTACAATAAATTATAAGGATATGTGTTTCATGAAGTAGTGGACTTGTTATGTTTTTATAAGTGAAGGGAAGAGTAGTTTTGAAAGTAACCATTACATTTTCAATAATGTAATGTTACTATTCAGATTTAATGGATTAAAAATATAAAAAAGTGTATGTAAAGTGTGTGTGGGTATATATTCTCTTAGTACACTCATTTTTAGACAACATAGAGTGTTTTTAGGTTTTTTATTTTAACTTTTTAACTTTTACCATAATTTACCTTTACCATAGTAATTAATTTTTAACCATAGTAATTAATATTAATAAAAGAAATTAAGATTGAAAATTTTACCTAATTTTATAGACTTATGATTTTAAATTTTTAAATAATTTTACCAAATAAAAATTTTATGGTTTGGAAAATTTAATTTTAAAATAAACTCTCACAACGTGTAAATATGGTTTTTTAGGAAAAATGTGTTATTGAGTTTTAAAATTTATGTATGAGATCAGATTATCATAGATAATATTTTTTATAAAATAAATTGGTTTATTATAAAAAATAAAAGGTATTTTCTTTAAATAAAATCAAAAAAAAAAAAATTCACCATCAAAACACTTAATTAGGAGAAAAGATTAAAAACATTTTTTTATTAAGGTAACATTTTAATTAGTTCTAAAAATGTTGTAAATATGATTTATAAGTTGAAATAATATTTTAAAATGAAAAATTTTATTCATTAAAGACATATTTTATTACTTACAAGTTTTCTTAATATTCTATAATACACTTACATAACGATAAAATCATAAAAAATATAATTTTCATAAAAACCGCAGTTTCAACTAAAAATCAAATTTTTTTAGAAAAAACTAAAAAAATTCAAACTAAAAAAATTCTAATGTAATGAATTCAAAAATAAATTTTATTTTATCAAATTTAAATTTTAAAATTTAATAATTCAATTTTTAAATAAAATCCCAAAATATAGTGGAAAACTATTCATATAGGGAAACAACTTTTTAAATTGTTAAATATTATTTATTCTTATTTATCATAAATCACTAATTAATTTATTGGTAATATATTATTAATATTAAAAATATATTTTATTATTATTTAATCATACTATACTTATTTTCTTGAAATAAAAAACAAATTTCAGAAAAATGTTTTTTTAAGCATAAAATGATTTTGTAAGTTGTTTTAGCTATATTAATTGTATTTAATCAATATTAAAATCAGTCTTTATTTTCATTATATACATATTTCATATTTTAGTTACTCTTATTCATACCTTCTAATTTAATAGCTAGGTTTTAACAGTTGTATTCATTATTTATATTTCACCTAAATATATCACAGTTTTTTTAGTTCTGTGTTGCGTGTGGAGAAAGCTATCAGAAAAAATATACAATGAAATTTCTGGTCATTACACTATTAATAAAATATAATCATGACTTATTTACACACTTAACCATTGTAATTAATGATGAAATATGGGCATTATCTCACTAAATGGATATGATGTATGGGGTTTTCATTTTTAGTGGGAGTAATTTCATTAAAAGTCCTTGATGAAAAGATATAAAACATGATACTCGCCTATAGATATGTATTTTTTATAGATAATGAAATGTATCATGATTATCATTTTGAGTTATCTTATAGGTATGGACTATAAAATAATATTAGACTAGTATGTAAGTCTTAGAATTGTTCACAAAGGAAAGCATTCTGAGCATATGGATGTGAATTTTATTGAAATAAATTTCTCTAATTCCAAGTAACATGTATTAGATACTAGGTTTATAATACAAATTTTTGTTGATAAACACAAAAATAATAAATAATAGATAATTAAAAGTGAAGTAAATCTTCGTGTTGAAAATTGGGCAAGAGTTACTACATAAGAGGTTAACACTTATAATCTAATTCAACCTAGTGGATTGGTTTTGGAATAGCAAAGCTGTTATTATGTTCCCATCATAAACAAAGATTTTATTTTTGTGTCTTATTTGGACAATATGGGAATTCAATATTATGGACATGAGTTATTTTATATATATGAATAAAATGTTTTATGAGATTGAGAATGTGGTAAATGGTTTATATATCATAGACATGGATATTCCAATCTATAACATTCATAATAAGAAGGTCAAAGTTGATTCCGACCCCACTTACTTTTGGAATTATTGCCTTGGACATATAAATGAGAAACATATTCAAAAACTCCATAGAGATGGATTATTGGACTCATTTTATTGTGAATCATTATATATATATAAATCTTGTTTATTAGATAAAATGATGAAAGTGACTTTTAGTAGAAAATATGAGAGGGATAATGGACCATTGGATTTTACACATAATGATGTATGTGGACTAATGAGTACTCAAGAAAGTGGTGAGTATAGGAACTTCATAACATTTACCAATGACTTTATTAGACATTGTTATGTGTTTCTGATGAGACAAAAATTTGAAAAATTTAAAATTTTCAAATAGTTTTAGATTGAAGTACAAAATAAACTAGGTAAAAGTATTAATAATATCCAATCAGATAAGGGTGGTGAATACTTAAGCTAAGAATTCACTGATCATTTGAGAGATTGTTGAATTGTTTCAAAACTCACTCCTCTTAAAACAACATAGTGGAATGGTGTGTATAATAGGAGGAATCTCACCCATTTGGACATGTTTTTATTAACGATGATTTGATGTGACCTTCTTATATCTTTCAAAGGATATTCTCTAGAGATTGTTGCATCACCACTTAAACACATTTCATCTAAAGTAGTAAAAAAGACACCATATGAGATATAGACTGGGACACATCCAAATTTTTCTTTTATGAATATTTGGGGTTGTGAAGTATGCATGAAACATTTTAATTTTGAAAAATTGGCCCTAAGATAAATAAATTCTTATTTGTTGGTGTTTCATTTGGAAAGGTGAGAACAAAATGGACTGACATACATAAACCTAATTTATTTTGTAACTACGAGGCTCACACTGGGTTTGAAATTTTTGTTTCATATATAAAATAAAGTGGGGTTTTAATGGAGTTTTTTTGGTGGTGGTGGCACATACCTTCATGAAAAGAACACATTTTTATTTCCATGTCACTTTTGGTTAGTTTTAAATGGGGTTTATTCATGGAACTAGAAACACCCAATAATTCCCTTATTCATGATGTTTTACAAACCTTCTTTCCAAAGGCAGATGGTCATTGGGATATGTTTCCAACAAAACTTAGGGACTCACATTGGTTGAGAGGATGGGAGGTCGGGATCATCACACCTTTTTTTGGGGAATTATTCCCTACCCCATGACTCTCTTATATATTTAAGATATATTCATGAATAATTTATTAAATCCCAAATATAAAATGGGCCACCCTTATACTAATAATCAATTGTTATCTTGTACTGGCTTTAGAATCATCTATATGTATATGAGGTTCTTCTCCAATAGAGAAATATGTATATATCTAAGGTCCTCCATTGATGGTACTATTTGTATATGGATTATAGATTCTTATGTCATTTATTATCATGATACTGGTTTTAATCCATATAGTGGGACACTCTAGAATTTATCATTATCTTGGAAGACAAGAGTTGTTTTGATATTGGGATCAGACCCATGAGAAGGGTTTCCCATGTATCCTTGTGAAAGGAACTAGAACCCACACAGTTCGATGTCATTTAACGGGACACATCATACCTTTTAAGATCACGTGATAAGGATCAGACCATACAGTTTAACATTGTGTGATGAGGACATATATGATGAAAAAATGTTGGGAGTCACAATGAAAGAAAATAAATGATTTGAAGAAGAGTAAAAGGGGAGAAAAAAATAGAATGAGAATACAAGGATTTACGTGGTTCAGGAAAAATCCCTACGTCCATAGAGAGGCAAAATAACTTCACTATGAAAAAACTAGGAGCACAAATTTATAGGAGTTCCTCACACACACACACGAATAAACCCAATCCCAAAAATGGGATAATATATAGGACGAAGCATTATTCCACCAATCATCAGAAATTCCGCATCACTATAGTGAAAGGTGGCCACCCAAGTCAAAAGTGCTACAATGACTACTGGTTGGAAGTAAAAGGAGCTACAGTGAATGGTGGTTAGAAGTCTATGTCTCTACAGTGCCTTGTTGGTGTTGGTCAGTAAGATTTGCTATAATGGTTAGAGTTGCTATAGTCCCCCAAAATTTGGGTCAGGGGCCAAAGGCCCCCAGACCCCCGGAGTAGGGGATAATTGCCCCTACAACCTCCAATGAGCTCATCATAGAGCTTGACCCATGAAAGTCGTGGGCTAGTTCATAGTACAGGACACAAGCATTCAACCCAACTGGATCGGGCTACACAAATCCAACAATATAGTAAGAATGTCTGGATAAGGATGGTACATGACTTATGTAAAAATAGGCTAGGGGACCTATAAGGGATATAGCCTCTAAGGTTGGATATGAACCCACTGGGAATATGGCCTAGAGGAGATAAGGGTGAGTTTGGGGTGCTGGATTTGAACCTCATGGAGGTTTCCTACATATCCCATTTGGATAGAAATAAAATTCCATGTAGTTCATAATGGTTGGGTATTATACCTATAGATGAGGCCCAAAGTTTCTTCATCGAGAATATGGACCTTTGAAGGTTTGTGTTGTATAGAATATAACCCTTTAAGAGGATGATAACATGGTTTTGGGGATTAAACCTAGAAGGAGGCCCATTTTAATGAGTATGGTTAGGTCATATACCAAATAAGATTCCCATGTTGGTGAAATTTGATTTTTTTGATGACATGATCATCACTAAACTATAAGCCCACATGGGTCATTTTCAGTGTGAGAAATAAGAGGAAGTAAAAGATTTGTAAATCTGCATAATCTCCTTCATCCTCTAGTGGATGAGGGTGAGGATTTGGAAGGTGGGGGAATAACCCATAAGAAGGACTAGGGTATTACCCTAGGAGGGATGCTCTAGGTGACCATTTTGATAGGTAATTACCCCTTTGATTGGTGGAGAGGAAGATTGGAAATTAACCATTATGGAAGGGAAAAGAAAGTGTCTCTCCCTACTGCCTGAAATGGGGAGGTCCCTAGCACTACCTCCATGGTAGGGGTCCTTGTTACCCACAAAATGTACAATTTTAATAATTATGAGGACCCTACCTATTTGGTAGAATAAGTGTGGGACATATTTTACTAAGGGAATGAACAATATAATGGTAGACATTTTGGTGTCTCTTTCTCCATGATCATGAAAATATAGAGGCATTAGTGGAGGTTTCAATTTGGTCTCCCTCATATGGGAGTCCTATGGAGAGGGGTTCCCTATCATCAATGGTGAAGGAGAGGGATCAGAGGGTTTCTTGTAAAAGGTAAACCTAGATAAGCTAGATGTAATTAAATCAGGTAATTCATGAGCAAGTTAAATGTGATTTTCTTCGGTAAGGCTTTAGAGAGCTAGAGGTACTTCACCCAGGAAAGCCTTGGGCGAGCTAGAGGTGTGTCACCCAGGTAAGGCCTAGGCAAGCTAGAGGTTCCTCACTCACGTAAGGCCTGGGTGAGATGAAGGTGCTTCACCTAAGTAAGGCCTGGGTGAGATGAAGATTCCTTGAGTAGGGTGGATGATTAGTCACTGAAAGTGGCTAATATTCATTGTTAAGATCTTAATATTAATGTGTTTAAAAGTTCATAAACATCAATTTTAGTCCAATTCAGAAATTGAACTTCATTTCCCATCATTGTGCAATTCATGCTTAAAATGTCAATTTAGGCCCACTCAATAATTTGCTTGTGGAAATTACAATATTCATAATTTTAATCTAAATTTTTGGATATGATTGATCACTTTGTTTGGAAAATTTTATCTTTTAGGTCCGATGGATGAATCCCAAAGGAAGATGGAGAATTTTGCGCCTGAAGGCAGAAACATGCTGGAAAAAGCATAATGGGCCTAAGGCCCATCAAACAAATGTGGGGCCCAGAAACCAAGCCCAATGAAGCTAAACTTTATACAGTAGAAAGATAAAAATATGAGGATCATTTTATTCAACTGTGGCCAGAGCTAATTCTGATGTTATCATGATGATAAATGGATCTGAAGTTGTGATTTAAATGGTGGACATGACATTAATGCTCAAAAATCCGTCCCACCATTTCGACTATAACTTCCATACGGCTGAGCGAAATTTCCTGAAATTTTTACAGATAATATAGGACAGATGGATGAAGATATTTCTCTTCTATAGACCCTCCGGATTCGGCCTTCTTCAATTTATAATTCACACGTCAATGTGGTGGACGAATCTGGACAGTTTTCCGGGTCAAATTCAAAACATCAATTTCCTTTTGATTATTCACCCTCCATTTGACTCTATTAATTGTTTGGGGGTGAATTAATTGTTGGGGGATGTACCTAAGGCTCCTAATATGCCTATATAAGGAGCTTTTGGTGAAGGGAATGGGGGTGGAAAATTTTCTTATCATCTTGGATGCTTTGTTTCATTGTAATGTTTTGCTTCCAAATTTCCTTTGTAATGTTTTCCATTTCCATGTAAGTTTTTTTTGTATCTTTATGTTCTTAATCAACTTATTCTCTTATATATTTTCCATTTCATTTATTAAAACTTTATAATCACAAAGCACAGTGATATCTCTGTGTTGTTGTGAATTAGTTCACACATAGGTGTGAATTTCATTCACACACACGGAGGAGTGCTCGTTATTTCCGCGGTTTTAATTTCTTCAATCCAATTCTTGTTAGCAATATTCCGCCCACCATTGAGAGTATACCATCAATGGAGGGCTAAACCCTTAATGAGTTGATCTTAGGAGGATGAAAAGGCTGGATTGAATGTTATTTTATGAACGAATTGTTGTTAAATGGATAATTAATTTAAGACATCCATTCTTCAGTTATTTCTACTCTTCATCTTTACTGTGTTTGAGCAAAATAAATTCAATTACTAAATGACCATATACCTTGGAGAGATCATGAATTTGGTTCTCTAAGTGTATAGGGGATTTGTAATTGTGTTTAGTAAGCACCAAACCAGAAAATGATGAAGGTAGTGTTATTTTTGAAGAATGGATTCATCAAGAATTAATAAAACCAAAATTGTTTAAAGAAGAAAAATTCATTCAATCCACCCCGAGCATAATCCTAGATCAACCCATTTTCATTAAATTGAATTCATGTAGGTGTCTTAGTGTTATTTAAACCATCCAAAATCAAAACCAAAGTTGGCTACTTCATATCCCATCCTTCACCAAATCATAGCGTCTCAAGGTTACTTCTTCGGTCCCTATGGACTCGACCCCTACATGTACTACATCGATCGCTTTTACCCGTAGGGTAAATTTGGGCGCAGCCAAATTTTGGCGCCGTTTCCGGGGACCCAAGTAAGTTTTCTTAGACACTCATATTCTTTTCTCACCCTAAATTCTCTATTCTCACCCTAATTTCTCTTCTCTTTTCCCCTTTCTGTTTCTGTGTGTCCAATGAATCCCAAAAATAACTTTCAATAAACTACAATGGATTGTCTTCAAAAATACCCATTAATATACCAAGGCTATAATGAACTGGAAAATCAATATTTTGAATCACCTCAGATAGAAAATTTCATTGACCAAACCAGGATTGAATACACCACACCAGATGAGATGTACAATCAATGGGATGTTGATTGTTTAAAGGATCAATTTCCATACCTCTCGAGGATGATTGAATAGATCAAACATAATGAAGTTAATGATGTCCAAACATCTATAAATCCTAATTCTGAAAAAATTATTGAACATTTGTGTGAAAAAATGGATAAAATGAATTCAGAGGTTTCATCTTTAAGAGTAGAACTACAAAAAATTGAAATGGTTGTGGAACCCTTTCCCACTCAGGTTGTCTCTCCCTTGTCACTAATACAAGAATCTTGTCTCTCACAAACCTCAAATGAATTTATTGAAGAACCAACCATTGGATTTGGGATAGTTGAAGATAATCAAGGAATTGTTGATGGGTGCTTAAATCAAGAGGAAACTAATGTTTTGTATTCACAAGAGGGAAACTTGACATTATGGATGGAGAGTCCTGAATATTTCTCCATTGATGATTTTTCAAAAACACAAATCATTGAACAATTGGGAGAAATACCAAACATTGAGCCCATACCCACACCTCAGATTCAACTAGACACTTTTGGGGATGAATCATATTTTAAAATGGAACCAATTCTTTCTAAATTTTTTGGAGAAGAAACTGACTTTCATTCAAATTTCCAATCTTTATTAGGAAATTGCAATCGACCAGAACTCAAAATCATTATCCTTCCTTCCCCAGACAAGAATTCCATCATAGGTGATAAAGAAGACCTTGCAGTTTTAGTTCATTCATCTAAACAAGCAAATAGTTTTGTAATGGTCATTGATGTCTTAGGAAAGAATAAAATTTCAAATCGATCAGCCATTTCAGATATTCCTTGGATTTTACCAATCATTGTGGAAAATAGGATTTTACATGAAACAAATTTCAAAAAAATAATCAATCTCAATCTTATTGAAGTGGAAAAAGATGGGTTAATTAAAATGCTGAAAGTTGGAATTGGATAAGTTGGGGGGTAAAAGTCGAGCCAACGACGTTAAACAAAAGCGCTGCATGGGAGGCAACCCATGGTTTCCTTGTTTCGAGTCATTTTGAATCATTTTATTTTTCATATAATAAATTACCATAAGTTGTTGACCCGTTCTTCTTTTATGAGTAAGGATGGGTATGAAAGGGGAGCGCCATATTCATCCGTGTCACGTGGTGTGATCTCTGAGTAATACCTTACCCAGAAAATATAAAGAAGACAATGTATCATCAGTTTATTT
The DNA here is from genome assembly GCA_963277665.1 of Viscum album. Lineage (NCBI taxonomy): Eukaryota > Viridiplantae > Streptophyta > Magnoliopsida > Santalales > Viscaceae > Viscum > Viscum album. The sequence goes on along the minus strand of OY728163.1, from coordinate 1,849,972,185 downwards.
TGTTTTGTTTTATTTTTTTTATAGGTTAAAAAAAATAAAAGGACATGTTGAAATCCATAAGGAAAATCCATTCACCACCATCCAAGCCACTGAGACTCAAATCCAGGATTGAAGGGAGACTATGGCATGCACTATCATCATCAACCACCAGGTGACTTCATTCCATGATTTTCATTTTAAATTTCTTCATTGAACTCCTCTCCTACCCCCTTCTAACTTTTCTTTTCTTTAAACACCAGGGACAGTGTTATTCTAAGTTGGGGGGGGGATAAAAATGATTTTTTTTGAATAAAAACATGCATGAAAAGAAAAATTCCATTAACCTTGAACATGATAACACACATTGCAAAATCTAAAATTGGATATCAAATAAATTTTGCATGCCTTGATTCTGATTTTAATGCAAGTTTAAGTTCATGAGCATAGTTTTTGGAAAGTGCAGTTGTCCGATGTGATTTTTCAAAGTTTACATTTTCATCCTCTTAATAAAAATGCCACAATACACGTCTACTGGATCGTGGGTGTAAATTTGAGTTCTTGGGTCCCTTTCATTATAGCATAGGGTTCTGGGGTCACTTTTAGTTTAATTTGAGTATCCAAAAAAAAAACAAAAAAAAAAAAACAAAAAAAAAACAAAAAAAAAATTGAAAAAAATAATAATGACCACATAGAGCAATGTTTTTTCCAAATGCGTAGCGTCCGGAACTTGGGGATCGTGACTCCATAGTTGTCTTGCCCAGAGTTAGGCTTTATATCTCTATTTTAGAGCATGAAATTGACAAAATGCGTGGCGTCCGACACTTGGGGATCGTGACTCCATAGTTTTCTTGCCCAGAGTTAGTCTTTTCATATCTATTATGGTTAAAAAAAATCAAAAAAAAATCAAAAAAAATTAAAAAAAATGGATACTCATCTTAAGGTTTAATGTGATTCCCACCTAGCGCTTCCATTTTTTCCCCTTGAACAATAAAATGAGTCCCATATCTTTTATGATGCACAACACTTTATCATGCTTAATTGGAATTGGATGAAATGTGGCGATGAATTTGAACAAAGGAATGGGCTTGGGCTTGGGATATGATTATGGACCTAGCTTGTTTTAAATGATTTTGATGGGTTTTCATAATTTTTTTTGGTATTAGATATTTGGGTGAGTAATGTGTATTTAAATGTTTTTGGAAAAGGGGATTTGGATTTCATATTTGTAATTTATTTTGCTCGGGACTAGCAAAACTCAAGTTGGGAGGTGTGATTAGTCACTGAAAGTGGCTAATATTCATTGTTAATATCTTAATATTAATTTTTTTAAAATTTCATAAACATCAATTTTAGTCCAATTCAGAAATTGAACTTCATTTCCCATCATTGTGCAATTCATGCTTAAAATGTCAATTTAGGCCCACTCAATAATTTGCTTTTGGAAATTACAATATTCATAATTTTAATCTGAAATTTTGGGATATTATTGATCACTTTTTTTGGAACATTTTATATTTTAGGTCCGATGGATGAATCCCAAAGGAAGATGGAGAATTTTGCGCCTGAAGGCAGAAACATGCTGGAAAAAGCATAATGGGCCTAAGGCCCATCAAACAAATGTGGGGCCCAGAAAACAAGCCCAATGAAGATAAAATTTATACAGTAGAAATATAAAAATATGAGGATCATTTTATTCAACTGTGGACGGAGCTAATTCTGATGTTATCATGATGATAAATGGATCTGAAGTTGTGATTTAAATGGTGGACATGACATTAATGCTCAAAAATCCGTCCCACCATTTCGACTATCACTTCCATACGGCTGAGCAAAATTTCCTGAAATTTTTACAGATCATAGAGGACAGATGGATGAAGATATTTCTCTTCTACATCCCCTCCGGATTCGTCCTTATTCAATTTAGAATTCACACGTCAATGTGGTGGACGAATCTGGACAGTTTTCCGGGTCAAATTCAAAACATCAATTTCCTTTTGATTATTCACCCTCCATTTGACTCTATTAATTGTTGGGGGGTGAATTAATTGTTGGGGGATGTACCTAAGGCTCCTAATATGCCTATATAAGGAGCTTGTGGTGAAGGGAATGAGGGTGGAAAATTTTCTTATCATCTTTGATGCTTTGTTTCATTGTAATGTTTTGCTTCCAAATTTCCTTTGTAATGTTTTCCATTTCCATGTAAGTTTTTTTTGTATCTTTATGTTATTAATAAACTTATTCTCTTATATATTTTCCATTTCATTTATTAAAACTTTATAATCACAAAGCACAGTGATATCTATGTGTTGTTGTGAATTAGTTCACACATAGGTGTGAATTTCATTCACACACACGGAGGAGTGCTCGTTATTTCCACGGTTTTAATTTCTTCAATCCAATTCTTGTTAGCCATCTTCCACCCACCATTGAGAGTATACCATCAATGGAGGGATAAACCCTTAATGGGTTGATCTTAGGAGGATGCAAAGGCTGGATTGAATGTTATTTTATGAACGAATTGTTGTTAAATGGATAATTAATTTAAGACATCCATTCTTCAGTTATTTCTACTCTTCATCTTTACTGTGTTTGAGCAAAATAAATTCAATTACTAAATGACCATATACCTTGGAGAGATCATGAATTTGGTTCTCTAAGTGTATAGGGGATTAGTAATTGTGTTTATTAAGCACCAAACCAGAAAATGATGAAGGTAGTGTTATTTTTGAAGAATGGATTCATCAAGAATTAATAAAACCAAAATTGTTTAAAGAAGAAAAATTCATTCAATCCACCCCGAGCATAATCCTAGATCAACCCATTTTCATTAAATTGAATTCACGTAGGTGTCTTAGTGTTATTTAAACCATCCAAAATCAAAACCAAAGTTGGCTACTTCATAGCCCATCCTTCACCAAATCATAGCGTCTCAAGGTTACTTCTTCGGTCCCTGTGGACTCGACCCCTACATGCACTACATCGATCGCTTTTACCCGTAGGGTAAATTTGGGCGCAGCCAGTGGACTTGGACAAGATATAGATGCCTCTTGGGTGATCAACAACTTAGAGAATAACGCATGGGTTAGGACTTTCTCTAAGCTCTAAGGGTATCCTCAAGTTTCTTTGGATGACTAGTGCTCATGTTTTGATCCATAGAAGGACCCTTCACCCTAGTGGTTTTGACTAGGGGATGGTTCATCTCTAGGTTCTTGGAATTCTATCACTTTAGGGATATAATCCATTGATTATTTCTAATTACTTCTTCTTTTTTAGGATTAGGGAACTACCTAAGGGTTTGGAGGACTTATGTGAGAGACTTGGGTGAGCAGAGCTTCAAAGGGTCTCTTAATCTTCCATTCGTGTCAAATGAGGATCCCAATGGTCCTATTTATAGGAAAAACTCAGGACCCTTGGTGAAATACATCATCCACATAGGTCCACCATGTAGGTGTCTTGCATAGGAACCTCACACAGGTATTGGCTACTCATGTTGGTCCATGTAGGTTGGTCCTACATGAGCCTCTTGGCACATTGGAGGGGTTTTCACAAGATTTACTTATGTGAGTTATTTTAATCAATTTTATCCTCTACTACTTGATATATATTCCCCTAAATCTTTTTATCCCCATGTAAAAAATGTAGTGTCAAAAAATTCACCACTCAGGATTGGGTCGGATCAAAAGAAGAGGATCTGATCTCGTATTAGAGAGGAATATAGATGTTGGTTAATCCTTTACTCAATTATTTCCGTTTACTTGCATACCCTCAGGTTCTCTTTGAACACTTCTACTTAATTATTGTGAAAAAGAGATATGGTAGATGAAGTACATATTTCTACCGCATAAGTTAGTTGTGCGGGTCATTAGTGCTGGTCAGTTATGCTCATTGATTATGAAAGTGATTGAGCTTCTATAAATAGAGTTTCCTTCCCGAATAATTCCTCCATGAATTAACATTGGTTGCTCACTCTCGCCACTCTAGTCTTATGCACATCCCTTCCACGCTACTCTTTTGTACTATTCATCTCATGTACCTTCAATATGTACACTAAAATGAACTTGGTGAGATACATATATCAAACCACTTGAGCTAGTGACCTGTGTGAGGTCACTTGAGTGAGTAGCCTATGTGAGGTCACTTGAGCTAGTGGCTTGCCTGAGGTCACTTGAGAGAGTGGCCTGCATGAGGTCACTTGAGAGAGTGGCCTGTACAAGGTCACTTGAGCGAATGGCCTGCATGAGGTCACTTGATGGAGTGACCCATGTGAGGTTACTCATTTGGTAAATTATCTATTTTTTAAATAAAAATCTAAGTCAAAGCCTTGATGCTAATGAACATATTTATTTTTACTCTATATATTTCTAATGTAAACTCAAAGGATCTCTGATGAACAAGCTACCACACGCATTAAGGAAATTCTTGATATCATCAGGCCAAATTACTATGACATGTGCGAATCCACTATTATATACTTAGAAAAATACTTGAAGAAGTACCAATGTGAGTATCCACTAAGCGATCATTTTCTTCTTTATGACCATAGACTTCTGAAAGATGCATTTATCCCGAATCCATAGGGTTATTTACCAAATTATTGGTTCCAAGAGTACACCAACTATCATATTACTAATATCTATTATAGAGGTGTGTTCATTAATGAGGGAATAATACCCTTTATATGGTTCATGCATCATAGTTTATGTGCCCCAGATCTGAAGCCTCACACCCAAGAGTCAAAACCTCACTACTATCTGTAGATATTCCATGATTCCAAGATGGATCATTTAAAATATTAAAGGAGGATTGAGACTTCCATTCCATAGGGGGAGTCAAACCCAAATGGATGTGGGCATACTAGGTGCACCAAACTTGTGAAAAATTTGGAACCAAGCTAAAAGTATTTGGAATTTATGAAGTTGTCTGGGTGGCTTATAAATATGTGTACAAGAATCCTGATATCATCCCAATTTCCCGATTCAATGGAACCCCTAGAAAAATACTTTTAAACTAACACATGGTGAAGTCAAAATTATTTTATGGGATGTCTACAAGATCTTGGGAGTGCTTATTCTCAGAGAAATGTATGAAAAATTTATCCCGTCAGAGGCAGCATGGGACGACACTAAACAAACATTGGATTTGAAATATGATCTATTAAAGTTGGCATAAAATGTGCTGAAAAAGGACCCTCTCCCTAGGGGATATGTTCATTCCAAGAAGTGGACGAAGGCCTTCCTAAAGCAACAAGGAGAGGGTTATAGTTTCAAGCACCCAAAAATATGTCCTTCATTGGAGAAACTGGGAATTCTTGGTAAAATTTGGACTACTTTAGATCAAGGCTAGTATGATCGATGGGGTTATACAGATAAGTTTTAAATATCTATGAGCACCCACCTTTTCTACTTCCTAGTAATGTGGTCAAGTACCTACCTGCTGTTGGTCTGTGAATCTAATGGCAGTGTGGGGTTGGGGACATTTTTAATAGTATCCAAGTTAGAAGAATGAAATCACATAGGTATAGTTGTCCCTATTTTAGAAAAAAATTATTGATGCTTACTGTATGTATACACAAAGAAGGCCCATATTGAATTTCAGGGATATTTCAAGTGTTTTGGGGTTGGATTGTAGTGCACTTTATTTCTTATATTGTGTTGAACGAATTTGAAGTCCATGGAGGCCAGTTTTATCCTTCCATTTAGTATGTTTCTAGTATTCATCCATTGTGTCTAAAGTATGGAGAATCTCTAAAGAATCTGAATGTCCTAGGAGTGTTTAACTTCTTTCCATACATTGATCTGTTTACTAGAACATTAATTGATAATGTCCAGGGAAATGATGACCTAAGGTCATACATGATCGCATCCATATATGGCATGATGGAAACTCGAATTAACAACGAGGTCATATGTGAAACATATTCTCCATACATATTTGCTCATTAGTTCAAGTTTCTACAATATCCAAATGTATCTCCCCTAACACATGTTCGTTTTGAGAAACTCCCAATGGTGTCCCAATAATTCTAGATCCTCGTGATTTTAGAGGTATACCAATCATTAATTAAGTTACCTTCACTAGGTGCATATATTGGGTTAAAATCTGGGTATGCCAATGCTTGGATTTATTTCTACCCTCATGGGGAATTAACAACAAGTTTCCCTTGAGCAGTGGCCACAACGATTACTGAATGGGGCAAGCATGACATGATGTCTTAGCTCGAGGGTGATGACACCGAATCTACAAAATCTTCTAAACAATATTAAACATGGGGCATATAGCAAGCTAGATTTTAAAACACCACATCTCTCGAGCCAATGAAATCTAGTCATTACCATTGGGAGGTGACCTAAACTTTGGTCACCCATACTCCCTCAAGAATAGAGAAAACTGAAAGGATATTAATGTCAAAAGATGTCAAGTCTTCCTCGCAACCAACCACATCAATATATTATTATGTGAATCCTGAGGCAGTCCAAGTATGGAAAGTTTTAACCCACAAAATTGGAGATTTATGGGTATTTATTCAAGCCAATACACATATCCCAAAACTTGGGGATATTCAAGTGCCCTATGATCTTCAACATGGAACCAATTTTTCTGAGGTGGGATAATATGTTCAGGAGTTGGAGATTTTAGTACATGCGGCCAAAAATTGGATTCTAACCATAAATTAGGTAACCAATATGCTAGATAGAGGTTCTTTTGAGGGATTGGTTGACCAATCCAATGATGAATGGAATGAATTCATCGATACTGGTGATGAAATATTCTTTCCCATTCCTTTGAACCCATAATCATTTTTTTTGTGAATAGAGGAACTACTATTAAGGGGACACTTAGACTTGCAGAAGGAGGCATCACCATAACTAGCCTCCCTAAGATATAATTCAATGGGATCCTTGATTAGGGTTTAGTGGGTATATCTCTTAGCCTTAGGAGTTATCTCCAGGTTAGATATTAATAGAAAGGGAGATGGTGGGGGGGGGGGGGCTTACCACCTTTGGTATCTGTGTTTTAGAAGATTGACATGGACCCCTCACCATCTCAGATAAATAAATGAAAGACGGAAAAGATGTTTCTCAGGGTTATGTGCCACAGTAAGTCTTCACAATTTCATTTAGTCCTATAACTTTCTAGATGCACCCATCTGACTGTGCTTGTCCTTTACATGATCGACTTAACTTCTCTCCCTCAAGGGGTCTGGTGCTAATCACTCGAGATTCAATGAAGAAACTTAATATGGGGCATGAACTCTTGATGATAAGCTCGCACCCTTGATGTAAGGAGTGTCAAGGGACCAGACTTCAACTATTCCTATCACCACAGATGGAGGAGATCACCCTAGTAATGTTGGTTATACATAACAAGATGTCATATAACAGTGAATAAATCTCCTTTTTCACAGTATTTTAGGCCCATAAAAAGTATTGGATGACCCTATGGTAATCACTACTAACCTTTTCGCTATATTGGGTGAAGCTGATTGGAGTCTCAAGTTGTTGGAAGAGGGTGTTTCTGCTGAAATAACCATGGGTGAATTAGGTGGAACATAGTTGGATCCCGAGCCTGATGTTCCAAGTGTCCCCATGGGTGAGGCTTCCATGGAGCTTGGGGAATTAATTAATGAAATAAGAAATTGTGATGTGATAGTTGAAGATATAATTGCACATATTAATATCCCCAACTCTTTAGAGGAGTTTGATGAATCTAATAAGGAGTTAGATGGATGCAAGTATTTATTTTTTCACAACCAAACTTTACGTCTGATGTTTTAATCATGACTACTTGATTCATGTAGATTTTTCTATGTAAAATATTGTTGAGTCCATTAACCACCAGGGTAATGAGCTTCCTCTACCTTATCAAATGGAGGGGGTACCATTCCCAGGCCCTGATGTGAGGAAATCCCAAAAGCCTTCTACCCTGGGCTCTGAGAAACTTGAAAGGAGTACCTATCATATGGAGGTCCTTGCTCAGGTTATGAAAGTTATAGGTGTAGGGGATGCTTATAATAGAGTGATTGTCCCACCAATAGGAAAGTATTATTAATTTATCTGATTTTATCCTTTCCCTTCCTATATATTATTCACCAATATTAACAAAAATTTCCACTTGTTATCCAGTGACATTGACTTCAGTGGTTGAGCCTGAGGGAGAGACCTCCATGCCTATTTAGTCAACAGGAGAAGGAGAAGCTGATACTACTTCAAAAAGAGTAGAACAGGGTGCCTCCTTGAGTTCATTAATCTCATAATATATATCTCCCTATTAAAGAAACTCCAAATCAGACTTGGAGGCACATGGTTCCTTTCATTCCACACATCATTTCATTTGGTGAAACATTTGGAAGTTAATCTCAGAGACGCCTCTTGAAGATCTACCATTGTGATTTCACCAACTCCCAACCATGTTTTCCATTTTGGGGTATGGAAGATTTTATTACCATATGATCCATCATGACATGAAGTTGATTATACAACAATGAGAAGAGGATCAAAGATCACGGTAGGCTAAGGTGTAACTAGTGAGGGAATTCAAAGATCTTAGAGACATTGTATCTAAAGAAGAGCTTAGCTATGACAAGGAAATAGAGGATAATCAATTTCATATTGACGATAAATCCCTCCATATGGCATGTATTCAAGAATAATTAAACTTCATGAAGGGAGATATTGTTCAAATCCACCAATCCTTAAATAGGGTCCTGACACAAGGAAGATATTCCATTACCATGGAGAAGGAGAAACTTCATTGTGCCAAGGAATCCATCACCACACAACTGAATAGGATTCATAAAACTACAAATAAGTCTCAATCCAAACATTAATAGATCAAATCATATGTTGAGGAACATCTATAAGACTTGGAAGAGAGACTCCAACATGTGGAAGATGCTCATAATTTTTATATATGAATGGAAAAGATTTTGTTTCCTAAGTATTTTTTTATTTATTACAACCTATTGTTAGAATAAAATCATTTAAACAAATGTCCTTGTGTCCATATGTCTGAATCATAATTAAAGGAACATAATAATGATCTAATTTTTTTTAGATCACATAACCTAGCGAGCATAAATTGATGTTTTCGTGACATTAAAATTGGCCTCACAAACGTTTTGCCTTTTCTACTATTAGTTTAAGGTATTTAAGGACAAACCAATGTAGTTGATGTTTTAGATCGAACAAATTTGACCAATAGTTGTGGGAATAATAAACCCAAATGAGGCTTTATGGCCATGATTTCCCAAACACCCCCTTTTTTGAAGACAACTTATAGGTCATGATTCTGAGATTTTTAGGTTGTGAGACACATACGCAGTGAATGAATACATACCATTTTCAAAAAGAAGTTTACATTATGATAATGTAAAGGCACATAGAGTTAAAAGTATTTACTCCTAAGGATGAAAATTCCACTATTTTAAAAGGACACATTTTTGGGCACTCATTATGCATATCCAATTTGATGTGTATTATTCATAGTAAAATAAAGGTTTCTGTCAGAGTCTAATTCCATGATTTTCAATAAAGAATGGAAAAACAAGAGGATTTGAGTTCCCTTAAGTCCATGAAGTATAAATCATCAGAAGAGTGGAATTTGGATACATAATGGGGGAAATTTGGGCTTAAGATTATCATTAACTAGGTTTCCACAATCTCATTTTGTTATTGAGTGGATCCTAAATGGATTTACCTACTATGATCAAGCTCATGGGAGGATGTGGGAGAGATTTTATATTGAGGCTGATCTAGAATGAAAAATTCAGGAATCACTATAAGGAGTGTTCCTTTTAAGGACCCACCTTCAAGAAAAAACATTCCTTGAATTTGATTATGATATAGTTTGGCCATGTAAAAAAAGGATGATCTCCTGAGATCTATAATCTCACATGAGTCATGCTTAGTGTGAGAAAAAAGATGAGTTGGGAATACTACCCAGATTATGTGACAACATCGGTCAAGGATTGCCTTTTTTGAACACCGCATGACTGATTGAAAGGGTTTTATCTCATAGTTTATTATCATGAAACTGAGACCAATAGTTTCTATAGTTTAAGGTCACCAAGATTTGACCCAAGGGTATGTGTAAAATGAACAAAATGAGTAATTTCAAGCCCAGAAGGATGTCCTAGTATTCCTAGACATGGTGGGGTAGGTTGTAAACCATGATCTTGGGGGATTCGAATCGAGAGGATTGAGGTGGGAAAAGTGTGCAAAGAATGACCATGGACTATGTTTGAAAACTGGATTCAGTTACGAAATTTCCGAAGTATATGAAGATAAAAGGATTTCATCTTAAGAATGAATATGAATCTAGTTGATAGGCCACATTTAGGGCACTCATTATGCATAGATAGTTTGAGGTGTATTTTGCAGGTCCAAAACAAAGTTTTTGTTGGAGTTAAGAACACTCATCATCGATAGAAAAATGGAATATTGCGAAGATCTAATTTCCCCAGGCTAAGAAGTGTGACTGGTGAAAGGGATTTTTCCAAGCATAAAGGAGGTATTTATACCGACATTAGCCAAAATGTGTGTGGTTCCTTACATGGATCTGGATCATATGTAAGGAAGGGGTTAATTTTCTAAGACCCATATTGAAATCTCCTGCATGTTTTTTGTTTTCATGAAGAAGAGGGTGAATTTTATTTGTTTTGTGGCTAGAACCAAGATAGAGGTTCAAGCGTCACTATGTATCCCATTAAAGAGAGAATAAATCCACACATGAATTTAAGGAGGAATAAGTATTGATAGAATGGTAGGAGACTGACATCATGATTGGGGAACCCTCTGGTGAGTACCAAAGTGTTACGCAATTTCATGCCATGCAATAAGGATGTAAACCATGCAGTTTTACGTCATGTGAAAAGGATGTTTTCATACAGTTTAATGTCTTATGACTATGAATTCTATTTTTCCTTTTAAAGGCCTTGTATCTAGGACTATCCATTTCATGGTGTTTTGGCTAACAATGCTCCGACATTCTCTGGGAATAAAGAGGGAAGGTTGTAAGTTATGGCCTCAGGGTTCTCGAATATGAGAAAATGATATGGGACAAGTTCTCAAAGGATAATCATAGATCATATTTGAAAAGTAACCTCTATCGCGATGTTGTCAGGGTGTGAATAGATAAATGAACTCTTCTCACGAGGGATGAACATGCCTCTAATTAAACAACCATATTTGGAGGCGTATCATGAAGAGCCTTGTTTGAGGCGTATTATGCATGGTAAAATTTTTTTTCCTTCAGAGTTGAGATATTTCATCATCAATATCCAAGGGAAGATTAAAAATATCCAAATTTCCCAAGGCATGAAGAATGTATTGTGAAAGGAGTGTGCCTGAGTATGAAGGTAGCATTTAATCCAGAATTGATTGAGAACAGGTTGAGTTTTCCTTAGATAGGTCTGATTTCTAACTTTTATATAATGAAGGGAACATTTGTGGCTTGAACAATGATTTGATAACCGAGCATCACTATGTATCTCATTAAGACGAGAATCAAACCACACGTAGTTCTAAGATAGATTCTCCACACCAATTGAGATATTGTGCAAGGAGGGGGTATTTTTATCATATTATGGTTGGACCAGGATGTAGGATATGGGTTTCACTACATATCCCATTGGAATTATAATCAAGACACACATAGTTCTTGAGTGGAGGTGTGGTGGGAGACCAACTCCAAGGATAATGGTCCTCTCAGGCAAGGGCCATAATAATGCACAATTTTATGTTATGCAAGTGACATAAACCATGCAGTTTAATGACACGTGGTGATGAAATTTTGTGTAACTTTTAAGGTATTTCATATAGGAATATGGTAATTCTAATGTGAACTAATACATCTTGATCATATAGGGAAATCCTTACCAAAATTCCTATACGAATGTGATCTATGCTCAGTGTGAGAAAAAAGGAATGGAAAATGTTTCTTTCACCACACAGAGGTGATTAAAAAAGGATAAGGGAATTTTTATCATATGGTGGCAGACCAAGATATATGATCTAATCATCTCTATGCATCTCATCAGAATGGGAATCAAGTCATATGTAGTTCTGGGAGCATCTTAACATCGAATGAGAGGGATTTTAATCATGTTATTTAATGTCATGCAATATAGATGAAGGTTACTTGACATGAAAAAGAGGGCATAAAGCCCTATAAATGTTGTCCAGGCATTCGAGAAATCATCTCACAAGAGGCATCTTGTGTTTTTGACATGAATCTTCCTAATATGGTTTCACAAGGCATCCTATGATTGGTACATAGGGAAAGACTACATTTTTAACATCTTGTTCTAAAGATGTTATCGTACATTTTAATGTCTTGTGACTAGAATGATATGGGTCGTGCCTTTCAAGGTTGTGCAATAAAGACCTCTTTGTGTATTTTAGCATCGTGTAGTAAGGAAAAATTGTGTCTTATAGTTTTAAGTCATACGACTAGGACCAAAGTGTTATGTAGTTTTATGTCATGTAATAGGTATGTGAACCATGGAGTTTTATATCATGCATCAAGGATGTTGTCATACAGTTTAACATCTTATGACTAGGATGTAAATTTCATGCCTTTTAAGATCATGTGACTAGGAATCTCATGACCTGCCTTCTTCAAGATGAGGGAAGGGATAACAAGATGCTAAGACCTTCCTTCCTCAAGATGAGGGAGAGATAATGACCCCCGAGTCCCACCTCCAATAAGCTCCAAGGTGGAGACCAGCACCAAGGGTATACAAATCTCACAAAAATGGGAGTAATTACCCTTTTTATAGTAACCAAGATCAAGAGATAAGATGTATAAATCTCAAAAAAATCCAAGGCACATATATATATAAAGAAACCAAAATCCACCCCACATGCATGTTTAAAGTAAAACTATTAGAAATAAAAAGAAAAATCCAAAGTAAGTACCAGAATAAAACTAAGTAGCAACACAACAATTGTACCCAACATCTAAGCTATTAAGGTCTAGCACGGTCCATGTAATCTCCCTATAAACCTGAAAATATATTTATATATGTAGGTTGAGAATAAGAGTATACTCATTATGGAAAAACCAAAGTCACCCATGCACAAGTGGGAGAAGCATACTAATTCCCTTATGAGAAAACAACAGAAACTAAAAATAATCTAACAAGGTATACTATCCACCCAACTTCACCAAGACACTATCACAAAATAACGCAAGTCAAGTAAATTAAAGTAGTGAGCACATCGATATTTGGGTACCCCGCACCACTTACCACTGGTTAACTACTCATCCCTAATGGCGAACGTCCTAATGCTACCACGCTCTTCCACAAGCCCCACTATCACAACCTGCCTGCACACACCTGGGAAACAAACCACATCACATCTTGCCCACAAAAACTTAGGCCATGAACCACAACCCCATCCTAAAGACACATGGGAATCACCACACAACTCATCCTGAAGACACTTGGGAAGCACACCTCGCCCGCAGACACCTGGGCCTCACAACCACACCACAACCTTCCCAAAGAGTCTAGGGCTACCAATTCCTAGAAGAGGGATCAAAGAAGAGCCAATAAATAGTCATCTATCCCCCCACTGGGATATTGGGAAAAGACACCCTCCCCCATAACAATGGGGGTGTTCGAAACATAGTGCTCAAAACAGGTGGGGAGTGTATAGAAAACAAAAGGAACTACATGTATATATATAGGTACCAAACACTCAACCCAACCTATAGGTTTCAAAACAACAACTAGCCCACACCAAAACTACCCTTACTGCCAACCCTACATGCATGTACCACCACGAACGATGGTCACTTTTGTAAGTCAATAAATGAATGCCGCTTCACTACAAGACACAACTCGAAACATACCCCCAACCAATTCATTTAACCAATTGTCATTATGCATTATCAATTCATTCATTTATTTATTCCATCCCTACCCGGGCAACTACCAAACACTGCAAACGTTATAAGGTGAAGCAACCATACCAACCACTGCCAAATCCAGACAAGGAAAGAAGGTCCAAGGTAAAAGAATCCATTATAACACCCATTCATAAAAATCAAACTCACCCAACTTGTATCCCTACTGTACACTCCCCTCCTTGAACACCTGTTCAACCACTTCTACTATCATTATTCAAAGTCATGTCTCCCTTTCCTTACTCTCAACAAGTAAACCCCCCAATACAACTCATCAAAACCCCACTCAGTAGCCCCACTACATAACAACACCATAACCATCACACCTATAAACATTAACATGACACAACCCAATCCTATAGCCCTGCTACCCAACCACTACCCAAATGCAACCCTATTGCATAACAAGTTCATCCATTCCATGATCAACCAATCTCTCATCTTGAGATACCACCACACTAACCATACCACCCTATACACACAACCACACTCCCAGCCACAACACCACACTACCAACACAGACACAAGGCCGAAAAGAACCGCACATAGCACACAACCACACCAACAAGGCAAGGTTTATTCAGATTTAGCAAACACTCATGCTTTAATTCCACTTGATAAAACAGGGGTTATCACAGAACAAGTTCAATCCTGGGGTATCCATTTATTTAACCAAATATACATGGTTAACAAATTTTGTAATTATACGGTTGTTAATGGAGTATAAATAACAAGCATTCACAAACTATACATGTGCACAAACAGGAACCACCAATGTCCATGATTTTCAGAAGGAATACAACCCTTAAAAAACAAGGATAACATATAAAACAAATAAATCATCATCTTCTTCCCAACCCCTTGTTTATTACTTATTATTATCTTTGTTAAATCTTGGTCCAACCATATTCACAAGGGTACATGAGTACACCCACCTCACATGATACACAATTAAAAGTGAGACGAAGGGATCCATACTTTTAAAAATAGACGATCAATAATTCTTCCTTGCGTTAAAAATAGGGGGTTTCATGAGTATAAGTAAGGACTCTAGGGGAAAACCGAATAGACTACTACAACACAGGTACACAGATCCTTGGGGAAGAAAGGTTCTTAGTGCACTAAGAGAAAGCAAAAGGGTTTAAAGGAAGAGAGGATTTCAGCTTTAGAAAGGCCAGATCCTAAATCTACGGGGAATTTTTTTTCAAAGTCCATTAAAGTTGGATCATGATCAAGACCATGTATTTTAAGAGTCAAATTAAGATTCAGGTTTTTAGAAGATAAATACCATTTGAAACATCCCAAAAACTCATTAAATATGGAATTTAACTCATTTAATGTCAAAGAAAGTGTCAAAGGGTCGAAACTGAAAAAAATAGGAAAACTGGAAATGACTCATCGATGGGTGAGTCACTGAAGTAAGTCAGCAATGGATGAGCCACTGATGCTGAGCCATCGATGGATGAGCCACTGACGCTGAGCCACCGATTCCACTCGCTGACAACGAGTCACCGATGCGACTCACCAACGCCTTGACTCACTGAGGCCCTGACTCCCCAATGCCCTAACTCACCGACACCATGACCTATTGACACCTCGAGTCACTAATTCCAACCTACCGATAGTAAGCTACTGACATTGTAACGCCCCGACCCCAGCTACCCAGAGTCGGTGCACTACTTCGTAACATTGGCATGATCACAAAAGATCAAGTCTCGAAAGACCGATTAGTTTAGTAGCCTTGGAAACACTAGATACATTCATAAATGTTACATTACATCATAAATTGAAAAACTACAATAACATAGTCTCCATTTTACACACTCATATCCCCTTTTGACTATCCCTACAGGTCATTCCTAAAATACTTCTTCACATCCCGGAGAAATTAAAACATTGAAAGGGGTGAGCTCAGATGCTCAGTAAGGATAACAATATTGTGGAAGCTTTCATAAATAAACATTAACATTTAAGGCAATGTATAACTAAAACAAAAGCCTTTTTAAACTTGAGCTTCAGTATAATATGGAAAAAATAAAATTAAATAATGCCATTTACTTACTCGCATGGATATTCTACTAGTAGAATAATCCCATGCAATATCAATAACCACTTTCATAATTATGGAATGCATAATGCCAGACTATCATAACCACGTAGCCAAGGCCTCGTACCAAGACCAAAAATAAGATTTTGTCAAGGCCTCGTGCCAAGACACTAGTTTGTCTCATGAGACCTACCGATGCATCGAGGAGCTATAGCAGGCTCCACCCGTCACTTATTAAGTCCAATGAATTCCTCATATGAGTAGGTTTAAACATATCATATAACATAATCATATCACATAAAACATGCATAAAGGAAACATAACATTTCCACATTTCAATCACAAGATATCAATACAACACATTTATATAATAAAAACACTTTCAAAACCATTTTCAATACCAAAATAAAAGAAAATTAAAACTTGTATTTATTTTTCATTTTAAAAAAAAGTTATGGCTTGTAGAGGAAGCCGAAACTCAAATAATGGTCATGGCGGCGGAGAAGTTGTTGTCGCCGCATACGTAAGAAAAACATTCCTTTTTGTTGTTTAGTAAAAACGCTTTGTATAAAAGATTCCTTTTGAATAAAATTAAAATTCAAAGGGGTTTATACACCGTATAAATGAAAGTTGTGTATAAAACCAAATATGCCTCAATGAAAGGAGATTGAGACGAAGTCCTTACAAAGATAATTTTTAAAATAAAATAGATTTTTTATGTGTATTCATTATAAGCACACATAAAGAAAGTACAAATACAAGATATGACATAATAATATCATGACATAATTTGAAAGTAGGAGATTAACCCAAAGAATGGAAATTGGGTTAAGAAATTCCATTACAAAGATCATTATTAAATAAAATATATCTATTATATGTATTCACTATAAGTATACATAAAGAAAGTACAAATACAAGATAGGACATAATAATATCATGACATAATTTGAAAGTAGGAGATTAACCCAAAGAACAGAAATTGGGTTAAGAATTTCCCTTACCTCATGTCCGACTTGACTCGACCGTTCTTTAACCTCCTGAATAATAAACTAGAGTTTATATCTACTTGATTAAGAACCTTTTTAAAGTTCATTATCCCTTTTATATCACTTATTACAATGTTACGAAAATTATGTAGTCATTTAACTTAATAGCGGCCGTTTTGTCGATCTTTGGTACTTGAGTCAACATTAAACTTCTTATAATTACAAGTTGTTTATGTGGTAGAATATCCATTATCTCCAGAATTATATTCATGATTTAGATATCATATATATCATATATATCCAGTACATACATTCATTTATAATATTACATAACATTTAGAGGTAAGAAATGAAATGCACCGTTCATAGAGACGGTAAGCTGTACGTACGCATGAACGCTACTTTCATTTCTATTTCATATTTAATGGAATGAAATTATAATTATATAAATTTATAATATAATTACAGTATTATATAATTTATAATACAATTTACTCCATTTTTTATACATCCCACATATGACATTAACGATTCAAATCACTTTGAGGGGGCGGTAATCCGCACTTCCTAAAATGAAAATATCGCGTTTACCCATAATGGAAACCATAAAGGTATGAAATAAATGAAAAATACAGAAGCTTAAGTAAAAAATAAAAATATTATTTGTCATATATAAATATAGTTACATATTAATGGCCACCTTTGAAGGTGTTATATGAGTGTTGAACAATCATCGTTTCGTGAGGCAGAAATTTTCCATCCATAGAAACAACATGTTCTTTAACCATTAGATGTATGTGTGTGTAAGTGTAGCTCGAATAATTCTTATAAAAACATCCTAGTATATTGAGGATACTGTTGTTATTACAAAAGAAATGAATAAAAAGAGTTTAGGGGGTTGGAGAAGCAAAATAAAACATAATAACAGAAGAGAGAACACTACCTTTAAAACGGGTAACTCTTTTTGATTTGAGCTCAAAGGCTTCCTTGGGAAGACTTCTGGCCAAAGTGAGGCTTCTAGGAGTAAGAGTGGAATGTGTAGAGACATAATGGGCAGGGTTTAGCCGAGCCAAATGGCCTGGAAGGTGTGAATAATGTGGTAGTGGTGGGGGCCTTTTATAAGAGGAGAGGAGGGGCACTCTTGGAAAGTAATGAAATGTTACATTATTATGAGATACTTTTCAGATTTTAGAGGTCCCACAATTATATATTTCTAGGATAAGGTGATAAGGGTTCGAAATATACCCATACAATAGGTTTTTGATAAGTGTACGTCTTAGATTTTACATTATCTTTTTATTTTATTTAAATCATTAATTAATGAGGTAATCGCTGCATCATCATGGTGTCATAAAAAATTTAATTTATTTAATGTCTAAAAATTATAAAAAAAAATCATGATGTAGGAAATATTTTTATATTTCCAACTAATATTTATAGTCAAAAATATGACTTGAATAACCCCATTTAAAAATTGTTTTAGTAAAATAACTTATGTTTGTGACATTTTTATTTTAACTTTAAATAAAAGTTATTTATGTCATTTTCCTACCAAAGTGGCTCCATGGGGTCCCCAAGTTGACCCATGAATTTTCTTGGTCGGCCATGACACATAAAATAGGGGTAGGACAAGTGTAAAGGTATTTTCATATTTTTATAATATCATTTTTACCTTAAATTTCACTAATTACCTTTAATCGTGATTAATTAAACTTAAATGTTACTATTCACCAAAAAATTATTTTAATCTTATTGAACCACATTTTACTTCCTAATGACAACCATGTATGTCATATTTTTGAAAATCAAATCACAGAAGTGGTAATTTTTAATTTAAACGAAAAATCAGTTTTTTAACTACCACTTAGTAGTTTCACTATTCATCAAAAATTGAAGTTTTTCAGAACAATGCCAAAATTTCACCCTAAGCTATAATTGATATTACAAATTCAAAAATGATGTCTATTTTAAAAAATTGCAATCATATAATTTTCATTAATTAATTTTATAATTAATTCCTGTTGTCACAACAAATAGCGTGTTTTTAAGAAACAATATATATCAAAAGATTGACAATTGTTTATGTACAATTTCAATGTTAAATTAATTATAATGACCACCATTGGATAAAATGGTAAAAATATATTCTAATTATACTTTAAAACCACTCAATGGTATAATTTATCACTATAAATTATTTTTATTAAAAAAGTTGTTTTAAGTATTTTTCACTATTCATAAAAAATTGGAAGTTCTCAGAAAAATACCAAAAATTCAACATAGGCTAATTTCGATATTACGAATAAAAAAATGAAGTCCATTTTGAAATATAAAATTTATATAATTTCAAAAAGTGGGTATTACTATTCATAACTGCTACTTTTATTGGTCACAGTGTGTTAGAACCTCAAACTTGCGTACAATGCAAGCTATTGCATTATTGAAAGAGAAGCGTATCGTGGAAGCTCAGGGTGTTAAATTATCCCCTACTTCAATAAATTGCATCCTCGAAATTTGAAATTTTTCTTTGAAAATAACAAGATGAAAATAGAAAATACCTTTGTGGAAAACTCACATCGGAAATAAGGTTAATAAAATTTAGCCTTAATAAGAGGGAAAGGGAAATGAAAAAGTCACCACCAAATTATGATCTTGATAAGGAGAACATTGGTGGAAATTAGAGACATATAATTGGAGAAAAAGCGTAAATATTTGTAGTGAGTGATTGAGGTCATCAATCACAAACAAGTGTAAAATTGAGGGCCTCAAAGCCTTCAATCTATATTGATTTAAATATTATCAGTTCAACAAGACATAAGGTATTAGGATAACACATTTTTTGTTTTAATGTCCCTTTACTAAAGTTTAAGAATTAATTTATTCATAGAATAAGAGATAGGTATATATATATTTATGCTTGACAAGTAGAGTTTCAACCTTTAACTAATTTCTACCACAAACTCATCTTTCACTCAAAAAGATAATAGAATTCAAAAATATTATATTTATCCTAATCGTACAAGGTTAAAAATATTAACACATACCATTTAGATTAGGAAAACTATTTTTTAATAACCAGGGACTTCCTGTAGGCTAGTGGTAGGTAATAAAGGCATGTTACACTATGGTTGTGGGTTCGATTCCTACAGCTTTGTCTGACGTGAAGGGTTATCCCCCAACCTGCAGGTTGTTCTTTTCCTAAAACTATAGTATAATATTCCAAAAATAATCTTCAGAAATGTTTTAACCTTAAACAATACTATCCAAAGATCAACTTAATCCATTCCAACCTTTATAGTTATCCAAAATACCTCCGTCCAGACTTTCTCTAAAATGTCCTTAAATTCCAAAATCAATTGTAACATTAGATTCCCCAAACAAAGTAAGGTTTCTCTTATTGTCACATACTGAAAATATGACTACCTTCATCATATTAAAACCTTAATGAAAACAACAAGTACTGCAGTACAATCCTTATATATATCACATTATTCTTATAACCATAATCTAGTTCTTGAGTCCAAAAACACAAATACAATAATTATTCAACTTCATCTGTAGTAACAACATAAGCTTGGCCTTGATCCCTTGGCCTTTTCTGAGGTAAGTTTCCCTGACGCTTAGGACATTCATTTTCATAATGCCCCATTTCCCTACAATTGTAGCATTCAACATTGATAGCCTCTTTCTTTCCCTTGCAATCACGAGCCTGGTGACCTTTTTCTCCACATTTATAACAAACTCCCATTCCTTTTAGGCAAGTACCAGGGTGATTCTTCCCACAATTATCACATAATGGAAAATCCTTCTTTCCCTTTTTCCCTTTATCTGTCTCTTGTTCCACCGTTCTCTTATTCTCATGCTTTACTTTGTTGTCATAAGACTTAGAGAATTTTTTTTCTGTCTTGATAGAACATGAGACTATATCTTCGTAAGTTGAGAAGGATTGTGATACTAAAGCTTGACGGAGAAATGGTTTTAACCCATTAAAGAAATGATCAATCTTACTTCTTGGGTTACGTATATAATCTGCAGTATACCTCGCTAACCTTGTAAAGTTGGCCTCATACTTTGCGACATTCTCATCCTCCTTTTGTCTCAGACTCAGAAATTGCCTTTCCATATATGCTCGATGGTCACGAGGAATGAATTTTTCTAATAAATGATCTTTGAACTATCTCCATTCCATACTTGATACTTCTTCATCTTCCTTTGTATTTTGAATCAATGACCACTATTGATCGGCATCTCCAGTGAGGCGGTAAAATGCCATGATAACCTTCTCCCTTTCGCTACTCCCCAAGGCGAGGAATATTTTCTCTAAGGAGTTTATCCATTGCTCAGCTACTAATGGATTTGTACCCCTATTAAATGTTAGTGGTTGTTGCCTCATGAAGCGGTCTAACATTGATCCTCCACGTTGCGGACCAGGGTGCTCCATACGAGTAAGGTTATTATTCATAACCTGAGTGAGTTGTCCCAGTATGGTAATAAGTTGATCAACACCAATTGTATCTCCAGATCCACAATAGTTATCTTGAGAAGGAGGGAAATCCCTACACAGAGTGCGTGCATTGATACAGTTTCCATTCCTTCCACTAGGCGCTATTTCTAAACAATGGCATAAACTAGATTAGTTTATGAATCAAAATACATAATTCCATACTTTTAAAATACTTAACATAAATTGAACTATTTATGGATATAATCCATAATCATAAAAATGTTTTCTTTGAGAAGTATATACTCATAACCCTTCATAGTGGTTTGTAAAAAAATGAGAATTATCCTAAGCATATCCACCGGGAGTGTCGTAACCAAGAGTGCAGCAAGGCCCGTTGTCGTGCACCAGTTCCCGTTCGAGTCTAGATCAAAGCGGTGTTTTCGGGTTTTACCCCTAGGTACAACTATGCCAGAGCCGCCTCTACCTGCTCGTATCCAGACAGGGATGTATTGCTCGGAAAACTCAAAAAATATATATAATACCAAAATTCTAGGAAGTTCTTCTATACTAATCCTCAAAGTCTATCTTAGGGATATGTTCTCTAATCAGAGTTTATCTAAATCTAGCTTCCAAGGTTAGTACTAAACTGCCTCTGATACCAACTGTAATGCCCCGACCCCAGCTACCCAGAGTCGGTTCATTACTTCGTAACATTGGCATGATCACAAAAGATCAAGTCTCGAAAGACCGATTAGTTTAGTAGCCTTGGAAACACTAGATACATTCATAAATGTTACATTACATCATAAAGTGAAAAACTACAATAACATAGTCTCCATTTTCCACACTCATATCCCCTTCAGACTATCCCTGCAGGTCATTCCTAAAATACTTCTTCACATCCTGGAAAAATTAAAACATTGAAAGGGGTGAGCTCAGATGCTCAGTAAGGATAACAATATTGCGAAAGCTTTCATAAATAAACATTAACATTTAAGGAAATGTATAACTAAAACAAAAGCCTTTTTAAACTTGAACTTCAGCATAATATGAAAAAAATAAAATTAAATAATGCCATTTACTTACTCACATGGATATTCTACTAGTCGAATAATCCCATGAAATATCAATTACAACTTTCATAATTATGGAATGCATAATGCCAGAATATCATAACCACGTAGCCAAGGCCTCGTCCCAAGACCACAAATAAGATTTTGTCAAGGCCTCGTGCCAAGACACTAGTTTGTCTCATGAGACCTACCGATGCATCGAGGAGCTATAGCAGGCTCCACCCGTCACTTATTAAGTCCAATGAATTCCTCATATAAATAGGTTTAAACATATCATATAACATAATCGTATCACATAAAACATGCATAAAGGAAACATAACATTTCCACATTTCATTCACAAGATATCAATACAACACATTGATATAATAAAAACACTTTCAAAACCATTTTCAATACCAAAATAAAAGAAAATTAAAACTTGTATTTATTTTTCATTTTAAAAAAAAGTTATGGCTTGTAGAGGAAGCTGAAACTCAAATAATGGTCACGGAGGCGGAGAATTCGTTGTCGC
Source organism: Viscum album (assembly GCA_963277665.1). NCBI lineage: Eukaryota > Viridiplantae > Streptophyta > Magnoliopsida > Santalales > Viscaceae > Viscum > Viscum album. The sequence continues at coordinate 1,849,949,228 of OY728163.1, read as the reverse complement.
CGCATACGTAAGAAAAACATTCATTTTTGTCATTTAGTAAAAACTCTTCGTATAAAATATTCCTTTTGAATAAAAGTAAAATTCAAAGGGGTTTATACACCGTATAAATGAAAGTTGTGTATAAAACCAAATATGCCTCAATGAAAGGAGATTGAGATGAATTACTTAAAAATATAATTTTTAAAATAAAATAGATCTATTATGTGTATTCATTATAAGTACACATAAATAAATTACAAATACAAGATATGACATAATAATATCATGATATAATTTGAAAGTAGGAGATTAACCCAAAGAATGGAAATTGGGTTAAGAAATTCCCTTACAAAGATCATTCTTAAATAAAATATATCTATTATGTGTATTCACTATAAGTATACATAAATAAAGTACAAATACAAGATAGGAAATAATAATATCATGTCATAATTTGAAAGTAGGAGATTAACCCAAAGAACAGAAATTGGGTTAAGAATTTCCCTTACCTCGTGTCCGACTTGACTCGACCGTTCTTTAACCTCATGAATAATAAAATAGAGTTAATATCTACTTTCTTAATAACCCTTTTCAAGTTCATTATACCCTTTATATCACTTATTACAATGTTACGAAAATTATGTAGTCATTTAAGTTAATAACGGTCGTTTTGTCGATCTTTGGTACTTGAGTCAACAATAAACTTCTTATAATTATAAGTTGTTTATGTGGTAGAATATCCATTATCTCAAGAATTATATTCATGATGTAGATATCATATATATCATATATATCCAGTATATACATTCATTTATAATATTATATAACATTTAGAGGTAAGAAATGAAATGCACCGTTCATGGAGACGGTAAGCCGTACGTATGCATGAACGCTACTTTCATTTCTATTTCATATTTAATGGAATGAAATTATAATTATATAAAGTTATACTATAATTCCAGTATTATATAATGTATAATACCATTTACTCCATCCTTTATACATCCCACATATGGCATTAACGATTCAAATCACTTTGAGGGGGTGGTAGTCCGCACTTCCTAAAATGAAAATATCGCGTTTACCCATAATGGAAACCATAAAGGTATGCAATAAATAAAAAATACAGAAGCTTAAGTAAAACATAAACATATTATTTATCATATATAAATATAGTTACATCTTAATGGCCACCTTTGAAGGTGTTATATGAGTGTTGAACAATCATCGTTTCGTGAGGCAGAAATTCACCATCCACAGAAACAGTATGTTCTTTAACCATTATATGTATGTGTGTGTAAGTGTAGCTCGAATAATTATTATAACAACATCCTAGTATATTGAGGATACTGGTGTTGTTACAAAATAAATTAATAAAAAGAGTTTAGGGTGTTGGAGAAGCAAAATAAAACATAAGAACACAAGAGAGAACACTACCTTTAAAACGGGTAACTCTTTTTGATTTGAGCACAAAGGCTTCCCTGGGAAGACTTCTGGCCAAATTGAGGCTTCTAGGAGTAATAGTGGAATGTTTAGAGACATAATGGGCAGGGGTTGGCCGAGAAAAATGGCTTGGAAGGTGTGAATAAGGTGGTAGTGGTGGGGGCCTTTTATAAGAGGAGAGGAGGGGCACTCTTGGAAAGTAATGAAATGTTACATTATTATGAGATACTTTTCGGATTTTAGAGGTCCCAAAATTATATATTTAGAGTATAAGGTGATAAGGGTTATAAATATACCCATCCAATAGGTTTTTGACAAGTTTACGTCTTAGATTTTACATTATATTTTCATTTCATTTAAATCTTTAATTAATGAGGTAATCGCTGCATCATCATGGTGTCATAAAAAATTTAATTTATTTAATGTCTAAAAATTATAAAAAAAATATCATGATGTATTAAATCTTTTTATATTTCCAATGAATATTTATAGTCAAAAATATGACTTGTATAACCCCATTTAAAAATTGTTTTAGTAAAACAACTTATGTTTGTGACATTTTTATTTTAACTTTAAATAAAAGTTATTTATGTCATTTTCCTACCAAAGTGGCTCCATGGGGTCCCCAAGTTGACCCATGGATTGTATTGGTCGGCCATGATACATCCAATAGGGGTAGGACAAGTTTAAAGGTATTTTCATATTTTTATAATATCATTTTTACCTTAAATTTCACTAATTACCTTTAATCGCGATTAATTAAACTTAAAAGTTACTATTCACCAAAAAATTATTTTAATCCCATTGAACCACATTTTACTTCCTAATGACAACCATGTATGTCGGATTTTTTAAAATCAAATCACAGAAGTGGTAATGTTTCATTTAAACGAAAAATCTGTTTTTTAACTACCACTTAGTGGCTTCACTATTCATCAAAAGTTGATGTTTTTCAGAACAATGCCAAAATTTCACCCTAAGCTATAATTGATATTCCGAATTCAAAAATGATGTCTAATTTAAAAAATTTCAATCATATAAGTTTCATTAATTAATTTTATAATTAATTCCCGCTGTCACAACAAATAGCGTGTTTTTAAGAAACAATATATATCAAAAGATTGACAATTGTTTATATCCAATTTCAATGTTAAATTAATTATAATGACCACCATTGGATAAAATGGTAAAAATATAGTCTAATTATACTTTAAAACCACTCAATGTTATAATTTATCACTATAAATTATTTTGATTAAAAAAGTTGTTTTAAGTATTTTTCACTATTCATAAAAAATTGGAAGTTCTCAGAAAAATACCAAAAATTCAACATAGGATAATTTCGATATTATGAATACAAAAATGAAGTCCATTTTGAAATATAAAATTTATATAATTTCAAAAAGCAGGTATTACTATTCATAACGGCTACTTTTATTAGTCGCGGTGTGTTAGAACCTCAAACTTGCGTAAAATGCAAGCTATTGCATTATTGAAAGAGAAGCGTATCGTGGAAGCTCGGGGTGTTACAGACATGACTCATCGACACCTGACTCACCGATGAAAAAACTGGAAATTTTTGAAGAACTCTTGAAATAAGCCACCTTTGCCTCATAGAGCACCCCAAACACTAGATTTTGACAAAGTAATGGAGCACGGAGGTCCAAGACATTACATCAGATACCTCTCAAACTATTCTCACCCTCAAGAATTCAAAAACAAACCCAGAAGAAAGAGAGGTCTAGACAACCACCCCGTAAGTTACCTCTTAAGGATCAACCACATTTTTTTATTCAAAAGTTGGAGTGAAACCTCAACATCCAAGAACAACTCTTCCCACATCTGATAACACAACCATACAAAAGATACCCCACACAATAACCAACTATCCAGACATATGAATTAGGTAATTCCTTTGTCCATGTCAAGATACTATCCACTCTGGCCAACACTTACTCACCCACACAGGTTTAACCGCATCTTAATTAATGTATCTCGCTTAGGAATCAGGTCTCTACATTTTCACATGTTAGGACTTCATCATACACCATGGAACAAGGAAGCAACCCATATTATAACAAACAAGGTTCAAACACTACACCACATATAAAAACAAACAAGCAAAACTCAAAACAACTCTGGGTACTAGGCACACATTTTCATATCTCCCTCCCAAGTACTCTCCTCTAGGCCACTATGCCTCCACAACACAAGAACAAAGAGAATTGATCATCCATGAAACACCTTCTCTAGATGATCCTAGATCTCAAATGGATGCTCCATGAATATTGCTTCATCCTTGATATCCAACTCTCCCCAATCAATGACATGGGATTCATCGTGAAGATACCGATGAAGTTGGGAGACATGGAAGGCATCGTGGATCCTCCTAAACTACAGGAGAAATGCCAACTGGTATGCCACCTTTCCAAATCAAACCAACACCTCAAAAGGTCTGATGAACCTAAGAGAAATATTACTCCCTCTGCCGAACCTCCACTACCCACATCAAGGGGAAACCTTCAAGAATACGTGGTCCCCAATCTTGAACTCCAAGGGCCTTATCCTACGATCAACATAAAACTTCTTCTGATCCTATGCTTCCTTCATCCTCTCATGGAAAATTTGTACCTTCTTGGTCTTACTTTACACCATGTCTGGACCAAGAACAACTACCTCCCTAACTTTCGTCCAACACAAGGGAGAATGACACGACATTCTGTATAGAGCTTCGAACATAGCCATACCAATGGAAAAGTGATATGTATTATTGTAAAAAAACTCTACCAAGGGAAAATGTTTCACCCAAGACCCACTAAAGTTTAGAACACATGTCCACAACATGTCCTCCAACATCTGGATGGTCCTCTCTATTTTCCCATCTGTCTGAGGGTGGAAAGCAGTATTGAGGTGTAACTAAGTGCCAAAGGCATACTGTAATCCCCTCTAGACTCACTATTTAAAACATGAATCTAGATATGAGATGATAAATCTTGGAACTTCATGCAGCCACACCACCTCATCCACATACCTATGTGCTAAGGCATCCACTGCACTCGACTCCTTAATCGCTAAGAAGTGAGAGGATTTCATTAACTAATCCACTACTACTCAGATTACATCACACCCTCTCTGAACCATGGGTAATCTTGTGATGAAATATATCAAGATGTCATCCCACTTCCACTCAGGGACATCTAGGGGCTACAAAAAACAACTAGGAACATAATGCTCAACGTTCACTTTCTGGAACACCAAACACTTTTTCACAAACTTTGCCACTGCCCGCTTCATCATGGGACACCAAAAATGTTCCCTCAAGCCACAGTACATCTTATAAATTCCCAAGTGTGTTTCTAGGGGTGATCTATGAAACTCACAGATAACTCCCTCATGCATTTTCATGAGAAAAAAAAATCTTCATGTGGAACAACATCTGATTCTGACCATCCTCTAACAATCCCTCTAGAGCATCACCCTGGTCAAAGCAATCAGACATTACCTTCGCCTTCGAGTCTCCCCACTGAGACTCCTCCACCTACCATCTCAAAGGTAAATTAACTATTATCCTAAATAGATAGACTATGAATCCATCCATTCTTTCATCTAAGTGAAAGGGAGTGAACTCCTCCATTTCTCTCCAAGTTTCTGCTGATTCCTGAACCACTTCATTCTGTGACTTCCAGCTCAAAGAATCAACCACAACATTCCCCTTTCTTGAGGTATATAAGATCTCAAAAATTGTAATCCTAGAGAAACTTAATCCACCTCTACTTCTACAAGTTCATATCTCACTGGGAAAAGATTTACCTCAAGCTCTTGTGATCTGTGAAGACCACTAAGTGCTCCCCAATGAGGTAATGTCACCATAACTTTAGAAAAAATACGACCACTACTAGCTCCAGATCATGGGTGGAATATTTATGTTTATGGGGATGTAAATTCCTAGACCCATAGGATATCACTCCCTATTTTTTTATTAGCACACACCCCAAGCCCATATGGGAAGCATCACAAAACACCTTTAACATCACTTCTTCCTCTGGAAACCTGAGCACTAGGGCATTGACCAACTTCCCATTCAGATGGTCAAACACTGCATGGAACTACTCTCTCCACACAAAAGATTGGCCTTTTATGGTCAAAACCATCAATAGAGATGCTAATCGAGATAAATTGGGTACAAACCTCTGGTAATAGCTTACCAGACTGAGAAAACTGCACACCTCTGCCACATTCTTGGGTGCTACCCAAGAAACAACTACCTCAACCTTTGAAGAATCCACTGCTACACCCTACTGAGACACCACATGTCCAAGTAAGTGGTTCTCACATGTCCAAAACATTCACTTAGATAAATTTATGTAGAGATGGTGGTGTCGAAGGGCCTCTAGGATAGTCCTGAGATGCTCAGTATGATCCTCCTCTAAATTCGAGTAGATCAAGATGTCATTGATGAATACAATGATGAACCAGTCTAGGAAAACATGAAATATAGAGTTCATAATCCCCATTAACACGACTAGTGTGTTCGTAACACCAAATGACATAACCACGAACTCAAAGTTCCCATACCTACACCTGAAAGCAGTCTTCAGGATGTCACCCTCCTTCACCCTCAACTGGTGAAACCCAGACCGCAAATTGATCTTAGAAAACTAACTTGATCCCCTCATCTGGTTGAAAATATCATCTATTTATGGGAGAGAGTAATAGTTCTTGACCGTTACCCGATTAAACCTCCAGTAGTCTATACACATCCTTAGATCACCATCTCCCTTCTTAGAAAACAAGAAAAAATCACCCCATGATGACACACTGGGATGGATAAATCCCTTCTTCATTAGATTTTCAATCTGGATCCACAACTCCCATAGCTCATAAGGCTCCATCTGATAAGAAGCTATTGAAATCGGACTAGTACCGGGTTGTAATTATATCCCAAACTCAACGTTACGTAGAGGGGGTAGAGTCACAACCTTCTCAGGGAAAACATATAAGAAATACATGAAAAATCCTAATACCTACACCCTCTCAGTATCCACCGATTCCACTAATAGTTCAACCAACAAGGAAAGGAAAGGCTCTACACTCAGACTACCTATTAGACAACTCTTCTAACCAATGAAAGCCACATGCTATCCACCCATGTCTAAAAGCACAACCCTTCTACATAATCAGTCGATAACAACACAAAAAGAGTATAACTATTCGATGCCAAGGATAACACCATATGGCTACATTTGTAGAAAAAAGAGATCCCCACTAGACTAATGCGACCCCAACATCAGTCTACATCACTGACAAACATCAGACAAGCTGGTCTGACCTATGACTAGTGTAATCAACACCAAGGGTACAAAAATTTAATCTATTTCTAGTCCCAGAGCATGGAATAGACCAGGTGTAACGAAGGAGTGCAATGCTCATGAATAAAAAAAGGCGAAAAAAGGAGTACTGAACAAAGTGACCGTACCTCGAATGATCTCAGATCTGCTGGACCTACTGCCTCTACAAAGTTCAACTGACCACACCCAGCTCATCTTACCCTATACTTTTGGATGCCTCCCCAACCATGCCCAGGTCGAGGTCCCTATGGAATTCCCTAAGGTCGGACTCCGCCTGCTCCATCTCCCCTCAATGGAGTAGGATCCTACTGTCCCTACTGTTGAAATGGCTTGGCCAAAAACTACTGCTAAGGCAGGAGATGGGCCTTCCCACCTTCACTGTACTGAGCTCGAACTGGGCACTGACTCTGAAGGTGCTCATGTCCTCCACAAGCAAAACACCTCAGTCCCAAGACAATGCGAAAATGATGAGGACCCAATGGTCAAAACTAAAACTGTTGGGGTCAGCTCCCCACCAACCGAAACCTAGAAGGTCATGATACCAGAGACCTACCTCCGACATATTTCCCCTTCATAAAACCTTAATAGTTCCTCTCTCATGGTAGACCTCCTCGCAAGTGCATCCTTTACACTACATCATCCTTCTTCTGAACCTCTAAGTATGTCAGTAGGGTAAAGGGAGTCACCGCATACTGGAGGGAAGGACAGAGTGCCTCCTATAAGTGTCTTTCATGAGACTCCTCATCTAGAAAGAGATCCAGAGAAAAATGTAGGAGATCCTTGAACTTGATCCCCAATTCCCTCACTGACATACTCCCATGCTGGAGGGAGAGTAGCTCCCGCCTCTTCTCATCCATCATCGAAGAAAGCAATTCCACCCGGAACTCTTTCTCAAAGTCAGCCCACAAAACACCTATCTCCTTCCTCTCCTTGAGGTAAAGAATCCACCACTAATGTGCTGACCCCTCATCTAGCTCACTGCCAAGGGAAACCAGTACTCTGTCGGAGCTCAGATCAAGTTGAAATTGATCACTAGCTCCTAGAGCCAACCCTCTATCTTCTTGTCCAAGACACTATCCTCATAATTTACCAGATTCTATCGCTAGAAATTATAAAGGGTCTTCTATCACTGATTGTCCTCCTCCTCCAGATCATCCATCCACTGATCAGTCAGATTGTCCCACTGAGCCTCCTCTTTCTGAGCCACTCGTGGATGATGACTGGGTGCCATACCTGAAAGGTAAACAAGGAATTCCTAATCCCAAGTATTAGGGAATTTATTTAGGATTTATTTTAACTCATTGTTTATTTTAATTTCCCAAAAACATCCAAAACAAGAAAGAACATAAGTCATCATGATGCATGTACCTTTCCTAGGATCTCTACTCTACAAACGGTGTAGCCTCACTTGGTCATTCGGTAAGCTCATATTCCTTGCATCAGATCATGGGGCCCCCTAAAATCCAGTTTCCTAGCCGATCTTCCCTAGACTATGTCATAAACCAAGATCACCTAACACTACTGCCCTACCATTCCATGTAATCCTCACTATGCCTAACTCCAAACTCGATACTATCTCTCAACCATGAGGCTTTGATACCATTTTGTCGTGACCTAACTTATTCAAGACAAGGGAAGGGATAATAAGGTGATGAGACATTCCTTCCTTAAGAGGAAGGAGAGATAATGACCCCTGAGTCCCGCCTCCAATAGGCCCCGAGGTGGCGACCAACACCAATGGTATATAAATCTCACAAAAATGAGAGGCATTACCCTTTTAATAGTAACCAAGATTGGGAGATAAGATGTATCAATTTCAAACAGCTCCAAGACACACACATATATATAAAGAAACCAAAATCCACCCCACAAGCATGTTTAAAGTAAAATAGCTAAAAATACAAAGAAAACTCCAAAGTAAGTAATAAAATAAAACTAACCATTGGCACAACAACCATCCCCAAAGTATAAGATAGTAAGGTCCAGCACGGTCCATGTAATCTCCTTGGAAACCTGAAAACAATTTTATATACATAGGGTGATCATACAAGTATACTCAGTAGGGAAAAACCAAAGTCACCCATGCACAAGTGGGAGAAGCATACTAATGCCCCTATGAGAAAATAGTATAAACTCAAAATCACATAACAAGGTATACTATCCAACCCAACCTCACCAAGGCATGATCACTAAATAATGAAAGTCAAGTAAAGTAAAGTAGTAAGCACATCGATATTTGGGTACCCCTAACCACTTCCCATTGGTTAATTGATCATCCCTAATGGCAAAAGTCCTAACACTACCATGCTCTTCCACAAGCCCCACTGTCACAACCTGCCTGGACACACCTGGGGCACAAACTGCAACACATCTCACCTGCAAACACTTAGGCCTCACAAGCATGCCACAACCTTACTGAAGAGTCTAGGGTTACCAATTACTAGAAGAGGGAGTAGAGAAGAGAAAATTACCAGCCATCCATCCTCCCACTGAAATGTTGGGAAAGGACACCCTCCCCATAACAATAGGGGTGTTCGACACATAGTGCTCAACAGGGGTGGGGTGAATATAGAAAACACAAGGAACTACATGTATATATATAGGTACCAAACACTCAACCCGACCAATGGGTTTTAAAAAAACAACCAACCCACACCAAAAATACCCTTACTGCCAACCCTATATGCATGTACCACCTTGAACGATAGTCACTTCCGTAAGTAGATAAATGAACGCCACTTCACCACAAGCCACAACTCAAAACATACCCCCAACCAATTCATTTAACCAATGTTCATTCTGCATTATCAATTCATTAATTTATTTATTCCATCCATACCCAGGCAACTAATAAACACTATAAACATTATAAGGTGAAGCAACCATACCAACCACTACCAAATCCAAAAAAGGAAAGAAGGGACAAGGTAAAAGAATCCATTCTAACACCCATTCATAAAAACCAAACTCACCCAGTTTTCAGTCCTATTGCGCACTCCCCTATCTTGAACACCTATTAAACCATTGAAACTACCATTCTTCAAATTCATGCCACCCTGTCCTTCCTCTCAACAAGTAAACCCCCCAATACACCTCATCACAACCCCACTCGACAACCCTGATTCATAACAACACCATACCAAGAACACCTATAAATATGAACATGGCACAACCCAGTCCTACATCCTCACTGCCCAACCACTACCTAGATGCAGTCCCACTACATAACAAGTTCATCCATTCCACAATCTACCAATCTCTCATCTTGAGATACCATCACACCGCCTGTACCGCCCCATACACACAACCACACTCCCAGTCACAACACCACACTACCAGCATAGGCACAAGGCTGAATAGAACCACACATATCACATAACCACACCAAAAAGTCAAGGTTTATTAAGATTTAGCAAACACTCATGCTTTAATTACACTTCATAAAACATGGGTTATAATAGAACAAGTTTGATCCTATGGAATCCATTTATTTAACCGAATATACATGGTTAACAAAATTTATAATTATATGGTCATTCACGGAGTATCAACAATAAGTATTCACAAGATATACAAGTGCGCAAATAGGGACCACCAATGACCATGATTTTCAGAAGGCATACAACCCTTAAAAACAAGGATAACATATAAAACAAAGCAATCATCATCGTCTTCCCAACCCCTTGTTTATTACTTCTTATTATCTTCGTTAAATATGGGTCCAACCATATTCAAAAGGGTACATGATTACACCCACCATGCATGATACACAATTAAAAGAGAGATGAAGGGATCCCTACTTGGAACAAAATATGATAAAAAATTCTTCCTTGCATCAAAAATAGGGGGTTGCGTGAGTAGTAGGAAGGACTCCAGGGGAAAATTGAACATACTTCTACAGAATAGGCGCACAAATCCTCGGAGAAGAAAGGTTCTCAAAACTCCAAGATAAAGTGGAAGGGTTCAAAGTAAGAGAGGATTTTGTATTTAGAAAGGCCATATCCTAAATCTATGGGGAAAACTATTTCAAAAGACATTAAAGCCAGATCACGATCAAGACCATGAGGTTTAAAAGTCAAAGGAATATTCAGGTTTTTAAAAGATAAATACCATTTGAAATGGCCTAAAAAATCATTAAATATGTCATTTAAATCATTTAACATCGAAGAAACCATCAAAGGGGAGAAACTAGAAAATCTAAAAATGACTCACCGATGGGTGAGTCACCAACATGATTGACTGACAGATGAGCCACCGATGTTGAGCCACCGACGAATGAGCCACCAAATAATGAGCCACCGATGCTGATCCACCAACACGACTCGCCGATAATGAGTCACCGATGCGACTCACAAACACCCTAACTCACCAACTCCATGACTCACCAACGCCCTGACTCACCAACGCCCTGACTCACTGAAACCCTGAACTACTGACACCTCGAGTCATCGACACAAAACTACCAACACTGAGCTACCGACTCAACTCACCAATGCCTAACTCACTGATGAAAAAACTAGAAATTTTTACAAACTCTTGGAATGAGCCACGATTTCCTCCCAGAACACCCCAAACACTGGATTTTGACAAAGTAATAGACCTTGTAGGTTCGGGACATTACATCATATACCTCTAAAACTATTCTCACCCTTAATAATTCAAAACTAAACCCAGAAGAAAGAGGGGTCCAAACAACCACCCTGTAAGATACCTCTCAAGGATCAACCACCTTGTGTTGTTTGAAAGATAGAGTGAAAACTCAACATCTAAGAAAAAATCTTCCCACATATGCTAACCCAACCATAAAAAAGATACCCCACACAAGCACCAACTATACGGATGTATGAATTAGGGAATTCCTTCCTCTATGTCAAGATACTATCAGCTCTGGTCGGCACTGACTCACCCGCATGGGTTTAATCATATCTCAATTAATGTGTCTCGATTAAGAATCAAGTCTCCCCCTTTTCACATGTTAGGAATTCATCACACACTATAGAACAAGAAAGAAACCCATATTATAACAAACATGGTTCAAGCACTACATCATAGATCAAAACACACAAGCAAAACTCAAAACTACTATGGGAACTAGAAACACATTTGCATCTCTTGATCCCAAGTACTCTCCTCTAGGACACCATGCCTCCACAACACACGAACCAAGGGAATGGTCCATCCATGAAACACCTTGTCCTGATGATCCTGGATCTCTACTAGATTCTCCACGAATGTTGCATCATCCTTGATATCCAACTCTCCCCAATCAATGACATGGTAGTCATTGTGAAGATACTAACGAAGCTAGGAGACATAGAAGACGTCATGGATCCTCCTCTACTACGGGGGAAACACCAACTAGTATATCACCTCACCAACTCACTCCAACACCTTGAAAGGTCTGATGAACTTGGGAGAAAGCTTACCCTCTCATCTGATCCTCCACTTCCCACCTTGATGGGAAACCTTCAAGAACACGTGATCCCCAACCTCGAACTCAAAGGGCTTTCTCCTACAATCGGCATACAACTTCTGTCGATCCTATGCTACCTTCATTCTCTCATGAAAAATTTTCACCTTCTCAGTCATACTGTACACAATATTTGGACCAAGAACAATTTCCTACCTAACTTTCATATAGCATAAGGGTGAACAACATGACCTTTCGTATAGAGCTTCGAACGGAGCCATACCAATGGAAGAGTGATAGCTATTATTATATGAAAACTATACCAAGGGAAAATGTCACACCCAAGACCCACTAAAGTCCAAAAAACATGACCACAACATGTCCTCCAATTTTTGGATGGTCCTCTTTGTTTTTTCATCCGTCTGAGAGTGGAAAGTAGTGCTGAGGCGTAACTGAGTGCCAAAGGCATGCTGCAATCACCTCTAAACTCATGACGTAAAATGTGCATCCCAATCTAAGATGATGGATCTTGGAACTCCATGTAGCCGCACCACCTCATCCATATACCTCTATGTTAAGGCATCTACTGTGCTCGACTCCTTGATCGCTAATAAGTGAGCCGATTTTTTCAACCAATCCACTAGTACCCAGATTGAATTGCACCCTCCCTGAGACCTAGGTAATCCTATGACTAAATCCATTGAGATTTCATCCCAATTACACTCTGGGAAATCTAGGGGCTGCAAAAAACCACTGAGAACATGGTGATAAACCTTTACTTGCTGGCACACTAAGCACTTTTCCACAAACTCTTCCATTTCCCACTTCATCTCGGGCCACTAGAATTATTCCCTAAAGCCACTAAACATATTAGAAACCCCTAGGTGTACCACTAAAGGTGATCTATGAAACTTATAGAGAACTACCTCATGCATATTCATGAGAAAAAAAAGCTTCTCGTGGAATAAAATCCAATTTTGACCATCCTACTGTTAGGTTTATGGGGCCCGCAGCGGAAGCCGGTGGGCCGGGAATATTAAAATTTTCATCGGTGGGACGATGAAACTTGTCTTCTCCAACGATCCCAGACCCGGAGAGGTCCAAGGATCTCACGTAGATTATTAAGATCACAAAATTAAAATGAAAACGTACTTGTTTCAAATCTGAAGGCGCGGTCGACTACTGCAAGCCGATGGCGATCATCGCTTGAAGGATCCAAAGCAGGATCCCTCTAGATCGTCCAAACGTGATCAGCAGGAACACTGATCGTTGAACTCCGGGTGCTAGCGTGGCAATTCAACGATATCTTTGATGTCCTGACGATCACCGCATCGTCGATCTTGCGATGCGTGAGGAAGAACTTGATTAGAGCTCTTGGATCATCAGCTTATCTCTCTAAGAAGTGGGAGGAGAGAGAGGCTCTCAATTTTTCATTTCATAAATGAATGAATAGTGTTATTCACACCAAAGAGAGAGAGACTCTTCTCTTATTTATAGAGACATTGATAAATACCCGGTAGGGTTCCCCGACCCCGTTAATATCAACGTTTTCTAAATAAATAATTTCAACGGACTAAACCGCCCCAATATTATTTAATATTTTATCACATACTTGTAATATATATATAATATATTACGTGATAAAACCGAGCCATTTAACTCGACTCGTTGTCCCGCTTAATATTAAATAAACCTTGAATATTAAATAATATTCGTTCGATTAACATTTTTCTTGTATTTACTAAACTCGTAAATACATTAAATAAATTCAATCCCAAATATCCGTAACTTGAATATTAATGAATTTATTTAATTATTTTGGTGATCAACAACTTGGACAACGCTCGGACTCCATGGCGGGTCCCACTATGTCCATATACCTATTCAACTGAATAGGGCATATTCTTGAATACGCTATTGTGTGTGACCCTCTAGGCCCTTATCTTAATAGTAGTGAATAAAATCCACAGACCAAGAGAGGGGTCTAGCAACCCGTCATGGCCCCTAAAGAGATAAGGATAGTCATTGCAATGACTACCAACCTACGAACACTGACTGTGTACTAAAGTCTCTTTGTTATTAAATATCTCATAAAGCAGGATGCACTCTTGTGTCATCGTCCTTATCTTGATTTATTATTTGTTGATCTATTCGGATGGATTTGCCTTCCTACTGCTTTGGACAAAGACTTATGAAGGCGACACCATCCTGATCAAACTGGCCTGATATATACAACTTCCTAAACTTGGAAGCGACAAATCCTTTCTTGACCATTAAACCAACGTTATACCACTAACGACGCACCCGACACAAACTACCTCACCACAAAATTACTGCCATGGTTTTCGCCTTGCATCAAAGTACATAATTAAATGATATACATTGGTAATGGTCTCAAGTCAGAATACCAATACACATGTCCGTAGATAGGAACAACCAATGACACCCATAACATGTGGTGTTCCTATTGATGAGTTTGTCCTCATAATCTCACTACTAGAGATCACCAAGTGAGAACTACATGAGAAGAAGTCTCAATGCTTATGAGCCCCCAGCACCTGATAGTCAGACATCTACTGTGTCCAGTCAGTAAGATTTATCTAGACTATATAATATATATTTAAGATCAATGTCATTGTATCTCGAGGTTCTCATTATAGCCTGGGATCTGCTATAACCTATCGACACGACAATTAACCTTTGAACATTACCATTATTATAGTGGATGCAGAAAAGTATATACTATAATGGTAAGATATCATCATGCATATCTAACTGTACACATGATACGGTAATCAAAATTATTACATAGTTGGGTCTAGGGCACCCACTATTTAAACACTCCCACTTTCACTAGAACCAACTTTCTAACTAGACTTGTTAGCTACTCACATGATAAATACCATGCTTCTGCTGAGTAATGGCTTTAACTGCTGGGCCTGCCACGTTTTCTCCACGTAGCATATCTTCCATATGTAACCTCATCTGTTTGAGTAAAACCTTCTCAAGATAAGGTATCCCCGAGTATATCACTTTGTCCATTGTCATAACTTGACAACTTGGATAGTAATAATATCATAATTCTCATTATAATAATACTTTTCTCACTAGGTGTGAATCCAATAATTGGAACAAATCGTTGCAATTTATAATTGCTTCTTAGCTACCTTAGAAGCTGCAATGTACTCGGTATTTGTAGGTATGGATACCACAATATTTTATGAGCTTGACTCGCTCATGTCCTTTGCCTAACTGTGATACTAGATCAAATTGATCTAAAGATTACTAGTTTATGTCCCACAAAAACTAGTATACCTTCCTCTCCATATTCCAGGTACATATCATTTGTACTTTCCGAAGTACAAGATGATAGTTCTGACTGCATCACTTGCAGTGCTCCTGGAAATAATTGATATATGTCTATAATAAATTATATATTGGCAGTATCAATTATTGTACATAATATGGAATATGTGATTGATCCATCGCTAAAGCATATGGAATCAATTCAAAATTTTAATCTCTACACATGCTCCGAACATGTTAACCTGGATAGATTAATCCATGTGACATAGGCAACAATTCTGAACTTGAATTGTTCCAACTTGTATTTTTCAATACAATGTCACTCTAAGTATGATTGACTAGGACCAAGAAACCTTTGGATCTACCTGAGTGGATCCTGTTCCCTAGAACTTAGGTTGCTACTTGCAGTCAATCATTGGAGAATTTCTTTTAACCTAATATTATCTAACTGTAAGATCAAAATTTGTTTTTCCATATGTTTCCGAACATATTTTACTTGGAAAACATTGGCGCTCCCACTAACCTTTGGTAGAAACAAGGCAAAGATTCATTTATAATGAATGCTCTAAGATCTTATTGCTTACTTTATTCTAGAACCAGATTTCAGTAACTTGCAACCCTTATTGGCATAATTTGATGTCATCATCTCTTTCTGGTTGCGTCGTATAGACACCTTCCACAAAAGATGATCTTGACATCGAATGACCAATAAAAAGATCTTAGAAGTTCAGCTATGACAAGTAAAATTCTAATAGATTTAGGCGTACCGACTTGGTATAACCAATCGAGCCTTATTAGTAACATACTTGTACCATCCATGTATCATTATATTTGAATACCCACCGCAGTATTCAATTTATAAGCCCCTTTGCAATTTGATACCTGGAATCCATTATTGAATTTTAATTGATCTTTTCAATCTTATCTCATTTCCTTATACTACTTACTTGTAGGATTTATTATTCTCAATGAATAATATATCACCGAACGCAGTGAATATAAAACCATCACCATGGTTTCATACTTCCTACACAGTATGTGTCTCCAAAACATTCCTATTCCACATGTACATGTGGAACTTGTTCCCTATGCTGACCATTTGTGAATCTCGAGCATTGACTAAGTCCAAGTCAATTCAGCTCCCACTATCTCTAATAGATATGTTTACCCTTGTATAGAAATGTAGTCTAATACTTGAATACATCTTTTTATATCTTAGGGATTTAGGTAATATCTTAAGCAACTGTTAGGATAATTAACTTAGATGCACAATGTGTTTAACTTGATGCATGTTTGTTTAAATCCTAACAAATGCTTTGCATCTAAACATGTCCTATGACATAATGGATTTTCTATCATACTATGACTCATATGATATCCATTTTTCATTTTAGTTGGCATATTGGTTATGGGTTTAAACTGTTATTTTCCAAGCACATCATGAAATATAATAGAAGTTTCTGCAGGTTGTAACATTGATACAACTTACATCATAACTTTGATGTATAACATATGCGTTTAGGAATTGCTCCATGCTACATGTTTGTTGACCAATGTTAATATGTAAGACTCATCATCGATCCTCCTTATGAAAATCAATACGGTGATGCGAATAAGGTAACATGCGTTTAGGAATTACTCCATGCTACATTATCATAATCTATGATTGCTTGGTCAAGATATTCTTCGGTCTTCCGATCCAAAGCAACTCATATCTTCTGACCAAACTTATACTTAACTATTCCTTAATTAATTAAAGGAAACTTATGAAGTATCTTTACCTCTTTCTTTCTTTGGAATAGTTCACACTATCTTGTTGAACTAACCTCAGAAAGCTTTGTGGAATACCTTTATTTCTAAAGGTTTCTTTGTCTAGACTAAGGGTGTCAATAATACCATAGGTGTTTAGCTGTGCCGAGCCTAAATACCATACTAGGTATATAGTTGACATCCTCTTTTAGTTTTACTTGACAAAGAATCACATTGCCACAACTAGTTAGGTCTTACATTTTATATTCATCATGTATTGCCATTGATTCAAATAGTAGTGAACTATTTGTTGAGTATGTTACCTCAAACAACATTCATTCCAAAACATGGAATAATGTCTCATCATGTCCAAATGGGAACATGAGATAAATTTTTTTGGTTATACTCCACAACTTGTTCAATTTGAATCAATCACTTGGCAATTATAAGTTATGTGTTTCTCCCCGCTGACTTAGGAATCAACCTTTCTCAGCTGCTTGAAGAAGACAATTTACTTCTAGTAATGTTTCTCGACTTACTTGGTTATTGCATTTCAATACATATATGTAAAAAATAATATTGTATTTTAATACCCAAGAAGTATTTGAGAAAAAAATACCTTTATTTGATGAATATAAACTGAACGAGAAGCAGGTACTTGCTTCTTGTATTTCAATTTTTAAACTTCCATGAATTTATTTCATTATGTAATGAAAATAACCTCCTATTAAATAGCCATCCACTTTAGTTTTAAGGTAATGACGAAGGTGCCTTTGGCATAACATTCCATAGGCCTTTTTTGCTTTGTCATTCAATTTATTCTCCATAAGAATAAGAGATGGTGTTGTCTCCAATATTCTTATTACTTGGAGAATTTTACCTTAACGGTAATGAAGCGCTTACTCTATACGGTTCGTTTGTACCTTTAAACAAAACTAGAGTAATTGGGTGTAAAAGGTATAAGAATGGGATGAAATGAAAGATTATGAACTATCTTTCACTTTACACAAATCGATTGTAATCATCACATTCAAATCTTGCTTCACTTTCTCATCGAAAGGATCTTGGAGATGAGACTACATGTGATCATCATCCAAGTCTTGATGTAGAGACCACAACTAACATCAGAATTTGATGATATCATTATGACTGAACCATCATATGCTTTATTCATGAGTCTCCTATAAGCTGTTTTACACCCTCGCTTTTTAAGGTGGCTTAACAGGTTGGGACACAAGCACCTTGAATTTCCATTATGGTAGTAATGCGCGCAGGGGCCTATACTACACTTGGAATTTCATGCTTGGTTTAGACATTAACTTTGTCTAATATTTATCGCATTTTTATTGTGGTATTATTTTCCATTATCTACAAATATACTTTAGCAGATTGTACTTTTATGTGATTACCTAATCCGACATTAGTGATTATTTAATCATTAAATGTCTGCCACTAATTTTTCAAATTATAGGAACCCTCTGTACTAGAATCGGAATACTCTTGAGTATTATAGTGGGAAGGATCCCCGAACCTCCCTCATAGTCTACAAGCTAGGGATACACCACTACTCGGAGGGTCCAAGGTAGGCTTTTGACTAGCCAACTGTATTAGCTCACGGTTCCTTGATCTATTGAGTGAAGTACCAGCTTCAAAAATAATTTACTGATTTACTCAACGCTTGCCTCTAAAATTAAAAAAAACTAGATAAGGCTATATCTTTGCTGAAATTTTAGTTAAGTTGACCCACCACACAAATAAGAACTCCCCGGTAGTAAGAGGCACCCTCAGCTGAGGCATGAACCGGCACCTCGAACACCCGGTTTTGTTCAAACTTGAATGATGGAAGACTGTTTGTGACTTAATATTTTCTTTGAGGGTTTTATTGATTTTCTCTCGACGAATGTGATCCATTTCTATTAAACTTGTTCGTCTATGTTGTCGCGCTCACAACTGAACTTTAATAGAAAAACACACGCTGCTTCTTTATGCATTTTATTATCTATTATTTTATGTATTTTCCTGCTGTTCTAAAATGCATAAAATAATAAATAAATGCATAAAGGTAAAACTACTACCTGAATGGTCTTGAGCATCTAAACGACCTAAGCGCATCATACCTGAGTCGTATGCTTGACTCTTGATGCAGCCTGCCCTATCATGTATGTCTGCTGGTCTTCTGCAGTATCTCCATGTCTTGGTGGGGTCGACGTCACATCTTGGAGTACTGCCTCATCTTGGCGGAATCCACGTGTCATCTTCCACCATCTTCATCAACGTGCACCGCCTCAACTTGGCGGGGTCCACGTCGTTCGTCTTTGCATCGTCTCCATCCGTGATACAAGAATACTCACACGCAGGCGAGGGGGACTGGGGTATAAATGTACATCAAATCAATTGGACACGCAGGTCCTTATACATTTTAACCGAAAAATAGACGATGCGCAGACCATCTTTTAATTAATTACACACATCGCACGCAGTTTAAATAATTAATTAAATAAATAATTAAATGCAGACATTCTAGGGTCGGTGCTCAAGACCAGTAGACGGGTAACTAAAGCGTGATTAAAATTAAAATGCATAAATAAGTACGAGGGTTATTAAATTTAATTAAATTAAATGATTTAATAAATTAAAATAATTTAATTAATTATCAGTCATGTAATTAAATTAATTTTAATACTTAAAATTAAATAAATAAATTAATTAATTTAATTATAAAAATTAAATTAATTTTAACCTCGGGTATTAAAATTTATTTCACTACAATTAATATATTAATTAATTTAATTAATTAAATTAATTAATTAAATTAATTGATTTAACTTAACCCGAGTCAGGGGTTACCTGCTCGCTAGGAGGACTAGGCGGCGACCAGGTAACCTTGGCTAGGGTGCTCCCGGAGAGGAGCCGAGGCGGGCGACCGGTCGCGGCTGCACTGCCTATGCTTGCACTAGGCGGGTTTGCGCGTGGGTCTAGGGAGGGTCGGCCGGGGCACGACGAGGCTGGAGCGGACAGAGCGGCGACCCTGGACTAGTGCTGGTTGGCCGAGATCCTACCATGGCCTGGCTTCGGAAGCCCCAAACATCCGGATGCAGTAAGGGAAGTGGCATGGAGCAGGGTGCACCTCCTGCATCGGCATGAAAAGCTTGGTTCGGTGCTTGAAGGGTTGTGCGGCACTGCGGCCATCGGAGGCAGGGGTTGACCGGGAGAGGCCGGGTGCTGCGCGCTGCATGGAGGCCAGTGCGTGTGGAAAGCCGTTGCGGCGGCGTCTGGGAAGGGAGGCAGTGGCCAGGCGCTACAGTGGGAAGCATGTGCCGCAGTGCGCTGTGCGGGAGGGTGAACCATCCGGGAAGGGAGGTGATGGAGAGAAGGCCAGGACGACCTTGGGAGGAAGGTCGACAGGCGGCAGGCCGACCTGCTGTGTGCGGGGTGTGAGCGCTGCTGCAGGGAGTTCGGGGAGAGGGGCGCGGCTCCGGCGGAGGAGAAGCAGGCTGACATGGGGCTCAGCTGGGGTCTGGTCCGCCGGGAGAGGGGCAGGTGATGGGGTCCGAGCAGCCCTGGGCGGTGCGTCGTGGAATCGGGGCAGCCAGCGAGCCTACATGGGGTGCCCTCCTGTGCGGAATCCCGAGGGAGGAGACGCGCCGCGGCCAGGCTGGCCGCGACTCCTTTTTTTTCTTTTTGTTCTGCTTCAACGCGCCAACCCCATTCTCTCCCTTTCATTTTTTTCTGTGTTCTCTCTTCCACGTGCAAGACCCACGCCCCCCCCTTTCAAAGTCTTCAAGCATTTTTGTGTGTGTTGAAGACTTGACTGCAAGTCTTCCTCCCCTCTTTTTTTTATTTAACTTTCTAAAGTCTAAATAGCCTTTAGATATAATAATAATAAAATATTATTTTAATATAATAATTTTATTATTATTATAATTATATTATTATAATTATATCATTATAAGAATAATATAAATTATAATAATTATAATTATATTAAACATTTTAATACCCTTGTTCAAAAACGAAAACACGATCCATTCCAAAATTTCAAATGGCCATATCTTGGTCATTCGAAATTAGATTGAAATGCGGTTCAATCCGTTCTGACTGTTATTAAACCCTCTGTCTAATTTTATGCAAATTAATTTTATTTGGCTCAGAAAAACTACGCGACTCCCTCTGATACCACTGTTAGGTTTCTGGGGCCCGCAGCGGAAGCCGGTGGGCCGGGGATTTTAAATTTTTCGTCAGCGGGATGATGAAACTTGTCATCGCCAACGATCCGAGCCCCAGAGAGGTCTGAGGATCTCACGTAGATTATTAATAGCACAAAATTAAAATGAAAACGTACCCGTTTCAAATTCAGGATATCACTCCCCGTTGCTGCATCATTACACACCCCAAGCCTAGACGGGAAGCATCACGAAACACATCAAACATCACCCCTTACTCTGGAAACCTAAGCACTAGGGTATTGACCAAATTCACATTCAGATGGTCGAACTCTACCTGGCACTGCTCACTCCACACAAAATCTTGGCCTTTTCTAGTCTGAGCCGTCAATGGAGCTGCTACTCAAGAGAAATCGGGTACAAACCTCTAGTAATAGCCTGCCAGACCGAGAAAAATATGCACCTCTACCACATTCTTGGGTGCTTCCCAAGAAACAACTACCTCTACCTTTGACGAATCTACTACTACACCCTGCTGAGACACTAAATGTCCAAGGAAGTGGACCTCCCATGTCAAAAACTTTCACTTGGACAACTTTATGTAGAGATGGTGGTGTCGAAGGGCCTCTAGGATAGTCCTGAGATACTCGGTATGCTCCTCCTCTGAATTTGAGTAGATCAGGATGTCATCGATGAATAAAATAAAGAATTAGTCTAGTAACTCATGAAAGATAGAGTTCATAAGCTCCATGAACACGACTGGTGCATTTGTAACACCGAACGACATAACCATGATGTTGAAGTTCCCATACCTGATCCTAAAAGCAGTCTTCATGATGTCATCCTCCTTCACCCTCAACTAGTGATACCTAGACCATATATTGATCTTAGAAAACCAACTTTTTCCCCTTCGATGTTTGAAAATATCATCTATCCTCAGGAGAGGGTAACAGTTCTTGACCATTACCTAATTCAACCTCCGGTAGTCTATACACAACCTTAGACCACTATATGTATTCTTCACAAACAAGACCGAAGAACCCCATAGTGAAACACTAGGCCGGATAAATCCATTATTCATCAGATCGTTAATCTATATCCACAACTCCTGTCTCTTAAAAGACACCATCCGATAAGGATCCATCGAAATCAGACTAGCATCGAGTTGTAAGTATATACCGAACTGAATGTCACATTGAGGGGGTAGAGTCACAACCTCCTTAGGGAAAACATACAAGAACTATATGAAAACTCCCCAGACCTACACCATCTCAACATCCACTTATTTCACTGACAATTCAACCAATAAGGAAATGAAAGTATCCACATACCGAATACCCATCAAACAACTCTGCTCGCCAATGAAAGCCACATGCTAGGCACCCATGTATGAAAACATGACTCTTCTCTGGAATTAGTTGATAATAGAATGAAAAAATTATAACCAGTTGATGTTGAGGATAACAATGCATGGATGCATCTGTAGCATAAAGAGATCCCCACTAGACTGATGTAACCCCAACATTAGTCTACATCCCTGACAAACATCAAACAAGCTAGTCTGACCTCTTACCGGTGTACTCAACACTAAGGGAATGGAAAGTATCTCTATGTATAGTCCCAGAGCATAGTATATATTGGGTGTAATGAAGGATCATGAAACTCTTGAATCAAACAAGGAACAAACAAGAGTACTGAACAAACCGATCGTACCTCGAATGATCTTTGGCCTTGATAGAACTACTACCTCTGCGGCGTGCAACTGACCATTCCCAACTCCTCTTCCCCTATATTGTCAGTTACCTCCCTGACCACGCTAGAGTTAAGGTCCCTATGGAATGACCTAAGGTCGACCTCTTCCCACTACATCTCCCCTTAGTACAATAGGAGCCTACTGTACTTTCTGCTAAAATGGCCTGGCTGACAATTACTGCTGAGGCGGGCACTGGACCTACCCACCTCCACTGTAATGATCTAAAACTGGAAACTAACTCTGAAGGTTACCATGACCTCCACAAGTGAAACACCTCGGTCCTAATACTATAGGAAAAGGACAAGTACCTGAAGGTAGGAACTGAAACTGCTCGGGTCGGCTCCCTACTGAAAGAAACCTGGAAGGTCCTAATGCCTGGGACCTACCGCTGATAGATTTCCTCTTCACATATCCCTACTAGTTCCCCTCTCATTATAGACCTCCTCATGAATTCATCCTTTCCACTACCTCAGTCTTATTATAAACCTCTAAGTATATCAGTATGGTGAAGGGAGTAGAAGCATTATGGAGGGAAGGATGGAGTGCCTCCTCTAAGCGTCTTGCCCGAGACTCCTCATACGGAAAGAGATCCATAACAAAACATAGGAGATCCTTGAACTTGATCCCTAATTCCATCACTGACATACTCCCCTACTTGAGGGAGAGTAGATCCTGCCTCTTCTCAACCTTCATCATTAAAGAAAGGAATTCTACCCGAAATTCCTTCTCAAAGTCATACCACAAAACATCGGTCTCCTTCCTCTCCCCAAGGTAAAGCATCCACCACTAACATGATTCCCCCATCATCTGGTTCACTACCAGGGAAACCCAGTACTCTATCGGAGCCTAGATCAAACTGAAAGTGATCTTTAGGTCCTTGAGCCAAGACTCCATCTCTGTGTCCAAGACACTACCCTCGTACTTTCCCAGAGTTTGTCACTGGAAAGCACGAAGGATCTTTTAACACTGATTGTCCTCCTATAGATCAACCCTCTGCTGATCAATTGGATTCTCTTCCTGAGACTCCATTTCCTAAGCCACTTGTGGATGAATATTGGGTGCGATAGATGAAAGGTAAACAAGGAATTATTACGACCGAGTAGTAGGTAATTTATTTAGAATTAATTGTTTATTTTAATTTCCTAAAAATGACTAAAACAAACAAGAACAAAAGTAATCATGATGCATATACCTTTCCTAGGGTCTCTACCTCGCAAATGGTGTAGCCTCATTTGGTCATTCAGTAAGCTCAGATTCCTTACATCGAATCTTGGGGGGCCCTAAAATCCCGTGTCCTATTTGGTCTTCCCTGGCCCATGTCACGCACCAAGATCGCCTAACACTACTACCCTACCATTAAATGCAATACTCAATGGGCCTAACTCCGAACTCTATAATATCTATCAACCATAAAGATTTGATACAATTCTATCATGACCCACCTTCTTTAAGATGAGGGAAGGGATAACAAGATGTTGAGACCTTTCTTCCTCAAGATGAAGGAGAGATAATGACCCCCCCGAGTCCCACCACCAATAGGAACCGGGGTGGAAACCAACACCAAGGGTATTAAATCTCACAAAAATGGTAGGAATTGACCTTTTTATAGTAATAAAGACTGGTATATAAGATGCTTCCACCTTAAACAAATCCAATACAAACATATATATAAAGAAACCAAAATCCACCCCACATGCATGTTTAAAGTAAAACTTCTAGAAATAAAAAAACCCCAAAGTACCAAAATAAAACTAACCAGTGACACAACAACCATCCCCAACATCCAAGCTAGTAAGGTCTAGCATGGTATGCATTATCTCCTTAGAAACCTGAAAAAAAATTTATATACATAGGGTGAGTATACAAGTATACTCAGTAGGGAAAAACCAAAGTCACCCATGCACAAGTGGGAGAAGCATACTAATGCCCCTATGAGAAAACAATAGAAACTCAAAAGAACCTAAGAAGGTATACTATCCACCCCAACCTCACCAAGGAAGGATCACTAAATAACGCAAGTCAAGTAAAGTGGTAAGCACATCGATATTTGGGTACCCCACACCACTTCCCACTGATTAACTGCTCATCCCTAATAGAAAACATCCTGACGCTACAATGCTCTTCCACAAGTCCCACTATCACAACCTGCCCACACACACCTGAGCCAAAAACCACATCACATCTCACACACAATCACATGGACCTAACAACCACACCGCGACCTACCTGAAGAGTCTAGGGCCACCAATTCCTAAAAGAGGGAGCCGAGAAGATCCAATAACTAGACATCCATCCTCCCACCAGGATGTTGGTTTGGCATGTAGTGATCAACATGGGTAGGGTGTATAAAGAAAAAAAAGGAACTACATGTATATATATAGGTACCAAACACTTATCCCGACCCGTGGGTTTCAAAATAACAACCATCCCACACAAAAAATTTCCCTACTGCCAACCCTACATGCTTGTACCACCATGAACAACGATCACTTCCATAAGTTGATAAATGAAAACTTCTTCACTACAAGCCAAAACTAGAAACATACCCTCAGCCAATTCATTTAAACAATTGTCATTCTGTATTATCAATTCATTTATTTATTTATTCCATCCCTACCTAGGAAACTACCAAACACTACAAACATTATAAGGTGAAGCAACCATACCAACCACTGCCAAAGCCAAACAAGGAAATAAGGGACAAGGTAAAAGAATCAATTCTAACACCCATTCATAAAAACCAAAATCACCCAGCTTGTAGTCCTACTACACACTCCCCTCTCTTGAACACCCGTTCAACCACTGCCACTATCATTCTTCAAAGTCATGCTGCTCTGTCCTTCCTCTAAACAAGTAAACCCCCAACACACCTCATCACATCCCCACTCGGTAGCCCTAATTCATAACAACACCATACCCAACACACCTATAAACATGAACATGAAACAACCCAGTCCCATAGCCCCACTTCCCAACCACTTCCCATATGCAGTCCCACTACATAACAAGTTCATCCATTCCACAATCAACCAATATCTCAACCTGATATAACATCACACTGCCCATACCACCCCATATACACAACCACACCCCCAGTCGCAACACCACACTACCAGAATAGACACAAGTCCGAACATAAACACACATAGCACACAACCACACCAACAAGAAAAGGTTTATTCAGATTTAGAAAACACTCATACTTTAATTCCACTTTATAAAACATGAGTTTTCACATAAAAAGTTCAATCCAATGGCATCAATTTATTTAACCTAATATACATGGTTAATTTTTTTTATAATTATATGGTTGTTCATGGAGTATAAAAAATAAGTATTCACAATCCATATAGAGCGCAAATAGGGACCACCAACAACCATGATTTTCAGAAGGCATACAACCCTTACAAAACAAGGATAACATATAAAAAAAGCAATCATAATTTTATTCCCGACCCCTTATTTATTAATTATTATTATATTTGTTAAATATAGGTCCAAACCTATTCAAAAGGGTACATGATTACACCACCCCGCATGATACATGCTTAAAAGAGAGACTAAGGGATCCCTACTCAGAATAACAGACGATCAAATTTTTTTCCTTGCATAAAAAACAGGGGGTCGTGCGAGTAGCAGTAAGGAATGAAGGGGAAAACTGAACAGACCACTACAGCACAGGCGTACGACTCCTCAGGGAATATAGGTTCTTTACTCACCAAGAGAAAGCGAAAGGGTTCAAAGGAAGAGAGGATTTTGGTTTTAGAAAGGATAGATCCTTAACCATATGAGAAAACTATTTCAAAGACCATTAAAGACGAATCATGATCAAGACCACATGGTTTAGAAGTCAAAGGAATATTCAGGTTTTTAGAAGATAAATACAATTTGAAATGGACCAAAAACTCATTAAATATGGAATTTAATTAATTTAATGTTAAAGAAAGCGTCAAAGGGAAAAAACTGGAAAAACTGGGAAAAATTGGAAATGAATCACCGATGGGTGAGTCACCAATGCAAGTCACCGACAGATGAGCCACCGACACTGATCCACTGATGTATGAACCACTGACACCGAGCCACCCACATGACTTTCTGATAGTGAGTCACCAATGCGACTCACCAACACCTTACTCACTGATTGACAACCTACTGACGCCTTGACCTACTGATGCCCTGATTAATTGATGACCTGACTCACCAATGCCCTGACTCACTGGTTCCCTAACCTACTGATGCCTCGAGTCACCAATGCCAACCTACTAATGCTGAGCTACCTACACAACTCACTGATACCTGACTCACTGATGGAAAAAACTGGAAATTTTGACAAACTCTTGAAATGAGGCACCGTTGCCTCCCAGAACACCCCAAACACTAAATTTTGACAAAGTAATGGGCCACGGAGGTCTGGGACATTACAAGAACCAGGGTTCCTTGAATTTTAGGGTCTTATGATTAGGACCATATATTGTTAATCATATGAAATATTTCTTGAGAAATATTTCATCGGTAGGGGCATAATGTATTCCCCATCCATCATGATTAATGAGTAATCTCCATTGGGATAGACCTTATGTATGATTTAAGGTCATTCACACTTCGGTTCAAGCTTCAAGGTTTTTTCTAGTATCATTGGAGTTTTAGGAGCTAAAACCAGTTCTCCTTGAAGTAATGAATAAAGATGAAATTTCTTGTTCAAAACTTGTGTTATTCGATTTGGTGAACCACCAAGTGTTGCAAGGTATGGAAACTTTTCTCATCAAGTCACTATAACTCATCCAACCACTTCTATGATTACCCATAATCTGAGAGTTGTACACAAATATCTATTAGGAGTAAGAGAAATTAGACCTCAATGAGTATCACTGCCTATGTTCTATAAAATAGTGAATACGGTGTCACCTGAGTAGCAATGCAGGTTATAGTGTGGTGGGCCCATAAGGCGTCCAAGAGTTTATCAAGCCAATTTTTTTTCTATATACACCATTTTCTATAGAGTATTTAATGGTTTTTTTATCAAAATCATCTATCTACCCATTTTTCATTGTACGGTAGTAGGAATAATGGTTGGATTTTATATAGTACTACTGGTATAATTTCTTTAATTTGAAAGAGAAGAAGTTGGTGTCTTTGTCCATTAGTATTATGAGAGGGACACCAAATATGGTAATGATTTTTGACTTCATAAAATTGATGATAATCTTGGTCCTGACTTCTTTAAGAGGTACTGCCTTAGCCCATTTGGAGAATAAGTCAGTAACAGTAAGGATTTATTTGAACTGTTTGACCATAACTAGGGGTACGACCCTACAACATCCATTACCCATATGGAGAATGACCATGAGTATTTAGAAGTGTGTAGAAACTCTAGAGGATGATGGATGAAGTTGGAATGCACTTGGTAGGAATAACACTTTTTGATGAATTGTGTGCAATCCTATATCATTGAAGGCCAGAAATACCCAAACCCCCTGATTTAGTGAGAAATATTGGTTCCAAACTAATGGAAACCATAAGGATCAGCATGGAATTCCTTCATGGTGGTATTCATATCCTCTCTATCAATGAATTTGAGGATAACTCCATCGAAGCTTCATTTATAAAGAACCTTCTGATGACCTGAGCTATCATAGAGAGTGAAATCGACTGTTTGTCATCAAATCTATTATTTTATAGCTATGTATGATGGAAGGGTCACATTTTGGAGGTATTCAAGGATGTGAATCATCTATCCATTTGCAGAATTATCTGTTTCAGTGGTGGAGTTGTCCCTATTGATATCTTCCATACTAATTTGAAAAAATACTGATATTATTCTAGGATGGGTGATGTTGATGACTGTTTTATCCTGATCTAGATCTACCAAGGCCATATAAGCATTTGATAATGTGTCTGACTAATAATTTTTTGAACACAAAACATGATTTACTGTTGGATCAGAGGGTAATTATACCATAAACCCTTAAACAAAATTAATTAGGGGGATTAACTCTTCTTTTCTAATGGCATAATAACCATTGATAAATTAATCACTAACTCAAAGTCACATTTTATTATTAGGTGAGTCAATGGTACTGGAAAATATAATTCTAATCCTGCAATGAGAGCTTG
The DNA here is from genome assembly GCA_963277665.1 of Viscum album. Lineage (NCBI taxonomy): Eukaryota > Viridiplantae > Streptophyta > Magnoliopsida > Santalales > Viscaceae > Viscum > Viscum album. The sequence goes on along the minus strand of OY728163.1, from coordinate 1,849,919,963 downwards.
GTATTTGGACTCATTATTAGTGAAACCTTTTGATAGTAGGAAGGAGTAGGGTATAACTGTCTTTGCTGAAAAAATGAGAATGACTCCCAACCCAATTTTGTTCAGCTTGGGGTATTCCATCCTCTTTCCAGTTGGGATTCTAGATGCCCCATCGAAGTAAATTTCTCACATTTGGGTATAGTCTTGAAGGAAGATATCCTCATCTAGCAGTTCAGTACTCATTGCTACTTCTTCTGTAGAGGCATGTTCTACCAGGAAATTTGCTAAGGCTTTCCCTTTTATCGCCTTCTATAGTATTAATCGTATATCGAACTATTATATAATGAACACCCATCATGCCAAATTTCTAGTAAACATGGAATGATTGAGGATATATTTGACTGGGTCATTTCGAGAGATCAAATGGACCTCATGGTGCTGCAAATAGTGCCTTAATTTCTGAACTATAAAAATCAGTGTCAAATAGTTATTCTCGATATCTAAATACCAAGACTCGGTGTTGATCATGGTATGACTAAGATAATAAAGGTTTTTTTCACTACCAGTGTCATTTTTCTATGTGAGGAAGGCCCCCAACAACCATTATTGAGTTTTCACATATAATATGAGAAGCTTTCCTTCAATTAGCGACATCAATATTGGTGGGATCAAGAGATATTTCTTGAGGCTATTGAATGCTTCTTGGCAGTCATCAATCCACTAAAATAAAATCCCTTTCTTAATCAACATGGTGAAGTGGAAACACTTACCTATGAGGTTTAATATGAAGCATAAAATTTAGGAAAGGTGTCCCTGTATTCCTCTCAACTCTTTGAGGTTTCGAGTGGGTGACATACCCAGGATTTCCTTAGTCTTTTTAGGGTCAACTTTGATGTCATGATGTCATACTATGAAGCTAAGAAATTTTCCCGAGGTTGAAATGAACCAATGTTTTATCAATGAAATCCCCTTCTTATAATTATGTCTTATAGTATAATCATATAATATTACATATATAATACAATAAAAACTGTATAAATAAAGAACAAGTGAAACAAAAAGTATCTCTAGAAGTTAAGGAATGTATAATGATGAAATAGTAACTTGACCTTTGGAATAGTAATGTGACCCTTATGAATGGTAAACCAACCAATTGAATAGTAACCTGACTAATAAAAGTATAAAGAAAATTTCTCCATCTTATAAATGATAATATGATATGATTATATCATAGTATAAGTAAGTAAATATTTTAAAAATTATTAATTAAGTGTTGGTATTTTTGTAAGTCATGTATATTTAATCACAATTTTATGATTAATTTAATAATTTTAAAGAAATTTTATTTTCATAAAATTTATTCATAAATAAGTATTCTGATGACTAATTATTATAATATAATTTTAAGAGACCTTAATTAATTTTTCAAAGTGTTAGAAAAGCAATTTTAATTTTAAAATCTGTATTTTTCAAGTAAATTATGATTTTAATTAAAAATTAAATTTCTCATATTTAGATAATTATTTTCATAAAATAAAGTTTATTTTTTGATTCTATATTTTTAAAAATTGTTGGGGTGAATTTTTGGGATTTTTCTAAAATACTTGAATTTTTGGTGAATAGTAAAATACGATAATTTACGGTAAATGATAAATAAATAAATTTATGCATCATGCTTGAGTAATAGATGATGTAAATGGACATTGGTTCGAACTAAAATTCTCTATTTACTATTTTTTTTCACAATAATAAATACTATTCATAGTCTTGAGCAAAAAAAATAAACTAATGATTAAAATAATGGGAAACCCCTCCCCTCCCTCATTATAAATACCACCCTCTTTACCTCCTCTCCTCACACCTCTCAAGATTTTTTGACTAGTCCAAATTATGATCAAATATATCCATAAGACATCTTCCCATGTCTATCAGCCCTTTTTCTCTTAGAAATACCAAATCCTCTCCCCTAAAGAGGTTCTCAAGGAAGATATATTCAAGAGGTAAATTCCTCTTTTCATTTCTTTTATTTTCTTTCAAGTTCCTTTCTTTATTTTTCTTTCCTCACCTAATTTCATCCAAAATTTATGATAAATAAAGTACCTTAAATGTACTATAATTTTTTTTTATGATAATTAAATAATTCATCATCATCTCTCCTTTCCCCTCCTTTTATACTAGAAATGAAAACACCATCTGAGATGTGTTAATTTATCACATTCAAGGATAACGAGTTTTCAATTTCTATTACCATATTTAATTCTATTCATGAAACCATTTTTATGTTTTAAATAGATTATAATATATTTATTATAACTTATTTAAGGTTTTTAAATCTTTTTTTCACATGATATTAATTTATAAAGCAAAATGTGTTCGATGTGATAAAAAACCGTCAATTAACCAAAACAATTATCATTAAAGTTTTATATAATGATTCATCTTCACTAAAAATAACCAAATGAATTTTATAAAAATATAATATTTTTTATGTTAACTAATAACATAAAACTTTAATTATGGATAACCATTCTCAACTTACATTTTTATCCTTACATGTATATAAGTAAACCAATCATGAAAACTAATGAAACAAATGCTCCCAAACAATGAAATTGAACCTCTTAACCCATAAAAAAGGTCATGAATGAACTTAATAAGGTTATAATAAATCAATTAAATTAATAATAGGTTATTTAAATATTAATTAATGAATTTAATTTGGTTATCTAGGACATTAAGATCAAGTGAAGGACACCATCAAACTTACGGAAAGAGATTCTACCCGAACCTCCATTATTCCTTCAGGTTGCTATATCTTTCTTTTTACCCAAATGAAGTTATCAATTATTTTTTATGTACATCTTATAAATGATTTTTAAATTCTCAAAAATTATTTATCAAGGTAAATTAATCATTCTCTTTCAGGGATATACATGTTTTTAAGTGGTTCCCTCCTCTATACTTCTCGATAAGCAAACCCGTTTAAGGGAACTTCCCAAATTCTTACCCAATTCCAAGTGCACTATATAATCTGTTTTAAGCCACAATTATTTTTATAAAACCAATATTTTTATTATTAAAACATTCTCGGTTCACTTATGGTTTTATATAAGCGATTATTCCCTTTTCTATTTTAAGCGATCTTTGATATTTTCCTTAAACCGTACTAAAATGTTTTAATTACAAAGTTTCTTAAATGATCTTTTTACATGTTATCACTTAAAATTGAGATCAATTATCATGATATATACCTATTATACCTTATTAATGTCCATTAATGATCTAATTCCTTTCATTCAAGGACACTTTTATGATACGCCCATTTGTTATGCTTTATGACATGAACATGATACCCAATTCTTACCATGGGTAACCCTTATGTTTATATATAATTGATTATGTATGATTATATATGTGGAAATCATATTCACAGACATTTTATGATGGGTTCACTTAGATAGTGATACAATTAATTGGGTAAATTTTAGTCTCGTGAGACGTTATGTGCAATAGTCTTGGCAGTTAGCCTTGACTCATGCTACCATGAAAAATAGTTTTGGTGGTTAACCTTAACTTGTGATCCTCTATGTGCAATGAGCCTGAACTCATGATAAAGTCATGTTTTATGTTTCTTCTACATTAATATGACTCTATGTTTATATTTTATGATTCCATATGTCCCATACCCTTTTATATCATTATGTCATGCCTTCTAACGCATGTGCTAAAGCTTTTTTCTTATGTTTATTCCCTTACTGGGATTTTTAGCTCATCCCTTTATTCATGTTATCCCCAAGTTATCCTATTAAGATGTATTAGAAAAATTTAATTTAGGATATCTTTATTAATATTAAATAAATAAATGTTTTATTTAGTCCCATGTTTTCAGTTTTATGTACCTAGTCTTCCAAGACACTAGACTTTACGATCCTTGTCTTGTAATACGATGCTTTATTATAATTAAAATCATATAATGATATGTGTAAAAGTATAGGGTCACTATAGTTGGTATCAAAGGATGGTCTATTTAATTTTGGAGATTAGAAATAGAGAACTTTAGTAAGAACCTTAGGGATGAGACTAAGTTCCTAAATTTTGGTAAGTATAGAGTAAGTGGTTTATTAAGAAAATACATCCTTGTCTATATACAAACAAGTGGATGTGGCTTTGGCACAAATGTATATAGGGGTAAAACCTAAAAACACCACTTTGAGATATAATCAAATGGGAATTGGTTTATAACAATGGGCCTTGATGCACTCCTAGTTTGACACCCTCGGGGGATATGCTTTGGTAAATTTATAAGCTTAGTATAAACCATTATTAAGGGAACAAAAAAAGCCCATAAGAATTAATATGAGGAAAAAAATCATGGATAACCTAGATTGAAACCTATAGAATCACAAGTTAGGATATACTTTTCCATTAAGGTTTTATCCTTTTATGTTTAAAGTTTACTTTTTTATTCTTATTATCTAAGTATTCAAGCCCTCTAATTGTATTTTCTTTTTTTAGTTAATGGAGGGAAATATAGGAACACACCCCAACAATCAATTTGCTAGGCAATGTGATGATTTACCTAATGATATGCCAAATATGATGGAAATGGGTGCTCAAAACTTCATGATAGTACTTGATCAGCTGGATCAAGTTATGAATAATAACTTGAATCACGTGGAACTCCCTCCTCTAAGGAAAGAGCAATTTACCATAGAATACTTCATGTGGAAAAGGTCTCTCATGTTTAGTGGATCTTTTGATCCCCTCCTTGCGGAACAATGGATTAACTCTATTAAAAAGACATTCTCTATCCTCCAATGCATAGAAGAAGACAAATTCATATTAGTGGTCTATAATTTTGATAGGGAAGATGATCAGTGGTGGATAATTATCAAGAATATGAAGTCCTAGGAGGAAATTGATTCCATGGATTATGAGGAATTCAAGAATTTTTTTTCAATAAATATTTTCCTCAAACCCTTTGTCTCAATATAGAAAGAGAGTTCCTTGGAATTAAGCATAAGAAAGATGAGTCCATTGGGGTGTATGAATAAAATTTTACAAGGATTGCAAGATAATCCATTGGCTTTGTCATGAACACCATAAGCAAGTTGGATTACTTCTTTAGTGGTTTAAAGTCGAGTATATGAAAAGTGTTGGCGATTCGAGACTTCTATAGTTATGAGGAGATTTTCTATTGTGCCCTCAAGGTTGAAATGGAGATCAAATACTCTCAATAGTCTTGTGGTCCTGGTGAAAAAAAGTGGAAAATGGAGTCTAATATGGGTGGTTTGGAAAATAAATCCCATGATATAAAGAAAATCGAACATCCCATGTGTCAAAATTGTGAGAAGAAGAATCCGAGGAACTATCTAAAGGGAACTGAGAATTGGTTAAAATTTGGAAGAATGGGACACATGGATAAAAAATTCTAAAGGGATATGAATAATCCCATTAACGTGGAAAAAGAAAGGAAGGTTCAGATCAACACTCATCCTATAGTGTAGTGTTACATCTTCTAGGAACATGGGAATTATACGAACAATTTCCCTAAGCCAAGGGTTATCAGAGGTAATCAACAACAATATCCAAGAAAACAAAAGAGGGATTATGCTATCACTACTACTAATGTGGAGCCAAAAAATGATGTGGTGATAGGTACACTAGTTATTCAAGAATAGTGAACATATTATTTGATTCTGGTTCTACGCATTCTTTCATATCTTGAAAGTTTAGTATAACTATTAAAACAACACCTTAACATTTGGAGATTTAGTTATCTATGAGAATAGAAAATGGTAAAATTATTGAATCTAAAGTATATAACTCCTCCCTGGTTAATTCTTGTGGACTGAACCTCCCAAAAAATATTATCATACTTCCACTGGTGGAGTTCGATGCTATTTTGGGCATGGATTGGCTATCTTTATAAAAAGACAACATTAACTGTTGGGAAAGGGAGATCACTCTTCAAATACTAGAGTATCCTCCAATCTCGTACAAGTGTAAGGAGGAAGATGGATCTCCTTCAGAATAATTATCTCAAGTGTAGATAATGTTACCTTTTGAGAAATCATATCTTAATCAAATGATTGAGATAAATGAGACGATACTTATTGAAGATATGCCCATAGTGAGGGATTACACTGATGTATTGCCTTAAGAATTGATTAGCATTCCTCCTGATTGAGGGGTTGAGTTCTGAATTGAACTTATTCCTAGATCCATACCTATATTAAATACACCTTATAGAATGACCACTGTTGAGATGGAAGAGCTCAAGAAGCAGTTATATGAGAATCTAGAGAAGGGTTTTATACGCCCGAGTGCTTCACCATGGGGTACACCAGTCCCATTTATTAAGAAGAAGGATATATCAATGCGCCTCTACATTGATTATCATAAGCTCAATAAAATCACGATAAAGAACAAGTATCTCCTACCTCAAATAGATGACTTGTTTGATTAGCTATGTGGGGCCAATTATTTCTCTAAGGTGGACCTTCAGTTGGGATATCACCAATTAAAGGTGAGGAAGGAAGATATTCCCAAAACTACCTTTTGAATGAGGTATGAACACTATGAGTTCATAGTGATGCCCTTCATACTCACTAATTATCCATAAATATTCATGGATTTAATGAATATAGTCTTTAGAGATTACCTTGAAAAAATTATGGTAGTATTTATTGATGATATTTTGATATACTCTATGAACAAGGAGGAACATGAGGATCATTTGAATACTGTGCTGATGACATTACGAAGGGATAAAATTTATGAAAATTATATTAAATGTGAGTTTTGGATAGAGTAAGTATCATTATTGGGGCATGTTATCACTAGTAAAGGAATATATGTAGACCCTTTCAAGACAAAGGCAATTGAAGAGTGGCCCAGGACAACATATATAACAGAGATCCAAAACTTTCTAAGTCTAGTTGGGTATTATCAATGATTTTTGAATAACTTATCATGATTGTCAAACCAAATTTCCAAGATGACAAAGAAGGGAGTGAAGTTCTTCTGGACTTAAGAATGTGAGGAAAGCTTTAAGGAGCTCAAAAAGAGGCTTATCACTGCACCAATACTCACACTCTCGATAAGTGGAGAACTCTTTGTGATGTACAATGATTATTAAAAGAAGGGATTAGGCTGTGTGATGATTCAAAATGATAAAGTGATAGCCTATGCCTCAAGTAAGCTGAAAATATATGAGAAAAACTATCCCATACATGATCTGGAGTTGGTGGTAGTGATCTTTGCATTGAAAATCTGGCAGCATTATCTTTATGGAGAGAATTGTGAGATACTGATCACAAGAGTCTCAAATATATATTCACATAGAAAGAGATTAATATGTTCCAATTAATATGGTTAGATCTCATCAAGGATTATGACTGCTCAATCCACTACCATCCTGATAAGGAAAATAAGGTGGCTGATTCTTTAAGTAGAAAGGATCCTATATCTTTATTAAAGACGTGAATTGAAAAGGATCCAATCTTCTTATATTTGTAGAGGATAGACATGGGAATAATTAAGGGAGGAATATAATCAATCCTTTCTCAAATGATTTCTCAACCATCCTTTATGGTGAAAATAAAGTATGCTCAAAGAAATGATGTAGAAATTCAAAAAAAGGTAGAAGCTATAAAAAATGGGAAATACTATGAGTTCACGATTGAAAAGTATGGAGTCGTAATATTTGGGTCATGATTATGTGTACCATCTGATCTAGAGATAAAGAAGGATCTTCTGAATGATGCACATAGCTCAACCTTCTCTATTCACCTAGGGAGCACAAAGATGTATCAAGATCTCTGGGAGAATTATTGGTGGGACAATATGAAGAAGAAGATTACTGAGTATACATCAAAGTGCCTCGTATGTCAGCAAGTGAAGGTTGAAAGGAAAAATTCTAAGGGGATGATGAAACCACTACCCATACTAATATAGAAGTGGGAGAACATCCCCATGGAATTTGTCACTGGACTTCCAAGTACATCTAGAGGAAACAATGATATATGAGTTATTTTGGATCATCTTACAAAGATATCTCACTTTATCGCAATTTCGGAGGACTTATCATTGGATAAAATTACATGGATATATATCAAAGAGGTGATAAGGATGCATGAAGTTCCACTATATACTATATCTGATATAGATCCTAGATTCACCTCAAAGTTCTGGAAAAGTATCTAGCATGCTCTAAGCACTCAATTGAACTTCAGTACAGCCAATCATCCTCAAACTGATGGACAATATGAGTGAACTATTCAGACATTGGAAGATATTTTGAGAGAATGTTCTATGGACTTCAAAGGAGGGTGGGACCAACATCTTCTACAAGTTGAATTATCTTATAACAATAGTTTCCACTCTAGAATTAAAATGGAACCATATGAAGCCCTTTATGAGAAAAGGTGTAGGAAAATGACATATTGGTATAAAGATAGTGAGCGTAAGCTACTAAAACCTAAAATGGTTGAAGAAATGGTGGAGAAGGTGAAAACAATTCAGCAACACATCAAGGTAGCCCAAAGTTGATAGAAGATTTATGTAGACAGTTGTCGATGATACCTTGAGTTCAAAGTTGGAGACATGGTATTCCTCCGCATATTTCTATAGAAGAAGGTCATGAGGTTTGGGAAGAAAGGAAAGCTAAGTCCCAGGTACATCGGCCCCTTCGAGATTCTCGATCGTGTTGGAGTTGTGGCCTATTGACTAGAACTTCCACATTCCATGTCTAAATTACATGATGTATTCCATATATTCCTCTTAATGAAGTACATACCAGACCCTTCACATGTACTCTCTTTAGAGGTGGTACAGTTGGAGAACAATATTTCTTACGATGAGCAGCCAGTGAAGATCTTGGATCATAGAGATAAATTTCTATCCAATAAGACTACTCACCTGGTCAAAGTATTATAGTAGAACCATAAGCATGAAGAGGCAACATGGGAACTAGAAGAGGCAATGGAGGAAAAGTACCCACACAAGTTTACGACTTATAATATAAAACAAAATTTCGAGGGAGAGATTTCATAAGGGGGGAAGAATGTAACAACCTAATATTTTATCAATGAAATTACCTTATTATAATTATTTATTATAGTAAAATCATATAATATTACATATAGAACACAATACAAACCTTATAAAGGAATAAGGAGTGAAACAAAAGGTATCTCTAGAAGTTAAGGAACATATACTGATGAAATAGTAACTTGACCTTTAGAATAGTAATGTGACACTTATGAATAGTAAACCGACGAATTGAATAGTAACCTCACTAATGAAAGTATAAATAAAATTTATCCATGTTATAAGTGACAATATGATATAATTATATCATAGTATAATTAAGTAAATATTTTAAAAATTATTAATTAAGTGTTGGTATTTTTGTAAGACATGTATATTTAATTAAAATTTTATGATTAATTTAAAAATTTAAAAGAAAAATTATTTTCATAAAATTTATTCATAAATAATTATTTTTATGGATAATTATTATAAGATAATTTTAAGAGACATTAATTAATTTTTCAAAGTGTTGGAAAAGCAGTTTTAATTTTAAAATTTGTATTTTTCAAGTAAATTATGATTTTAATTAAAAATTAAATTTCTCATATTTAGAAAATTATTTTCATAAAATGGATTTCATTTTTGAATTATACACGTCAAAAAATGGTTGGGGTGTTTTTTTGGATTTTTCTAAAATACTTGAATTTTTGGTGAATAGTAAAATACAATAATTTACGATAAATGCTAAATAAATGAATTTATGCATCATGATTGAGTCATGGATGGTGTAAATGACCATAGGTTCTAACTCACATGATTTATTTACTATTTTAGGTCACAATAATAAATACTATTCATACTCTTGAGCAAAAATATTAAACTAATGATTAAAATAATGGGAAGCCCCTTTTCTCCTCCACTATAAATACCACCCCTCTTTTCCTCCTCTCATCACACCTCTCAAGCTTTGTTACTAGTAATTTTTTTGCTCAAATATATCCCTAATCCCATATCCCACGTCCTTAATCCCTTTTTCTCCTCATAAGATCAAATTCTCTCCCCTAAAGAGGTTCTCAAGGAAGATATATTCAAGAGGTAAATTCCTCTTTTCATTTCTTTTATCTTCTTTCAAGTTCCTTTCATTCTCTTTATTTAATCACCTAATTTCATAAAAATGTTATTATAACTCCAATAAATTACATTTACTATAATTTTTTTATGATAATGTAATAATTTATCATCATATCTCTTTTCCCCTCCTTTTATACTAGAAATTAAAACACCATATGAGATGTGTTAATTTATCACATTCAAGAACAATGAGTTTTCAATTTCTATTACCATATTCAATTCTGGTCATGAAACCATTTTTATGGTTTAACCAGACTATAATATATGTATTATAAATTATTTAAGGTTATTAAATCTTTTTTTTACATTATATTAATTTTTAAATCAAAATGTGTTCGATGTGATCAAAAACTGCCAATTAACCAAAACGGTTATCATTAAAGTTTTATATAATGATTCATATTCAATCCAAATAACCAAATGAATTTTATAACCATTTAATATTTTTTATGTTCACTAATAATATAAAACTTCAATTCTGTAAAACCATTCTCATCTTACATGTTTATCCTAACATGTATATAAGTAAAACAATTATGAAAACCAATGAACCAAACACTCCCAAACAATGAAATTGAACCTCTTAACCCATAAAAAAGGTCATGAATAAACTTAATAAGGTTATATTAAATAAATTACATGAATAATAGGTTATTTAAATATTAATTAATTAATGTAATTTTGTTATCTAGGATATTAAGATCAAGTGAAGGACGCCATCAGACTTAAGGTAAGGGATTCTACCCAAACCTCCATTATTCATTCGAGTTTCTCTATCATTCTTTTTATACAAATGAATTTATATGTTATTTTTATTTAAATATTATAAATTATGTTTAAATTATCCAAAATCATGTATCAATTTCCATTCATCATTCTGTTTTTTGGATATACATGTTTTTAAGTGGTTCTCTCCTTCATACTTCCCGATAAGCAAACCCGTTTAAGGGAACTTCCCAAATTCTTACCCAATTTCAAGTGAAATTTATAATCTGTTTTAAGCCACTATTATTTTTATAAAACCACTATTTTTATTATTAAAACCTTCTTGGTTCACTTATGGTTTTATATAAATGGTTATTCATTTTTCTATTTTAAGTGATCATTGATATTTTCCTCAAACCGCACTAAAATGTTTTAATTATAAAGTTTATTAAATACTTTTTTTCATGTTATAACTTAAAATTGACATCACTTATAATTATATATTCCTATTATAACTTATTAATGTCCATGCGTGATCTATTTCCTTTCCTTCATGGACACTTTTATGATACACCCATTTGTTATGCTTTATGACATGAATATGATACCCAATTCTTACCACATACAACCCTTATGTTTATATATGATTGATTATGTATGTGGAAAGAATATTCATGAACATGTTATGATGGGCATGGCTAGATAGTTCTACAATTAATTGGGTAAATTTTAGTCTCATGAGACATTATGTTCAATGGTCCTGGCAGTTATCCTTGACTCATGCTACCATGTGCAATGGTCTTGGTGGTTAACCTTGAATTGTGACCCACTATGTGAAACGAGCCTTGAATTATGATAAATTTATGTTTTATGTTTTTACCACATTACTATGACTCCATGTTTATATGATACCATGTTTATATGTTATGATTTCATATGTCCCATTCCTTTTTATATCATTATGTCATGCCTTCTAACCCATGTGCTAAAGCTTTGTTATTATGTTTATTCCCTTACTTGGATTTTTAGCTCATCCCTTTGTTCATGTTATCCCAAGGTTATCCTATAAAGATTTATAGGAATAATAGAAGTTATGATATCTTTATGAAGATTAAATAAATGAATGTTTTATTTTTTCCCATGTTTCCAGTTCTATGTACCTTGTGTTCCAAGAGACTACACTTTATGATCCTTAGCTTGTAATATGATAATTTATTATGCTTAAAATAATTTAATTATATGTGTAAAAGGATAGGTTCTCTATAGAGGTCATGTCGAAAGATCATTTTAGAGGGTTCATTTTTAAACTGTATTGTCACAGTTTTTCAGAAAAAAATCCAAATCGGTAGGGTGATCAGAACATTATCACAATTTTATTACCAAATCCTTAATATAACCCTCAAATAATTTTTCCTGGAAGGGTTTGAAAATATGATGCATGGCACATTGATATGCAGTGCCAACATTCTTCAAACTAAAGGGCATCACCCGGTAGCATAATATTCCCTCGGGTAGTGACTTCTTCACCTTATGTATCCATTCATATTTTGTTGTATCTTGAATAACCATCCATGAAATATAGGGATTGATATCCAACCGCTGCGTTGATAAAAAGTTTTATAATCAGAACCGGAAGTTTTCTTTCAGAAAGTGCCAGTTGAGGTCTATGAAATCGATGAAAACCCAAATATTCCCATTATTTTTATTGAAGGAGATAATGTTGGTGATCTATTTAGAGTATTAAACTTACCGAATGAAGTTTTCTTTGATAATCTTGCCAATTTTAGCTACAAACTTGGAGGCATGATTCAGATGTGTCCTTCTGGATGTATGATTGTAACCATAGTGATCTTCTAACAATCCTAAGTGATAGGTAGTAACATTGGGATTAAGGCCTAAAATTTATTTTTAATTCTAGGTAAACATGTTTCAATGCTGATTTAGAAAATAGGTGTAAATTTACTTCTCATTGAGGGGAATAGTTTCATGGATCAACGTCAGTCACAGATCCTCCTATGTACCTAGATCTATCCATTGGAGTTCATCAAAAGTGGTGGATACTCCTTCCTTGAAAGTTAGAGAAGCATATATGAGGTTATATTCTTCCTCCTCTTCCTCTATATCTTCCTCCTCCCATTCATCTATGTTTATATCGGGATGGATGGGAGACAATGGGAAATTATTGAGGTTAGGGGGAGGTTAGGGTTTTGAGAGTTGTCTTCTAGTGGTGATAGAATAACTTCTTCATATTTTACTGATGAAGTGGTGACCTAATGAAGTTATAGGGAAGAATTTGGGGCATTTTCATTTGAGCTATCTCCACCAATGGGGAAATAAAATACTTATTCAATGACCTTAGATTCAACTGACGTGGTCAGTATCATGAAGATTAACAATATCATATATAAATCTAAGCTTATGTCTTCGACCTGACTAATGGGAAATACATATTCATCACCAAGGTATTTGAATGGAATAGCTAGTCCATTTATAGACCATTTGGGGTAGTAACCCAAGTGGCACCATTATTTATGGGTTATTTCCCTTATTTTTGGTAGAATCCTACATCAATATATTGAGATTCACATTATTTAAATAGATATTTGTCACCATGTAACATCCTAATCTACCCATTTCTATAGTATTTGAGCCATTGATGATATGATAAAGGAATGAATGAAAACTAGTGTAGCCAATGCCTTCCTAGCAAGACATTGAAATCTGTATCTTGTAGAACAACCAAGAACTAAGAGCTGGACACCATATCTCAAAACTGAGGTTTGAGATTAATGTGGGTGAGGGGTTTTTGTTTGCTTTTATCATACCCTTAAATTGTTATAGCATAAGGGGATAGATTGGATTCATCGTATCCCAATTGAATGAATGTTCTGACTGAAATGAGGCTGAATATAGGTCCATTGTCAATGAAAGCTCAAAAAATTTCAATGTCATCTAATCCTACTCCATGAAAGAGATAATCATATGACATTCTATAGGTTAAATCTTTGAATAATATACTTTAGTGGCAGCAAATTCATCTTCGAACTCTTTAGGGATTCACATATCCTCTATAACTGATTCTTGTAGATCCTTTGACATGTTGAGAGCATCTAGAATTGAGAGTTTCACTAGAAAAATGAAAAATTACTTTAGGATGTCATATTTTTTAGTCAAATTCCTACATCTTCTTGTGGGTATTTTCTCCCTTGTAGGCACTATAGGGACTGGTGTGCCAAGGGTAAATGATTTGGGTGGTTTTATATAAGTTTAAGGTATCTTTGCTGCTAGATTGGACCATTTCAGACTGCCTATATATCTGGGATGAAAAGATTGTTTCAACCCTTCTAGTAGATCTTATAGAATTATTAGGCCTAGAATAATATTTATGATGGCATGATCATTTACCTACTATTACTTTTCCTACTAAAGGTCTCTTCTATGAGTCTCGGTAGTAGAAACGACCTTAGTGGGGATGTGTCTAGGATATTAGTTCTGACCATGACTACATCTTACCCTACCTCCCTGGATTTTATCACCTCTACCTATGGTTTTCTATATTGGCATAGGGAATTCAAGATCATAATCCTGCTCATCATTAGGTAATGGATCCATTGAGTAAATGAAATTAATGGAACCAAAAATTATTTCTTTATCTAATGAGGATTCTTTCTATATGGACAATTCCTACGACACTGTTTGTTGGGATGGTTCCTATTATACCATTTGGTAGGGTGGTTCCCATTGTTCTATTTGGTGAGGCAATTCTTGTTCTCTTAGGACTGAAGGCATGAAGTTTGAGAGAGTTAAGGAAAAATTTGGTCTCAGTGTAGGTTCATCTTTATATATTTTTTTCCTCTCTTCTGACCATGTCATCTCTTAGAAGACTGGACTTTGGAGGGTTGTGGGATTGATGGAGTTGGTTGTTCCATAAAATGAGGGACTGGGGAAACAATTGGTTGTTTTAACTATGATATAAGGATATAATGAGTCTGGTTGATCATTTTTATAGTCATCCAATCACTAAACTCCTATGCGTTATTACTGGTAATTTCCACCCATTCACCTTTTTCCTTTAGAGTGGTGGTGGAAACACATGCTACCTGTGATGGTGGTTTTCCCAACTTCACTTATCTAGAATCAACCATCTTTTGTAGGAAATTTTTGAAAATTAAACATTCCTAGATGGTGTGCCCCAACATTTAATGATAATATCAGTAATTAAGGTAGTTGTCAAGGCCAATTTTCTTGGGTTTCTTGGGATCTAACAATTTTAGAAAGTTATTTTCCATGGCCACTAAAAAGTAACAATAAACTTTCTCATCTCAGAAGGAATAAAATTTATTATTCTAGTTCTTTATCTTATCTTGATGGGGATACTACTACGGATGTTGTTGTTTAGGAGGAGGTGTCGCATGGGGAAGAACATGCATTGGAGTTGGAGCTGGTGAAAGGGATAGTTTTAATGTAACTATTATAGTTTACACTCTACCCATCCTCTTTCCTTGAGACACTGACACATGATAGGAGTTAGCCTTGGTTAAAAAAAATAGAATCTTAAAACCTTTTTACTACTGTGTAAAGATCCCAAAAGCCACCTGGATACTTTACTAGGATAAGTGGTGTTCATAGTTCATTATGAAGATTCTCAATGAAAATACCCAACAAATATTCTTGAGGAAGTCACGAGTTTAGGGAATAATTTAAACTCTTCCACCTAGCAATGGAATTCAAAACCCCCTCATTCTCTCTTTGTCTACATTTTGAGAGACCAAGGACTATTTTATTCTAAAACATAGAGCTAATTTGATAAAGGAATTTTTTTGGTGAAGGTCTTCCCACCCCTTGATTGATCCAGATGGTAGACAGGTATACCGGGTAAAAGTCAGTACCTCTAAAGTTTGTAAGAAACATTTAAGCTTAGCTACCTATTGCTGCTCGAGGGTCCCCATCATAGGGCTGCACCGAGACATGAAGTTCATTAGATGCTGCTTCGGATCCTCTGAACCATTGAATGTTGGGAACACAGGATTCACAAAGTTCAGTGGGGGAAGAGTTTCATCCACCCATTCAGGGTAAGTCTTCATCTCTATTTGTACTAGTGCACATAATCCTTCCAATAATTCTAACTGAGCTTCCAGTGACTTAATAGTGTCGAAGAGCTTGGGAGGAACGACCAAATGGGAATGTGCCTAAACAAGGGGAACAACAGGTTGGTCCAGCTGTGGCGACTCTTCTTGAACTCACGGTGGGTAACATATAGGGGTTAACTTATGAGGATACATCTGACCGAGCTCTGGTTGTGTACCCAATGAAGGGAACTCCTATTATCTTTTGTTGTTGGGTCTAAATATATTGGTTGTCGATACCCCATGTTGAGCGGGTGTTCTGACTCCATTTTAGTTTTTTCGACAAACCATATTTCTTGAGGTACATTGGTTGGAATCATGAGATGAGGTTATTATTGTAAAACATATCTAGCACATATTTTTCCTCGGAGTAGTTTCACATTGATTTTTCTCAAATTATTCATATCTTCCTCATACTGAGCAAATATTTCCTCAAGTGTGAGAGCTTCAACCTCTTCATGCAGTGGGTGAGATACAGATGCACCTTTACCCTTTTCCTTAGAATATTCTCACTGAGGAGGTGGTAGTGAAGTAGTTGAGGGAATAACCAAATTTATAACAAGACTCTGGTTCCATGTAGGCACACATTATTCAATCATTTCTATTTGGACCATATTACAAACAAAAACTTTTTCCTCCCGTTCTTCTATATAGACCTTATGTTCTGAAGCATTAGAAAGAGTGATGATAATTACATTTACTAACATAAATTGTATCATGGGTGTTTCATCAGACTCTAAATAGTGGGATAACCAGTTACCCTAAGAGAATATTTTGGAAGAGCTGTGATTTTTGGGAGTGGTTGTGCCCTTGATAGGCTATTTTTGTTTGGGACTATCACGGGGCCCCATCCTCTCCTTCAAGGATTCATTCAGATCCATATGACAAAGGGTGATCTGAAGGGAATCTATGGATAATTTTGTTGTTTGTGTCCCTGAAGAGGAAACTAGATCACAAGATGGATCAAACTGGGAAATTTTGTGTGTGGAAATACTCATAACCAGGAAAATGTTGATTTTTTTAGGGAGGAGTTTGAGGTAAAAAATCCCCTAGCCCTACGGGGTGGGGATTCTTATATTTTATTTTCACAATATTTCGAGATTGTTTTGTCATCCTAGAATGTCGTGTTAAAAATTCCCCTAGCTCTGTGGGCTAGGGTTACTCCTATATTTTCATGGTTTCAACTGTTGTGTCTGATTTAATGATTTATGGAGATTTTTTCAAACATGGGATAAGTTCATTGTATGATTTTCACCCGATTCACCTACTTCCAAAGATATTGTCATTGCCTGATGATTGAATTCCCTTAAGTGGGAGGCTTGCTCAATATTTTTATATGCTTGATGAAAGAGTATTTCGATGGATCACTCTCTTCTATATCGACATATTGGAGAGTTTTTTAGGGATAATTTTTATTAACCATACCATCTAATATGAGAAGAGACTATTTATTGAAGCTAGCCCAAGGTAATGAAGTTACATGATGTCACCTTGGGTGAGATTTCCTTATCGAGGAGCAAGGTGAAATGCAACACCCTGTGTTCGCCCCATCCTCTAATATTAACACTGGATGGGGAATTGACAATCGGCTAACATAACACTTTTAACACATAAAGACATGTGCACTGAAGGCCTCCTTACCATTTTCCCAATCTCAGGTTTCACATAGCTAGAAGGTCTTCCAAGTTGATTTGATAAGGTATCTCTTCTATTACCTTGATATGAATTGGAGATTAATTGTAAGGAAAAATTTTTGTTTTCAGGTGATGAAGAGTATCCCATAAATTTAGGTGGATGTTGTGCAAAAAAGTCTTCTAAAAATATCTCTAAAATACTGTACTAGGGAGTGTCTAAAGGCTAAAATATGACTGGTATGTTGTCTTTAGAAAACTTTATCCTCATGAGCAATATGTCTCCTTCATACTTTGTAAGAGGTTCCTCAACTTGATCCGAATAAAGTGTATGTTTCACCATTGTTTTATTATAAATGACAGGTTCAACAGATATTTCCTCTATCATATTGGAAGGTAGGAGATCCAAGGGTGGTTCATAGAATGAATGTTTCCTTGGGTTATATTCCAATTGAGAAAGAATATCACTTGTTAATGATGAGACATCACGCATGCCTAGCCTCAATTTCTCAAGAGCGTCGTGATAGGATATATTTTTCATATATTTGGTAAGGGGATGACCTTATTGAAGAAATGAAGTGTCACTATGAGGAATTCCTTCATAGAGAATGTCATCATGGGGATGACTACCATCATGGCATGATGTCTGACTTCAAGGAGAATTTATGCAGCATATACCATAGGGATGACCTTCAGGGTGGATGATAGCATGGGGAGGGCCTTCTTATTATTTGATATTATTTCCATAAGGAGGTTTATGTGACACTAATCAAGATATAGTCTCTCATGATTGATCATATTGTGGACACGAAGTAAGCCTTTATGGTAATATTTCTAGGGAGGACCTCTGGAACTGATGACAACAAAGTTGTGGGGAGGAATTTCTCAAATGTAGTTACTATCTCCATAATTTAGTAACAAATGAGCATGATCCTAAGACACTATAGATAAATGTTTGAGGGCTTCAAGAACTTTAGTATTGAGCAGAGTGGGATCATATACCAACTCTTTATTCTCCAATCGCCTTTGGTGAGGCTTCTTTTTGGATGCTCTCCAGTGGGCGACTGGGGCTGCCTACTGTGGATATCATCTTTCATATATGGGGTCCTGTTTGATTATCTCCCATGTTTCTATCAGAATTTTATGATATATTTCTAGAATTTTGTCAAGGATATATGATTTCCCTATAGTGTCCACTAGGATGAACCGATGAAATCCAATTGGAACAGGGATATGGGCCTCATTAGGATATCTATTTATCATGGGATTTTTCCAATGAATCTCCTGGATGGGAGCAGAGATATGAATCTTCTCCAAAGTGACCCTCACATTATGTTGATGAGTCACCCCAATTGTGGGGGTGGGGTTGTGTGTCTGACCTTTAACCACTTCCACTACCATCATTATATCTTGACAGACTTGTAAGATGTGGGTAAGGATTTTTGTCTACCCTTTCATCATTTTCAAGATATATTGGGTGACTTTAGTGGCTAAAATGGTGATATATGCCCATTCCGTGGTTGGAACCGGTGTGTAATGTAAAGTCCCGAACCTAAACTTCTAGATTCAGTACAAAAACTTGTGTATTTTTTTTATAAAATACAACTGAAAATTACACAGTACATTATACATTCCAGGACCTTTTCTAGTCTAAGTTTTAGAGAATTAGACAAAATCTTACATATTTTTAGAGCTGTACAAAGTTTATACATTTGACTAAATATCTTCATCTACACTACCTCCTTATATAAAACAATAACCTTTGGAAATTCTACTAAACATGTGAAAATATTTTAAAATAAGGGGTGGACATTAAATTTCCTAGTAAGGGGTTTCAAAACATGTGACAACCAAGAAGGGGTTTGCAATTTAATATAAAAGAAAAATATGTTATAAATATCTAAAATGCATACCATATAAATCATGAGAAAATTTTAAAATAATCACTTTTTCTAAATTTATTTCAACATATATAACCATTGAAAAATCCATTTCATTCATTCATAAAATAATAAATATTTATCTTGAAAACTCATATGCATTCATAAATAATTACCAAAGGTACCTTGGATAATAAATTCATGGTTTAATCCCATGACAACATAACATGGTGGGAATAGTCCCATGATGGATTATATTTACTCCCTAATCCCATAGTGTTCTTAGGATAACCTCTCACACACCATACATGACATCTAATGAGATTAAAATATTACCCAATGCATTGGAGTGCTATCTGGGTGCACCCATCATGTAAGTTAAAATGGGATCACCTGATTCTATTTAGGTACACCCATCACATAGTTGGAAAAAGTACCATGAGGTTTTAGGTTTTCTTCTTATCCACTACAACAAAACATTCCTTTAACATTGTTTAAAATGGACTTTATCAATGCTAGAGAAGCGCTGACTACCAGAGCAAGATTAAAAGCCCTAATATTTTATCAACACTAAAAAAATACAAACAAAGGGGATCTTTATTATCAATTTTAGAAGTGACAATAAAGGGTTCCTTTATCCATGATTTTAGAAGCATTGATAAATGGGCATGCTGTAGTGTGTTGTAATAACACACTACAACACCAGTGTAGTGTGCTATAACAGCACACCACAACACCAAAAACACCAAGAAATCAGAAAAATAAGGTACCAATACAGAGTTTAAATGAAATAAAATTTACAACACAAATAAAAGAAAAAAACACTATATTATATACATTTTAAACATTGGTTTCTACAATTACATAAGTACAAATTATTACATACATTAAAAAAAATTAGTGTTCCTTTATCTTTTGATCCTAACCCCTTCTTGAGAAAAAACACACATGTATAATAAAAAACTTCTTATGTTAGTAATAATATAAATAAACAAATTAACATAAAGTGTTAATTTTAAACTAAACTTTGAGTCATATCAGGAAAATTTTGTATCAGATTGAGTTGTTGTTGATTCTTGTACGTCAAACCATTTCTTATTAATCTTCAAGAATTATATTTGTGAAAATTAACTAAATAAGTATAAGATAAAAATGATAAGTAAATTAATTAAGTAATAGAAGATAAAATTATTAGAAAATGATATAGGATCATTTGCTCAGTTTTGGTGATGTGGTGGATGTTTTAAACTAAAATGACACTTATATATTGAAAAGAGACACTTGGAGTCATACCGGTTACACCATATGTTGGACTGAGGTGAATATGATTCCTAAAAGTCTAAAATGACTCATATATCATTTTAATAAAGTATAAAAATAAACTTAATGTGTTTTTTAGTTTTGAGTATGTTGCTTGTATTTTTTACTAAAATGTCATTTTAAACTGGAAACACGCACTTTGACTCATACTGGTCATATAGTGTGTTAGTTTGATCTGATACTTATTCATAAACATCCAAAATGAATTATGAATCATTTTACTAAATTATCAAGACAATTCAAACATGTTTTCTTGGTTTTTAGTGAGTGACATGTTTTGAACTAAAATGTCGATTTTAAACTGATAATAGGCACATTGAGTCATACCAGGAACATTGTGTATCAGATTAAGGTGCGGTTGATTATTAAATGTTAAAAATGACTTATGTATTGTTTTTATAAAGTATCAAAATAATCCAAATTATTTTTCTCAATTTTGAGTAGGGAAGTTGTCCTATTTAATAAAATTGATGTCAATTTTAAATAAAAAGACACATTTGGAGTCATACCAATCACACTGTGCATCAGATTGAGGCGAAGATGATTCTTGAATGTCCCAAATGACTTATAGATCATTTTTATAAAGTATAAAAACAATATTAATGCATTTTATCAGTTTTGAGTATGTCACTTGTCTTTTTTACTAAAATGTCATTTTAAACTGAAAACATGAAATTTTACTCATAAAGATCATATAATGTATAGGTTTTATGTGAGATTGATTTATAAATGTAAATAATTATTTATAAATTAATTTCCTAAATTATCAAGAAAATCCAAGTGTGTTTTCTCATTTTTCAATGAGTGGCATTTTTTGAACTAAATTGTTGATTTTAAACTGATAACAAACACATTGAGTAATACCAGGAACATCGTGTATCGGATTGAGGTGTAGCTAATCCCTACATGTCAAAAATGACATATGGGTCATTTTCCTAAAGTATCAAAATAATCGGAATGTGTTTGCTCAGTTTTGAGTAGGTCAGTTGTCATTTTTACTAAAATTGATGTCAATTTTAAATAAAAAGATGCACTTGGAGTCATATCGATCACACCATGCGTCGGATTGAGGTGAAGATGATTCCTACACATACCTAATGATTTATGGACCATTTTATTAAAGTATAAAAATAATCAGAATACGTTTTATTAGTTTTGAGTAAGTGAGTTGTCCTTTTTACTAAAATTAATGTCAATTTTAAATAAAAAGAAGCACTTGGAGTCATACCGGTCACAACGTGTGTCAGATTGAGGTGTGGATGATTCTTAAACATAAAAAATGACTTATGGATCATTTTAATAAAGTATAAAAACAATAAGAATGCGTTTTATTAGTTTTGAGTTTATCACTTGACTTTTTTACTAAAATGTCATTTTAAACTGGAACATGCACTTTGACTCATACAGATCACATCATGTATTAATTTTGTCATGAGACTGAAATATAAAAATCACAAATAATTTATGAATCTATTTCCTAAATTATGAAGAAAATATGAGTGTGTTTTCTTGGTTTTCAATGTGTGACACTTTTTGAACTAAAATGTTGATTTTAAATTAATAATGGACACTTTGATTCATACCAGGCACGTTGTGAATCGAACTGAAGTTTGAATGATTCCTACACATCAAAAATGGCTTATGAATCATTTTATTAAAGTATAAAAACAATATAAATATTTTTATTGGTTTTGAGTATGTCATTTTTACTTTTTACTAAAATCAATGTCAATTTTAAATAAAAAGAAGCACTTGGAGTCATACTGATCACACCATGTATGAGATTGAGATGTGACTGATTCCAACATGTCCCAAAGTCTCAAAAAAATCCTAAATGCCAATGTTACCATGATTTCCATTTCCTTTATTTGTCTAACTACAAATACTGTATATTGAGTCAATATTTTTAGCTCAAAAACCTTTCTCATTGTTGAAATCTAGAAGGCCAGAGGAAGATCATGTACCATTATTTCATGAGAAGTCACCACAATGGGCACATGATCTTCCTATACTCTTCTATATTTCAACAAAAAGAAAGGTTTTTTATCTAAGAACATTGAATCAATATGTAGTGTTGGCAGTTCGACCAAGAAAGGTAATGGAAATAGAAATTGTGGTAACATTGGTAGAAAGAAACAATTAATATCTTTTGTGGATTTTTATAGATAGTTGAAAAAAAAAATGAATTTCCAAAATATTTGTGAAAAAAACTAAATAAGTATTAGATAAAAATGATAAGAAAATTAACTTTCAAATAATAGATAAAATTATGACAAAATTAATTAAATATGTAGTAGGAATTTACCTCTTCATGATGGTTATATGCATTCTTGATGCATTTCCTTGTTGTCATTATCTCAGTTGTAGGCTCGAAGTCCAATCTCTCATGAGCATGAGAAGCTTCGAACAAACCACCCTAACTCGAACAAAACAATCCAACTATATAAGAAAACAATTATTATATGAGTAATACTAAAAATAAATAAATTAAACATAAATATGAAGCAATACATTAATTCTATGGACAATTATTTTGTTGTGAAAACATCAAGATTACCTCTATGATTGAGTAGTGGAAGGAACTTGAAGGAAAGTGATAAATAATAACACTATAGGGGTGAAAATTTTTTGAGGGAGAAGAATTCTGTAGAAGTTTTAGTTCAAAAAGACATGAAATATGGATAGACCACCCCTATTCAAACGAAAGAATCCACCTATATAAGAAAACAATTTTTATGTGAGTAATGATAAAAATAAATAAATAAAACATAAATATGAAATAATAAATTAATTCTATGGAAATTTATTTTATTGTGCAAACATCAAGATTAAATTTGTGATTGAGCAGAGTTATCATCGTTGCTCTTCCTATAAAGGTAGTGGAGGGAACTTGAAGGAAAGTGATAAATGCAACACTGTAGGGGTGAAAATGTTTTAAGGGGGAAGAAGTATATGGAAGTTTTGGCATATAAAGGCATGAAATATGGACAAAAATCTTCTAAAATAAATAATATATGTAATAAATAATGAAAATTAAATCAATGTTTCATTATATAATTTTTTGGTAAAATAGAGAAAGTATATCATAACATTACCTTTACATATTCCCAAAGGGTTTCCTTCGTTATAGTATATTCTTCTGAGTGATTGGTAACATCATCATATGCAAAAGACTTTGTCTACATGAGTAGTTAAACATTTAATATAGATTATGTTAATGCAGTAGAGAATATATAATATTATGAGAAAAAACATATTATATTAAAAAAATACTTTTACCATCTCATTAAACTCTATTTTTTAAAGGTTTTAGGGACTTGGTTCCTCCATCGAGAATCCAGATCCACTATTTGTGGTTCCCTCTAATATATAAGACATTGTCTACATTAATAACAACATGAATTGATTGTAATCTCCCAATGAAAGGATCATCCTCAATTGTAATTCATTCAAAGGTGAAAATTATAGACAACTTTCATCCTCATCATCTCATCTCCCGAACATTTATCATTGCATTTTGTTATTTGAAACACATCCTATATCTCTTTTAGACATGCACCTATTTTGCTTGAAATACTATAAGAAGTAGTCATCCATGGGATGACTAATGCTTATAGTAGTACAAGAAACATAAAAGATATAGGGGATGAGTCTCAAGGCAAAAAAATACAATAATAAATATTTAGGTGATGAAGCTGATGAGGATGAAAATTGTACTGCATCGTGTTCTCTAAAAGGGTTAATGCCTCCCATTTTTGAGAATTACACCTTTGGCACTAGTTATTAACTCGTGGTATATTGAAGGTGAGATTTGGGGGGGCATAAACATTCTTGTATGTGATTCAAGGGGTCTCAACGGGGACATGTTATGATATATGAATATTTGGGACCTCTATGAATTATATATTTATAAGAGAAATCTCACTTTTAATACTTTCAATCATTTAAATAATATTAGTCCTACATTTATTAAAATGAGTCATCAAGTCTTTCTTAAATCCCCTAAACAAATGAAAACATAATATAAGCAATTAAGGAGTAGTAAAAAAACCAAATATGATAAACAATAATAATAAACTATCATTCGATCAACTATAAGATAAAAAAATGTATTGATAAAAAAATTTAATAAATAAAGAGCTATTTCATATACATGTATGGTAATTAGAGATTCTTAGGGGTGTAACCAATACACGTAGACCTAAAACGATGAATACTTAAAAATAATTTCTAATAATTATTCCAATATATATAAAATCTGATAACCTCCATTCTAATTTTTGGAACAAGTGATGTAAAAACCTAAGGAATTGTTACATTTAATATTAATGTTATATCAAATATTTGAAAACATCTCAAAATTATAATTTCAATTAAAAATCGATAAGGAATGGAAAAAATAATTTTAGGAAAATAATATACCTAATAATGATAAAGGTTTTAAACATCTCAAAATTATTAGTTGATAAACTGATTCAAGAATTATGTCCAGATAGGTTGAAAACAAGAATTATTTTCAAGCAGACTAAGAGTAGGATTTATAAGAAAATTTTATTTTCATGGCCATTATGGGTTCTATGGTGATTTTGGGCACATAATATAAAATTTTAGTCATAATGAAATAAATAATAGCCTGAAAATCATTTTTTTCATTTTCCCCAAGCCGGTTTATGGGTTACCGGAAACCTTACAGACTAATCCACCAGATAACCAAACACCACCACAGCAAATTCAAACTTCCAATTTCAAAATTCAAACAGACCACGCCATCATAAAAAAAATGAGAACTGAGGAGCCTCGAATAGAGCGCCACCTCAAGCCACACCCCATCCAACGAAAGGCGACCGAAACGCCGGCGAACAGCCATCGCCGCCGGAGCCCAGGATGTCGACTACGCCATTCACCGGAAGCCAGAACCGTCAAACCTTTATCAGCGCATCAACCCATTCACCGATTTCAATGAGGGTGAAACCCTCAAAACATTGCATAATCATCACTGGCATATCACGAAACTCAAACAGTGTTGAAGTAAACCGAAGATGAGGAACCAGATTCATCCCACACAACAATCAAATGCAACCAAACCCCGTCGACAAACCCGCCATTGACGGAATCTGACCCAAACAATCACCAAGCATTCCACTGCAAAAAGAAATACGGAAATAATCACCTACCTAAACGAAGTCATCACCAAAGCCTACATAAAACTTGAAACAAGTCCCGTCACCGCCTTCAGAACCACAACCAAATGCAAGATCTATCCAAATCTCATACAGTCGTCATGAAACAGAATGAAAACCCAAAATCGCAGCGCTAGAAATCTGCACCCTGGAGCTTCGTCGCGCCTCATAAGAACCCTATCCAGATCCGAAACTAGGGTTTGAGGGAAGCCAAGCAACGAAGAAAAGCACCGAAGATATGAAGGTTTTTAAGTTAAACAGGAGACGACCCACTCTTACAAAAATAGTTTTGAAGTGAGATGAATCCTCATAAAAAATTTGTATTTTTTAATTGTATACATATAAATTTGTGTAATATATTTGTATAACATATTTGTATAATATATATTTTTATAATATAATTGTATAATATATTTATATAGTATATTTTCATAATATATTTATATAGTGTATATGCATAATATATTTGTATAATATATATTTGTATAGTATAATATATATTTGTATTTGTATAATATATATATTTTCATAATGTATTTGTATAATATATATCTATATTATATATATATATATATATATATATATATATATATATTTGTATTTTTAAAATATACATGTGTGTGTCTATATATATGTATAATCTATAAATATATAATATATAATATAAACATATATCTATATTTTTTATATATTTGTATTTTTTTTCAAA
This sequence comes from Viscum album, assembly GCA_963277665.1. Lineage (NCBI taxonomy): Eukaryota > Viridiplantae > Streptophyta > Magnoliopsida > Santalales > Viscaceae > Viscum > Viscum album. Next base: position 1,849,893,266 of record OY728163.1, on the reverse strand, counting down.
TTTACGCACATAAATTTATAAATATTTAACATATTTATATATTTAATGTGCTAAATCCATTTAATAAAAAATTATAAATAAATAAATAAATAAATAAATAAATAAATAAATATATATATATATTATACAATCATGTAAAGACCCAGAAATTCTGTGGAATTTTTTTTCTTAAATACATGGGATTTTTAAAAGTCCGCGAAAATTTACGGCGCTTGATTCTGAGACCCAGTGTGACCAGAATCAATATCTGAAGTTTTGTTCAGGTACATTCAGTAAACCTACGAGCGGGATTTTATATCTTTTGAACCAGTGCTCGGAATTGAAATCTGAGGGCACCGTTGAACTCGCAACATCGGTGATTGCTTAGTGATACCTTCACCGCAATTGTGTTCTAATGAGAATGGAAGTTAGATTTTGGGTTTTTAATAAAATTAAATAAAAATAAGGTGATAAATTATTTTTTATTTTGTGGTGGTTAAAACCTCCAAGAGGATGTTAGAGGTGGGGGCCACCACACCATAACCTCCCATGAGAGGTTATGGTGGTAGGGCCTACCCGCACATAACCTCCCTTGGGAGGATATATTTGGTGGGGCCCACATAGGATTTAAACCCCATTTAACCCCCCATTTATGTGGGAGAAAACTCTCCACCTTCCCCAGTTGATAAAATGTGCCAACCCTCACAATTAATTAATTGAACTCTTTCAATTTAATTAAACACCTTTTGAATCCATTTGAATTGTTTCCGACCATTAAAATAATAGTTATTCTATTATTTTTGGGTTGGCATCTATTCAATTGGTGGAGCTTTGAGAGAGAAATTAGAGAACCCTTCGAGAATTATCTATCAATGAAGAACGTGAAGAACGCCTCTTCATCGTCCACCGAAGAACGACGAATACTTTCTTCGATCTTTGACCAAGCCAAAAGAGAAGGAGCCGACCGCGAAGAGTGCCGACGACGCTTCTTCCTCAGTCTCCTACCCCAGGCACTTCCCGACGTCAATGGAACGATGTCTTCCTTTTTACGACTTTTTCAACAATTATCGTCAAATGAGGTAGGGGAATTTTGATTTTGTATTTGTTCTGTTTTACATTGATAATAATTTTCCGAATGATATCAACGTAATGTGGAGGGCTCAAACCGCACGAACACGGCCCGAACCTCCCCCTTTGATTGATCTCATTTGTTGACGACCGTTGCGGCGCAACGGTGCCGCCAGATGGATGGACCGCGGTGGAGCAACACGACCGGCGTCGGGCCGACCGTGAAGAAAACCGGCAAAGAAAGGGCCGCCAGGTCACCGGAGGGGTGCGACGTCATCACACCGTGTGAGTAGAAGGGCCACGGTGGTTGGAGGTGGTGCGGTGCCGTCACACCACGCGGAGGAGTAGGGGTCCGCGGCCAGGTCGGGCCACGACGGAGGGGGCGCGGTGCTGTCGCGCCGCACGGTGGTGCAGAACCGCGACCATGGTGGGATGCGGTGGAGGGGTGAGGCTCCGTCGCGCCACGCCAGTGGTGCGGAACCGGCTGGCCACTTGGCCAGCCGGACAAGGTGGGACCCACCTCAGTCCCACGACTCCTGAACTCGGCACATAGCGCCGGTTCCGTTCGACCAGTAGGGGGGTGCGACACCCCCCACACGTGGCCAGCTGGGCCACGCGGTCCGCCAGCCAGCCGGGCCGCTCTCGGGCCGGGTCATTCTCGGGCCGGGCTGCACTCGGGCCGGGCCGCCTCCTCGGGTTGGGCTGGACCCTCAGGTCGGGTCAGACTCGCGGACCTGGTCAGACCTCGGTCCAGACCTGGGTCGAGTCGGGTCGGTCCGATTGGGTCGGACCGGACCCAGACTCGTTTGACCTGTTAACACTTTTGCACCCATATCTTGGGCCACGGGTGTCCGATCGATGAACCGTCTATGGAAACAGAAATCTTAGAGAAAGACAGTTTTTTGGAATACCCCACTTGAGGTCTGGACACATTTGGGTATTATCGGGTTGGTTTGAATCTAAAATCCAACCGGGCCCCTAGAACAGAAATGCCAATAACTAACAGACCGAGCATCCGATTGACACGCCGTTTGTTTCATTGAGATCCATATGATGAGACAGACCTTTGAGACACTTTTATGTGGGATTTCATGACAGTTGGGTTATCGATCAGTAGCTCGTGGAGCGGATCCTCCTAGAGACGAGCGAGCGGAGTACGGAGACGAGCGAGTGGAGTACGAAGACTTAGTAGCTGGCTGAGACCTAACGACTGCTGACCTTTAGACTCAGAGTGTTTCAACTAGCCCAGTGGGAAGTGCCTCTGTGTGATGTGGAAGACCCACAGTGGGGAGTGCCTCTATGTGACGCAGCAGACCCATGGTACTTGACAGGAGGAGTACCTCAGCAGGCTATGAGGGGGAGCACCTTTGTGTGACGCGACAGACCCACAGTGGGGAGCGCCTCTGTGTGACGTAGCAAACCCACGATACTCGACAGGAGGAGTACCATAATAGTCCAGGAATGTGGGAAGTGCCTCTGTGTGACATGTAGACCCACTTTACTCTATAGAGGAGGAGTACACCATCAGCCGAGATTCCGACAGTTTGACTGTGGATGTTACTTGCTACTACCCCAAGAATGAAATCCTGGTTTGAGCTGAGTCAGTGAATTTTTTTTTACCTCATGATTGAGATGGGATACTAGATAACTTAGGTATATGTATGGGAATATTCCTAAGTAAGGGTTATCCATTGATTCTTTACTTTGTGGTTATCCTTGTTGGATATTATGAGACCTTGTGGGTCTCAGGGTCCCTACTAAGTATCGTTATACTTACCCCTGCACGGGATATGAACACACCTCGTTGTATTGGTTGTAGATGACGGACATCGCTGACTGAGGTAGAGAGTAGCAGGACTGGACGATACCCGGAGGTGGACCACTCGGAGTGACGGTGTATGACAACCCTGCTTTTATTACAAACTTAAACATGATTTATTACATAAAACTTCACTTGATACAACAAAGAAGATCGAGAGTTTTAGTGTATTTGGGGCTTAGGATCACTACATAAAAGCTTAAAACATAAAATACAACATATTTATTGAAAACTTCCTTTACATGACCACTACATTCCCTCGTACTTATCATTGCATGTGATAACCTGAGGACATGCATAAGAAAAGGGTGATCTATAAAGCCCAGTAAGGGATTACACATGGAATAACATGAGGAGTAAAAAACATGTTAAACAATAGGCATATCAATAGAGCATAAAAGAAACATGAGCATAAAGTCATGATAAAGCATGATAATCATAACATGGAAATGTGGCAACAACACTTAACATGGAATTAGCATGAGCCAAGGATCATTGCACATAGAGCATGAGTAAATCCTCATTGCACATAAAGCACGAGTAAATCCTCGTTTCACTTGAATTAGAATGAGTCAACACTCATTGCACATGACTTATCATGATACTATACTTTACCCAATGCATTGGAGTGCTATAAGGGCGCACCCTTCTTAAACATTTCATTTCATGCATATGTGTGCCACATGGATCATAAAACATGGATTCATAAAACATAATCAGTTATTCCATGATAAAGGAATGTGTAATTCATACATGAAACTTTGTAATAAATAAGTAAAGGTTCATAAAGGTGGATACCCTTGATAGAGAAATGGGCATGGCATCCACTACACAATGGCATTGGCTTAGAAAATCGGTGCGATTTCGGCAGCGTAACGGCGTGACATAAGAATTCATAAAAATGGTTGATGAGAGAGAAAGGGGTTCCTCATCATATTTACATGTAATGGACAGTAAGTAGGTCATATAGATACATTTACCAAAAATTATAATGGAATTTAGATTCATGATACAAAATTATTTCTTGAATGTAAAAGAAGAGAGAGAAGTTTCTTTCGGAATTTCGGCATAGTAACGGGTGTACATGGGAGGCATTTAATGAGAGAGAAAGGGGTCTCCCATAATTAAAAAAATAATAGGGAAGTATGGTGGAGGTTTGAAACCATACCCCAACATTCATAATTGAAATTAAAAGGGCAATACAACTTAAAGAAAATTGACAAAAATGAGAAAGGAAGAAAAAACCCTTACTTGGAAGTGTGCTTCCAAAGGATAGAGAGAGGCTTGTGAGAGGCTTATTGGGAGCTTGGGGCACCTTTTAAGGATTCTAGAGAGAGTAGGGAAGAGTTTGGACGAACTCAAAAGGCTTTGAGTGGGGAGGAAGTGGGAGCTTGGGTGGGTTTATATAGGAAAGGTGAGGGAATTCTTTATTATTTAGGTTTGGGACCCCTTACATTAAATTAATCCAAACCACAAACCATACCATGGTTTTTTCCCATGGTTTTTGGAAAAGGGAATAGGAAAAAAATATTTTATAAGGCCAAAGTCCGAACTTCTTAAAATATTAGGGTTTCTTATGTGGAGGTGAGTCACACTCCCATGGAAATTAATTTAAAAAGGCAAGGTGTTGAATATGTCTTGAGGGGTCCATTAATGCTTTGAAAAGTAAGTCAAACAGACCCAAAATCACATTATTTTAATGTTAAAACATATATTGGCCGAAAATAAACATTATAGTATTTTATTACATCACTATTGGGTCATTATGATGTCATAAAACACATTATATATTTAAACGGTATTTAATTTTTACCCAAAAATTTGATTGTCTCAGAAAATTATGAAAAATTCACCGTTTGATAATTTTGACGTCCTGATTCCATAAATAACATTTATTTTATCTAAATAATTTTCTAAATATGTTAATTTTTACATTTAAAATAAAAACCTTCATTTATCAAAAATTCATGGGTTTTGACAGAAATGGATTTCAAACCTTAATAAAAATTATAAATGCATTCATAAAATTATAAGATCATTTATATTTAATAAAAATTAATCTAATAATAAAAATATTTTATTAAAATATTATTTAATTCAAAAATCCCTTAATTTTTTTTAAAAATAGAATTCTTAATTAAATAATAACTAAAAACACTATTTGAACTTTAAAACTATTTACAATGTATCAGTAATGACAAGAAAGTATATACACTGTTATATACAAAAAAATAATCTACATGAACATAGTACTATTGATTCGTTACATAACCCCTTAAAACAGCTGCATAAGACCTAAGGGTAAGGTGTGCGATGGTGACAGACTCTTGGGGTGGCTCAGCTAACATTGCTCGAGTGGTAATTTCTATCAACTTCCACTTTTCCCGTATACGATCCCGTTCGAGCTTGACATGATGAAGCTCAGATTGGTCTTGGTCAAGAGAAAATCCCAAGGATGCCACCTCTTTTCCGAGCTCTGACAAATGGACTTCGTATGGGGAAATTCTACTAGATGAGGCCATCGCTTCCTTTGTCTGAGTAAATTTGGATTTGTTAAAGTCCTATATTTATACTAATCATGTGATCACTGTTCAACGACTATATTAGAAACGGTCAAAATTCTTAACATAAAACCAATGAAGTTGACATTTTATATAAACATAAAGAGACATTTAATTAGATCAAGAGGGATTTCCATTAATGAAACTTTGGGTCGTTACAATATTCCTCCCTTAAGAAATTTCGCCCTCAAAATTTTCCTTTTCCCACACTAAAACAGATGTGGGTAACTCAGCTTCATCTTTTCCTCCGATTTCCATTTCGACCTTGAGGGCACATCAGAAAATTTCCTCATAGCTATCGAAATCACGGATCGCTAATGCTTTCCACAGGCTAGGCTTCATCCCACCAAATAAGCGGTCAACTTTGCATTCGGGGGTAACGACAAAGCCGGAAGTGTATCGTGCAAGCCTTGTGAAGTTTGCCTCGTACGCTCCAACAGATTCTTCATCTTTTTTCTTGAGGTAAAGGAAGTCCCTTTCCATCTTAAGCCAGAGGGTGCGCAGAAAATATTTATCGAAAAACATATTCCGGAAATCTTTCCATTACAACACCTTGATCTCCTCCTCAGGCTTCATATTTTTGATCAACATCCACCATTGATCGGCTTCACCCTCCATACGATAAGCCGCCAGGAGAACCTTCTCTTGTTCAGAACATTGAAGGATGGAGAACATGCACTGGGTCTGACATGCACTTCCTTAATAAAGAGATGTGAAACACATTGTGTAATTTAGAAAGGATAGGTGGTATTTCCAAATGATAAGAAAAAACTACAATTATTTATAGGATTTAAAAAGTCCCAAGGTACCTGTAGCTTAGTTTCCCTTTTTTACGAAATCTTATAACACCCTTCCATAGAGATACCTACAAGAAGACATTATCTCCCACTTAAAACTACAAATCTTTTCCTCTAGTTGTAAACATAACTAATTTTCCTAATTTTACCTACTTTGATATGGGTTTGAATAGTCTTTAACTTTTCTATTGTTTCCTCTACAATTTATGGTCCTATAAGATTCCTTTCACAAACCACATCCCAACAAGTTAGAGTATGACATCTCTTTCCATATAATGCTTCATATGGTGCCATATGAATACTTGAATGGAAACTATTGTTGTAGGAAAAATCTAACAAAGGTAAATAATTATCCCACCTACCTTGAAAGTCAAGTGATTATGATCTCAACATGTCTTCTAATGTTTGGATCTTCTTTTTTGACCACCCTTAGTTTGAGGGTGATAAGCAGTACTCAAATGAAGCTCAACATCCAAAGCATTCTGAAGAATTTTCAAGAATTTTTATGTAAATCATGGATCATGATCAGACAAAATTGAAAGAGGTACACCATGAAGTATTAAAAATTCATTAATATTGAGTCTTTCTAGTATCTCTAGTGAAAAATCCTCCCTTATAGTGAGGAAATGTGTGGATTTGGTAAGGGGATCAACAATAATCCATATCTCATCATTCCTTCTATGATTCCTTGGTAGTCCTATGAAAAAGTATATCATAATATCATCCTATTTACACATAGGTATAGGAATAGGTTTCATGAATACTATAAGATTTTGTATCTCAACCTTCACTTGTTGACAAACTAGATATCTTGACACATATTCTACAATTTCACACTTCATATTATCCCACCAGAAATATTACTTCAAATATCTATACATCTTAGTGCTACCAGGGTGTATAAATAAATTTGAGCTATGAGAACCATCCAATAATTCCATTTTTAGCTTGGGTATAGAGGGAATATAAAGTCTCTTCCCAAATTTTAAAATTCCATCTTCATATACAAAGTCTACCAATTTCCAATCATTTTAAACTTTAATTTTTTTTTGAAAATTTTCATCATCAGACTGAGAACTTTTAATCCTTTCCAATAAATATGGTCTAGAAACCATTTGAAAAATTAGTGTTGTTTTAACTCCCTTGATAATTCTCATATCCATAATTACTAGATCCATGTACACATGATCCTTGTCAATCCTAATTTTGTTCAGTACTCCATGATCCTTCCTACTCAACGAATTTGCTACCTTATTTGCCTTCCCTGGGTGGTAGTGAATTGAAAATCATAATCCTTGAGTAGATCAATCCATCACAATTGCCTCATGTTGAGTTCTTTATGTAAGAATATATATTTTAAACTCTTGTGATTTGTATATATATCACATATTTCACCATAGAGATAGTGTCTCCATATCTTCAAAGAAAATATTATAGCTACTTACTTAGGATCATGAGTTGGATGGTTAAATTCATGAGTTTTTAACTGCCTTGATTCATAGGAAATAACTCTATCATTATTTATAAAGAAAACAACCAAGTCCTTTCTTAGATGCATCACTATATATCACAAATCCACCATTTCCCGACGGTAGATTCAAGATAGAAGCATTCACTAACCTCTTCTTCAATTATTCAAAGAATTCTTAACATTCCTTTTTATAAATAAACTTAAATTCTTTATGAGTAATCTTGTTTAATGGGTTTGCTAATTGAGAAAAATTATGAATGAAACACTGATAGTAACCTACAAAACTAATGAAACTACATAGCTCAGTTATGTTAGTTGTTGTAGGACATTATTGAACTACCTTTTTCTTCATATAATCAACTAAGATTCCATCCTTAGAGACAATATGGAAAATAAAAGTAACTATTTGAATCCAAAATTCACATTTTCTAAACTTCCCATATAACTCTTTTATTCTAAGAATCTTCAGAACAATATTTAAGTGGTTCTCATGGTCCCCTTATCTTTTAGAGTATACCAAGATATCCTTAATAAATACAAAAAAAATTTCAAGATATTCCTTGAATAATCTATTCATTAGATCCATAAAAATAGAGGGTGTATTAATCAGTCCAAATAGAATTACTATAAACTCATAATGTCCATACCTGGTTTGAAATGATGTCTTTGGAATATCTTCCTTCTTTATACGCAAAAGATGATATTAAAAAAATATTGAGCTATGTGAATTTGATCAAATAAGTCATCAATGTGAGGTAGATGATACTTTTTATTTATTATAATTACATTGATTTCTCTATAGTCAATGCACAACCTCATGGATCCATCTTTATTTTTAACAAATAGAATGAGGGATCCCCATGGAGAAACACTAGAGAGAATAAATTCCTTATTACTCAACTCCTCTAGTGGTTTTTTCAGCTCCACTAATTCCATAGTGTCCATTTTATAAGGAGTCTTTAACATTGTCCTTGCTTTAGGGATTAAATTAATGGTAAACTCAACTTCATACTTTGGGGGGTATTCAGGTAATTACTCATGAAATACATCAATTTATTCCTATATAATAGGTACATACTCAAATTCTTTCCTCATCTATAGATGATGTTTTCTCTTCCTCCCCAAGAATTTAATTTAGTAGAGATACTAGGGGTGGATCTAGATAATAATCAGATGATGAGGTTTCTACTATAAATATAAGGGATTCTAAATCATCCTCACATATTGTAATTTCCGTCTTCTTGCAATAATTTTTCACATTATATTTTTAAAGACAGTCCATACCGAGGATTATATCAAAGTCAAGCATTGGTATGATGATAAGGTTAAAAAATATAGCACATTTGTGTGTCATAAATGGGACTTACTAACACATTTTTATTACAATGAGACTACCCTTAAGAGTTTTGACTAACAAAACCCTTATTAAATCAAAATGGAAATGTCTAATTTTCATAGAAAATTGGGTAAATATAAAAGAGTGTGATGATCTAGAATCAAATAGGTCATTGGCTAAATTTTAATATTGGATTAATGTACCTGACACTAAATTATTAGTAACTTCAACCTCATCTATTGTGATTGCATAAGCCTAGCCTTTCTCTCATGTCCTTTTTTGAAACAAGTTTCCTTAACACTTAGGAAAATCATTTTCACAATGTCCCATCTCCCTACAATGTAATCATTAAACATTAGTACCTTATTTATTTCCCTTTAAATTATGAGCATGATGTCCTTTCTCACCACACTTGAAGAAAACTTCTTTTCCTTTTAAGAATACACTAGGGTGTTTCCTTCCACAAGTATTACATGTTAGAAAATTTCTTTTTTCTTCCCTTTATAAATTATTTTCTCCACCACCCTCTTCTTCTATTTCTTTCCCTTGAATTCAAAAGTCTAAAATAATTATTTCTCTGTATTGATAGTGCATGAGACTATATCTTCATATGATGAGAATATTTGGGAGAAAAGTTCCCTTTAGAGGAATGGTTTTAACCCATCAAATAATTGATCAATCTTGATCTTTGGATTACATACACAATCCATAGAATGCCTTTACCTTATAAAGTTGTATTCATACTTGGAAATGTTTTCATCCTCCTTTTGTATCAGACTCAAGAATTATATTTTCATATATGTTTGATTCTCCCAAGGGAACTATTTTTCCAAGAAAATTTCTTTAAAATCCTTTCATTCCATATTTTCAATTTCTTCCCCCTCCTTTCTATTTTGAATCAATGACCACAATTGATTATAATCTCCTGAGAGTTAATAAAATTCCATGATAACCTTCTCCCTCTCATTAATTTCCAAACTAAGAAATATATTCTCTAAATAACTTATCCATTAATAAAATAAAAATGGATTTGTAGTCCCATTGAATTATGGAGGTTGTTGTCTCATGAAGTGGTCTAACATTATTCCTCTTCATTGTGGATCAGGCTGTTCCATACGGGTAATGTTATTACTCATAACCAGAGTCAGTTTTCCTAGTATAGTTATAAGTTGTTTAACACTAGTTGTAGTTACAGATTCAATATCATTATCTTACATTGGAGGGAAATACCTACATGGAATACATGCATTTATATGGTTTCTATTCCTTCAACTAGGCTCCATTTATAATAAATTTGAAATATATTATATTAGATCATAAAATTATGAAACACAATGTATAATCTTAGAACTAGTGAATCAAAAAATCCTAAATTGAATATTTAGGTATAACTACCCTCTAATTCATAAACTTGGATATTTTGGGAATATTCCCAAAGTCAGTCATAGGGTTATATATCTCTAATATATGTTTTCCTAAATCTAGTTGCCAAAGTTTCTACTAAACTTCCTCTGATACCAACTAAAAATACCCCAACCCTAGTAGCCCGAATCCAGTGACTTACTTTATTACATTGGTACTATGAACAATAAATCACATCCCAAAGGACCAAATAGTTTGGTAGATTTGGAAAACTAGATACAAACATAATTGTTAGATTACAAATTAGAAAGGAAAAACAACATAGCAAATCTATTGGAAATACCCATAAACTCATAGATTAACCCCGCAAGTCATTCATAAAATACATCTTCATGTCCTAGGGAAAAATAAAACACAATAAAGGGGTGAGCTCAGATGTTCAGTAATGGTAATAAATACAGTGAAAGATAACATAAATAAACATAAAAAATAAGGTAAGGTGAATAACTAAAAACACATGATATTAAAACATAATCTTGAGCATAATATGGCAGGAATAAAATCTGATTAAATAATGCCATATAAAATACCAAAGAGAATAAAACTTAACCATGGATATTATATTATTCTAATATTTATATGGATTATAAATTATTAATATCATAATGATGGAATGAATAATTATGGATATATGAAATATACCGTCGAGGCCTTGACCAAGAAATCTGAAAATAAATGGGTAATGCCTCAGCCAAATCCCAACCTGGTTTGTCTTATGAGACCCATCGACACATAAAGGGGATATAGAGGGATCTACACATCACTTAATAAGTTAAATTAATTCCTTATATAAATGTGGTTAAGCAAAAATAACACACATTAAATGTAAATAACTTTCCCCAATCAGTAAACATAATCACTAACCATTCTGAGTAATATGGTGAATAGTATTAAGACATCACATCCACAGTCAAATTGATCATAAAAAATTTAATAAAATATGGTAGATAATATCATAAGATATCAATCCCAATTAATCATAATATTCAATAGAGGGTTTTGAAATATAATAAAATACTCTAATAAAATCATTGAGGAATTATTAAGTGAAATACCCTTTTTTACTTTGGAAAGAGGTGTTCTATTGGAAAATCATATATATTTTTCATAAAATCAGATTGTGACATGTATATCCCCGAAAATAAAATTTAAGAACAAATAAATTATATTTTAGTAATACTAAAATAACATCCACAATGAAATTTTTCATGAAAGAGGAATAACCCAAAGAAAGTAAGTTGGGTTCAAGAATCCCCTTACCTTATCTCTAAAAGTGTTATTCAATTGAACTTAATGTCACGGATAAAAAAAATTAGATTCATTAATATTTTAATTAATAACCTCTTCAACATTTATTTTATTTATTATAATTTTATTAAGTTAATTTATTACCTTTTTTACGAATTATAAGATCCAATTTCATCATTCCGAAAGTGTCATTTTCTTGGTTTTCATGATTGGTTTACATGTACGAAAGATCATGTAAAATGAGAATATTTATCCAAAATTAAAAATATATGTTATTAATGAAATTATATAATATTTTATGGTCTTATATATCATTTTATTTTTATATATGAGGATTATTCATTAGACAAAGCGTTAATGATAACAATTTAGATTATTTTGGCATTTTTTTCAATAATCACAAACAAGTTTTATATTATTAATTAATATAATGTATATATAATGGTTTTAAAACATTAAATAAGTTTTAATAAATATATTATATTATTTTTAACCATAGAAATGGTTTTATGACCATCCTTTAAGGTGTAATTGAAAAACAAAAACTCGTCATCCAGGAAGGTCGTAAATCGACACCTCACACACGATGTTTTCAATTTTAGAATAAAAAGAGAGAAGAAGGGGTTTGATGATTGATAACCCATTAACATAACAAAAGTACATTATATATAATATAATAGAGTTATCATTCATGTTTTTATAAAGGATTTAAGGAAATTATAAGAACAAAAAATAAATTGAAATAAAATTAAAAGAACAAAAGGTGGTTTTACCTCTTGAATTATTCTCCTTGAGAACCACCTTAGGGAACTTGGAAGTGGTATTTTTGTGAGACCATAAACACTATAATATGTATAGGTATGATTATAATGGAATTTTGTAGAGGATATTTGATCAAGAAGGCTCAAGATTATGAAATTGTATGAAGGAAAGAGTCCCTCTTTATAATTGAGGTAAGAGGCAACTTAGGAATTATATAAAATATTAAAATATAATAAGTCTAAAATAGGGATAAAGACTTAAAAAAGGCATAAAAATATAAATTGTATTACATTATAGAAATAATATTATCATATTTTTACTTATTAAAGTTTTTTTGACTTTTAAATAATTTAATAAAATATTATATTCATGAAAATATTTTTTATCAAATTAAACACTATTCATTACTATGAATTTAAAAACATTAATACAAAGATTAAAATTAAAAAATATATTTTATTATATCTTAAACATACCATAAATATCGAGATAATTCATGTAGCTTCTTAATTATCTCATATTATATTTATTTTAATATTTTTAATATCATTTATTTGATTTGTTCATTAATTAAATAATTGCTACATCATCATTGTACAGGCCTTTAAGGTAATTATTTATTCCATAAAAACTAAAAATAAAATTCAATTAAGAATATAAATTTATTATATTTTAAATTAATATTCATGGTTTAATATTTCTTCTATAAAATGATATTTTAAAATATTATACTAATTAAAATCTATAGTGTGAACAGTTTGACTTTCTTTTAAATAAAATACTATAAGGGTCTTAATCATATCAATGTGGCTCCAAATGGTCATTAATTTAACCCTTGGACAAACATGGTTGATATATAATAAAAAATATGTTTTTTAAAAGTTTTTTTATTTAATGGTTCTTATTATTTTAAATAAAATCATTTCATTGATTTTTCTTCTACTTGCACAAACACTGCATCAACATTGCATAAGAATTAAAGTTAATTATTTCAAATATAAAAATTAAAAATAAATTAATTTCATAAAAATAAATAAATTATGTTAATTATAATCTTTTAAATTCATTAATTAAGTATGTTTAATCAAATACATGTCAAGACAACTTCTTTAATTTGTTAATTTGACTTATCTTGCCTTGCACAAGTATTGCACAAACATTAAGATAATAATAATATTATATAACTCTAAAATTAGAAAATATCATCAAAAAACATAAATTAAACTTAATAATCAATAAAAAATTCATGCAAAGAATTCTTATCACTCAATTATTATCTATACGGTACCAAATTTGACTTTATCAATGCTGCACAGATACCATGTCGACACTGCCAATGATTTTTATACTTATCATGAAATAATTTACTGTTTATATTTTTTAGATTATTTTTGTACAATATTTATATAATATTATCATACCTTCATAATTCCATAAGTTTAATAAATTTTTTATCATAATTATGTCTTGACGATGTCACAAAAATACTGTATTTTTTTACTATTCACCAAAAATTCAGCTTTGTCAAAAAAATTTCAAAAATTAATACTAATATAATTTTAAAATTATGAATTTAAAAATGAAATTATTTTTCTCAAATTAAAATTATATAATTTTAAAATTAAACTTTTAAATGAATAACCATATAAGAAATTATTTATTTGAAAAATTATTTAACATAATGAATATAACTATTTAATTCAAGAATAATAACAAATATAAAAACAAATTATTCTATTTGTACCTGGTTTGTTATAATTTTACTGTACCAAAGCTTGTGAGATGAATTTTTAGGAGTTAATGGGGATACTGACTTCCGTGCCGATCTTGATTCTAACTGAGCCGGGAAGAAGCTATATTGTTTATTGTGATGCTTTGAGGATCAAGCTAGGGGAAGTTATGATATAGGGTGATCAAGTTGAAAAATATGAGTCCTTCCATTTGATACCACATGAGAAAAATTACCCTATACATGACCTATAGCCATTGGCCATGGTTTATTCCGCACGCTATTAGAGGAACTTTCTTTTGGGTGAGCGGTTCGTTGTTTACACAAATAAAAAAGTCTCAAATATATCTCCACATAGAAAAACTTGAACTTGAGAAAATGTAAGTGGGTTGAATAACCATTTTACTTTGAATTTGAGATTGATTATACACATAGAAAGGGTAATGTCATGGCTTATACCTTGAGCTGGAAGACTCAGACACAAGCCGTCAAAGAGGCCAATAGTGAGTGGCATCTAATGTCTCTGTTTTATGAGTTGCATATGGAGATTTAGGAACAAAATAAGAAACTGATTTTAGTAGCTCTAGTAGTGACATGCTCCCTTATGGAGTTAGTCTAGATAATCCAATTATCTGATTCTAAGATCCTCATCTTGATGGAGAGTGTCATAGGTGATAACTCACCTCCTGGTTGGGTTGTTGATGAGAATGAGGTCCAAATCTTATGTGGATGTGTTTGGGTACCTTCTAATATATGAGAAGAGTTGATGTGAGAATATTATGCATCGGTTTGGGTAGTTCACCCTAGTATTACCAAGATGTAATGATATGTACATCATCAGTATTGGTGTCCTGGTATGAAGAGGTAGATAACATGATTCATCACGAGGTGTTCCACCTGTTAGTAGGTTAAGGCTGAGCACTAGCGACCTTCTAGAATTTTACAGCCTCCACCCACTCTTGAGTGGAAATGGAATGACATCACGATGGATTTCATGATGGGATTTTAGATATCCCCTTGAGGCAGTGATGCAATATTGGTGACCATTGATAGGTTAATTAAGGTCACACACTTCCTAATGATCCGAGAGACCTTCTCAGTTGATGAGCTTGGAAGACTACACATCCAGGAGATTTTGCACCTTCATTGTGTTCCTTGTTCTATCATATTGTAATGATATGCCTTCTTTACTCTATGGTTATGATAGGGGTTACATAAGGCAATGGGTTTATAGGTTCTCTTGAGTACAACATACCACCCTCAGATCGTTGAGTAGACTGAGCATACAATATGAGTGTTAGAGGATATACTTCAGGCATGTGTCCTTGATTTTAGAGGTTCATGGGAAAAGCATATAACTCTTATTGATTTTTCCTACAAAAATAGATTTTAGGAAATGATTTAGATGTTTTTTATGTAGACCTTTACGATAGGCCATTCCATTCACCTCTGTGCTAGTTAGATGTAGGTTAGGCAATACTACTAGGTCCTCAACTCATTCAGGAGACTTCAGTGCAAATTTATCTAATTCAGAAGCATATGGATACATCTTAGTCTAGGAACAAGTCTTATACAAATCATTACTGAAGACCTCTAGAGTTTGAGGTGGTACATCAGGTATTTCTTAATATTTTCCCTATGTTGGGTCATAGATTAATCCGAAGATAGACCTTGATATTTCAGGACTTTTGAGATAGTGGATAGAGTTAGGATGGTAGCCTATCGGTTGAAGTTAGCATCAGAGGTACCATTCCATGAATGAATTCTTCCACATATCCCAACTTTATTGCTTCATGCTGAACTATCTCATTCATTTAACCTTTAGGATATTGAGATGGAGGCATATGCATTCTTTGAGGAGCATCTGATACGTATCTTTGATCAAATCACAAAGTCTCTCTGAGGCATTTATGTCCCTCTATTATGGGTTCTATAATAGAACAAACATGTATAGGATTATACCTAGGAGTGAGAACTTTATCTATGGGAATAATGGCCAGAACTCTTCCCAGACGATGTCTTACCACCCTCAGAATGGAAACTCAGGGACGAGTTGTCTTAAGGAGGGGAGGTTGTAACATATTAGCTTTTCTCAAAGGTATATACCATTTGTTTTTGGTTAAATTTCCTTTATTTTTACCTTTAAATGTTGTCTAAGGGATTCATAGAGTTCACAGGGGTGTTCGGGTCTTGTTTGAGGCTCAGAGCCCCAAAATTTGAAGAAGTAGACTGGGCCACATAGTTTGGAGAAACCATGTAGCATGGAATAAATAGTCTCTCTAACTGTGTGGCTTAAGAAAATGGTAAGTAGGGCTCCTCACACCCATGAAACTTGTCTCATACAAGTTGTAGAGGTGTTTTTCTTAGGCTGTGCATGGTTAACCAAACCATGCACCTAGACAATATGACGGTCCTACTTGGGTAGTGACATAGAGCACGGTTGGCACACAGTTTAGCCAACCATGTAGCCAAACCAGGTGCCCCTATATGCGTGAGTGATTTTACAATTCTACCCCTAAAATATTTTAAGCCCAAACCCTATTTTCCTTTTCCTTTCTCTCCAGTGGAACTCTCCTCTCCCTCTCTCATTGAAGACTCACCTCCCTCCAACTAGGGATCTTGGTCTCTCCCTCATCTGACACAAAAATACTTCACCATAAAAATCATTGAAAGCTTAAGGTAAGATCTACACTCATCATCCTTCCATTATTTATTACTTTCCTCCTCGATTGTACTATTTTGGGGCAAGATCATTTGCCCCATTTTAGGGCATTTGATGATTTCTCCAATAACTCTCATTTTATCTCGAATTAAAGGTCGACGCTGGATGAGGGAAGCACTACAAAACTAAGATAAGTGGTTTAGTTCCTTTCCCTATGATTCCATACATTTTATAACTTGTTCCACTATAAATCATGCCATGATTTTTTTGTTATGCATTCATAGTATTAAATAAATTATTATAAATGGTTTCTCATGCTTATTATGATCCTAGCTAGTAGAGAATCACCTTCTAGATTGACCACCTTGACCTAATCCACCCCTTTGGATGTGCTCAGTCCTTGAAAGCCTACCTTCAACTGCTTTTAATATGTTAAAAATCACTTAAGATGTGCTTCACCTATAATAAATACATTAAAAGGATTAATTGGCTTGATTATAGTGGTAGGCTATGAGTTAGGCCCCTATACTTCATGCCTTAATTGGAATTTTTGATTTAGATGAAATGATTAAATGATTTAAATTTTATAAATGTTTTTTTCTAAGTGTTATGGTTTTTCTAATCAAATCATACCTTTATCATGTGTCATGGGTGATACAATGGGTTTCGATTTGAGGACCCATTGGGCAAGAACATCATGCTTTGTAGTTGGTCTATTAATGAGTTGTAAATATTCTAGGGGAAGCAATAGCTATGCCTGGGATGAGATCATTGTGCATTTTATATTTTTCTTCCAGAAAAGTGATATCGGTTCTGTAATGGCCTGGACCTCTCCGACCCATTCCTTTGTCAAAAAGAGGGTCTTGAAGTATTCCGAAGGGTAAAATGGACTTTTCCCACACTTCAGAATTTTGTAAGTACACGCTGTGTAGTGTGAGTACACACCATGTACCCCCCTCACCGGGTATACTTCCTTGCTAGTTTCTTCTGCTGTTCTCACAGGACATTAGGATGTCTCCCCACTTGTCCACGAGAGCTTTAGGTTTCCCTACTGAGTATACTTGTATGCTCACCCTACGTTTACTTTCAGGTTTCCAGGAGGACTACCAGGGCTGTGCGGGACCCTACTAGTTGGGATAGTTGGAGTTGGTGCAGTTTTCTATACTTGTTTCTTTTGGTATTGTACTTTTGAGCTTTCTTGTACTTGTACTTTGTTTCAAAACTATTTAATCATGCATGTGGGATTGGTTTGGGTTATTTCTATACACTTGTTCTTTTTCTTTTTGGTGGTTGACTTGTCCTATTTCATGATCTTAAATAATAAAAAGGGTAATGACTCCCATATTTGTGAAAAATCATACCCTTGGTGCTAGTCGCCACCCCGGGGCCTATTGGAGGCAGGACTCGGGGGGTCATTATCTCCCTTTCACCATTTCCAGCTCAGGAGGGGCATCTTTGGTGGGAGGGGGTCGTGACAGAATGGTATCAGAGCTGATGGTTGAGAGATAGGATGGAGTCTGGAGTTAGGCACAGTGATGATTTCATGGGATGGTAGGTCAACAATGTTGGTTAATCTTGGTGCGTGACGTAGGCCAAGGAAGACCAGCTAGGAAACGGGATTTTAGGCCCCCCCGTGATCCGATGCAAGAAATATGAGCCTATCGAACAAACAAGTGAGACCACATTGATTGCAGGGTAGAGACCCTAGGGAAGGTACATGCATCATCATGATTGTGTTTTACTTGATTTGGGCGTTCTGGGAAAAAAATTAAAATAATGTGATAAAATAAAACCATGAGAAATTTCCTTATTACTTGGGATTAGGTGATCCTTGTTTACCGTACAGCTATGGCACCAAGACGTCTTCCCCGGGTGGCTCAGACGGCCGAGGCCCAGCAGATCCAGGCGGTCGTTCAGTTGAGGATTGAACGAGAGGAGGAAGATAGCCAGTGGCAGAAGACTCTCCGTTCTTTCCAGTGGCAGATCCTCAAGAAGTATGAGGGTAGTACTTCGTATACGGAGACGGAGGGGTGTCTTGAGGAGATATGGATCAATTTTAACTTGATCCATGCTCTGAGGGAGTACTGTATTCTCCTAGAAGTCAGTCAACTAAGAGGTGCGGTGCGACAGTGGTGGACGCTCTACCTCGGAGAGAGGATAGAGGCAGAGGTTCCATGGGATGAATTTGAGAAGGAATTCTGAGAGGAATTCCTTTCTTCTATGATCAAGGTGGAGAAGAAGTAGGAGTGAATATCCCTTCATCAGGGGAGTATGTCTGTACGAGAGTTGGGGATCAAGTTCAAGGATCTCCTACGCTTTGCTCTAGATCTCTTTCCGGATGAGGAGTCTCAGGCGAGATGTTTGGAGGAGGCGCTTCGTCCTTCACTCCAGTATGCTGTCACCCCCTTCACCCTTCCGACGTATTTGGAAGTACAGAAGAAGGAAAAGGTTGTAGATAGGATGCAATCACTGGGAGGTGCACCACGTGAGGGTTTCCAGCCAGGTTCGTCAAAGGGGAAGGCAGTCAGCAGCAGGTCTCCTGCGACGGGACCTTCCAGGTTCAGGCCAGTGGGGAGCAGGCCCCAACAGTTCTAGTTCATATCTTCAGGTCCTCGTCCCTTTTCCATGATCCCAGGACCGAAATGTTTTTATTGTGGAGGTTTCGAGCACATTCAGAGTCGGTGCCCGACCCGAGATCAGTACGGTGGAGGTGGGCAGGTTCAACGCCCACCTCAGCAGCACCAGTTGCCGGAGAGGCCCTTCCAACAGCAGCAGGACCATGCTCCTCCGAGGGCAGACTTTGATGGACAAGGCCGACCTCAGGGTTCTCCTCAGGGACCTCGACCAAGGCATGGTCGGATAGGTGGATGACATCAGAGAGGAAGAGGAGCTGGGTATGGATAGTTTCACGCAGCAGAGTTGGCAGCTCCAACAGGACCAGAGGTGGTACGAGGTACGATTTGTTTATTCAGCACTTTCATTTCTACCTTGTTTGATTCATGAGCTTCGCACTCTTTTGCTGCACCTGGTCTAGCCCATGCTTTCGGACTAGACGTAGAGAGACTTTCCGTACCACTGGTGCTGAGTACACCAGTTGGAGGCCAGACCAGCGTATCTTGTGTTTGCCGGAGATGTGGGCTGACGTTGGGACCACATTGATCTTGTGGGGATATTCTTCTGTTACAGATGCAGCCATACGATGTCATCCTAGGCATCGATTGGTTGTTTTCGATTAGTACCGTTATCGACTTATTCCGAATAAGGGTCGTGTTCTCCGGCGTGGATGGGAAACATGTATCTTTTGTTGGCGAGAGGAGCTATCATGTGGGAAGTCGGCGTGTGGATCCTCTCCTTTCCTTGTTAGGCGGGTTATCAGTAGTTCCAGATGATACAGAGATGGTGGATGTCCCAGAGGTTGTTGGGGAGTTCCTCGATGTTTTTCCTGAGGAGGTTGTGACTCTACCCCCACGACGTGATGTTGAGTTCGGGATAGACTTACAGCCTGGTGCCCGTCCGATTTTGATGGCCCCTTATTGGATGGCACCTTCGGAGCTGCGAGAGTTGCAGATTCAGATTGACGATCTGATGGAGAAGGGTTTTGTTCGACCCAGCATGTCTCTATGGGGTGCTCCAGTTTTGTTCGTGAAGAAGGCAGATAGTGGTCTCAGGTTATGCATAGACTACCGAAGGTTGAACCAAGTAATAGTCAAGAACCATTACCCCCTTCCAAGGATAGATGATCTCTTCAACTAGCTGAGGGGAGCATGTTGGTTTTCTAATATTGATCTACGATCGAGATATCATCAGTTGAGGGTGAAGGACAATGACATCTCAAAGATGGATTTCATGTGCAGGTATGGGCACTTTGAGTTTGTAGTGATGCCATTTGGAGTTACGAATGCACCAGCTGTGTTCATGGGACTTATGAACTTTGTCTTCCGAGAGTTTCTGGACCAGTTCGTCATTGTGTTTATCGATGACATCCTGATCTACTCAAGATCAGAGGAGGAGCACGTTGATCATCTCAGGGCAGTCTTGGAAGTCCTTCAACACCACCATATTTACGTGAAATTGTTGAAGTGTAAGTTCTTGAAACAAGAAGTGAACTTCCTTGGGCACGTGGTGTCTCGACATGGAGTGTCAGTGGACCCATCGAAGGTGGAGGCAGTTGTTTCTTGGGCAGCACTCAAGAGCGTGGTAGAATTTCGTAGTTTCCTAGGGTTAGCAGGTTACTATCGGAGGTTCGTTTCGGACTTCTATTGAGTTGCTGCTCCATTAATAGCTTTGAATAGGAAGAACCAGACCTTCCTATGGAGAGAGCAGTGCCAGAAGGCTTTCTACTACCTGAAGGAGAAGTTGGTTAGTGCTCCCGTACTCATATTTCCAGAGGAAGGGTTGTTTTATGAGGTGTTTTGTGATGCTTCTGGCCTTGGTCTGGGATGCGTGCTGATGCAGAAGAAGGGAGCAATCTGTTATGGGTCTAGGCAGTTGCGCCCTCACGAGCGTAACTATGCCACCCATGACCTGGAGCTTGCAGTAGTAGTGTTCACACTGAAGTTGTGGCGACATTACCTCTTTGGGGAGCGCTTTGTGGTCTTCTCAGATCACAAGAGCCTGTGTTATATCTTCTCTCAGTGTGATCTGAACTTACGGCAGCAGAGATGGGTCGAGTTCCTCCAAGACTATGACTTCGAGATCTCTTACACTAAAGGTAAGGGAAACATTGTGGTTGATTCCCTAAGTAGGAAGTCACATAAGGAAGTGGTTCAGGAATCCACTGATGCTTGGAAAGCGATGGGAGAGTTGACCGCCTTTCACTTGGTTGCAAGGGTAGAAGGTGTTAGAGGCTGTTTGTTTCAGATGACAGTGTAGTCCTCCTTGTTGCAGTAGGTGAAAGAGTCTCAGTGGGGGGACTCCAAGGCGGAAGTAATGTGGGATCGTGTCGATTAGGGAAACGCTCCAGAGGGATGGTCAGAGGACAGCCGACATCGGATGATTTTCTATGGAATGTTGTTTGTTCCGGAGGCGATGTGTGAGGGAGTTCTCCGTGAGTTCCATAGCTCATCCTTGGCGGTACATCCAGGTGTTTCAAAAATGTACTGAGGCCCGAGGGAACAGTTTTGGTGGCTCGGGGTGAAACGGGCAGTGGCGGAGTTTGTGGCTAAATGCCTAGTGTGTCAGCAAGTGAAGGCTGAACACCGTGTTCCTAGTGGTTTGTTGCATCCTTTAGATGTCCCCGAGTGGAAGTGGTATGACGTCTCAATGGACTTCGTCACGGGACTACCCAGAGCTCAGGGTGGTTATGATGCTATCTAGGTAGTGGTGGATCGTCTGACGAAATCAGATCACTTCTTAGAAATTAAGGAGTCGGGCCTGGTGAGTACCTTAGCATAGAGGTACATAGATGAGGTGGTGTGTTTTCATGGAGTTCTGAAGACTATCATCTCGGACCGGGATACTCGGTTTACCTCACGAGTCTGGAGGGGGTTACAACATGCTTTTGGAACCCAGCTACGCCTTAGCACTGCTTTCCACCCCCAGACCGATGGGCAGACAAAGCGGACTATCCAGATGTTAGAGGACATGCTGTGAGCATGCATTCTGGATTTCAGAGGGTCATGGGTACGACACTTACCTTCAGTAGAGTTTTCCTACAACAAAAGCTTCCACTCTACTATTGGCATGACACCATTTGAGGCTTTGTATGGAATACCATGTCGTTCACCCATTTGCTGGGCACAGGTTGGTGAGACAGGTTCTCTTGGGCCAGAGGTAGTGCAGAGCACTATAGAGAAAGTCCATCTTGTACGTGAGAGGATGAAAGCGGCTCAGGACCAACAAAAGTCTTATGCTGATCGTCGGAGGAGGCCCTTGGAGTTTGAGGTGGGAGATCATGTGTTCTTGAAGGTTTCCCCTCAACGGGGGAAACAGAGGTTTGGGAAGGGGAGTAAGCTCTCCCCTAGGTTCATCGGACCTTTTGAGGTGATGAGACGAGTCAGCGAGGTGGCATATCAGCTAGCCCTACCACCTCAGTTGGAGAAGGTTCATGACGTCTTCCATGTCTCCCAGCTTCGTCGATACTTACACGATGACTCTCACGTTATCGACTGGGGAGAGTTAGATATGGGAGACGACGCGACCTTTGAGGAACGACCAGTCAGAATCTAAGATCTTAAATAGAAGGTGCTCCATGGACGAACCATTCCCTTGGTTCGTGTGTTGTGGAGGCATGGCGGCCTCGA
This sequence comes from Viscum album, assembly GCA_963277665.1. Taxonomy (NCBI): domain Eukaryota; kingdom Viridiplantae; phylum Streptophyta; class Magnoliopsida; order Santalales; family Viscaceae; genus Viscum; species Viscum album. The sequence continues at coordinate 1,849,870,170 of OY728163.1, read as the reverse complement.
GGAGAGCACTTGGGAGCGGGAGGCCCATATGCACGCTCAGTACCCGTAGTTGTTTTGACTTGTGTTTCTTTGTTCTTATGAGCTTTGTTTTGATGTTATACTTTGTACCTTTGTTATATGGAATGCTTGGCTTGTCGATTATGAGAACTTTTGTTTCCTTGTTCTCTGTAAGTGTGTAAAATGTTCGGGCATGTGGGGAAGGGAAAAACCTGATCCTTAATCGAGACGCATTAATGAGGATGCGATTGAACCCATGCAGGCGAGTCAGTGCCGCCTAAAGCAGATAATATCTTGACATAGGAAAAGGAATTTTCCCCAGACCACCTGTTCGGGCAGTGTGTGGGTTGGGCGGTGTTAAGGGCAGTGTGAGTTGAAAAATCCTAATGTATGGAAGTGGGAAGACCCGATTATTAATCGAGACGCATTAATGAGGATGCGATTAAACCCATGCAGGTGAGTCAGTGCCGCCTAAAGTGGATAATATCTTGACATAGGAGAAGGAATTCCTAACACCTATAATTAGGGTTGTTGGTTGGGTTCCTGTTATAACGAGGGACCTAAGAGGTATCTTGTTGGGTTCCTCTGGGTTGGCTTTTGGATTCTCAGGGATGAGAATGTTTTAAGAGGTATCTAATGTAATGTTCCGGACCTCGCTGTCCCATTCCTTTGACAAAAAGAGGGTCCTGAAGTGTTCTGGAGGGTGAAATGGACTTTTCCCACACTTTTCAGAATTTTGTAAGTACACGCCGTGTAGTGTGAGTACACACCGTGTACCCCCCTCACCGGGTATACCCCATGTTGAAGGCCGTGTCCTTTCCGTGTGAAATAAATGGGTACACGCCATGTACCCAATACTACACGCCGTGTAGTCCATCCCTGCATACGCATTACCCTCAAACCGTGTGTTGACCAGTCAATAGCCACGTGCCACGTTGAAGGCCATGTTGGAAGCCGCGTGGTGGCCGTGTGAAATGGCTAAGTACACACCATGTACCATAAAGTACACGCTGTGTACTTTTGTTTTTCACGCCTATAAAAGGAGGGGTCCCCTCCTCCTTTTTAACACACCCCTATCCTCCCCTTTCCTCTGAGCAGAGCTCTCCCAAGAGACTCGAAGGCTCCTTTTTCTTCCATAACTTCTTCGTCTGAGCTCCGATTTACGATCCATCAGCAGACAAGGGATCGTAATGACAAGGCAAAACTTATGAGCTTGTATCCATTGTCTTTCCTTCGGCCTTTCATTTCCAACTTCCACCCGAGGAGGTTGTTCTGGGTTTCAACAAAAGTGACGGACGCTGACGAACATCTTCTAAAGTTGATCCGGGGGAGAGTTGTGATCAGAACCTGTTGAGGTAGGGATCTTACCTTCGTCTCTCTAAATTTGTGCATCATGCGGGGTGGGTGTCCTCTTTTTTACGTGAAACACATTTGAATAGGTTTAATGAAGATAATAATTGGTTAAAGAACGGGGATGGGGAAGTTGTTATGTTTATCTTTATATCCTGTGATTTTATGTTGTGAATTGAAGAGGATTATGTCTACTGAAAATCATGGTTGTTGGGGGCCTTTGCTTGCACAATTAAATGCTGACTTATCTTTCTAGACCGTTATGGATGGAAACTTCATGGAATGTGGAAATTGGTTAATCACGTAAAGTTGGCTGATTAAATGAAAATCTGTAACCCTTGTGTGATCACCCCGGTTGAACCAAAATGAAATAATAAACATGTGGGTGCTGTTGGGGTTAATTTATGTGATGGGGGTGTTTTTATGGGTTGTTGTGGATCGAGTGAGCAGCAGGGCTGCGGTTGGCTTGGTTGTGGGTTGGTGTGAATGTTATGTTGGTGATGGGTAGTGGGGCTGTGATAAATGGTATTAAAGGGGTGATGATGTATGGTGTGGTTGTGGTTATGGTGGTTGGCATCGGGGCTGTAGGGATGGGTTTGAATGTGAGTGAACTATGGGTTGTGATTAATAATTAAAAGTGGAAAATTTAATGAATGGTGGGGCCTGATAGTGGAACGAGAATGTTAATCAATGGGTTGGTTGGTTTTTAAGAAGGGACTTGTTGTGCTACTTGTGTTTTCCTAACTTGATTTGTGGATGGCAGGGATATGATTTAAGAATGATCGATGTGGTTGGTTGTAGATAATTGCCCAGTAGTTAAGGAACTAATAAACTGATTCTGTTGAAACATGAAAACCTAAATGGAGTTTCGGGTTTGTTTGTTGTATGCATGCTTCGTAGTAGCAGTGTCGAGGCACGTGCTCAGTTCTCTGATTAGAAGCCATAGGTTGGGCTGAGTGTTTGATATATATATATGTATATGTATATATATATATATATCTGTATCTTTGTGTTTTATCACACCCCACCCATGTTGAGCACTTAGTGCCGAACACTCCCATTTCATTTGAGAGGGTGTTTTCTCCTTAGTTACTAGCTCCTTCCTGCTCCTTCTTCCCATAGGATGTGATGGATTGAGGAGACCTTACACCCAAGACTCTTCAGGTAGGTTTCGATTGGGGTGGTTTATCCCAAGACCCTTCGGGCAGGTTTTACTATTTCCCAAGAACCTTCAGGATGAGGCCCAGGTGTGTGCGGGCGGGATACGTGGTTGTAAAGCCGAGGTGTGTGCGGGCGGGATACGTGGTTGTGAGGCCCAGGTGTGTGCGGGCGGGATACGTTGTTGTGAGGCCTAGGTGTGTGCGGGTGGGATACGTGGTTGTGAGGCCTAGGTGTGTGCAGGCGGGATACGTGGTTGTGAGACCCAGGTGTGTGCGGGCGGGAAACGTGGTTGTGAGGCCCAGGTGTGTGTGGGCGGGATACGTGGTTGTGAGGCCCAGGTGTGTGTGGGTGGGATACGTGGTTGTGAGGCCCAGGTGTGTGTGGTCGGGATACATGGTTGTGAGTCCCAGGTGTGTGCGGATGGGATACGTGGTTGTGAGGCCTAGGTGTGTGCGGACGAGATACGGTTGTGAGACCCAGGTGTGTGCGGGCGGGAAGAGTGTGGTAGCGTTAGGACATTCGCCGTTAGTAAGAGCAGCTAGCTAGTGGGGGAAAATGGTGAGGGGTACCCAATACTCTTTTTATTATATACTATTACCTGTTGTGATTGTGCTTTGGTGAGTGTGGCTAGTGAGGTTGGGTGGATAGAATTCCTTGCTAGGTTTCTTCTGTTGTTCTCACAAGACATTAGGATGTCTCCCCACTTGTGCACGAGAGATTTAGGTTTCCCTACTGAGTATAATTTTATGCTCACCCTAAGTTTACTTTCACGTTTCCAAGAGGACTACCAGGGCCGTGCGGGACCCTACTAGTCAGGATAGTTGGAGTTGCTACAGTTTTCTGTACTTGTTTCTTTTGGTATTGTACTTTTGAGCTTTCTTGTACTTGTGCCTTGTTTCAGAACTATTTAAACATGCATGTGGGATTGGTTTGGGTTATTTCTATACACTTTTTCTTTTTCTTTTTGGTGGTTGACTTTTACTATTTCCCGATATTAAATAATAAAAAGGGTAATGCCTCCCATATTTGTGAAAACCCATACCCTTGGTGCTAGTCGCCACCCCGGGGCCTACTGGTGGTGGGACTCGGGGGTCATTATCTCCCTTTCACCATTGCCAGCTTAGGAGGGGTATCTTTGGTGGGAGGGGGTCATGATAGGTTCCCTAGGAGATACCCCATGGATGGGATCAGTGGCGTGATGTTTGTACCATTCCACAAGAGAGACTCATAACCCAACATGTGATATCAGGGACACAATCAGAGGTTTGTTCACATTGCCTTTTACCATTCCTGGAGTGATACTTGGAATCTCCTTCTCAGATCACCTTGGATATATTCTTATGGAAATAGACATAAATAGAGCATATCAAGTGATACTTAGGTTCCTTAGGATCACCTTGGACGGGCTCAGGGTGTCTCTTTATAATTTTAAAAATGGTCAATTAAATTAAAGAATAAGAACAGGTAACATGTTTTCCTAGGATGCGTCCACCAAGACATAACACATTCTTGGGGATTTTCCAATTTTGATGTCCCTTTTATATTGATAAATCCACTATAATTTCCCTATATGTGAAGATTACCTCAGTTTAGAAACATCAGACTTAGGCCAAAGCAGGTAAAGTTGGACGGGTGACCCAAGTAGAACTCAGTATGATGTAATTATTTATGTTGATTCAATAAGGTTTTCCTTATGACTTTTCCATTCCTTCTTGTTTTGAAAATCACAAACACCTTATACCTAAGAAAATCTATATTTTACTTATATATGGAAAATTTCCTTCCTTAAATAAATTTACCCTAACCTAGATTTTTCTTATACATAACAATATTTTTATTAAGTATAAAAATCGGATTCATACCCAAAACCTCGGAATCATATAATGCTAAGGTATGAAGCATTATATTTTAGGATCCAAATTCTTGATACGAACTCTGATAAAGTTCCACTTTGAATTCTGGATATGAACTCTAACAAAGTTCAACTCTGAATTCTAGACTCCGAAATTTTATTAGTTCGACTTCAAACTTTTATTAGTTCGACTCTGAAATTTTATTAGTTCGACTCCGAAATTTTATTAGTTCGACTCCAAAATTTTATTAGTTCGACTCTGAAATTTTATTAGTTCGACTCTGAACTTCTACAAGTTCGACTCCAAACTTTGTAAGTTCAGATTCTGAAATCTGGTGAAACCAGACTTCGAATTTCCTTAGAAATTCATACTTTGGACTTATACAGAATTCAGATTCCGAATTCCTATAAAATAGAATCCGAATATCCTTTTATCATAGAATCCGAATTCCATTTTGGTTAGACTCCGATATTTTATTTTCTTACACTACGAATTTTATTTTTGATTATGCTTACACTTGTTTCATTGTAAAACGATTTCGTGCTTTCAGTTACACATGTTCTATTATAAAACGATGCCGTCCATTCTATTTCTAACTAACCGTTGGTTTAGTGACACGTGTACAGGTCCCTCTGAATTTTAAGGAAAATATGACCATTGGAGGAGGGAGCCGACCATTCCAACTGAGCCTATAAATAGGAGCTCATTTGAAAGATCTCAATAAGAAGTTGATCATTCTAGAGACCACACACTATTAAGGTGATTTCTAAAGAGAGAAGCTTTTCATGCTTTGTGCATACTGAACCACTCGTTTAGATTGCTTCGTGAGACTCTGAATGTTGGTGATTACATTCGAGGACTTATGGGGATAGTAAGACAGAGGTGCCGACTACCTTGAAGTTCGGGGGATTCCTTGCTGAGGAAGACAGAGGTTCCAACTACCTTGAAGTTGGGGGCTTGCAGTGATAGCAAGATAGAGACTCTGATCTTTGTATCGAGGGCTTACCCTGGTGTGGGTAAGACAAACTTTCTTGAAAGTATAAATCAAGGGACCTTTATCCAAGGTTGTTGGATACCCTTCTCTTTGGGTTAAAAGACTTATATTTTGTTACTTGTAGTTTTACTACTTGTTTTTCCGCTGCATTTTTCTGTTGTAAGGAAAGTATAATCTTCTTATATTTCCTTACACTTGTACTCTGATTCATTTAGATTCTATACTCTTTAAGGTAGAATCTCATTTTGTAAACTTTAGTTAAGTTTCAATTTCTGGATCCATATTTCCGGAACATGTTTTTCAGAATCACTTTCTAGATTCAAGAAAGTGCATAGAACTAGAAGTTTATAACTTCATACTTTGACCCAATCTTTAATTGGTGTTAGAGGTGTGTGAATTTTCTTAGTTTAACTTTGTTAAACTTAGATCTTTCTTTGTTTAAGGAAAATTTTAAAGTGTACAATTCACCCTCCTCTTGTATATTGAGAATCTACATCATTATTTCGATCCTACAATTGGTATCAGAGTGAGGTTAAATCAAACCCCAAGGGTTAGTTCAATCTGATTTAATCTTATGATTAAATTCAGAAGGAAATTTTTTCTTATTCTTTCTCGGAATAGATTTTTAGGATTTGATTTTTCAGACTCATAAAGTTCGGATTCATCTTTTGTTTACATCTACTAAAGTTTTTTTGTTACATATAATATTCGGAGTTAATTTTCCGAATTCATATTTTTTTCAAATTCATATATTTTCTTTCATTACGAACTCTTGTTGCTAATAAGTTTGTGTGCCAAAGGTTATTTTAAGAATGGAAGGTTTAAACGTTGGATCCATATACAATCTAAATCCTACCAGACCTCTTATTTTTGATGGGAATGACTATGAATATTGGAGAGATAGGATGAAGACTTTCATTATCAACACTGGAGTAGAAAATTTCGTTATGCTTACTGGTGGATATCAAATTCCTGACAAGGAAGTGAGTGCTTTCACAAACCAAGAGAAACATGATTATCAATTAAATTATAAGGTACACAATACTCTACTTTTTTCAATGACAAGAAACATATATATCCAGATTTCATCTTGTGAAACAGCTAACTATATATGGAAGAAACTCGAAGTGACTCACTTTGGAACCTCCAAAGTAATTGAGACAAGAAGAGCTACGTTGAGAGCTAAGTATCATGGTTTCAATTTTCCTTATGGAGAACCTATAAGCAAAGTACAACAAAGATTTATGACTATCATGAATATCTTACAATACATGGGAGAAAAAGGTTTGGATGATGAGGATATTGTAGACAAGATCATTGACATTATGCCAAATGAGTGGGAGTCCAAGAGGACAACCATTGATGAAAATAGGAAAGTCACTCAAATCTTCTTAGATGAGCTGTTTGGAACTCTTATTCAGCATGAAATGAGAATTAAGAGAGATTCTGAAAATATCAAGAAGAAGAATGTGAATGGAGGAGTCTCTTTTACAACCACTTCTAAACACATGAAAGCCAAGACCCCAGAAAGAATAACAAGATTGAAGTCTAAGAAAGTTGTTATTCAGACAGATTCTAGTGAAACAGAAAAGTCAGAGAATGATTTAGCTAATCTTTCTCGGAGAATGAACATGATTGTTGCTCAAAAGAATTATCAGAATAAGTATAAGAAGAAAGACTACATAGACAAGAAATATGGAGAAGTTACTTGTTATGAATGCAAGAGAGATGGACATATTAGACCAGATTGTCCTTTGTCAAGAAGAAAGAAAGAAAAGAGAGGCATTATGAAAGGAATAGAAAGAAGTATTATAAAGCCAAATCTAAGAAAGTTCTGAAAGCAAATGACACTTGGAGTGCCAGTGGTGGTGACTCTTCAGATGAATCTTCTGATTATGAATATTCATGACAGAAGAATCTTGGTCTTATAGCCAGATTACCTATTTAAAATCATTGCTTTATGGCTAAGGTACACAATATTGAATCATTGACCAATGTTTCTTTAAATTCTAATGATAGTAAATATTATAACTCTTCAGATGAAGAATCCTCTTCTGATGAAGAAAATACTTTACCTACCTATGAAAAAGTTTCTAGGTTTTCTGAACTTCTTGATATTGAGAATTCTAAACTCAATAAAAAACTTGATAAGGCAAACTCTAGGAATACTATTATTACAAAAGAAATATCAGATCTTTCTAAAGAACTTGATAGGAAAAAATCTGATTTTATAAGTATTTCAAAAAATCTTGAGGAAGTAAATTCTGAGAAGAATAAACTTTCTAAATACCTAGAAAGAGTAATTTCTAAGAAAAGTGTTTTCGAGCCTAGATATAGTTCCAAATCTAATGATTTTGAAGATAAAAACTTGTTTGTAAAACTCAAGTCCAAAATTTTTTCCTTAAAGAACTGTTTGTCAAACTTTACTCATGGTAAAGAAAATTTTGATAAGATGTATTCACAAATACAACCTTTAAGAAACAAGTCCAGATTTGGTTATACCCATGCAAAACCAACTTTTAGTAACAACTACTTTGTCCCTCAAAGTGCCCCATTTTGTACCAAGTGTCAATGTGGTGGTCACTGGGAAAATAATTGTTCTTTAAACAAAACCCAATCTATAGGATTTCATAAGGCTTATTTTTCTAAGAAGATGTGGGTACCCAAAATTTTGCTATCTGGAAATCCCGGATCCAAACAAGTTTGGATTCCGAAAGTCTAACTCTTTTCTTGTTTTCAGGAAGATAAAGGAAGTACCAACAACAATACATGGTATATGGATAATGGATGTTCCCGGTATATGACTGGTAACAAAAGCTATTTTGAAAAGATTATCAAGATGAAAGGAGGAAAAGTAACTTTAGGAGATAATGATTAGGGAGAAATTGTTGGTATAGGTAACATTGTTCTTCTTGGTAAAACTTTGATTTCAAATGTTTTGTTTGTAAAGGGTCTTAAGCACAACCTCATTAGCATAATTCAATTATGCGATGAAGGATACCTTGTGAATTTTAGAAATGATAAGTGCTTAGTACACAATTCCAAGGAAGAGTTTATTCTTTCTGCTCATAGGCAAGAGAATGTTTACACATTAAACTTAGAAGACCTTAGGAGTCAAGACTTACCTTGAATTAGTACAATGGAAGATCATTCTTGGCTATGGCATAGAAGACTAGGTCACTGTAACCTTAGGAACTTATGTAAACTCTCTAAGAAGAAACTAGTTAAGGATCTACCAGAGCTTAGATTAAATTCTTCTAAAGTTTTTGATCCTTTTCAATATGGAAAGCAACATAAATATAGTTTTAAATCAATCGGTGAAGTGTCAACAACTAATGCATTACAGTTAGTACACTTGGATCTTTTCGGTCCAACACAAACTGGAAGCATTGGAGGAAAATACTATGTGTTTGTTCTATTTTATGACTACACTAGATTTACATGGGTCTATTTTCTAGAAAAAAAGTCTGAAGATTTTTCTTATTTAAAAAGTTTTAGAGCCCAAGTTAAAAATGAGAAAAACCTTCCACTGAAAACTATTCATAGTGATCATGGAGGATAATTTCAAAATTCTGATTTTGAAACTTTTTGTAGTAGAAAAGATATTACTCACAACTTTTCAACACCTATAAATCCTCAAAAAAATGGTGCTGCTGAAAGAAGAAATAGAATTCTTCAAGAGATAACTAGAACCATGTTGAGTGAATATTCTATAACTAGACATTTTTGGGCTGAAGCAGCAAGTACTGCTTGTTATACTATAAATCGATTTTTGATTAGAAATTTTCTTAATATAACTCCTTATGAGTTATGGAATGGTAGAAAACCAAGACTTTCCTACTTCGAGGTTTTTGGTTTCAAGGTATTAATCTTGAATACTAATGATAATCTACACAAATTCGCACCAAAATATGATGAAGGAATTTTCTTAGGGTACTGCACAACTTCTAAGGCTTATAGAGTTTTCAACAAAAACACTTGTACTGTTGAAGAAACAATACATGTAAAATTTGATGAATCTGATCCTTTTATTTTTAAACCATACCAACCTACATCCTCAGATGTGTTTTAAAAAACTGGTTATCAACCTTTGTTAGAAGATTCTTCTGATAAGGAAAATGTTCAAGAAGATACTTATGAAACATTTACCCCATAAGACTTTCTACCCTATGTTGATGAACAAGTTTTACAAAACTCAAACTAGGTGCTTCTTAAGAATCATCCCAGTGATAGTATCACTGGTGATGTAAATCAACCTATAAAGACTAGAAGTTCCTTGAGAAATGAAGTAGAACATCTAGCATTTCTTTCCCAATTAGAACCAAAAAGCACTGATGAAGCTTTAGGTGATGATGATTGGATCAAAGCCATGTAATATGAACTAAATGAATTCGAAAGGAATAAAGTCTGGACCTTGGTTGAAATACCTAAAGAAACTTCTGTTATTGGAGTAAAGTGGGTCTTCATAAACAAGTGTGATGAAAATGGAGTCATTGTAAGAAATAAAGCTAGACTAGTTGATAAAGGCTATAATCAATAAGAGGGAATAGACTACGAAGAAACCAATGCTCTAGTAGCTAGAATTGAATCTATTCGTATTTTACTTGCCTTTGCAGCATTCTTCAATTTTAAACCTTTTCAAATGGATGTGAAATGTGCTTTCCTTAATGGTTATGTTCAAGAGGAAGTTTATGTTGAAAAACCTCCTAGATTTTAAGATACAAAACATCCTGATCATGTTTTTAAACTTACCAAAGCTTTGTATGGCCTTAAACAAGCCCCATGTGCTTGGTATGATAGACTTACAGAATTTTTGATTCAAAATAATTATGTTAAGGTAAATGAAGATCCAACCCTTTTTATAAAGAAATATAAGGAAAATGTTTTGATAGTTAAAATTTATGTTGATGACATTATATTTGGTTCAACCCAGCAATATTTAACTGACTCCTTTGCAAGTCTAATGAAATATGAGTTTGAAATGAGTATGATGGGTAAGTTAACATTTTTCCTTGGTTTTCAAATTTCTCAATGACCAGAAGGAACCTATATATCTCAACATAAGTATATTAAATATCTTCTTAAAAAGTATGGATATGACAACACTAAGAGTGTAAGTACTCCCATCGGTACCTCAAACTCTTTAGATATTGATGAAGCTGGGAAACCAGTAGATCAAACATCTTTTAGAGGTATGATAGGAAGTCTACTATACTTGATAGCTAGTCATCCAGACTTAATGTTTTCAGTATGATTGTGTGCGAGATATCAATCCAATCCTAAGGAATCACACTTAAAGGCAGTAAAAATAATTTTTCGCTACTTAAAAGGAACCATGGATCTAGGATTATTTTATACTTATGGAAATGATTTTGTTTTAAAAATCTTTTCGGATGATGACTTTGGTGGATGTATAATGGATAGAAAAAGTACATCTGGAACTTGTCATTTATTAGGAGATTCATTAGTTTCTTGGTACTGCAAGAAGCAACACTCCGTAGCACTCTCCACTGCTGAAGCTGAATATGTAATAGCTGAAAGTTGTTGTGCTCAAGTGTTGTGGATGCAACACACACTCACAGATTATGGCTTGAGTTTTACTAAGACTCAAATTTTGTGTGATAACACAAGTTCCATTTCCCTTAGTAAAAACCCCACACATCACTCCCGTGAAAAAGCACATAGATATTAGGCATCACTTTCTTAGGGATCACACACTTATAGGAGATATCATTCTTCAGTTTATCGGAACGCAAGATCAACTTGCTGAATTTTTCACAAAATATTTACCCTCTGATAGATTTGAATACATTAAACAGAAGTTAGGAATGATAACCGTGAGGTAATCCTTCTTTATTAACTCCTTTTTGAATAATTATCCTTACAATAATAAACTCCTTTTTATAGGGGGAGTACATTTTCTTGGTAGTGTAACCAAAATTTTTCTTAGTCAGTTTCTTCCCCCAAACTTTTGCAACAAAATTTTCGTAATAAAAATTTTCGGATCTGAAATTTTCGGAATGGAAATTTCTAGAACTAAAATTTTCGTAATGAATTTTCCGCAATGAGAATTTTCGTAATGAATTTTCCATAATGAGAATTTTTTTAATAAATTTTACGTAATGAGAATTTTCCTAATGAATTTTCCATAATGAGAATTTTCATAATGAACTTTAATAATGAGGATTTTTCATAATGAGTTTTTCATTTTTTTAAAAAATTTCTTCAAGAAGAATATTACCAATTACGATCAATCTTTCTAGTCAATCCGAAAGGTATGATTTCCTTACTTAAATTTTTGTAGTCATATTTTTCTTGTTGGTATTTCCCTATGAGTTTTAAAATTATTCAGATTCTAGTTTTCCTTAAATACGAATGTTTTTCTTAAAACCTCAAAATATTGGAGTCAAGTGTTCCTTGTAGGAATATTCTCAACCATCAGATTAGATCAAAAGGATTTTCAACCGTTAGATGGTTTTTGGAAGACCAAAGGTCACCTCCATCACCTATATAAAGGGGACCATGAGAGTCGTCCCACATCGGTTTTTCAAATCTTTCACATCTTGGAGACCTGACTCTCTTCTTAAGGACCATTTCAATCTTTGTCAAAGCCATTCCGAATCTTCCAGAACTCTCCACTCCGAATGTCTATTGAATCTACATCTCAATACATGTCTACCTCAAAGCTAATCTCAAAATGGTTAGTTTTCAGGGAAAGGTTAGTGCATCTGTATTTCTACAATTTTGGTTCTCTTATATCTAAGAATATCAGATTGAATGGCTGGGAAGATGTTTGCTTGTCTAAGTCAGAGAAATTGGATCCGGTTTATACAGATTTACTTATTGAGTTCTACGAGTCTGTTTCCTTCTATCAGGAAGATGGCAGAGAGTTATTTTCTTTCAAGTCTTATGGTAAGACTTACAAATTATCTTACACCAAGGCTGCAAGCTTGGTGGGTTTATCTTACGAAGGGGAAGCTGAATTTTGCTCACAAAAGATTCCAGATGATCAAGGAAGTTTCAACAAGGTGAAGGCATTAAAATGCCTTGGACTTAAAGATACCAAGACTTCCAAGATTGATCATCTATCTCCAAATAATCAGATTCTACAGCTGTGGGTACAAGGTTTTCTCGTACCAAGAAGGGGTGACAAGGATAATCTGAAGAAAAGTGACATTTACGTCCAAGATTTCATGGTAAATATAAGGAAGATAAATTTGATGAGGCATGTTTTGATTACAGTGAAGAATATAAAAGAAGGGAACTTGAGAGCCCAAATAATTATGTACCCTGCCTTACTATCAAAGCTGATAGTTCAGTGTTTAGATTCTTTCAAAGTTTCTTGTAAGTCTAAAGTTTGGAATTGTAAGCTTATGCTCGTCAGTGATGATACATTGAAAAGGATGAAGATGGATTTTTCTGCTGAATCTGGAGAATTCTACCCTTTACCAGAGGGAGAGGCTGAGGCCATTCCAGAAAATGTGGATAAGGCTGAACCAGTGAAGAAAGCTTCTAAGAAGAGGAAGATTAAGGAAATGGTTGGTGATGACAAAACCCCCATATCTAAGGAAACCCAATCCGCACCTCCCAAGCCAAAAAAACAGAAAGCTTATCCAGATGAAGTGGCTGCTAAGTGGAGGGAAGACGAAGATAAGAGAAAAGAAGGGGATCCACAGTTAGTATTGGACTCTACTGAGGCTAAGGCCTTAATGGAAAAAGTTGTGGATGAGTTAGAAAAATAGGCAAAAGAGAAAAAGATGAAGAAAAATATGTCTGAAGCTAAGCTTGTACAATCTTTGTTGAGAGATACTGAAATAGCCTATGAGAAGATTCCCATTCTGGAAACCTTTGATGTTCAACCATCTTTACCAGAGACTCCAGGTAAGAACTATGTCACTCCGGAAAAATCCAAGGGTAAAGAGGTAGTTGAAGAAGTAGAAAAACAAGCTAGTGAAAAAGTAGAAGAAGAGGTTGTTGAAGAATAAGAAGAAGAAGAAGGAAGTGATGATCTGGATGAATTGATCAAACAAGTAGAAGATTATCAAGAAAAGGCTGAATCTGCAAAATTACCCACTCTGGGAAAGGTAGTTGAGAAATAATGTGGGAAGGATGAAGATGAGAAAGAGGAAGAGAAGGAAAATGTTTTGTATGATGAGGAAGAATCCTATGAGAAGAATTTCCTTGAAGAAGGGGCAGAAAAGGAGAAACCAGATGAAGATCTGATTGTTCAATTATCAGAAAGTGAGGAAGAATCTGCAGATGATCAACCCATTCCGAAAGCTGACAAGGGGAAGCAAGTTTTGATGGATACTCCAACAAAAGAGATTTTTAGGAAGAAGGAGGTTGGTGGTTCTTATAAAAGTAAACTGGTGAAAATTGAAGAAGAACAATCTCCAAGTAAGTTATCGGATTCCGAGTCATCAACACATGGTCACGGTTTTGTGGTTGAATCTCCGAAGAAGTTGGTGGACACCATTCCGAATTTTTCCCACCATAGACTCCAGATTCCAGATGATGCAACATAGTTTGAATCAGAAATTAGAAGCCTTATCTATGGTGATGGATACGTGTATAAAGATTGAGGCTAACCATAAAAGTTTTATTATCAATTATGATGTGCATAGAAATTCTTGCAGCAAAATAACTTTGTGGTCTAATAAAGTTGAAGAAGACTTGGTTGTGTATGATAATTTTCAGAATGAGGTGAAAGATGCGTTCGACACTGAGGATAAAAAAATCAAGAATCTTCAGGAAGAGGTGATCATTGAGAAAAGTACTCAGAATCAACAGGTCAGAGATCTGAATGGGAAGCTTAACTCGGTAGCTCAGAATTGGAAATGGGAAAGAGATTTCCGGATTGAGTTTAAAGAGAAGCTGGAAAAGCAAGATGAGTTACTAAAGATGCAGGAAGAGGCCATGAAGGCTCAGGCAGAAGCTTTGAAATCCCAATATGAAAGGATAAGATCTTTGGAAAGGCAAGGTGAGGAGGACCAAAGAGATTTGAAGAATCTCAAAACCTTGTTGAAGAAGCTGATCCCAAAGGAAAAGGAAGACAAATAAACTCACCCCGATCTTTTGTTGTATTTTTCTTTCCTTGTAATTTTTTTCTCAACTCTAATGAAATATTTGGTTGGTTGTATCTTGTTTTTTTATACACTAATGTTTCAGGTACCATATTTCTTTTCCATTCCCTAAACCCTTTTTGAAAATCACAAAGGGGGAGAAGAAAAAAGAACTACTAAAAAGAGGAGAAGGAAAAATTTAAAATGAAGAAGAAAAATTTCTAAGTGAAGATATCCTTAATGTAAGGGGGAGTTTCTCACTATGAAGTTTTTCATTCCCATGATAATGAAAACTCCACTCTGGAAATTCAGAATACAATCCTTAGAGTTTCAATGCCTAAGGGGGAGTTACTTGTATTCACTATCATCCATGATCAAAGGAGATAAGTTTTAATTTCAAAGTCTAATGAAAATTTTCAAAATCCTTATATTCTTTTTTGTAAGGATGTTTGTGCTTTCAAAAAAGGGGGATATTATTGAGTCAATAAGCCTTTCCTTATGAATTTTTCATTCCTTCTTGTTTTGAAAATCACAAACACCTTATACCTAAGCAAATATATATTTTACTTCTATAAGGAAAATCTCCTTAAAGAAATTTACCCTAACCTAGAATTTTCTTATACATAGAAATATTTTTCTTAAGTATAAAAATCAGATTGATACCCAAAACCTCGGAATCATATAATGTTAAGGTATGAAGTATTCTGTTTTAGGATCCGAATTCTAGATACAAAATCTGATAAAGTTCCACTTCGAATTCTGGATACGAACTCTAACAAAGTTCAACTCCGAATTCTGGACTCAACTTTTATTAGTTTGACTCCGAACTTTTATTAGTTCGACTCTGAACTTTTATTAGTTCGACTCCAAACTTTTATTAGTTCAACTCCAAAATTTTATTAGTTTGACTCCTAACTTTTATTAGTTCGACTCTGAACTTCTATAAGTTTGACTCCGAACTTTGTAAGTTCATATTATGAACTCTAGTGAAACCAGACTCCGAATTTCCTTAGAAATTTAGACTCCTGACTTCTACAGAATTCAGATTCCAAATTCCTATAAAACATAATCCAAATATCCTTTTATCATAGACTCCAAATTCCATTTTGGTTAGACTCCGATCATTTATTTGCTTACACTCTGAATTTTAGTTTTGCTTATGCTTACACTTGTTTCATTGTAAAAGGATGTCATGCTTTCAGTTACACATGTTTTGTTATAAAATGATGTCGTCCATTTGGTTTCTAACTAACCATTGGTTTAGTGACACGTGTATAGGTCCCTCCGAATTTTAATGTAAATATGACTGTTGGAGAAGGGAGACAACCATTCCAACCGAGCCTATAAATATGAGCTCATTTGAAAGAGCTCAATAAGAAGTTGATTACTCTAGAGACCACACGCTGTTAAGGTGATTTATAGAGAGAGAATCGTTTCATGATTTGTGCATACTGAACCGCTCGTTCAGATTGCTTCGTGTGACTCTGAATGTTGGTGATTACATTCAAGGACTTCTGGGGATAGGAAGATAGAGGTGCCGACTACCTTGAAGTTCGAGGGCTTCCTTGCTAAGGAAGACAGAGGTTCCAACTACCTTGAAGTTGAGGGCTTGCGGGGATAGCAAGACAGAGACTCTGATCTTCATATCGAGGTCTTACCCTGGTGTGGGTAAGACAGACTTTCTTGAAAGTATAAATCAAGGGACCTTTATCCAAGGTTGTTGGATACCCTTCTCTTTGGGTTAAAAGACTTATATTTTGTTACTTTTAGTTTTACCACTTGTTTTTCCACTGAATTTTTGTATTTTAAGGAAAGTATAATCTTCTTATATTTCCTTAAACTTGTAATATGATTCATTTAGATTCTATACGCTTTAAGGTAGAATCTCATTTTATAAACTTTAGTTAAATTTCAATTTTTAGATCCATATTTCCAGAACCTGTTTTTCGGAATCACTTTCCAAATCTAAGAAAGTGAATAGAACTAGAAGTTTGTAACTTCATACTTTGACCTTATCTTTAATTGGTGTTAGAGGTGTTGTGAATTTTCTTAGTTTAACTTTGTTAAAATTAGATCTTTCCTTGTTTAAGGAAATTTTTAAAGTGTACAATTCACCCCCCTCTTGTATATTGAGCATCTATATCATTATTTAGATCCTACAATTTATTTAACACTATATTCATTTATTATTAATAGAAAATTATTAATTTTATATTGAAAGTTTTTTATTGATCTAGACACTATTGGTGGTGGCCTACTAAGTATATATCATACCCTTCTTGGCCTACCTTTGGTACCCAACCAGACTTCATGATTGTAGGTATAGATGAAGAGAAGCAACCAACTTATAATGCTTAATTACCATTTCTAGGATGGAGTGTGGGAGAAGAAGACAAAGACTATACTCATGATTCTAGTAGTATCTATCTTTTGTCATTTTTTATCTTGATAACATGTGGTATATTATTATATCCCCTGTTCCCCATAAACTCTTTTTGTATAGTTACATGATATCATGATCATCATCTTTTGTATCTATTTCATTTTATCTCCCACCAATTTTTTATTCATCTTGGATGTTTTATTATTATAATTCCACTACTATCTATTCGTTGATACTGCTTTTACTACAGTGATTTACTGGTCTCGTTATTATAGTGTCTACTTCCACCATTTCTTATTTCTTATATATATATATATTGTTGTTCTATAAATCAATGAGGGAATAGTCTCCCCATGGAATCACCCTAGGACCTCTCTCCTAGTCTATAACCTCTAGTATTCAAGGAGTTGTGCTGGAGGTCTTGTGGCCACCGTCTCAGAGAACCATTAAGTGGCACCCAAGGTGGGATGCTACACCAGGATCAAGACCATGAGAAGGGATTTATACTTATCCTTATGAAAGGAATAAGAAACCACATAGTTTGGTTCCACATAATGGGACACATCATAACTTTTAAGGTCATGTGACTAGGACCAGACCATGTAATTTAACATTGTGTGGTGAGGACATCTAGACAGAAGGTTCCTAGCCAAGAATGGTGCGAAACTTACGATTAAATGAATCGGGGGACTTGAAAGGGATATATCCTCCCTGGTTGGATATGAACCCATTGTGAATATATCCCAAAGGATATTAGGGTGATTTTGGGGTACTGGGATTGAACCTCATGGAGGTTTCCTATTTATCCCATTTGGACATGAATTAAAGCCCGAGTAGTTTAGAAGGGTTGGGGCTTACACCTGGGGATGAATCCCAAGGTTTCTTCCTCGAGAATATTTCACTTTGAAGGTTTTTCTTGTAGGGAATATATCTCTTTGAGAGGGTGGTAACATGGTTTTGTGTATTACACCTAGTATGAGGCCCATTTAAATGAGTATAGTTGGGTATTATATTGAATAAGAGGCCCATATTGGTGATATTTTATTTTGCTAATGACATGAACATCACTAACCTATAAGCCCTCATGTGTCATTCTCAGTGTGAGAAACAAGAGAAAGTAGAATATATGGAAATAATAACAATCTCCTTCATCCATCGATAGATGAGGGAGAGGATGTGGAAGTAGAGGGAATAACCTGTAAGAAATACCAGAGGATTACTTTAGGAGGGATGCCTTGTGGTGACCCTTTCGATATGTGACAACCCCTTTGATAGTATTAGAGGAAGACCGGGAATCAACCCTTATAGAAGGGAAAATAAATTGGTCCCCCACTGCTCAAAATGAGAGGACCCTAGCACCGCCTCCATGGTAGGGTTCCTCATTACTGAGAGAATGAATAATTATAATAATTATGAGTACCCTACCTGTTTGGTAGGCTAAGTGTGGGACATATTTTACTAAGGTAATTCACAATCAAATAAGAGACATGATGGTGTGTATTTCACCATGATCATGCCAATATGGAGGCCTCAATGGAGGTTTCAATTTGGTCTCCCTCAGATGGGAGTCTTAGGAAGTGGGGTGCCTTGTCATTAGTGGGGAAGGATAGTCCTCAGAGGGTGGATCATGAAGGGTAGACCTGGGCGATCTAGAGGTATTTCACCCAGGTAAGGACTGGGAGATCTAGAGGTGATTTTCCCAGGTAAGGCTTGGGAAATCTAGAAGTACTTCACCCAGGTAAGGCCTGGGTGAGCTTGAGGTGAATCAACCAGGTAAGGCCTAGTAAATCTAGAGGGAATTCACCTAGGTAAGGCTGGGTGAGCTTTAGGTGCTTCACCCAGGTAATTCTTGTGCGAGCTAGAGGTGCCTCACCTAGGTAAGGTCTGTATGAGCTGAAGGTTCTTCATCTAGGTAAGGCCTGAGAAAGTTGAAGAAAACTCGCACATGGTGTACTTGGGTGAGATGAATATAACTCTTGGGTGATGAAAAACATGTGAAACAATGCTTGGGTGAGACCATTCTCTAAGCTCCAAGGGTCTCCTCAAGTGTCGTTGGATGACTTGTGCTCAAGTTATGATTTAGGGAAGGGACCTTTTCCCTAGTGTTTTTGACTGGTGGTTGGTTCATATATAGGTTCTTGGTATTATAGACCTTAAGGGACCTCAATCCATTGAATGTTTCTAATCCTCTCTTCTTTTATAGGCTTAGATCACTACCTAAGGGTTTGGAGGACATGATTGAGACACTTGGGCAAGCATAGATTCAAGTGGTCTCTTTGTATTCCAGTCATGTAAAATGAGGAGCCTAAGGGTCCTATTTATAGTAAAAACTTAGGAACCTGGGTGAAGGAGATCGTCC
Organism: Viscum album; assembly: GCA_963277665.1. Taxonomy (NCBI): domain Eukaryota; kingdom Viridiplantae; phylum Streptophyta; class Magnoliopsida; order Santalales; family Viscaceae; genus Viscum; species Viscum album. The sequence continues at coordinate 1,849,851,011 of OY728163.1, read as the reverse complement.
ATTCATGTCCATCATGCAGGTGTCACGTACAGGACCCTCACATAAGTATTAGATGCTCATGTTGAGCCACACAGGTTAGGCCTGTGTGATCCAATTATCACATAGGTGGGGTCTATGTGATATTTACTTGTGTGATTTATTTTAATCCATTTTCTCCTCTACTACATGTGGTGTTTTCACCTAAAAATTTTCATCCCCATGTAAAAAAGTGAGTGTCAAAAGTTGGTAATTCCAAAGAAAAAAGGGATATTTTTTTATAGTACCACTGATAAAAAAGTGGTTATGGATCAATTTTTTATATTTCTTGAGAAGGAATATATCACTTGAGTAATTAGTGGGAGGAAATTTAAACTTATATAAGTTCCAAACCAATAAATAGTAATTTTTCTTGAGATGAAAGTTGAACTGATTCCACAAAGATTCACGGAAGAACTAAATCAAGTTACATAAGAACCTTGAAGGTCTAGTAGTATTCATCAAGAGGACAATAGGTATATATTTCTTATTTAAAATGATGATGAAGTAATGTTCATAGATGATGAACACAATACCTACCAAGAGTCCATTAAGAGTTATTTTTCCTAGAAATGTATAAATTCCTTGAAATATGAGATGAAATCCATGTACATTAACAAAGTTTGGAACTTGGTGGATGCACCTGGAGGGGTGAGATACATAGGGTTCTAGTGGGTTTTATGAAATAAAACTAACATGGACTATAGGGTGTTTCCATATAAATCAAGCTTGGTGGAAAAGGGTTATAAAAACATTCATAGTATTGACTATGAAGAGACCCTTTCACTGATTATAATGATAAATTCAACTTTAGATATTTCTTTCTATAATAACACATTATGATTATGAGATATATTAGATGGATGTAAAAATATATTTCCTTAATAAAAACTTATTCAAGTATGTGTATATGATACAAACCAAAGGTTTTGAAGTACCAAATGATCATACTAAGGTTTTCAAGTTGAAATTATCAATTTATGGATTAAAGTAATCTTGTTGGAGTTGGAACATCTAGTTTAATGATGCAATCAAAATTTTTGGTTTTATCAAGAATGAATATGATTCTTGTGCATATAAGTAGGTTAGTGGGGGTGTTGTGGTATTTATGATATCTTATGTGGATAAAATACACCTTATCGAAGAATGATTTCCCACTTTAATTCTATAAATACTCTATTGAGAAATTGATTCTCAATGAAATAAATTGGTGAAGAAGCCTACATACTGGGTATGAAGATATATATAGAGTTTAAAGAGGTTTCTTGTATTGATTAAAAACACATATATTGGTAAAATGTTAAAGATATTTCTCATGGAAAACACCAAAATGGTTTCTTTACCAGTGTTTCATGGCACAAATCGTCAAAAATATTTAGGATCCTTATAAAGAGTTATAAAGGATAGATAAGACCCCTTATGCATCCAACATAGTTTTTATCATGTATTCCATATTAATTACTTTACCCGATGCCACATATTATTTAAGCATAACATGAAGATACCAATCCAATCCTGGTTAGAGTCATTTGATTTCTATCAAGAATATCCTTAAGTTCTTAAGAATAAGTAAGGATATATTCTTGGTCTTTGGAGTTAAAGGATTACACTAATGTTAGTTTCCAATAAAACAAATATGACATGCAATCTTAATCTAGTTTCTTGTTTTTCCTAAATGGTGGAGCTATCAATTGGAATACTTCCAAACAAGTCACTATAGTGGACTTGGAAATAGAGGTAGAGTACACCACAACATAAAATGTTATAAACGAAGCTGTTTGGATTAAGAAGATCATTAATAGAATTGTGTAAGTTCTTAACATTTAGGGAGTAATTAATATTTTATATGAAAATAATTAAGTTACTTCTCAAGATAAGGAACCCTGGTCTCACAAAAGGATTAAACACATCCTTCATAAATACTATCTTGTTCAAGTGATCATTAAGAGGGGAAATCTAAAGATTTATTGGGTGGATACATATGAAAATGTAGTAGATACTTTAACAAAACCATTGGCACAACACAAGCATCAGGGTCATGGAAAATCACTTGGTATCAGATACATGAGAGGTTGGATATAATGGTTGTAAAATGTATCATGATTTCATAATAAAGGAAATCATTATTTATCATTCATTCATATGTATTTCATTTATATTCAACACTATAAAAAATCATATACCAATGGTTTGGAGGGGTGTTGTATTTTGGTGTTGGTATAGACCTATAGCAATGGTTTTGGGAAAACCGTTGATATATACCTATACATATGGTTTTGGAAAAATGTTGGTGTAGGTTATATAAAAAAAATACTAATAGTTTTGAAAAATCATTGGTATAGGTAATGTAAAAATAAAATCTAGCTTGGTTTTGATAACAACCTCCCATTTATATTCCAACGACCAAACCACTAAGATAAAATAATTTTTGTGAACATAATTTGATATATATATATGTGTGTGTATTTACAAGTAATTTAAAATTTTGATTTATTTAATGATATTTGATAAAATAATCCATAAAAAATATGGTTACCTATACCAACAGTTCTCAAAACTATTGGTATAGTTTTATACCAATGGTTTTGAGAACAGTTGGTATAGGTACCCAAAATTTTGTTACATATACCAATGGTTTCTGGAAAACCGTTGGAATAGGATCTCTACAAGGGACCTATACCAATTGTTTTGGCCAAAACCATCGGTATAGGTCTCTACAAGGGATCTATATCAATGGTTTTGAAAAAAATATGGGTATAGGGTCCCTATAAGGGACCTATACCAATGATTTTATACAAAACCATTGGTATAGGGTCTGTCCATGGTACCTATACCAATTTTTTTCAAAAACCATTTGTATAGGGTATCTTTAAATCACCTATACAAATATTTTTCTAAACTTTTTGTATATTTAACTTGGTATTTCTCCAATTTCTAGTAGTGATTACAAGAATAAAAAATAATAATACCCCATAAAAGTATGACATTGAGTTTTCCCTAATCCATGATCATCATGAAGTATTAGGGTTTGTGATGATATTTTAAAATTAGAGTGAGTATAATCTTGTATCCAATACAAAGATTCTTCTATTGTATGAATAATAATGTCATGATATAATAATTTGAGACTTTTTATCTGGAGTGACCCATTAAAGTATATCACATGGAATGTCATATGGTTATTGATATACTTAGGGGTGTATGCTTATTATAAACAACATTTACCTAATTCTAGACATATAATTAGTGTGTAAACCTCCATACTTTGATACCTATCTTATGTTGTCCTTGATTGTGATCAAATCAGAGGCGGTTGGGTATGCTATTGATCATGTTGTTATCTAAGTTCAACAAATATGAGATTTGTCTACTTGTATGACAAAAACAATACATTTGGGCCCATGATTGAATTATTCTGAGGCAATGAAAGGTCATGCTTAGTTGAGTGACATGTGATACGCTTGGCTTATTAGATGAATGACATGTGATGCATTCATTCAAACTAGTCATACTATTTCAAATAATCATGAATATATGAGATTACCTATATTATATTGACATGTTCCATGTCTAGTGGTCACTCATTGTCATGGAAAAAAGATTATATAATTATAGATATGATTTATATGATATATCATGTCAAATACATGTTCATGTTGAGATATGAGTGAGTTTAATCAAGATCACACCAGACCCCTTTGTAGCTTGAGTAGCATTGACATTTTTCTAGTGGCCACTCTTTGCTTACATTTATGAATTAGAGAATTCATATATTTTTTTCAATACTGAAAAGGATTGTATGGTCACATAGATTGTATTTATAATAAATTTCAAATATTGTGGAAAATGTTTATTACAAAATAAATAGAGTTTGATAAAACCATATCCAAAGGAGTTTGTATGGATTAATAAAGAGTTGTGAAGTTTTGATTAAACTACTTATGGGATTTTAGTGTATGTGGGAGATTTCTAGAAAATAACTAAAATACGTATATCATATAGTAAGATATACATTAGATTATAACCTTAGATATGAATATATTGTATATCATGAACAATGATATATTTATATCATCGTGGGTATGTGATTCCTATATTATAACATACAATTCAGCCTACAACATTTGATAGTGGGTGTTCTAGAATATGTTGCATCTTACAAATATTTTTTCTTTGGTTATGATGCATTTAGATGATTCATTCATGGCATAGAAAACACGCTATTATCATTTGAAACATTCAAAGGATTATACAACCTAATGAGCATGTGTTATGGTAATGCATGTAGGATGCCAAAAATTTATCGACAATCAAATTTTTTTATTAAATGAAAGGAATTATATATAAAAAATAGTTTCTCATATTGGGTGAGTGTGATACTATGTTGAAAAGCCAAATATCTCTCTTTCTTCCCTAGTCTTCATTTATATTTTTAAAAGAAGATGTTAGAATGAATTTGGAGTTAGTTGGGCCATCACATAGAATATGAGTATTATAGTGATTGGTGTTCTAATTATAGAGGTGAGAGTCCTTAGGATCTTTCTTTGTAGTCTCCATCAAACATAGTCCATCAATATCCCCAGAGATGGTGAACACTACGAAAGAGGTACATCTGCTTATATTTATGTTCTTTATACTCATATTGATCTAATGATGATAGATCTGGATGTATAATTGGTTTATTCGGCTGTATTAATTATGATATGATGTAATGCCCCAACCCCAGTTACCCAGATTTGGTGCATTATTACATAACATTGGCATGATCACAATGGATCAAATCCCGAAAGATCGATTAGTTTAGTATCCTTGGAAGTATTAGATAAATTCATAAGTTTTACATTACATTATAAAATGAAAAAAAACAACAACATTGTCTCCATTAACCACATTAATATCCCTTAGACTATCCCTTATACTATCCCTATAGGTCAGTCATAATATACTTCTTTACATCCTAGGAAAAATAAAACATAGAAAGGGGTGAGATCAGATGCTCAGTAAGGATAACAATATAGCAGAAACATTAATAAATAAGCATAAACATTTAAGGAAATGTATAAGACTAAATCATAATCCTTTTAAACATAAACATCTGCATAATATGGCCAATATAAATCAAATAATTTCATTTACTTACTCACATGGATACTCTACTAGTCAAATAATCACATGCAATATCAATAGCCAGTTTCATAATGATGGGATGCATAATGTCAGAATTCATAACCACATAGTCAAGGACTTGTGCCAAGACTACAAATAATATTTTGTCAAGGACTTGTTCCAAGACACTAGTTTGTCTCGTGAGATTTACTGATGCATCGAGGAGCTATAGCGGGCTCCACCCATCACTTACCAAGTCCAATGCATTCCTCATATGAAAAGTTTTAAAAATAACAAAAACATTCGTATTAAAAATAGCATACGAAATGTAAATACATTATTCATAGATCATGAATGGTGTAAAAATAAAACATCCACAGTCAAAAATATCACAAAACCTTCAATACAATATGGAAGTTTTGTATCATAATAAATTAACTTCAAACAAGTTTAAAATCCATCAAAGGATGTTGACATAGATGAAATCAAAAGTTTTTTAGAGAAATATATCTTTCTATTTTGAAATAATTTAAAAGTCATATAATTATTAAAGAATATATTTATTTTGAAAATATTCTTATAAAATTGTATGGGAAGCTTCGACGATGTTATAAAGGTGGAAAATAGCCACACCCGCCGTATAAGTTAAAAAAAAAGACATTCTTACCTTAATTTTGTCGAAAATGTCATAAAGTACCTTGTTTGGAAAATGATGGAAATATTCCTTTCAAAACATATATGGTAAAATAAGGGTAGAAATGACTTTAACCCATATTCTAGTAAATATTAAAAATGTTTCAAATTACATTTTAAAGAAAAAATGGATGTGGATGATAAAGAGGTCCCAGTAGATACTTACGTATTAACAACCTCAGATAAGTAAAGAGATTGTAGAATTAACCCTTACCTTGTAATTTTACTTAGTAGATGATATTTTCATCTCCTGTATAATAGTTAAAACATATTTATTAAATTATACAAGAACTATATATATAAATATGATATCATATATGATCCTCTAATATTTCTTTGTTAATAATATTTTAGTAGTATCATCGTTTCGGGTGTTAACTGATTCGTTTTCCTTTATATGCTTGGTTACGTAAGCCATGTTTGTTATGAATAGGATGTATTTGATTAATATTAATAATCATATTATGTTCATAAACATTATTTTTAATCATAAAATGAAAATTATTCTTGAATGATTACGATGGGGAATGAATCTCATCGTGTTCATGGAGACGGTAATCTGTACGTACGCACGAGTGACAATATCATTATATTGATGGTGAAATAGTATGTAATTGGATGGTATATCATATATAAAGAATAATTAACATGTTATATTTATTATTTACATCAGTTATATTCATTATTATACCCATCCAAAATAATGAAGTGTTTGAATAACAAACTACACCACAACGTGGAGACGGTAAGCCGTACGTATGCACGCATGGTGACTTTGTCATTTATAGGATGGATAGAATAAAAAATATGGTTGTAACATATTTATAATAACATCACAGTATGTATAAGGTACTGGAGTTATTATTTTGTTATGGAATCAAAGAAAGAGGAAGTGGAAGAAGAAAAGAACTTGAATGAGGGTGGTGAAATTATTACCTCTTCTTCGGGTGTTTCCTTTTGAGTTGATCAAAAGAGATCCTTAGGTTGGATTTATGATCCAATTAAGGGATCTAGGTTGATGTGAGGGAAGTTAAGAGAATATTTGGGTATGGTTTGATTGATCCAAATGGATTTGGAGGTGTGAAATTAAGAGAAGGTGAAGTACCTTTTTATAAGAGAGGTGAGGGTCACTTTAGGAAAAGCTTGAAATATTATTTTATAATAAAATAATTTTCGGTTTATAATGGCTAAAAAATGATTTATTTCAAGGATAAGGTGGGTATGAGTCGAAAAAATATCAACCAATAGGTTTTAGACAGGTTTAGGTCACCATATTAACCTTATCTTTTAGATTTAACTCTTAGTTAAATAGTTTGACATTTACCATGTCTCTTTGTATTTTTATATTATATGGTTAATAAAATTACTATAAACTACCAATAGAACCCCAATTGGTTTATTATTAATATATATAACCTTATATAAGTCCTCTTTCTGAACCTTATATTTTTAGGAATATTATATCAATTAATAATATAATATTTGTTTTAAAAACTCAATTATGTTAATTTTGACACTATTTAGTATTTGATTTTTTTGAAAGACATAAAAACTTTATCACTTTGAATAAAATTTATTTAATAAATCCTAACATGTAATATTAACCTATAAAATTATTGGAATTCATCAGAAGTATCAATTTACATTTATTTGGATATTTATAATATCAATTATTTTAATATTTCATTAATAAATTAATTGCTGCATCATCATTGTTTCATAAATAAATTAAATTATTTAATGTCTAAAAATTATAAATAAAATACCATTATGTTTGAAATATTTATAAATTTCTAATGAATATTTATAGTCGAATTTATCTTTTGTATAACCCTATATTAAAAATGGTTTAGTTATTAATCTTTGAATTTAACACTTTTAACTCTTCTTTAAATAAAATAATAATAAATGTTATAATCTAATCCAAGTGGACCAAAAGGATCATATTTTATTCATAAGGTTTTTTTTCATCGAATAAAATTTATCCAATAGAATTAGGACATGTGTTAGGGTAATTATAATATCATTTTTACCCTTAATTACCCTATTTACTTTTAACCGTGGTAAATAAAAGCAAAAAGTTACTATTCACCAAAAATTATTTTCATCTTATTGAACCACATTTTAATTACTGATGTCAACTGTGTCTCTTGAATTTTTGAAATTGAACTCACAGAAGTGGTAAAATTAAGTTTTATGCAAATTTGTAAATGCTCCTAGAAGGTGGGTAAAAGACGGTAAAAAGTTCAATAAATTTTTTATATCTAAACTTATTATAAAATGACTAAAATGAATTACATTGAACATATATAGGTATTATGTATCTTTTTTTAACTAAATTAAATTAAAATAAAATAACTAATTATTTAAATAAAAATTCGGTTTTAAACAATAATGCAGTGTTTTTCACAATTCATCAAATATTGAAAGTTGTCAAAAAAATACAAAAAGTTCACCCTAAGCTAATTTTGATATTACGAATGAAAAAATGAAGTCCATTTTGAAAATTAAAATTTATAAAATTTCAAAAAGTGGGTATTACTATTCATAACGGCTAGTTTCATTGGTCGTGGTGTGTTAAAACTCCATGTTGCGTACAACGCAAGCTACTGCATTATTCAAAGGGAAACATACCGTGGAAGCTTGAGGTGTTACATTCTCCCCTCCTTAAAATAATTTTGTCCTCGAAATTTCTAGAATATTACTGCATAAAAAGATTCTGGTGGTTCTTCATCATAAGTTCTTCAGGTTCCCACATTGCCTCTTCCATATTATGGTTTCTCCATAGATTTTTTACCACACAAGTCGTCCAATTTCTCAGCACCTGTTCGCTTGTATCAATAATTTTTTCAGGCTCTTTACAATAAGACATATTATGTTCCAATTCAATTTCCTCATAGGTGAGTACATGCGTTGGGTCAAGCATGTATTTTCTAAACAGTGATACATGGAACACATCATGAACTTTGGAGAGACTAGGAGGCATTACTAAATGATAAGCTACAACTCCAATTCATTCTAGAAATTTGAAAGGTCCGATGTACCTGGGACACAATTTACCCTTCTTACCAAAACGTATAACACCCTTCTATGGAGATTCCTTCAAGAAAACATGGTCTCCTACTTGAAATTCCAAATCCTTCCTTCAGTTATTGGCATAACACTTTTGCCTACTTTGGACTACTTTGATGTGGGTTTGGATAACCTTCACCTTTTCCATTCTTTCATCAAAAAGTTCTGGGCCTACATGTCACGAACCAGGCTGGGTCACCATCCGACCCGGCACCTGACCCGGTCCACGACACGGCCCGAAGAGCGTTCCCGATCCCCACAGGCCGGCACAAGTGCCCGGGTATCAAACCAATACATGGGAACAATTTACCCAAATTAGTAAACACAAACAGCCAATAAGATAGATAAACTAAAATTGGAAACTAACAACCAAACAGACCCTTAACTTTGGACCAAACTTAAAGTTTACAATTCAACCCAAAACTCTAAGGAGACTGAAATGGAAAGAAAACTAACACATTAACTCGCACCTTTATGCAACACAATGAGCCATCTCCTCAACCCACCATTGTCAGACCCGCATGGGAAAACCATCGACAAACCGAACCACCATCACCGAGCATGATGCCTCAACCTTGAATACATAGAGAACAAGATCTACATACACCCGAAGGTGTATGTATGATGTGATCCAAGAGCCTAGTAGGACGTCACCCAATAAAAATGTTCCATGCAAAATTATTAAATGACAAATACATTTGAAATTTTAATTAAAGAAAATAAGTAAATGATGGAACAGTTTTAAAGAAAACAGGATTAAGGAAAACAGTTTCAAATGGAACAACCTAAATTAAAACACGCACACCCTTACTTTTTTTTAAAATAATGAAATTGTCACACTGACGAGCGTAAAGTAACCAATGAGAACTATTATGGGGGTGACCGCATTGATGTTAGCTAGCTTGGGTCCCTAGATCTTTGTGTCTCGGTGAAACGTGGATTAGAAGTCCACGAACCTCAGAAAACGTGGCTTAGAAGGCCACGACCCTCAGAAAAATGTGGCTTAGAAGGCCAAGACCCTCAAAAAAGCATATGTTTAGTTTGTGTTTCAATCGTCAGTCCTGCCAGTGAAATCGGGTCGAGTCACCTCCGGAACACTAGCCCACTAGTCTAGTCCACCCTCCTAGCTACCCGGGCTTCCTAGTTTGTGCTCAATCAAGTTTATAAGTTCATGTCACCTGTCACAATAATGCATAAAATCCAAATAGGGTGATTACACACACAAAAACACAATTTTCACACCCAAAACCGCTTTTAAAACCATACGCACACTAAAATCGTTTTAAAAATTAATCTGCACTACTTACAGATTAAATTAAACTAGATGCATAGTTTAATAAAAACACTTTTATAATTAAGAAAACCCCTAAGAGAATTTAGTAAACATTTTTCAAACATGTCGTAAAACTCTTAAAGGGAAAAAAGTCATTCAAAACCCCTTTCCAAAATAAAACATATTCTAACACACGCCAAAATATAAACCGCGTCACCCGCACTCCCTAACTCACACAATGCACAACTTACAAAACAATAATAAACAGTCCAAAAGTAAAATCTTATAAATAAATTTAAAATAAATCGATTGGAGTTAACCACTAAACTCACACAAACCATTTTTAAGACCAAACGCACACGACGCCATGTAAAAAAAATTATAGTTCACACCACTTTTACAAATTAATAACTCAACCACACAATTATAAAAAAAATCACCAACATAGTTCCCAACAAAAAACATAGGCATTGTATAAATAAATCCACTAAACAGTTTCAATGCAAATCAAAATTCATAAAGAAACAATTTCACACTACAAAAATTAATTAAATAATATTATGAATTAATCAAACTTGCAAATTAATTATTTAAATAATAATTTATCATAGAACCACCTACCAGTGTGTAACAACTCTACAAAATTGGCGTGAAACTCCCATCGCACGATAATGGCACCACAAGGGGTCTAATGCGAACCCTAAAAACAAATTATTAAAGCAATTGATTCAAAAACAAACCAAATCAAACAAGGCAATAAGAGAATCCTCACCTCAAATGGTGACCGACGAATAGAGACGGACCGAAATCACAAGGCAACGACCAAATCCCTACAAGATAATTACTACGAACCTTAAAACACATAAACAATTTCACACAACTAGGTGTGAAACCAACCAATGACATTAACCCTTACCTTCAGTGTCAGTGACGAACCAAAACAAGACGAACCAACATGAAAATATCCAACTCCCTACCAAAAACATAATAGGGAGTCAAAATCACCAAAAACCCCCAAAACCCAGTGCGAAACTTCAATCACATGCAATTCTCACCACAAGAATCCTAGGTTAAACCATAAAACAATAATTGAAACCAAAAACACCCCACAAAAACAAAGATCAAAACCCTAGATATGAGGATGAGGGTTTACCCAATGCGGAGAGGGAGAGGCGGTGACGTTAAGAGGTTCCGACAGGGGTGGCGCGCGACTGAGAGAAGATTGGATAGGGAGGATATTTGTCAAGGTGAAGAGGGCAGGTCCGAATAGAGGGAGGCATGGCATCGACCGGGTGAAGAGGGGGAGATTCGGTGGCGAGGCGCTACGTGCAGGGGGGTGCGATGCGATTCCGAGCTGGTCGGGGTAGGGGGATCACAATGAGCTGAGGGTGCGCTGGAAAGGGCTCCGCTGGGAGGGAAGAGAGGGAGGGTTGGCGAGGGAGGCGGTGCGAGGCGGTGCAAGGGGAGTCGGGGCGACGACTCAAGGTTGTCGGAGGGGTGTGCAGCGCCGGAGGGGAGCGGCACAGGAGGAGGTGTCATCCATGGAGGGGGCGATGTGAGCAGAACCATGGAAGGAGGGGGGCTTCGACTGGGAAGAAAAACAAAAATAGGGGGAGGGGGAGTTAGGACTCAATGCCATAGGAGGTGAGAAAAAGATAAAGAAAAATAAAAGAAATAAGAAAACTAAATAAAAAATAAAAACAAAATCAAAACCAATAATAATAATAATACTAATAATAATAATACTTAACATAATAATAATAATAATAATAATAATAATGATAATAATCATATTATTAATTATAATAACTTTACATGATATTAATAAACATAATAACTTAACAAAATTTAATAAAAAGTTGATAATAATATCTTAATAATAATAAAATTTATATTAATAAACACGGTGGGCATAATATTAATAATAATAATAATAATAATAATTTTAATAATTAATAATAGAAGATACCCCTTTTTTTTATCTTTAAAATAATTCTTTAAACATCATTTGATTGTTATTTTTTTAAAGAGTCGGGCAACCGCGGGGTCACCCCGTGCAGCCCATAAATTTTTTAAAAAGAATGATGATGATGATAATAATAATAAACATAATAAGAATCTCTTACTTAACACCACTTTTAATTTCAATCTTTTATTGATCATTACACTTAATTAATTAATTAATTATCCGTGCATCGGGCGGGTTGCATGGCGACCCAACCGAGGCCGCCACGCGGCTTCGGTCACGGTGCGCTAGACGCAATAAAGGCCAATACATGGATTTTTAAATAAGAACACTAAATTTTAAGTTAGAATTAAACTCAAACTACCCGACATAGAGAAAATTAATGGAATAAATAAATTTTGAAATGGTGGGTGTGGCAATTCTCCCCACCATTGCGCTTTCCGTCCCCAGAAAGCCACAACTAAGGTTGAACCCCGAAGTAGTAATCAATACCCCCTTAAGGATTAAAAAAAGATCCCTACAAAAAATAAGTGAAAAGAGTCCAAAGCATCATGCTCAGAGAACGCGACTCAAAAGGCAACTTCAAGAAACTCGAAAAAAGACTTTATGATATGTGTCTCCCACCCCAAAGAGCTAGAACACCTCCAGTTGACTGATCAAGGAAAGGAACCCTCGCACCGACAGAAACCAACTTCACAAACGGAAATATATCAATCACTGTTAAACAAAAACCACACCATTTGGTTAGGATAAACAAACAAGTTCAAACCATATCCAAAAAACACTCTTATCACTTATCACCAAGTCATCCTTAGAAACAGAACCAAAAAGTCAACATGAGGATGTCCGAGGGGCTCCCCACCATTAAGAACATATTAACACCCAAGACGAGGTTGGAAAACCAACACGGGGGGGGGGGGGGGGGGGGGTTGAGCAGACTCTCCATCATCATGAAGACGACCAACACTAATTCACTCAAGAGACATTTAATCGAGACCTATTACGGGTCTCCCCACCATTAGAGATGACAGAAGATACAAAACCTTGAAAATTTTCCGACGGTGACCAAGCACCCCAACGTAAGGGGTGGGGAGGGTGGGCCCAATTTCTAGAGCATCAAAACCATGACCCAAGACGAACCAACATCTCTACATCCTTGGGTGATCATTATTCAAATTTGATATTGATTTACCTAACATACTCCCATACGGACCACCAGAAGAAATTACATTCAGTGGGATGCAACCACCGGGACTTGAAGGTAACAAGAAGAACATGCCTCCACATAGTCACAGAATCCTTAAGCACCCAAATGGTTTTCTTGAAATGGAATAACCACAGAAACAATTTAAACTGCCTTTAATTTCATCACTGATGACCGAAATAAGGTCGAGGTCTCATAGAATCTCGAGGTTCCTGACCACACGCCAAATTCACTCCGAGGCCTATGGCTAGAGACATGATGTTTGAAGCATCTCCTGCCTTGCAGTCAGGCATTGAAGACTCCCGAACAGAGCTTCTCATTTTTGGTTCCACACACAACCAAATCACAACTGAGACAACTCCAGCAAGACACAACACACCACGACATCCAATTACTCGCTCGCGTCACATCCACCAAAACAGGGGTTTAGATGGTGCACATGCATCACCTCTCACCTTAACCAAGAAAATTAAGAAGGAAAGATGAACGAAAACCACTCCCCTTTAAATAGAAAGAAACAAAACTCCCTAAGAGGAGGACACACTCCTATGAAAACAGGTATTTTCGAAGGATCCTACGAAATCCACCCTTGCTCTTCAAAGAGGCTCACACTGCAAGACACCACCAAAAATGACTCATACGGCCAATGAGGGCACTACAAATCCTTTCGAGACACTGGTCAACACTAATAATTCCAAACCATCTTCACTCTTCCCCACTGGAATTACTTTTACCGATTCTAGGGGGGACCTTTAGACACAACGACGTCAAAATTCATACCCGAAGACTCAGAAAACTCAAAGAGACCAAAACTCCTATCAATTTCCCTCACATCTATCATCCCGCTGAAAGAGGAACCGCTTAACCAAAAAGGAAAAGGAATAGACTTTTCACTGTCACTCAAAAGGGAGATCCCTTGATTCAATTAATTGGTGGGTCATCCAACGACGAATTACCCATAGCCGCACTTCAATCACATGTTAATTCTTTATGGGGGGGGGGGTACACTAGTCAAGAAAGAAAACCATAGACCCAACCAAACTGGTCCAATGGTCAAGAAATACCACAAGAAAACACTAAACGTGCAGGGGGAACCACTGCAAGGGATTCCCGAAGCACTTTTCAAAAGAATGTAGGATCGAAATAATGATGTAGATGCTCAATATACAATAGGGGGGGTGAATTGTATACTTTAAAAATTCCTTTGGAACTTTTAAAGTTAGTTACGATTAACTATGTTTTCCTTAAGCAAAGGAAAGGGCTAAGTTTAACAAAGTTAAACTTAAGCAAATTCACAACACCTCTAATACAAAATGAAAACTTGGAAAGAGATTCCGAAAGTAGGTTCCAGAAATATGGTTCCGGAAATTGAAACTTAACAAAAGATTACAATATGAGATTCTACCTTAAAGCGTATAGAATCTAAATGAAACAGAGTACAAGTAAGGAAGTATAAGAAAGTTATACTTTCCTTATAATACAAAATACAACGGAAATAAAAAAGTAGTAAAACTATAAGTAACAAGATATAAGTCTTTTAACCCAAAGAGAAGGGCATACAACAACCTTGGATAAAGGTCCCTTGATTTATACTTTCAAGAAAGTCTGTCTTACCCACACCAGGGTAAGACCTCGATACGAAGATCGGAGTCTCTGTCTTGCTATCCTCGCAAGCCCTCAACTTCAAGGTAGTTGGCCACCTCTGTCTTCCTCAGCAAGGAAGCCCTCAACTTCAAGGTGTTGGAAACCTCTGTCTTCCTATCCCCGGAAGTCCTCGAATGTAATCACCAACATTCGGAGTCGCACAAGGATTTGAGAGTTAATAAGAGTCTCTCTCTCTAGAAATTACTTCAAGCATGTAATCACATGAGTCGAAGATCAGTCAGCCTTTTGGCCTTTCAACACTGAGCTCTTTCAAATGAGCTCCTATTTATAGGTAAGGTCGGTCTCCTTTCCAACGGTCATATTTTCATTAAAAATCGGAGGGACCTGTACACGTGTAACTTAACCAACGGTTAGTTCATAACAGAATACACATCATCATTTTATAACAAAACAAGTGTAACAGAATGTACGACATCATTTTAAGTCTTAATTAAAAAGTTCTGAGTGAAAGTTCGGAGTAAAAAAAATATATTAAAGAGTAAACAAATTATAAAAGCGTAAGAAAAATGAAAGTTTGGAGTCTAACCAAAATAATTTTCGGAGTCTAAATAAATTCAGAGTGTATAAAACAAAGATGATCAGATTCTGTTTAATAGGTGAATTCAGAATGAGAATTCGGAATGAGAATTCGGAATGAGAATTTGGAATGAGAATTCGTCATCAGAATTCGTAGTGAGAATTCCTCATCAGAATTCGTAATGGGAATTCATCATCAGAATTCATAATGAGATTTCATCTTAAGAATTCGTAATGAGAATTCATCATTAGAATTCGTAATGAGAATTCATCTTAAGAATTCGTAATGAGAATTCGTAATGAGAATTCAATGTCGAACATCATAAGGATTCGTATCCCGAATCTAGAGAAGAACTTAATTAGAGTTCGTATCCGGAATTCGAAAAGAAACTTTATCCCAATTTTCATTCTAGATTTCGGAGTAAAACTTTATTACAGTTCTTATCTAAAATTCGGATCCTAAAATAGAATACTTCATATCAAAGTTTCAAACAATTCCGAGAATATAGAAATGAATCTGAATCTTATACTTAAGAAAAATATGGATGAAAATATGATAAGAATAATTTTTCTTAGAAAAGCGATTTTCCTTATAAAATCAATTTTCCTTATAAAAGCGATTTTCTTAAAGAAAGGTGTTTGTGATTTTCAAAACAAGAAGAAATGGAAAAGTCATAAGGAAAACCTTATTGACTCAACAATCTCCCCCTTTCTGGAAAGCACAAACATCCTTACGAAAAAGAAATTATAAGAAGAAAGAAAACATTAAAGCTTATCTCCCTTTGCTTATGGGTGTAGATGAATACGAATATCTCCCCCTTAGGCTTTGAAACTCTAAGGATTGTATTCTAGATTTCCGGAATGATATTTCATTACGAATAATAATGTCTTATTTAATGAGAAACTCTCCCTTAGATAAACTCTTTTGGAGTTTGTTTGTTTCTTAAGGATCTTTTCCTTCTCCCCCTTTGTGATTTTCAAAAAGAATTCAAGGGAATGGGAAATATAACAAAGTACCTGAAAAATTAGTAGTAACAAAAAAAATGGACAAGCACAATTTCTATTAAGTTTGAAAATTTCAACAATAAAAGAGTTAAGGTAAAACAAAATATCATATCTGTCTATTTGGGATCTTTCTCTTTCACCATGAGACTTTTTAGAATAGTCTTTATCTTCTTTAATTCTTTATGATCTTCTTCATATTGCTTCTCTAAGACCACTATTCTTGTAGATTGAGCTTCAATATTTTCTTCCTAAGCTTTAAGCTTTTCTTCCTGGGCTTTAATCTTTTCTTCCTGAGCCTTCATCTTTTCTTCAAACTCAATCCGATGATCCCTTCCAATCTTCCAGTTTTGAGAAATGGAATTCAGCTTCCCATTCAGATCTCTGACTTCTTAAATCCGGAAGTTCTTTTCATCTGTCATCTTCTCTTCAAAGGAAGAAGTCAGCTCATTTATTTTCCTATCCTCAATCTCAAAAGAATCTTTAACATTGTCTTGAAATTCATCCAAGAGTCTCATCTATTCTACAGTTTTCCTTGACCAATTTTTCATCCTCTTGCAAGATCTTCTATGGGCTTCATAGCCGACAAAGAACGTTTTGAACTGAGCCTCTATTTCAACACACTTGTCCATAACCATAGATACGGAGTCTGATTTCTGATTCAAAGCATGTTGGAGCATCTAACATCTTGAATCAATACTTGAGAAAGTTGGAATAGTTCCCACCAACTTCTTTAAAGACTGAACAACAAAGTCATGCCCCAACGAAGATGACTCTAAATCCGAAACTTTGCTTGGAGAAATTTCTTCTTCAACAAGGTAAAGCTTTCTCTTTGAAGAAATACCAACTTCCTTTCTCTTCACCACTACTGAGCTCAGAGTATCAGTAAGAATTTGCTTTCTCTTGTCTCTTTTCGGAATAGAATCCTGTTCCAGAGTATTCTTTTCACTATCAGAAACTTGAACAATATGGTCTTCCTCATTAGGAACTTTCTGAGCACCAACCTCTACATTCTCCATTTGAGAAAAATCATGTAGAAGTTGTTCTTCTTCTGCATGATAAGCTACTTCTTCTTCTCCTTGATGCTCATCGTTTCCAGGAGTGACTAATTTCGAAGATTCGGCTTCTGAAGTTCGGAGTGACAGATGTTCGGAAGGAGTCCCCTTATAATCATCTACTTGTTTTAAAACATCTCCAGTTTCACCACTGCCTTCAGCTACAACTTCTTCTTCTTCCACTCGCTCAACTTGCTCTACTTCCTCAGATTTATCAGAAAATATAGGATGTAGATCTCACTCTTCTTTAAGATATCTTTGTCACCCTTCCTCGGTACGATAAGGCCTTGTACCCATAACTCTATAATCCAGAAATTATTTTGGTTAGACTCCAAACTTTCATTTTGCTTACGCTTTTATAATTTGTTTACTCTTTAATATATTTTTTTTTACTCCGAACTTTCACTCCGAATCTTCACTCCGAACTTTTTAATTGAGACTTAAAACGATGTCTTACATTCTGTTACACTTGTTTTGTTATAAAACGATGTCGTGTATTCTGTTATGAACTAACCATTGGTTAAGTTATACGTGTACTGGTCCCTCTGATTTTTAAGGAAAATATGACCGTTGGAAAGGAGGCCGACCTTACCTATAAATAGGAGTTCAGTGTTGAAAGGCTAAAAGGCTGACTGATCTTCGACTCATGTGATTACATGCTTGAAGTGATTTTTAGAGAGAGAGGCTCTTATTAACTCTCAAATCCTTGTGCGACTCCGAATGTTGGTGATTACATTCGAGGACTTTCGGGGATAGGAAGACAAAGGTTTCCAACACCTTGAAGTTGAGGGCTTCCTTGCTGAGGAAGAAAGAGGTGGCCAACTACCTTGAAGTTGAGGGCTTGCGGGGATAGCAAGACAGAGACTCCGATCTTCGTATCGAGGGCTTACCCTGGTGTGGGTAAGATAGACTTTCTTGAAAGTATAAATCAAGGGACCTTTATCCAAGGTTGTTGGATACCCTTCTCTTTGGGTTAAAAGACTTATATCTTGTTACTTGTAGTTTTACTACTTGTTTATTTCCACTGAATTTTGTATTATAAGGAAAGTATAACTTTCTTTTACTTCCTTACTTGTACTCTGTTTCATTTAGATTCTATACGCTTTAAGGTAGAATCTCATATTGTAATCTTCTGTTAAGTTTCAATTTCCGGAACCATATTTCCGGAACCTACTTTCGGAATCTCTTTCCAAGTTTTCATTTGGTATTAGAGGTGTTGTGAATTTGCTTAAGTTTAACTTTGTTAAAATTAGCCCTTTACTTTGCTTAAGGAAAACATAGTTAATCGTAACTAACTTTAAAGGTTCCAAAGGAATTTTAAAGTATATAATTCACCCCCCTCATGTATATTGAGCATCTACATCATTATTTTGATCCTACAATTAGTATAAGAGGATTCATCTGAAGAGTCACCACCACTGGCACTCCAGGTGTCATTATCTTTCAGAACTTTCTTAGCTTTGGATTTATAATACTTATTTCTGTTTCTGTCTGAATGCCTTTCTTTCCTTTATTTCTTTTTGAGAAAAGGGAAATCTGGTCTAATATGTCCAGTTATCTTGCATTCATAATAAGTGACTTCTACATCTTTCTTATCTTTCCTTTCCTTTTTCTTATACTTGGATTGGAAACTCCTTTGGCCAGCTATCTTGTTCATCCTTCGAGCAAGATTTGCTAATTCATTTTCTGATATTTCACTCTCACTAGATTCAGATTGGAAAATAACTTTCTTAGACTTGGATCTGGTTACTCTCTCAAGAGTCTTAGCTTTCATCTAATTTGATGTTGTTGTAAAAGCAATGGTACCATTTCTATTTTTCTTTTTTGATGTTGTCAGCATCTCTCTTCATTCTGGTTTCATGTTGGAGAAGAGTTCCAAATAGCTCATCAAGAGAAATTTGAGTGACCTTCCTATTCTCATCTATAGCAGTTCTTTTGGATTTCCACTCATTAGGCATGATATCAATTATCTTATCCACAAGAGCTTCATCATCTAAGCCTTTCTCTCCCATAGACTGTAGACTGTTGAAGATAGTCATAAATCTCTATTGAACTTTACAGATTGGTTCACCATAAGGAAAGTTGAAGCCATGATATTCAGCTCTAAGCATAGCTCTCATAGTCTCAATCACCTTAAAAGTTCCAAAATGTGTAACCTCTAACTTCTTCCAGATACAATTAGCTGCTTCACAAGAAGAAATTTGGCTATATATATTTCTAGTCATTGAACAAAGTAGAGTATTGCGTACCTTATCTAGAATTCGGATCGTAAACAGAATACTTCATATCAAAGTTTCAAACAATTCCGAGAATATAGAAATGAATCCGAATCTTATACTTAAGAAAAATATGGATGAAAATATGATAAGAATAATTTTTCTTACAAAAGTGATTTTCCTTATAAAAGCAATTTTCCTTATAAAAGCGATTTTCTTAAAGAAAGGTGTTTGTGATTTTCAAAACAAGAAGGAATGTAAAAGTCATAAGGAAAACCTTATTGACTCAACAAAGAATTCACTAACTACACTTTTGCATACCAACTTACAAATAAGAATTCAACTCAGGACACAAATCAGTCAAAAAGGATTCTCAGATCAAAATGTCTCACATCCAACATGTCAAAAACACAAAGACACACCATGCAATCACTAGTTACTAAAACACCAAATTTTCATTTAACAATTTTTTTTGAAAATAAGTAAAGCTAGATGGTTGCGAAAATACCAATGGTGTCACATGGGCCTCACACATGCATGTTTCCGTTCCACACTAGTACCCACCTCATATCCATCCCGGAATTCGTCTGATCATGACATTGACCCTTTCCCTTTCCATATATAGTAATGCATGTGGTTGCCCACGAGAACACCAAGAATCAAAACCAAATCTTTAATTTTTTTTCAAAACCAAAACATTCAACCCTCACCTTTCAAAACTCATACATTATTCCCTTCTTGAAGTGCTTCACTTCGAAACATTTTTCAAGACCAAATCATTTTTACTTAAAAACCAGATTTCCATAAGTCCAAAACAAAGAGACGAGGGATGATGCAAGAGAAAACTAGTGTCAGCGTGTGACTGGAACATATGGTTGGTGACCATATGCCAATCACGCCACCACCACAGAGGGTATTCTGGGACAACATCCCTGGCTCCACATGGCTTTCCAGACCCTACGAGCTCACTAGGACCACTGAACCTACTCCCTTTTCATTTCCTCTAGACAAGATTAACCACACAGACCAAAGATTTAAACAAACCTCAACTTACTTTGGTAACTCGAGTCCCGCCACGAGGTGTGCTGGCCAGACACCTAACTCGTAGCCAGGACGTCAAGTCTTGACAACCTTAACTCCAGTCTACCATGACTCTATTCCAAAAGAACACGACCCAAGAGAGTAAAACTGTGCTCTGATACCATTTTGTCATGAACTAGGTTGGGTCGCCATATGACCCGGCACTCGACCCGGTCCGCGACACGGCCCGAAGGGAGTTCTTGATCCCCACAGGCTAGAACAAGTTCCCAGGTATCAAAACAATAAATGGGAATGATTTACCCGAATTAGTAAACAAAAACAACCAATAAGATAGATAAACTAAAATTGGAAACTGACAGTCAAACAGACCCTTAACTTTGGACCAAACTTAAATTTTACAATTCAACCCAAAACTCTAAGGAGACTATAATGGAAAGAAAACTAACACATAAACTTGCACCTTCATGCAACACAAGGAGCCATCTCCTCAACCCACCATTGTCAGACCCGCATGGGAAAACCATCGACAACCCAAACCACCATCACTGAGCATGATGCTTCAACCTGGAATACACAGAGAAAAAGGTCTACATACACCCGAAGGTGTATGTAGGGTGTGATCCAAGAGCCCAGTAGGACGTCACCCAATAAAAAGGTTCCACACAAAATTATTAAATTACAAATACATTTGTAATTTTAATTAAAGCAAAGAAGTAAATGCTGGAACCGTTTTAAAGAAAACGGGATTAAGGAAAACAGTTTCAAATGGAACAACCCAAATTAAAACACACACACCCTTAATTTTTTTTAAAATAACCAAAGCTTCACAACAACAAGTGTAAAGTAACCAATGAGCACTAATATGGGAGCGGTCTCATGGGTGTTAGCTAGCTTGTGTCCCTAGATCTTTGTGTCTCGATAAAACGTGGCTTAGAAGGTCATGACCCTCAGAAAACATGGATTATAAGGCGAAGACCCTCATAAAAAATGTTTCTTAGAAGGCCACGACCCTCAAAAAAGCATTTGTTTAGTTAGTGTTGCAATCGTTAGTCCTGCCAGTGAAACCGGGTCAAGTCACCTCTGGAACACTAGCCCACTAGTCTAGTATACCCTCCTAGCTACCCAAACTTCCCAGTTTATGCTCAATCAAGTTTCTAAGTTCAAGTCACCTGTCAAAATAATGCATAAAATCCAAACAGGGTGCTTACACATGCAAAAACACAATTTGCACACCCAAACTCGCTTTTAAAACTATACGCACACCAGAATCATTTTAAAAATTAATATGCACTGCTTACACATTAAATTAAACTAGATGCACAGTTTAATAAAAACACTTTTATAATTAAGAAAACCCCTAATAGAATTTAGTAAATAGTTTTCAAACATATCGCAAAACTCTTAAAGGTAAAAAATTCATTCAAAACCCCTTTCCAAAATAAAAAATATTCTAACACACGCCAAAATATAAACCGAGTCACCCGCACTCCCTAACTCACACAATTCACAACTTACAAAACAATAATAAACAGTTCGAAAGTAAAATCTTATAAATAAATTTAAAATAAATCGATTGGATTTAACCACTAAACTCACACAAACCATTTTTTAAGACCAAACGCACACGATGCCATGTAAAAAAATTACAGTTCACACCACTTGCACAAATTAATA
Organism: Viscum album; assembly: GCA_963277665.1. Classification (NCBI taxonomy): domain Eukaryota; kingdom Viridiplantae; phylum Streptophyta; class Magnoliopsida; order Santalales; family Viscaceae; genus Viscum; species Viscum album. Next base: position 1,849,828,513 of record OY728163.1, on the reverse strand, counting down.
ATTCAACCACACAATTTAAAAAAAATACACTAACAGAGTTCCCAGCAGAAAACACACGCATTGTAAAAAAAATCCACTAAACAGTTTCAATGCAAATAAAACTTCATAAAGAAACAATTTCACACTACAAAAATTAATTAAATAATATGACAAATTAATAAAACTTGAAAATTGATTAGTCAAATAATAATTTTTCATGGAACCACCTACCGGTGTGTAACAACTCTGCAAAATTGTCATGAAACTCCCATCGCACGACAATCGCACCAAAAGGGGTCTAATAAGAACCCTAAAAACAAATTATTAAAGCAATTGAATAAAAAACAAACCAAATAAAACAAGGAAATAAGAGAATCCTCACCTAAAATGGTGACTGACGAACTGAGACAGACTAAAATCACAAGGTAGCGACCAAATCCCTACAAGATAATTACTATGAACCTTAAAACACATAAAGGACATCACACAACTAGGTGTGAAACCAACCAACGACATTAACCCTTAACTCATGTGTCGACAATGAACCAAAATGTGACGAACCAACATGAAACTATCCAACGCCCTACCAAAAACATAATAGGGAGTCAAAATCACCAAAAACCCCAAAAATCGGTGCAAAAATTCAATCGCATGCAATTATCACCACAAGAATCCTAGATTAAACCATAAAACAAGAATTGAAAACAAAAACACCCCACATAAACAAGGATCAAAATCCTAGACATGAGGATGAGGGTTTACCCGGTGCGGAGAGGGAGAGGCGACGATGCTAAGAGGGTCCGACAGGGGTGGCGCGCGGCTGAGAGAAGACCGGCGAGGGTGGCTGTCCGTCGAGGTGAAGAGGGAAGGTCCAAACAGAGGGAGGTGGGGCATCAGTCGTGTGAAGAGGGGGAGATTCGGTGGCGAGGTGCAGCGTGAAGGGGGGTGTGGCACGATTTCGAGCTGGCCAGGGTAGGGGGTCGCGACGGGTAGAGGGTGCGCCGGAAAGGGCTCCACTGGGAGGGAAGAGAGGGAGGTCGGCAAGGGAGGCGGTGCAAGGGGAGTCGGGGTGATGACTCAAGGTCTTTGGAGGGGTGTGTGGTGGTGCGAGCAGAACCGTGGAAGAAGGGGGGCTTCGACGGGGAAGAAAAACAAAAACGTGGGGAGGAGTTAGGTCTCAATCCAAGAGGAGGGGGGAAAAAGATAAAGAAAAAAAAGAAAAAAGAAAACTAAATAAAAACTAAAAACAAAATCAAAACCAATAATAATAATAATAATACTAATAATAATAGTTAACATAATAATAATAATAATAATAATAATCATATTATTAATTATAATAACTTTACATGATATTAATAAACATAATAACATAACAAAATTTAATAAAAAGTTGAAAATAATAGCTTAATAATAATAAACTTTATATTAATAAACACGGTGAGCATAATAATAATAATAATAGTAATAATAATTTTAATAATTAATAATAGAATATACACCTTTTTTTATCATTAAAATAATTCTTTAAACATCGTTTGATTGTTATTTTTTTTAAAGAGTCGGGCAACCACGGGGTCACCCTGTGCAGCCCATAATTTTTTTAAAAAGAATGATGATGATGATAATAATAATAAACATAATAATACTCTCTTCCTTAACACCCCTTTTAATTTCAATATTTTATTGATCATTGCACTTAATTAATTAATTAACTGTGCATCGGGCGGGTCGCATGGCGACCCAACCGATGCTGCTGAGCGGCTTTGGTCGTGGTGCGCTAGATGCAATAAAGGCCAATACATGAATTTTTAAATAAGAACACCAAATTTTAAGTCAGGCTTAAACTCAGACTACCCAATGTAAAGAAAATTAATGAAATAAATAAATTTTTAAATGGAAGGTGTGACACTATGAGTTTTCTTTCACCAACATCATCCCAACAAGTTGGTGTGCAACATCCCTTTCCGTATAATGCTTCATATGGTGCCATTTGAATAGTTGAATAGAAGCTATTGTTATAGTAAAATTATACCAGAGGTAAATATTGATCCCACATACCTTGAAAGTCAAGTGATCAGGATCTCAACATGTCTTCTAAGGTTTGAATATTCCATTCTGATTGTCCATCGGTTTGAGGGTGGTAGGTAGTTCTCAGTCAGAAACAATCGATAGGGTTACTCCATGAAGTCTTAAAACATCATTAATATATAGTCTTAACATACGTTCAAGTGGTAAATCTTCTCTTATAGCAAGAAAATGTGCTGACTTCGTAAGACAATCAACAATGACCCATATTGAATCATTCCTTCTAGGAGTCTTTGGTAGCCCCATGAAAAAATACATCATAATATTACCCCTTTTCCACTCAGGTATGGGAAGAGGTTGCATGACTCCTCCAGGCTATTTCCTTCCAGCTTTCACTTGTTGACAAACCATACATCTTGACACAAAATCAGCAATCTCCATCTTCATGTTGTCCCACCAAAAATGTTCCTTCAAATATCTGTAGCAGTACTGTAAATTGTGCGGGTACTATAGCAGACTGTATACTATACAGGTAATGTAGCAAAACTATACACCATATAGGCACTGTAGCAGGAACTATAGAAGTTACTGTAGCAGGTACCGTTTGGTACTATAGTAGCTGAAACTATTCACCTTGGGCCACCAGTTTGGGCTTGGATTCCTTAAGGATTTCGGGCCACCCATGCCTTCAGGTTAGTAGTGTTGGAACCATAGTCGTTCTATGCATGAATTGGGGTATGGTTTGTGTTTGTTGTCAATCTTCAGTGGTAGTTCAGAATGTGTGCCAGTAAAGTGATCATACAGTTGAAGTAGAAAACAGTATTGAAGGCGGCGCTGTTCTCCAGTGTTTGCCAAATTTTTAGACCTAAAAATCAGAAAATGAAGACATAGGTTGTTGGAAAGAGGAGGTGTGCACAAAGAATAAGTGGTGTGTGAAATAAGGGAGGCATGCATGAAAAACAACGTGGTGCGCGAAAAATAGTGGTGTGGACGAAAAAATAGTGTGGTGCGTAAAATAGTGGAGATAGATTTTTCATGAAAGAGGTGTTTTAGAATCAAAACATCAAAAAATGGAAAAGGCATGGGCTGCGCAAAAAACATGGAGATGTGCACGAAAAATGATTCCTGCGCAAAAAGTATTACACGCCAAATGAGAGGTTTTTCGCGTCGATATGGGTTTTGCGTGTGGGGGTCGGCGTCGCCTATAAATAAGAGGTGAACCCCCTCATTACGTATGACAAAAGACTTAGAGAATATTCGAGTGCTGATGTGCATAAAAGGTTTGCGTAAAGGCAGTTGCGTGAAAAATTCTAAGGTGCACGAAAAATTCCGAGCTGTGCGAAAAAGGCCGAGCTGTGCGAAAAATTCCGAGCTGCGCAAAAAAAAAAGTCTGAGCTGTGCAAAATATTTGGAGCTGCGTGAAAAAGGAGAGGTTTAATGTAAAAAGATGAAGTTGTGAAAAATATTTTTCCGCACAAAAATCATTTATTGCACGCAAAAGTGAGAACTTGCGCGCAAAGGGTAGGTGCTGTGCGAAATCATCAGTGTAACCTGTTTGCACGTTTTGATTATCTAGTTCAGCGGTTCAGTGTGGTGAAGAGAATCAATTCAGGAGTTTGATGCAAGAAGAGTCTCGTACTGAGTAGAGACAAAGACTTCAATGAAAATATATTGAAGAGACCTTAACATCTATAAACTAAGTGGGTCTTTACCAAAGCCAGTGAGCCAGGGGGAGTCAATGAGAGTGACCCGAGGAACGAAGTGACCTATCCGTGAACTTTTGTAAAGGCGGTGTGCCTAGGATAGATTGACTGTACCTGAACTATGTAATCCCAAACTAGTGAAGATTAGTGGAATTAGGTACGTCCAACAACCTGTCGGCATATTCTCCTTAGACGTAGCCCTTAGTGGTGAACCAAGTAAAAGTGTTGTGTGGTCTCTTTTCTTGTGATTTTTTTTTCATTCTGTTCTCATTAGTCTTACAGGTTTAACGAGTTACTACCATCATGGGAACAAGATAATTGTTTTTAAAAGAAAAAGTTTACACTTTGATTCACCTATCCCCTCTCAGGGTGTCCTTGGATCCTACAAGTAGGGATTTCGAGCCACATTTAAGGCCTTCGGGCCACCTCAAGGCCTTTGGGCCACATGTAGTTGCCCCAGACACACTACAAAAAAAGGAGCAGCCCCAGAATAGGATTCAGAGTAGGTGCACTAACTAGAGTAGATCCAAATGGATTTTTCAGAATGAGAGGGTATGTCTATGCCATCAGGACCAGCCTGTTCTTGCACAGGAAGCCTAGCCAGACAGCCATGCGAAGGTGGAGAGTTACTATCATGATACAGATGTTGGGGAGGGGCAGTTCCTTATAGATAGTCTGGTTGAATTACCCAAGACCTTTAGATCATGTAATCTCCTAAGCCTATAGGCCATGTAATCTCTGAGCCTATGGGCCTTTTAAGGGTTCCCCCTCTTCCCTTGAAATGGGGGTTATCAAAAATCAATAAAAATGATGGCCTTCGGGCCATTCAGATAGGGTGTATAGGGATATTGTAGCTATGAGAATCATCCAACAATTCCCTTTTTAGATCAGGTATCTTAGGAACACAAAGTATCTTCCCAAATTTTAAAATTCCATCTTCATATATAAAGTCACTCAATCTCCCATCATTCACATCTTTAATCTTCTTTTGAAACTCCTCATCATCAGTCTGAGAACTATTTATCTTTTCTAGTAAAGATGGTTTGGCAATAATATGAAAAATAATTGATGTTTCACCTTCCATGGTTATTCCCATATCCATCTTTACTAGTTCCATGAAAATAAGATCCCTTTCAACTCTCATCTTGTTCAAAAATCCATGATCCTTTCTACTCAAAGCATCTACCACCATATTTTCCTTCCCCGGGTGGTAGTGTATAGTGCAATCATAATCCTTGAGTATTTCAAGCCATGTATTTGCCTCATGTTGAGTTCTTTCTATGAGAAAATATACTTCAAACTCTTGTGATCAGTATAAATGTCACATTTTTCACTATAGAGATAGTGTCTCCATATTTTTAGAGCAAAGATTATAGATGCTAACTCAATATCATGAGTATGATAGTTTTTCTCATGAATTTTTAGCTATCGTGATGTGTAGGAAATAACTCTATCATTCTGCATAATGACACAACCAAGTCATTCCTTTGAAGCATCACTATAAATAACAAACCCATAATTCCCTAATGGTAGAGTTAAGATAGGATCATTGAAAAATCTTCTCTTCAATTCTTCAAAACATTATTCACACTCTTTTTTCCAAAAAAATTTAACCTCTTTACGTGTGAGCTTGGTTAATGGGTTAGCCAATTGGGCAAAATTCTGGATGAAACATCGATAATAACCTACTAACCAATAAAACTGCATACCTTAGTTATACTCATCAGTGTTGGCCATTCTTGGATTGCCTTGGTGTTTGAAGGATCAATAGAGATTCCATCCTTAGAGACAATATGTCCAAGAAAAGAAATCTCTTGAAGCCAGAATTCACACTTTCTAAACTTCCCATATAATTCATTTCTTCTAAGGATTTTTAGAATAGTGCATAAGTAATTTTCACGATCTTCATATCTTTTTGATTATACCAAGATATCATCAATAAATACCACTAAAAAGTCATCAAGATATTCCTTGAAAACTCTATTCATTAGATCCATGAAGATAGAAGGTGTAATAGTCAATCCAAAAGGCATTATTGTAAACTCGTAATGCTCGTACCTGGTTCGAAATGCTGTTTTTGGAATGTCTTCATTCTTCACACATAACTGATGATATCTTGATCAAAGGTCAATATTTGAAAAATATTGAGCTCCATGAAGTTTTTCAAATAAATCATCAATGCAAGGTATGGGATACTTGTTCTTTATTGTTATAGCATTGATCTCCCTGTAGTCAATGCACAACCTCATAGATCCGTCTTTATTCTTAACAAAAAGGATCGGGGCTCCCCATGGAGAAACACTAAGGCAAATAAATCCCTTGTTACTCAATTCCTCTAGTTGTTTCTTTAGTTCCACTAATTCCATAGTGACCATTCTATAAGGGGTCTTCGACATGGGCCTTGAACCAAGAATTAAATCAATGGAAAACCCAATTTTTTGTTCTAGAGAATGTCCAGGTAAATCCTCTGGAAACACATCAACATATTATTGCACAATAGGTACATCCTCTATTCAAACATTCTTTTCCTCACCCATAGTTATTTCATTCTCTTATTCCCCAATAATTGAATTTAGTATAGTTACTAGGGGTGGATCTAGATAAGAATTAGGTGGTGAAGTTTCTGCTCTAATGATAAGGTACTCCTTATCATCATCGAAAATTGTAACCTCCTCCTTCTTACAATAAATTTTTGCATCATGGTATGAAATCCAATCCATTCCGAGGATTATATCAAATTCAATCATGAGTATGATGATGAGATCAGTAGATAAAGAACATTTATATGCCCTAATGGGAACTGATTCAAAAAACTTTGTTGCCATGATACTTCCCTTAGGTGTTTTTATTGACAAATCCCTTGTTAAGTCAAATTGAAAATATCTAATTTTCTTAGAAAACTGGGAAGATATGAAACAATGCGATGATCCTGTAGACCCCGAAAAACGCGTCCCCAAAATTTTCCAAATGCTTCCATACATAATCCAAGAGCGTAGTCTGTTTCGCAAGCTTTGATTTGGTAGGTCGTAGGGCCTGAACGGAGTTACGGATTAGGAGTTATGGACGTTTGAAGTTGGGCTGGAAATCTGGTTCGCAAAGCCCATTCGTGAAGCCCCCCTCCGTGATCGCGGAGCGCCGCCGCGAAGCAATGAGGCGAGAGGCTCCGCGAACCCGTTTGACGTTTGTGATGTGCCGCGAAGACCCCTCGTGAAGCACTAATGTGAAGCACCGATGCGAAGCACCCGTGCAGCGCGGTCCCGCGAAGCCCCGCCGTGAAGCGCCCCGACCATCGCGGCCTCACGAAGCTCCAGAGGCGGTGATGCTCCGCGAACGCATTTGACGTTCGTGAGCCACCGCGAAGCTCCGGAGGCGGTACCTATCCGCGAACGAATTTGACGTTCGCGAGCACGCCACGAAGCTCCTGAGGCGGCGCGGAATTTCTTCTTCGCGGCGCCCCTGCCTATAAATATCCAGCTCACCCCCCTTCTCCAAGGAGGACGGCCACAACCACTTCGCCCCTTGGGCGGCCGAGCGGAGCTCCGCATTGCGGCTCCGCGAAGCCATGCTCCGCGAGCAGCTTCCTTCGCGTTGCTGCTCCGCGAGCCGAGACTCCAGGAGTCCATGCTCCGCGAGCCCATGCTCCGCGATGCTGCTCCGCGAGACCAAGCTCCGCGAGAGCCCATTTCTCCGCGAGTCCTTGCTCCGCGATGCTGCTCCGCGATGCTGCTCCGCGAGACCAAGCTCCGCGATGTTGCTCCGCGAGACCAAGCTCCGCGAGACCCCTTTGCTCCGCGAGAGACCATTGCTCCGCGAGGCCATGCTTCGCGAAGCTACTTCGCGAAGACCCATCCTTCGCGAGGATCCTACCTTCGCGCCCACCGATCCATTCCGCGGGGGCTGCGCCCCCGCACCCCCGCTCGGGGTCAGTGCCGGGCTGCGGTCCCGGCCCTCCGGGCCGGTCCCTTCGCAACCGTCACACACCCCCATGAAAAATGGAGAGTCGCACCGTGAACTTTTCGGGCCGGGATGCCGGGATTTTCCATTGCGCCCTTATGCGCTCCCACCTACCACCTATGGAATACCATGATTTGAGATACTCCTCCACACACCATGGAATACCTTGAGTTGACATATTCCTCTTGGTTTCATTCTATCTTGTGAGTTGAGGTTCTCATCATCAATTCCCCGAGTACCTCGAGTCGAACCATCGCTTAGGCAACTCCTCCAAACCCAATCACTTGGCTCCTACGCCAGGTTGAACCAGAAAGGGCCGCCCTTGCGTAAGTCCCGACACCAACCATTTCTGGGCACCTTCTGCCAACAGTCCTATCTACATGACTCTAAACTATAGCACTCCCTATCTAACAAATGATAGGATGCCTCTTGTTCCAAGCAAGAGATGCCTCATGCTCCAAGCATGAGATGCTAACAGTCCATTATACATGACTATAAACTGTAGTATTCTCCCTATGTTCCAAACATAGGATGCCCCTTGCTCCAAGCAAGAGATGCCTTATGCTCCAAGCATGAGATGCCAATAGTCCTATCTACAGGACTATAAACTGTAGTACACCCTATCTAACAAATGATAGGATGCCTTATGCTACAAGCATGAGATGCCAATAGTCCTATCTACATGACTATAAACTGTAGTACACCCTATCTAACAAATGATAGGATGCCTTATGCTCCAAGCATGAGATGCCAATAGTCCTATCTACATGACTATAAACTGTAGTACACCCTATCTAACAAATGATAGGATGCCTTATGCTCCAAGCATTAGATGCCAATAGTCCTATCTACATGACTATAAACTGTAGTACACCCTATCTAACAAATGATAGGATGCCTCTTGCCCTATACGAGAGATGCCTTATGCTCCTAGCATGAGATGCCAGTAGTCCTACCTACATGACTCTAAACTGTAGTAATCCCTATGTTCCAAACATAGGATGCCTCTTCCATTAAACAAGAGATGCCTTGTGCGCCAAGCATAAGATGCCTAACGCCATGATCACAGTGGCGTAACATCAAGAGCGTTGGAATCCATTCAAACATTCCATCACTCCACCTCACGCTTTGCGTGTCCTTCGTTTGGATCGTCATTCACTTCCAAGTCTGGAGGGACCCCCTAACAGTATGGATGCTCGACCTATGGTCCGCCTGCTGTCCTGGGCCAACGTCCCGGAAGACTGATCACATCTGGAGGGACCCCCTAACAGTATGGATGCTCGACCTATGGTCCGCCTGCTGTCCTGGGCCAACGTCCCGAAGGATCGATCGACAACACTTGTGACATGGTCCCGTGTTTCGAACATGGTCAACGGTCGACCCTCATTTGTTGTCCTCATTTCTGGCTAACGTGATATGGATGCTGCATTGCGAACATGGTCAGCAGTAATCCTCCATCACCACGCCAATCTCATGACGTTCTGAATATTGGGCATGTGATTCACACTTTTCAACTCCCTTTGTTGGGATAGATTCCAATGCCCTTGGCATTATCCCGCTTGTGCACTAGCGCATAGGTGAAGGCCTCAACCCACCAGTGAGTTGGGATGCCCTCATGGCCAGACATGAGGAAGACATTACGGGCAACTTTAGCGTAAGCCCCATCCACCAGTGTCGCTCCTTAGCGGCACCCGGGCAGCCTCCTAGCGTAAGCCCCATTCACCAGTTCCACTCCTTAGTGGCACCCGGGCAGCTTCCTAGCGTAAGCCCCATTCACCATTGCCGCTCCTTAGCGGCACCCGGGCAGCTTCCTAGCGTAAGCCCCATTCACCAGTGCCACTCCTTAGGGGAACCCGGGCAGCTTCCTAGAATAATCCCCATTCACCAGTGCCACTCCTTAGCGGCACCCGGGCAGCTTCCTAGCGTAAGCCCCATTCACCATTGCCGCTCCTTAGCGGCACCCGGGCAGCTTCCTAGCGTAAGCCCCATTCACCATTGCCGCTCCTTAGTGGCACCCGGGAAGCTTCCTAGCGTAAGCCCCATTCACCAGTGCCCCTCCTTAGCGGCACCCGGGAAGCTTCCTAGCGTAAGCCCCATTCACCATTTCCGCTCCTTAGCGGCACCCGGGCAGCTTCCTAGCGTAATCCCCATTCACCAGTGCCACTCCTTAGCGGCACCCGGGCAGCTTCCTAGCGTAAGCCCCATTCACCAGTGCCGCTCCATAGCGACACTCGGGCAGCTTCCTAGCATAAGCCCCATTCACCAGTGCCGCTCCATAGCGGCACCCGGGCAGCTTCCTAGCGTAAGCCCCATTCACCATTGCCGCTCCATAGCGGCACCCGGGCAGCTTCTTGCATAAGCCCCATTCACCAGTGTCGCTCCTTAGCGGCACCCAGGCAGCTTCTTGCGTAAGCCCCATTCACTAGTGTTGCCCCTTAGCGGCACCCGGGCAGCTTCTTGCGTAAGCCCCATTCACTGTTGTGATCCTATTTAGCGGTAAGCCGTTGACATCCTCATCCAACGGTAAGCCGTTGTGATCCTATTCAGCGGTAAGCCGTTGACATACTCATCCAGCGGTAAGCCGTTGTGACCCAATCCAGCGGTAAGCCGTTCACACCCAATCCAGCGGTAAGCCATTGAAACCAACCAATTGGCGGTAAGCCGTCATCAGAAGAACTACGTGGTCTTTGATCCATGTCAAGGCATGGTACGTAGGAAGCCTCTTCAAGGCTCAAGCCCGAAATCATCATCATTCTTTTCTTTGGGCCTCCATCCTGGAGTAAGTCCCAACACCATGGGCCGCCCAACGCGTAAGCCCCTCTTCGCTTCTCACGGACGCACCCTTCGCGACGTGATCGTCAGGTCCATGCAACCTCTTGTTTCTCACACCGAGCATGACTCACGTGGGCTTAGAGTGAGCACCGACCCTGACCCAGCCACCTGAACTACGAGGTCTTTGATCCATGTCAAGGCATGGTACGTAGGAAGCCTCCACGAGGTTCAATCCCACCAACAGTGGACCAAGGTCTGCTTTCACGTCGGTTCACCGACGAAACCCACCTGAACTACGAGGTCTTTGATCCATGTCAAGGCATGGTACGTAGGAAGCCTCCACGAGGTTCAAGCCCACCCGTCACTCATTCACGTCGGGTCCCATTTCAGTCCAGCGGTAAGCCGTTGTGACCACCTGAACTACGAGGTCTTTGATCCATGTCAAGGCATGGTACGTAGGAAGCCTCCACGAGGTTCAATCCCACCCGTCGCTCATTCACGTCGGGTCCAATTCCAGTCCAGCGGTAAGCCGTTGTGACCACCTGAACAACGAGGTCTTTGATCCATGTCAAGGCATGGTACGTAGGAAGCCTCCACGAGGTTCAAGCCCACCCGTCTCTCATTCACGTCGGGTCCCATTCCAGTTCAGCGGTAAGCCGTTGTGACCACCTGAACTACGAGGTCTTTGATCCATGTCAAGGCATGATACGTAGGAAGCCTCCACGAGGTTCAAGCCCACCAACAGTGGACCAAGGTCTGCTTTCACGTCGGTTCACCGGTGAAACCCATTTGAACTACGAGGTCTTTGATCCATGTCAAGGCATGGTACGTAGGAAGCCTCCACGAGGTTCAAGCCCACCAACAGTGGACCAAGGTCTGCTTTCACGTCGGTTTACCGGCGAAACCCACCTGAACTACGAGGACTTTGATCCGTGTTAAGGCATGGTACGTAGGAAACCTCCCCGAGGTTCAAGCCCACCATTAGTGGACCCACGGGTCTACTTTCACGTCGGTACGCTGACGATTCCCATCGGACCAAGGTCCACCTTCACGTCGGTACGCTGACAATGCCCATCGAACCAAGGTCCACCTTCACGTTGGTTCGCCGACGATATTCATCGGGCCAAGGTCCAGCTTCACGTCGGTTTACCGGCACCATCCTAAACTACGCGGACTTTGATTCCCTGCCACAGGGATACGTAGGAAGCCTCCTCAAGGCTCAAGCCCAACTTCACCATCGCCCCTGCGATGGTCCCATTTCATCCTCCTCCAATTCACTCATCCATCCATCACCCATCCTGATTCTCACCCGGGCCGCCACATCCCGGTGGAATCATGCCATCCACCTCCTCGCTGCTCCTAGCGGTGCATGGGCCGATTTCCATGTGTAAGCCCCATCATATTTCCAGGTCGCTGTCCTCTGTGTACACCCCAATTCATCACCCTTTTCCCCTATAGGGAGTGCACCACCTCGGATCCGTCCTCATTGGGCGTTCTGATCCGTCTCTATGGGACCATAGCCGTCTCTATGCGATATACCAATCTGATCCGTCTCTATGGGACGTTCTGATCACCCTCATTCCGTCTCCGTAAGACGTTAAACTCACGACCTACCTTGTGATAAACATGAGATGCCTGAGGAAAACCTCGGATGGAACGCCTTTGGTGTAACCGTCTCTGCTAGACGTTAATCTTGCCACATACCCTGTGTTAAACACGGGAAGCTGAGGAAAACCTCAGATACATGCCTTGGGTTCTGCACCCTTGAGATGCCCTCTTATGAGGAAGAATACAGGTTCCCCAATGTCCATGCACCCAGATATGCCCCGACATTCCTGATGTTACCGTCCACTCCGACCGAAGGTCGCTACCATGTCAAGACCCTATGGAAGGTCTTGACGGAAGTAGTGTAATTAACCGGCGTCCATGACGATATGGCACCGGGAATGAGATTCACGAACAACTTATTAAATATACGAGGGAGACCCGGACTAGGTGACGAGTTCTGAGGAGGAATCCACGGAAGGAAGAACCGACATCCCATCATCCCGTTTCGATCAAGGAGCAGACGTACCTGAACAAGGAACGAATGCCGCCTACCTTTGGAAAGCGGGAATGCGGGGCAACAGCCGCGCGTCCTCCTGACGGACGGATGTGCGCGCGCACCGGCTAAAGCGTCGGAAACAGAAATGGTGAACCCGACGTGAATCTCTTCTCCTTCAATAGCAAGTAGACCAAATGTGTCGGGAAACTCGAGGCATCAACCATGTGAATTCCCTCTCCATTATAAGTGAGAGGATGAGTAACATTCAGTGTTTGAAGATTACGGTCCATCGGCTCCTCGCCGACTCCCGCCGCCTCAAGAGGCCGCGCAGGTGGCTCCGCCACCCGTCTCCATCAGCTCCTCGCCGACTCCGCCGCCTCAAGAGGCCGCGCAGGTGGCTCCGCCACCCGACTCCATCGGCTCTTCGCCGACTCCGCCGCCTCAAGAGGCCGCGCAGGTGGCTCCGCCACCCGTCTCCATCGGCTCCTCGCCGACTCCGCCGCCTCAAGAGGCCGCTCAGGAGGCTCCGCCACCCGACTCCATCGGCTCCTCGCCGACTCCGCCGCCTCAAGAGGCCGCGCAGGTGGCTTTGCCACCCGACTCCATCGGCTCCTCGCCGACTCCGCCGCCTCAAGAGGCCGCGCAGGTGGCTCCGCCACCCGACTCCATCGGCTCCTCACCGACTCCGCCGCCTCAAGAGGCCGCGCAGGTGGCTCCGCCACCCGACTCCATCGGCTCCTCGCCGACTCCGCCGCCTCAAGAGGCTGCGCAGGTGGCTCCGCCACCCGACTCCATCGGCTCCTCGCTGACTCCGCCGCCTCAAGAGGCTGCAAAGGTGGCTCCGCCACCCCACTCCATCGGCTCTTCGCCGACTCCCGCCGCCTCAAGAGGCCGCGCAGGTGGCTCCGCCACCTGACTCCATCGGCTCCTCACCGACTCCGCCGCCTCAAGAGGCCGCGCAGGTGGCTCCGCCACCCAACTCCATCGGCTCCTCGCTGACTCCGCCGCCTCAAGAGGCCGCGCAGGTGGCTCCGCCACCCGTCTCCATCGGCTCCTCGCCGACTCCGCCGCCTCAAGAGGCCGCGCAGGTGGCTCCGCCACCCGACTCCATCGGCTCCTCGCCGACTCCACCGCCTCAAGAGGCTGCGCAGGTGGCTCCTCCACCCCAATCCATCGGCTCCTCGCCGACTCCGCCGCCTCAAGAGGCCGCGCAGGTGGCTCCGCCACCCCAATCCATCGGCTCCTCGCCGACTCCGCCGCCTCAAGAGGCCGCGCAGGTGGCTCCGCCACCCGTCTCCATCGGCTCCTCGCCGACTCCGCCGCCTCAAGAGGCCGCGCAGGTGGCTTCGCCACCCGTCTCCATCGGCTCCTCACCGACCCCGCCGCCTCAAGAGGCCGTGCAGGTGGCTCCGCCACCCGACTCCATCGGCTCCTCGCCGACTCCGCCGCCTCAAGAGGCCGCGCAGTTGGCTTTGCCACCCGACTCCATCGGCTCCTCGCCGACTCCGCCGCCTCAAGAGGCCGCGCAGGTGGCTGCGCCACCCGACTCCATCGGCTCCTCGCCGACTCCGCCGCCTCAAGAGGCCGCGCAGGTGGCTCCGCCACCCGTCTCCATCGGCTCCTCGCCGACTCCGCCGCCTCAAGAGGCCGCGCAGGAGGCTTCGCTACCCGTCTCCATCGGCTCCTCGCCGACTCCCGCCGCCTCAAGAGGCCGCGCAGGTGGCTTCGCCACCAGTCTCCATCGGCTCCTCGCCAACTCCACCGCCTCAAGAGGCCGTGCAGGTGGCTCGGCCACCCGACTCCATCGGCTCCTCGCCGACCCCGCCGCCTCAAGAGGCCGCGCAGGTGGCTCCGCCACCCGACTCCTTCGGCTCCTCGCCGACTCCGCCGCCTCAAGAGCCCACACAGGTGGCTCCGCCACCCGACTCCATCGGCTCCTCGCCGACTCCGCCGCCTCAAGAGGCCGCGCAGGTGGCTTCGCCACCCGTCTCCATCGGCTCCTCGCCGACTCCCGCCGCCTCAAGAGGCCGCGCAGGTGGCTTCGCCACCAGTCTCCATCGGCTCCTCACCGACTCCGCCGCCTCAAGAGGCCGCGCAGGTGGCTTCGCCACCCGACTCCATCGGCTCCTCGCGGACTCCGCCTCCTCAAGAGGCCGCGCAGGTGGCTCCGCCACCCGTCTCCATCGGCTCCTCGCCGACTCCGCCGCCTCAAGAGGCCGCGCAGGTGGCTTCGCCACCCGTCTCCATCGGCTCCTCGCCGACTCCGCCGCCTCAAGAGGCCACGCAGGTGGCTTCACCACCCGACTCCATCGGTTCCTCGCCGACTCCGCCGCCTCAAGAGGCCGTGCAGGTGGCTCCGCCACCCGTCTCCATCGGCTCCTCGCCGACTCCGCCGCCTCAAGAGGCCGCGCAGGTGGCTTCGCCACCCGTCTCCATCGGCTCCTCGCCGACTCCCGCCGCCTCAAGAGGCCGCGCAGGTGGCTTCGCCACCAGTCTCCATCGGCTCCTCGCCGACTCCACCGCCTCAAGAGGCCGTGCAGGTGGCTCGGCCACCCGACTCCATCGGCTCCTCGCCGACCCCGCCGCCTCAAGAGGCCGCGCAGGTGGCTCCGCCACCCGTCTCCATCGGCTCCTCGCCGACTCCGCCGCCTCAAGAGGCCGCGCAGGTGGCTCCGCCACCCGACTCCATCGGCTCCTCGCCGACTCCGCCGCCTCAAGAGGCCGCGCAGGTGGCTCCGCCACCCGACTCCATCGGCTCCTCGCCGACTCCGCCACCTCAAGAGGCCGCGCAGGTGGCTCCGCCACCCATCTCCATCGGCTCCTCGCCGACTCCGCCGCCTCAAGAGGCCGCACAGGTGGCTCCGCCACCCGACTCCATCAGCTCCTTGCCGACTCCGCCGCCTCAAGAGCCGCGCAGTGGGAATCCTTCCCCAACTTTATCAGAACTTTGTCGACCCCACTCTAGGTGCTCCGTACTACCGTCGTGTCGACGTCCAGGCTTCCACGCCTCCCGGGCTCCTTCGCCCCGTCGTGCCGACGTCTAGGCTTCCACGCCTTCTGGGCTCCATCGCCTCGTCGTACCGACGTCCAGGCTTCCATGCCTTCCGGGCTCCATCGCCCCGTCGTGCCGACGTCCAGGCTTCCACGCCTTCCAGGATCCATCGCCCCGTCATGTCGACGTCCAGGATTCCACGCCTCCCGGGCTCCTTCGCCCCGTCGTACCGACGTTCCAGGCTTCCACGCCTTCCGGGCTCCTTCGCCCCGTCGTACCGACACTCCGGGATTCTTCGCCCCTATAGGTCAAGGTAATGTAGTCATCCCTACTACCCTTGCGAAACTCTGTGTCATCCCAACTACCACATTGAATCAACCACAGATGTCCTCCCTGTGGCCTTGAAACCAGCTTGTGGAAGTATCTTCATGATCAGGGGGTTTTAAGGAATTCCCCTCATATAGATCCCCCCTCATCTCAAACCACTAGAATGGAGTAGAGATGACCATTCCTCTACTGACACAATTCGTGTGGTTTACCGTCCCAGTTGCATGACGTTAAACTGCGTAACAACCATGTCCTAGTTGCACGACATTAAACTGCATAACATTCTTCGTCCGTCATGGCGTAAAACTGATCATTATCATCCTGCACGACATTAAACTGCATCATCGTCCTGCATGACGTAAAAATGATCATCTTCGTCCTTCATGACGTAAAACTGATCATTATCGTCCTGCACAACATTAAACTGCATCATCATCCTGCATGACGTAAAACTGTTCATCTTCGTCCGTCATGACGTAAAACTGATCATTATCGTCCTGCACGACATTAAACTGCATCATCGTCCTGCATGATGTAAAACTGTTCATCTTCATCCGTCATGACGTAAAACTGTTCATTATCGTCCTGCATGACGTAAAACTGTTCATCTTCGTCCGTCATGACATAAAATTGATCATTATCGTCCTGCACGACATTAAACTGCATCATCGTCCTGCATGACGTAAAACTGCTCATCTTCGTCCGTCATGACGTAAAACTGATCATTATCATCCTGCACGACATTAAACTGCATCATCGTCCTGCATGACGTAAAACTGTTCATCTTCGTCCGTCATGACGTAAAAATGATCACTATCGTCCCGCATGACATTAAACTGCATGTCAAGAACTACGTACGACTTGATTCCCATCTTCATGGGATACGTAGGAACGCTCGGATGCCTCGTCTTGAGCCCAGCCCCAAGCTTTTCTCTTCCGCTATTCCCCCTGGGGATAGTCTCCTTGGAGGATCTTTGTGTAGTAGGGAGTAGGCTTTCTTGGCCCCGATCATGCAACCCCGCTCATGCAAAGATTGCAAAGGTCGCACCATGCGCCCACTCCCGTTCTTCTACCCTCCCACGTCCTCACCGCATGACGCTAAACTGCATGGCCTTCAAGAACTACGTATGGCTTGATTATCATCCTTATGAGATACGTAGGAACTCCCGGACATTTCTTCCGTTGGCCCAGCCCAAAAGCCAAAATCTTCCCCTCGGTTCAAGACATGGCAGGGTGCACACTTTTTCCCCGACCCACGTCGAGCAAGCCTCGACCCGGCTGCACATTCCCCCTGGAGGTGTTTGCCCCTTTCGTGGATGAACGCAACTGAGCTTCACCCACTCCTTGACTGGGATTTCATCACCTTTTCACACTCGGAGGGACCCTCGATAACGGCCTGGATACAACGCCCAAGGGCTCTCCTACCGATACGGGCCAACGCCCCCGAGGGTTTTCTTAAGCAACAAGTTGATACGAGTCCCGCGTTGCGAATTTGGTCAGTGGTCGACGCTCATTTGTTGCCCCCATGCGGGTCACCATAGGAACGCTGTGTTTCGAACATGGTCAACAGTGTCCTGGATCTTCGGGTCCACCCCGAGATGCCCCAGGCATCAAGAACAGTGATCCCCTCTGCCCTATCCCAAGGTGACAGACTTCCCCCAGGTGGTGCTAGCGATCCGGGCCACGGCCCAGGATTCCTCATGAGGGTGTACGGTGTGATGTAGGACTACGTCCTCATTCACGTCGGGATCATGTACTGTGCCGTGCAACTCCACTTACGAGGCCCCGCCTCAGGCCCTTTGGCCTCCTTGGGCCCCCGACCCCCGTCCTCATGTAAGACGTTAAACTACAAACCAGTCAGGCCTTCCTGACCGAGGCTCAGCCCCAAGCCCCTTGGCCTTTCCGGGCCGCGGCCCAGGACCTATCTTATAGGATCGTATGGTGTGACGTAGGACTACGTCCTCATTCACGATGGCTTCTTTACCATGCCATACACCTCCCTTGTTTAGGGGTATATTACTCCCCTCCTCGTCCAGTATGACGTTAAACTGCATTTCAAGAACTACGTGTGGCTTGATTCCCATCCTAATGGGATACGTAGGACCACCTGGATGTCCAAGATCCGGGTCCAGCCCCATCTCTTGGGAATCCTCATCCCATCTTGGCCCCTTGGCCCATCCTTCCTCCATGAGGGGATCACATGGTGCAGTGTGGGATTATGTCCTCATTCACGACGGTCTCGTGATGACCACGCCGTGCTCCCACCCCCTACTGAGCTGTTTCGTCGATCCCTTTTTTTTGACGGTTCACCAATGTGCTTAAGAGTACTCTGGTTTATTACCTGGAATGCCAAGCTTTACTCGGACACGTCCGCACCCGCTTTCCAGGCTTTGCGTATCCCCGCATTAGGGCTTTCATCACCTTTTCACACCCGGAGGGGCCCCCAAGAACGGCCTGGATACAATGCCCAAGGGCTCTCCTACCGATACGGGCCAACGCCCCCCAGGGTTTCAGACAAAAAATCGATAAAATCCCGCGTTGCGAATATGGTCAGCGGTCGATGCTCGTTTGTTGTTCCCACCTCAGGATAACGCGATACAGACGCTGTGTTTTCGTCATGGATAACAGTTTTCCTCTGTCGTCACGCCAACCCATTAAGTCCAAATGCCGGGTACACAATTCACACCCTTCATCACTTCATCATGTCCAAGTAGAGTCTCGGGACTCTTGGTACTTTTCCCCCGTGCACGTCTGCGCGTTCGAGGAACAAGCTACATCAAAGGTGTCCTTCGAAACTCTCTGATGAATCCCCTTTGACGGACGCCCCAAGTATTGCGATGAGGATACCCTCCTTGTTTCCCACACTGAGTTTATCTCACGTGGGCTTATGGATTGGGTTGACATCTGTGCTTACTCGGGAGGTGTCACCACCCATGGTCCGAGCTCTAAGACCATAAACTAAGACTCTCATCTGAAACTACGTTCAAGACCCCTTGTCTTCGGACCCAGCTTGAGTTCAGAAAATTTACCTCTCTGATCCTCCCTTCAGGACCCTGATCACAGGACTACGTGGCGCAGTGTAGGAATACGTCCTCATTCACGTCGGGTATGCAATAGCTGCACCACGCACGCCCCCATTCTGAGGTTCAGTCCTCCTGTTCCCTGTCACGCATGACGTTAAAAGGAACCCTTTAGAACTACGTGTGGCTTGATTCCCATCCTAATGGGATACGTAGGACCACCTGAATGTCTAAGATTCAGGTCCAGCCCCACCTCTGGGAGATCTCCTGATTTCCCGGTCACCTAGGCCACTTGGTCCATCCCTCTCCAGCGGGGGGGTGTGTAGGTATGATACAAGGTTTTGGGAACCATGCCCCCTTTCCCTCGGAATCTGCCATCTCTCGATCACCTTCAAGGTTGAGCCCCTTGACTCCCTGTAGTGGTTCACCCATGTATCAAGAGCACTCTAGTCTAGCACCAAGAGTGTCAGATTCAACTTGATCAAGTTCCTTCCACTTGTCAAGCTTTGTGTTCCCCTCTATTCGGACTTCCATCATCTTTCACACCCGGAGGGACCCCCAAGAACGGCCTGGATACTACGCCCAAGGGCTCTCCTACCGATACGGGCCAACGCCCTCCAGGGTTTCG
The DNA here is from genome assembly GCA_963277665.1 of Viscum album. Lineage (NCBI taxonomy): Eukaryota > Viridiplantae > Streptophyta > Magnoliopsida > Santalales > Viscaceae > Viscum > Viscum album. The sequence goes on along the minus strand of OY728163.1, from coordinate 1,849,809,066 downwards.
GACAACAAATCGATAAAATCCCGCGTTGCGAATATGGTCAGCGGTCGATGCTCGTTTTGTTAGTCCTCATTTCAGGCTAATGCGACAGGATGCTGTGTTGCGAACATGGTCAGCAGTAATCCTCTATCGTCACGCCAGCCCCTTCAGTCCTTGAATGTTGGTTGCATGATTCACATCGTTTTCCACCCCATCCTGTCCAGGTGGAATCTTGACACTTTTGGCGCTATCCCTCAGTTCACCTTTGCATGCTAGGGGGACAAAGCTGCAATCTGGCGTCCTTTGGGACTGCCATGGTCCGAGCTCTAAGACCATAAACTAAGATCCATTCGGGCAACTTGATTCCCATCCTCATGGGACACGTAGGACCGCCCAGACGCCCTGTCTCTGGGTACAACCCATTCAGGAAGCCAGTCTCTCTCCCTGTTTCACCTCTGTGTCGGCCCCTCGGCCTAAGGTTTCCCTCTCCGGATGGCGTACAATCTGATGTGGGATCATGTCTCCGTCAATTGTGTTTTATAACACTGTGCACATTTCCCTCCTAGCATCGTCTCTGCTACGTCTGCGCTGCATGACGATAAAATGCATGCTTGGTCCTATCATACGACCCTAAACTGTGACATTATCGTCCTGGCCGCACGACGAAAAACGGCACCACATTGTGGTGACCTCGCTGTAGAGGACATCACGTTGGGTATTGGTCATGTGCCATGCCATTTGTCAACGCCCATCACGGCTTGATTCTTGTGGCAACATCACGACCTACTGTTATAGGCCTGTCGCTTCACAAAAAAAAACCATTCACCTTAAAGAACAAACAAGATACATCAAATTCCGCTTCTTTAGTGCAAGGGCCACATCCACACTCCCCTTTTCCCCTGGCACTAGTACCTTACCGTGCCACCTTCCAGAACTACGTATGGCTTGATTCTCATCCTTATGAGATACGTAGGAGCGCCCGGGTACTTCCCCGCGGGCCCAGCCTAACCCTTGTGTTCGGTCCCTCGACTCGAGCATTTCCTCGGAGAACGCATGGTAAGCAGGACTATGTCCTCATTCACGTCAGGTTTTGATGTCATGCATCCCCTGATCCCTTTTCCCATCCATGGTCCGAATTCTATGACCCTAAACTAAGATCTCCCCAAGGGAAAGGAATCTTCTCCCTCCCTCTAATACGTTTCGTTGACGTATTCAGATGTGTTTTGACAAAAAGCCCGAAGCATGGGATTTTCACAGGGACATTCCCCTCATCTCATGATCAAGCTTCGTGAGCTCGCTATTTGGATCCTCATCCTCTTCCACATCCAAAAGGACCCTCGGACGACGTGGATACTAAGCTTAAGGGCTCTCCATGAATGCTGGACCTAAGGGCCCTTCAATCGTTTCGGGCCAACGTCCCCACGGATCTCTGACAACATTTGTGACATGGTCCCGTGTTTCGAACATGGTCAACGGTCGACCCTCATTTGTTTGTTCCCACCTCAGGCTAACGCGATAGGATGCTGTGTTGCGAACATGGTCAGCAGTAATCCTCCATCATCATGCCACCATCATTGTGATCTGAATCTCGAGCACCATGATTCACACATTTCCACTCCCTCATGTTCAAGTGGAACTCCATCATACTCGGCTCTTTCTCTTCGCGCATCTAGGTGCGCTAAATGATCGTGTTAGTGTCATTGGGCTGGTAGTCACCGAGTGTCCCTTTTCCCTAACCTGCCCCTTCTGTGTCGGGAAATCCCCACCACTACTGCTTGTTTCCCGCACCGAGCACGACTCACGCGGGCTTAGTAAGTTTTGGCAGGATGTGTACCAACACGGTTAGGCTGCGCCTCGTCCTGCATGACGTTAAACTGCGCTTTCAGAACTACGTATGGATTGATTCCCATCATCATGGGATACGTAGAGACACCCAGACATTTCACCTAGGGTCCAGCCCCAGGAATCGCAAAATCTTGCTCCTCCCCATTTCCAGCCCTCGCCAGAGGCCCTGTCTGCAAGAAAGAATGATCCGTAATCAGGCCGATGCGCCCATCTGGCGTACTCCCGCCACGGTGGTGCAACTACCGAAGTGTTGGATTCTGTTTGAGCAAACCACCACTCCATGTTCCATGCTTTGCGTGTCCCTTATTCGGACCCTCGTCCTCTTTCATGTCTGAAGGAACCCCCTAACGGCCTGGTCTTATGCCGCATCGGCTCACCTACCGTCCTGGGCCAACGTTCCGGAAGACTGGTCATGTCTGGAAGGACCCCCTAACAGTATGGATGTCTGACCTATGGTCCACCAACTATCCTGGGCCAACGTCCTGAAAGATTGATCGACAACAAATTGATAAAATCCCGCGTTGTGAATATGGTCAGCGGTCGATGCTCATTTGTTGTCCCCATTTCAGGCTAACGCAGTAAGGATACCGTTTCTCCGCCACGGCTAACGGTTGTCCTTTATTGTCACGCCGCCTCCATAGTGTTCCGGATTTTGGGTATCGTGATTCACACCTCCCACTTCCCTCTGTTTGGATTGATTCTAACGCCCCTGGCGTTACCCTGCTCGTGCACCAGAGCAGGGTGGGAAAAGCAGGTCGGCTGTTCAGAGAGCCATGTTATCCAGTCGTGACCCCTCTCTCTCTTTCAGGATTCCCCCAAATGGTGATTTATGTCCCATGTCGATCCCCTCGCACCTTCCGTTGTTTTACACTCTCGTATAGGAGATCCTATTATCTCTTGTTTCCTGCACCGAGCAAGGATCACGTAGGCTTAGAGATTTAGTTGAATTTATCCTCAATGCGATCGAGGTACAATGGACCCCAATGCACGTGTTTTCCTTAGTCGTTTCCTAAGAACGCGGTCTGCCTCGCCCTTCTCGTCCTTGTGGGACCCCGTTCTTAGGGGTGGCTTTTGTAGACCCCGAAAAACGCGTCCCCACAATTTTCCAAATGCTTCCATACATAATCCAAGAGCATAGTCTATTTCTCAAGCTTCGATTTGGTAGGTCGTAGGGCCTGAACGGAGTTACGGATTAGGAGTTATGGACGTTTGAAGTTGGGCTGGAAATCTGGTTCGCAAAGCCCATTCGCGAAGCCCCCCTCCGTGATCGCGGAGCGCCGCCGCGAAGCAATGAGGCGAGAGGCTCCGCGAACCCGTTTGATGTTTGTGATGCGCCGCGGAGACCCCTCGCGAAGCACTAATGCGAAGCACCAATGCGAAGCACCCGTGCAGCGCGGTCCCGCGAAGCCCCGCCGCGAAGCGCCCTGACCATCGCGGCCTCGCGAAGCTCCAGAGGCGGTGATGCTCCGCGAACGCATTTGACGTTCGCGAGCCACCACGAAGCTCCGGAGGCGGTACCTCTCCGCGAACGAATTTGACGTTCGCGAGCGCGCCGCGAAGCTCCTGAGGCAGCGCGGAATTTCTTCTTCACGGCGCCCCTGCCTATAAATATCCAGCTCACCCCCCTTCTCCAAGGAGGACGGCCACGGCCACTTCGCCCCTTGGGAGGCCGAGCGGAGCTCCGCATTGAGGCTCCGCGAAGCCATGCTCTGCGAGCAGCTTCCTTCGCGTTGCTGCTCCGCGAGCCGAGACTCCAGGAGTCCATGCTCCCCGAGTCCATGCTCCGCGATGCTGCTCCGCGAGACCAAGCTCCGTGAGAGCCCTTTGATCCGCGATCCCTTGCTCCACGATGCTGCTACGCGATGCTGCTCCACGAGACCAAGCTCCGCGAGACCCCTTTGCTCCGCGAGAGACCATTGCTCCGCGAGGCCATGCTTCGCAAAGCTACTTCGCGAAGACCCATCCTTCGCGAGGATCCTACCTTCGCGCCCACCGATCCATTCCGCGGGGGCTGCGCCCCCGCACCCCCGCTCGGGGTCAGTGCCCGGCTGCGGTCCTGGCCCTCCGGGCCGGTCCCTTCGCAACCGTCACAGACCCCCATGAAAAATGGAGAGTCGCACCACGAACTTTTCGGGTCGGGATGCCGGGATTTTCCATTGCGCCCTTATGCGCTCCCACCTACCACCTATGGAATACCATGATTTGAGATACTCCTCCACACACCATGGAATACCTTGAGTTGACATATTCCTCTTGGTTTCATTCTATCTCGTGAGTTGAGGTTCTCATCATCAATTCCCCGAGTACCTCGAGTCGAACCATCCCTCAGGCAACTCCTCCAAACCCAATCACTTGGCTCCTACGCCAAGTTGAACCAGAAAGGGCCGCCCTTGCGTAAGTCCCGACACCAACCATTTCTGGGCACCTTCTTCCAACAGTCCTATCTACATGACTCTAAACTATAGCACTCCCTATCTAACAAATGATAGGATGCCTCTTGTTCCAAGCGAGAGATGCCTCATGCTCCAAGCATGATATGCTAACAGTCCATTCTACATGACTATAAACTGTAGTATTCTCCCTATGTTCCAAACATAGGATGCCCCTTGCTCCAAGCAAGAGATGCCTTATGCTCCAAGCATGAGATGCCAATAGTCCTATCTACATGACTATAAACTGTAGTACACCCTATCTAACAAATGATAGGATGCCTTATGCTCCAAGCATGAGATGCCAATAGTCCTATCTACATGACTATAAACTGTAGTACACCCTATCTAACAAATGATAGGATGCCTTATGCTCCAAGCATGAGATTCCAATAGTCCTATCTACATGACTATAAACTGTAGTACACCCTATCTAACAAATGATAGGATTCCTTATGCTCCAAGCATTAGATGCCAATAGTCCTATCTACATGACTATAAACTGTAGTACACCCTATCTAACAAATGATAGGATGCCTCTTGCCCTATACGAGAGATTCCTTATGCTCCTAGCATGAGATGCCAATAGTCCTACCTACATGACTCTAAACTGTAGTAATCCCTATGTTCCAAACATAGGATGCCTCTTCCATTAAACAAGAGATTCCTTGTGCGCCAAGAATAAGATGCCTAACGCCATGATCACAGTGGCGTAACATCAAGAGCGTTGGAATCCATTCAAACATTCCATCACTCCACCTCACGCTTTGCGTGTCCTTCGTTTGGATCGTCATTCACTTCCAAGTCTGGAGGGACCCCCTAACAGTATGGATGCTCGACCTATGGTCCGCCTGCTGTCCTGGGCCAACGTCTCGGAAGACTGATCACGTCTGGAGGGACCCCCTAACAGTATGGATGCTCGACCTATGGTCCGCCTGCTGTCCTGGGCCAACGTCCCGAAGGATCGATCGACAACACTTGTGACATGGTCCCGTGTTTCGAACATGGTCAACGGTCGACCCTCATTTGTTGTCCTCATTTCTGGCTAACGTGATATGGATGCTGCGTTGCGAACATGGTCAGCAGTAATCCTCCATCACCACGCCAATCTCATGACGTTCTGAATATTGGGCATGTGATTCACACTTTTCAACTCCCTTTGTTGGGATAGATTCCAATGCCCTTGGCATTATCCCGCTTGTGCACTAGCGCAAAGGTGAAGGCCTCAACCCACCAGTGAGTTGGGATGCCCTCATGGCCAGACATGAGGAAGACATTACGGGAAGCTTTAGCGTAAGCCCCATCCACCAGTGTCGCTCCTTAGCGGCACCCGGGTAGCCTCCTAGCGTAAGCCCCATTCACCAGTGCCACTCCTTAGTGGCACCCGGGCAGCTTCCTAGCGTAAGCCCCATTCACCATTGCCGCTCCTTAGCGGCACCCGGGCAGCTTCCTAGCGTAAGCCCCATTCACCAGTGCCCCTCCTTAGTGGCACCCGGGCAGCTTCCTAGCGTAAGCCCCATTCACCAGTGCCACTCCTTAGCGGCACCCGGGCAGCTTCCTAGCGTAAGCCCCATTCACCATTGCCGCTCCTTAGCGGCACCCGGGCAGCTTCCTAGCGTAAGCCCCATTCACCATTGCCGCTCCTTAGCGGCACCCGGGCAGCTTCCTAGCGTAAGCCCCATTCACCAGTGCCACTCCTTAGCAGCACCCGGGCAGCTTCCTAGCGTAAGCCCCATTCACCATTGCCGCTCCTTAGCGGCACCCGGGCAGCTTCCTAGCGTAAGCCCCATTCACCAGTGCCACTCCTTAGCGGCACCTGGGCAGCTTCCTAGCGTAAGCCCCATTCACCAGTGCCGCTCCATAGCGACACTTGGGCAGCTTCCTAGCATAAGCCCCATTCACCAGTGCCGCTCCATAGCGGCACCCGGGCAGCTTCCTAGCGTAAGCCCCATTCACCATTGCCGCTCCATAGCGGCACCCGGGCAGCTTCTTGCATAAGCCCCATTCACCAGTGTCGCTCCTTAGCGGCACCCGGGCAGCTTCTTGCGTAAGCCCCATTCACTAGTGTTGCCCCTTAGCAGCACCCGGGCAGCTTCTTGCGTAAGCCCCATTCACTGTTGTGATCCTATTCAGCGGTAAGCCGTTGACATCCTCATCCAACGGTAAGCCGTTGTGATCCTATTCAGCGGTAAGCCGTTGACATCCTCATCCAGCGGTAAGCCGTTGTGACCCAATCCAGCGGTAAGCCGTTCACACCCAATCCAGCGGTAAGCCGTTGAAACCAACCAATTGGCGGTAAGCCGACATCAGAAGAACTACGTGGTCTTTGATCCATGTCAAGGCATGGTACGTAGGAAGCCTCTTCAAGGCTCAAGCCCGAAATCATCATCATCCTTTTCTTTGGGCCTCCATCCTGGAGTAAGTCCCAACACCATGGGCCGCCCAACGCGTAAGCCCCTCTTCGCTTCTCACGGACGCACCCTTCGCGACGTGATCGTCAGGTCCATGCAACCTCTTGTTTCTCACACCGAGCATGACTCACGTGGGCTTAGAGTGAGCACCGACCCCGACCCAGCCACTTGAACTATGAGGTCTTTGATCCATGTCAAGGCATGGTACGTAGGAAGCCTCCACGAGGTTCAAGCCCACCAACAGTGGACCAAGGTCTGCTTTCACGTCGGTTCACCGACAAAACCCACCTGAACTACGAGGTCTTTGATCCATGTCAAGGCATGGTACGTAGGAAGCCTCCACGAGGTTCAAGCCCACCCGTCGCTCATTCACGTCGGGTCCCATTCCAGTCCAGCAGTAAGCCGTTGTGACCACCTGAACTACGAGGTCTTTGATCCATGTCAAGGCATGGTACGTAGGAAGCCTCCACGAGGTTCAAGCCCACCCGTCGCTCATTCACGTCGGGTCCAATTCCAGTCCAGCGGTAAGCCGTTGTGACCACCTGAACTACGAGGTCTTTGATCCATGTCAAGGCATGGTACGTAGGAAGCCTCCACGAGGTTCAAGCCCACCCGTCGCTCATTCATGTCGGGTCCCATTCCAGTTCAGCGGTAAGCCGTTGTGACCACCTGAACTACGAGGTCTTTGATCCATGTCAAGGCATGATACGTAGGAAGCCTCCACGAGGTTCAAGCCCACCAACAGTGGACCAAGGTCTGCTTTCACGTCGGTTCACCGGCGAAACCCATTTGAACTACGAGGTCTTTGATCCATGTCAAGGCATGGTACGTAGGAAGCCTCCACGAGGTTCAAGCCCACCAACAGTGGACCAAGGTCTGCTTTCACGTCGGTTTACCGGCGAAACCCACCTGAACTACGAGGACTTTGATCCGTGTTAAGGCATGGTACGTAGGAAACCTCCTCGAGGTTCAAGCCCACCATTAGTGGACCCACGGGTCTACTTTCACGTCGGTACGCTGACGATTCCCATCGGACCAAGGTCCACCTTCACGTCGGTACGCTGACGATGCCCATCGGACCAAGGTCCACCTTCACGTTGGTTCGCCGATGACATTCATCGGGCCAAGGTTCAGCTTCACGTCGGTTTACCGGCACCATCCTGAACTACGCAGACTTTGATTCCCTGCCACAGGGATACGTAGGAAGCCTCCTCAAGGCTCAAGCCCAACTTCACCGTCGCCCCTACGATGGTCCCATTTCATCCTCCTCCACTTCACTCATCCATCCATCACCCATCCTGATTCTCACCTGGGCCGCCACATCCCGGTGGAATCATGCCATCCACCTCCTCGCTGCTCCTAGCGGCGCATGGGCCGATTTCCATGTGTAAGCCCCATCATATTTCCGGGTCGCTGTCCTCTGTGTACACCCCGATTCATCACCCTTTTCCCCTATAGGGAGTGCACCACCTTGGATCCGTCCTCATTGGGCGTTCTGATCCGTCTCTATGGGACCATAGCCGTCTCTATGCGATATACCAATCTGATCCGTCTCTATGGGACGTTCTGATCACCCTCATTCCGTCTCCGTAAGACGTTAAACTCACGGCCTACCTTGTGATAAACATGAGATGCCTGAGGAAAACCTCGGATGGAACGCCTTTGGTGTAACCGTCTCTGCTAGACGTTAATCTTGCCACATACCCTGTGTTAAACACGGGAAGCTGAGGAAAACCTCAGATACATGCCTCGGGTTCTGCACCCTTGAGATGCCCTCTTATGAGGAAGAATACAGGTTCCCCAATGTCCATGCACCCAGAGATTCCCCGACATTCCTGATGTTACCGTCCACTACGACCGAAGGTCGCTACCATGTCAAGACCCTATGGAAGGTCTTGACAGAAGTAGTGTAATTAACCAGCGTCCATGACGATATGGCACCGGGAATGAGATTCACGAACAACGTATTAAATCTATGAGGGAGACCCGGACTAGGTGACGAGTTCTGAGGAGGAATCCACGGAAGGAAGAACCGACATCCCATCATCCCGTTTCGATCAAGGAGCAGACGTACCTGAACAAGGAACGAATGCCGCCCGCCTTTGGAAAGCGGGAATGCGGGGCAACAGCCGCGCGTCCTCCTGACGGACGGATGTGCGCGCGCCCCGACGAAAGCGTCAGAAACAGATCCAGAATCAAATAAAGCATTGGCTAAACTTGAGGAAACTATTAAATTACCTGCCACCACATCTTTCAGAGCTTCAACCTTAGCAGTCATGATCACATAAGTTTGGCCTTGCTCCCTTGGACTTTTCTGAGGTAAGTTCCCTTGGTGCTTAGGAAATTCATTTGCATAATGCCCCTTTTCTCTATAATTGTAGCATTCAACATTGACAACCTCTTTCTTCTCCTTGCGATCACGAGCTTAGTGGCCATTTTCACCACACTTATAACAGACTCCCATTCCCTTTAGGCAAGTACCAGGGTGTTTATTCCCACATTTACCATAGGATGGATATTCAACTTTTCCCTTCTTCCCTTATTTCCATTTCCATAGTGTTTATCGGATCTCTTTTTATCTTGCTTTTCTTTAAAGTCGTAAGACTTAGAGAATTCCTTTTCTATCTTGATAGCGCATGAGACTATATCTTCGTACGATGAGAAGGATTGTGAGACTAATGCTCGACAGAGAAATGGTTTTAACCCATCAAAGAATCGATCAATCTTACTCCTTGGGTTACGTATATAATCTACTACATGCCTTTCTAACCTTGTAAAGTTAGCCTCATACTTTGCGACATTCTCATCCTCCTTTTTCCTTAGACACAGAAATTGTCTTTCCATATCTGCTCGATGGTCATAAGGAAATTATTTTTCTAAGAAAATATTTTTAAACTCCCTCCATTCCATGTTCAATACTTCTTTATATTTCTTTGTGTTTTGAATTAATGACCACCATTGATCTGCATCTCCTGTGAGGTGATAAACTGTCATGAATTTTTTTTCCTTTTTTCTACTACCCAAAGCATGAAATATTTTCTCTAAGGAATTTATCCATTACTTAGAATCTAATGTATTTATAATCCCATTTAATGTTGGTGGTTGTTTCCTCATGAAGCGATCTAACCTTGATCCTTCGCATTGTGGATCATGGTGCTCCATACAGGTAAGGTTTTTATTCATAACCTGAGTGAGTTTTCCTAGTATGGTGATAAGATGATCAACGCCAGTTTCATCACCATCTCCACTATAATTATCTTGAGTAGGAGAGAAATCCCTACATGGATTACGTGCATTGATAAAATTTCCATTCCTTCCACTAGGTGTTATTTCTAAACAATGGAATACAATATATTAGTTTATGAATCGCAATAAATAATTCCAAACTTGTAAAGAACTTAACATAAATTAAATAGTTTATGGATATAATAAATAATCATAAAAATGTTTTCTTAGAGGAGGTATATACCCATAAATCCTTCATAATGGTTTGTAAACAAAATGTGAATTATCCTAAGCATATCCCACGGGAGTGTCGTAACCAAGAGTGCAGCAAAGCCTGTTGTCGTGCACCAGTTCCCATTCGAGTCTAGCTCAAAGCGATGTTTTTGTGTTTTACCCCTAAGTACATCTATACTAGAGCCACCTCTAACTACTTGTATCCAGACAAAGATGTATTTCTTGGAAAACTCACAAAATATCTACATTACCAAAATTCTAGGAAGTTCTTCTATACTAATCCTCAAATTCTATCTTAGGGTAATGTTCTCTAATCATAGTTTTTCTTAATCTTGCTTCAAAGGTTTGTACGAAACTTCCTATGATACCAACTATAACTCCCCAAACAATATTACCAAGATTCAGTGAATTATTACATAACATTATCATGATCACATGGGATCAAATCCCAAAAGATCGATCAGTTTAGTAGCTTTGGAAGTACTAGATACATTCATAAGTTTTACATTGCATTATAAAATGAAAAACAACAACAACATTGTCTCCATTTACCACATTAATATACCTTAGACTATCCCTTATATTATCCCTATAGGTCAGTCATAATATACTTCTTCTCATCTTGGAACAAATAAAACATAGAAAGGGGTGATCTCAGATGCTCAGTAAGGATAACAATATAGCAGAAACATTCATAAATAAGCATAAACATTTAAGGCAATGTATAAGACTAAATTATAATAATTTTAAACATAAAAATATTCATAATATGGCTAATATAAATCAAATAATTCCATTTACTTATTCACATGGATATTCTGCTAGTCGAATAATCACATGCAATATCAATAGCCAATTTCATAATGATGGAATGCATAATGCCATACTCTATAAACAAATAGTCAAGGCCTTGTGCCAAGACTAAAAATAAGATTTTTTTGAGGCCTTGTTCCAAGACACTAGTTTGTCTCATGAGACATACCGATGCATCGAAGAGCTATATCGGGCTCCACCTGTCACTTACTAAGTCCAATGCATTTCTCATATGAAAAGGTTTAAACCTAACATAAACATTCGTATTAAAATAACATACGAAATGTCAATAATTTATCCATAAACCATGAATGGTGTAAAAATAACACATCCATAGTCAAAAATATCACAAAACCTTCAATACAATATGGAATTTTTGTATCATAATAAATCAACTTCAAACAAGCTTAAAATCCATCAAAGGATATTGACATGATGAAATCAAAACTTTTTTAGAGAAATATATCTTTCTATTTTGAAATCATTTAAAAGTCATATAATTATAAAAGAAAACATTTATTTTGAAAATATTCTTATAAACTTGTATAGTAAGCTTCGACGATGTTATAACGGCAGAAAATAGCCGCACCTGCCGTATAAGTTAAAAAAAGACATTCTTACCTTAATTTTGTTGAAAAGGTCATAAAGTACCTTGTTTAGAAAATGACGAAAATATTTCTTTCAAAAAATATATGGTAAAATAAGGGTATAAATTACTTTAACCCATAGTCTAGTAAATAGTAAAATTTTTTTGAATTACATTTTTAAGAAAACATGGATGTGGATGATAAAGAGGTCCCAGTAGATACTTATGTATTAACAACCTCGGATAAGCAAAGAGATTGTAGAATTAACCCTTACCTTGTACTTTTTCTTAGTTGATGGTATGTTAACCTCCTGTATAATATTTAAAACATTGTTATTAAATTATACAATAACTATATACATAAATATGATATCATATATGATCCTCTAATATTGCTTTTTTAATTATATTTCAATTGTATCATCGTTTTGGGTGCTAACTGATTCATTTTCCTTTATATGATTGGTTACTTAATCCATGTTTGTTATGGGTAGGATGTATTTGATTCATATTCATAATGATATTATTTCCATAAAAATTATTTTTAATCATAAAATGAAAATTATTTTTGAATGATTATGATGGGGAATGAATCTCATCGTGTTTGTGGAGACGGTAATCCGTACGTACGCACGAGCAAAAATATCATTATATTGATGGTGAAATAATATGTAATTGGATGGTATATCATATATAAAGAATCATTAATATGTTATATTTATTATTTATATAAGTTATACGCATTATTATACCCATCCAAAATAATGAAGTGTTTGAATAACAAACTACACCACGATGTGGAGACGGTAAGCCGTACATACGCACGTATGGTGACTTTTTCATTTATAGGATGGATAGAATAAATAATACGGTTGTACTATATTTATAATAACATCACCATATGTATAAGGTACTAGAGTTATTATTTTGGTATGAAATCAAAGAAAGAGGAAGTGGAAGAAGAAAAGAACTTGAAAGAGGGTGGTGAGATTATTATCTCTTCTTCGGGTGTTTCCTTTTGAGTTGATCAAAAGGGATACTTAGGTTGGATTTATGATCCAAGGATGCTAGGTTGATGTGAGGGAAGTTGAAAGGATATTTGTGCAGGTTTTTCCAAGACAAATGGATTTGAAGGTATGAAATTAAGAGAAGGGGAAGTACCCTTTTATAAGAGAGGTGAGGGTCACTTTAGGAAAATCTTGAAATATTATTTTATAATAAAATAATTTTCAGTTTATAATGGCTAAAAAATGATTTATTTCTAGGATAATGTGGGTATGGGTCTAAATTATCTCAACAAATAGGTTTTAGATAGGTTTAGGTCACCATATTAACTTTATATTTTAGATTTAACTCTTAGTTAAATAGTTTGACATTTACCATGTCTCTTTGTATTTTTATATTATATGGTTGATAAAATTACTATAAACTTCCCAGAGAACCCCAAGTGGTTCATTATTAATATATATAACCTTATATAAGTCCTTTTTCTGAAACTTATATTTTTAGGAATATTATATCAGTTAATAATATAGTATTTGTTTTAAAAACTCAATTATGTCCATTTTGACACTATTTAGTATTTGATTTTTTTGAAAGCCATAAAAACTTTATCAATTTGAATAAAATTTATTTAATAAATCATAAAATGTCATATTAACCTATAAAATTAGTTTAATTCCTCATAAGTTTCAATTTACATTTATTTGGATATTTATAATATCAATTATTTTAATATTTCATTAATAAGGCAATTACTGCATCATCATTGTGTCATAAATAAATTAAATTATTTAATGTATAAAAATTAGAAATAAAATACCATTATGTATGAAATATTTTAATATTTATAATGAATATTTATATTCTAATTTATCTTATGTATAACCCTATATTAAAAATGGTTTATTTATTAAACTTTGAATTTAACACTTTTAACTCTTCTTTAAATAAGATAATAATAAATGTCCTAATCTAATCCAAGTGGACCAAAAGGATCATATTTTATTACTAATGTCGTTTTTGGTCTAATTAAACTTATAAAATAGAATTATAACATGTATTAGGGTAATTATAATATCATTTTGACCCTTAATTAACCTATTTACTTTTAACAGTGGTAAATAAAAGTCAAAAGTTACTATTCACCAAAAATTATTTTCATCTTATTGAAACAAATGTTACTTACTGATTTTAATCATTTCTCTTGGATTTTTGGAATTCAACTCACAGAAACGGTAAAATTAAGTTTTATGCAAATTTGTAAAAGCTCCTAGAAAGTGGGTAAAAGACGGTAAAAAGTTCAATAAAATTTTATATATCTAAATTTTTTATAAAATGACTCCAATGATTTAAATTTAATATATATAGGCATTATGTATCTATTTTGACCTAAAATAAATTAAAATAAAATAACTAATGTTTTTAAATAAAAAGTTGGGTTTAAACAATAACGTAGTGTTTTTCACTATTCATAAAAAATTGAAAGTTCTCAGAAAAATACCAAAAATTCACCCTAAGATAATTTTGATATTATAAATCCAAAAATGAAGTCCATTTTAAAAATTAAAAATTATAAAATTTTAAATAGTGGGTATTATTATTCATAACTGCTAGTTTCATTGGTCGTGGTGTGTTAAAACTCCAAGTTGCATACAACACAAGCTACTGAATTATTCAAAGGGAAACGTACTGTGGAAGCTTGGATTGTTACATATGATCTTATAAAACACATTAGTAGGGTCCTTATTAAATGTAAATTTATATTTTCTATGGAATACAATTAGCTACCTAACCACTGGTTGTCACTCAAAGAGTCCTTGAACATAACTCACCACTCCTAATCAATTATTAGTATTTTTGATGTTTTTAACTAATTAAAGTATAAAATAGGTGGTATGGTTGGTTGTGTGGTGTGAAAGAAAATAAAATTAAAATAAGTACAAGATAAAATGAAATTAATTTTATATAAACAATGGGATTTCCTAAGGCAGAGTTCCAACATTTACTCCTTTGTTATTTCCTATAGTAGTTGTAATCCATTATCCCTTAGTGGGTATATTAAATTCCATTTATACACTCACCCCATGTTTTTTATTTTGTAAGAACTTGAACAATACAAATATGAGCGGACCAAGCCTACTTCATCTTGTGCGTAGTGGAAAAAATCACTCTTCAATTGAGTGAATGACTCAATGACTTCTTAATTCCCATCCGTATTAAATCACCTCAATCGAGTGTGAAATGAATCATTCAGCTTATATCCCCACCCCAAATGGTCTAGATAATACACTATTCCATATCGACCCCCGATATATCATATTATAGATAAAATAATGAGGGAAGGCATTAAAGCTCAACAAATAGGGAAGAAAAAATGATTCCAACATAAGATAAAAGCCACTACCACTTAACTCCCATTGTTTCCATGATCCATTAATTCTTACAGAAATCATGAAAAATAAAACATGGAATTATATAATTAACAACTTAGGTGAAAATATATGTTCTCTACCCAATCCACCCAAATAAGGGTTAATACTCCATTATCATGGAATTGAAGAGTTAATAAGGGAGGAACACACTACACAGATAAAAAAAATAAAATCTACAAAAAATAAAATATAAAACTATGTTTTGGGAGATAAAATATCAGAATGTTCTTCCCTAAGGCCTCATATCCTATTTATCAACTCAAATGTGCACCTCAGGTAAATGGGATCGTCCCACCTGGTAGTCGTACTTCCCCCAGATTCTTCCATGTGTGTAAGTATTCTCCCATCATCTTCAAGCTATAATCTAGAATGGAATTTAATCCCCTAATCCTTATTCCCCTACTATCTTCTATATCACACTCTACATGGCTTGTTTTTTGAGAATTACCAGATTTAGTTACATAATGGGTATAAGGAATATTTTATGGTCCCCTCAGGTTACATGTGTGTCACATAGAAAGAACTTTTCATCCACAACCATGGTTCTATTTCTTTATTTTATAATTGGACTATAAATTATTATCTCGTTCAAATGTGTCATAGAAGCTTTTGGTAGAATAAATGGAGTGATAGTGTAATAAACCAGCATGTTCTACCATATCTCAGTACTTTAGTTAGTCCACCATAAGAAACTAAGTGTGTTCCTAGTCACAACAAGTGCTAAGGGTATCATGAATGAACATGGGAATGGTTTAACACTTTTTGTACTAAAAAAAATAAATGAGACAAGATAACAAATGAAATAAATACCCAACAATAAATATTCAAAATAAAATAAACATTTCAAATATAGACACACCATATGATATGACTATTATAAGATATATGAGGCAAAAAATAAATGAAACTAGACACACCAATAACTCCACATGCAACATGAACACCTTAATATGCCACCACCACCATTACTCCAAAACCTAGATAATGGTCCAAACTCTATTAATAGAAGTGCTACTATCCAAACCTATAAAATAGATATAGGGAAGATAATCTACATACACATTGAGGTGTGTATTAAGGGTGTGAGAAAACATGATCAGTATGATTCCATCGCATGCTCTATCACAAATAGAAAAATGGTTGATGGTCACAAACATACAACCATGGAAGAATTCAAATGGTGGTAGGTCGACCTATAACCATAAGAATTAAAATCCTATGGATATAAGGAAACTATGACCATGGTTATGCCCATTGTGGATATATAGAATTTTAAGAATGACGTGTCCTATACACCAAGTGTGTGGGAACATCACGTCAAGGGACTCTTTCTATGGGTATATATGCATGTGGAAATAGGTGATGTGGGAATGATGTTTCTTGCATGGTAAGAGTGAGATAATGTTTCACAAAGATCCTATTTCCATGTTCCATGGTCAAAAACCCTTCATGGGGGTCCAATAGCCACATGAATGGATGCCCATGGCTACAATCCTTCATTGGGTGAAACTATTTTCACATGAATTAATGCCTATGGCTATAATACCTTCCTTTAGGGGCCTAAAACCATGGGCTTAGATTCCCATGGATGTATCCATTCACTATATGGGTCTATTTTCATGGATATCTATTTCCATATCTATTTCCCCCATGATAAGAGTTACTTGTTGGTCTGAGTAAATATGAAATGAAGGGGGTTTATTTTCTTTTAATTTTTTTAAAAGTTAAAGCTTATTGTGATAAAATTAAAACAACTAAAGTGATAAAAATAAATAATCATAAGATTATGAATTATAATCAGAAGTAATTAAATAAATATGTTATCACAAAAATAAAATAAAAATAAAGATAGGGCACAATTGATAAAGGATTTAATAAATAATCCTTAAAGGGATCCCTACATCCCCAATCAAGTATCATTAAGAGGTTTTGGTTTAAAAATTCATTTTTAATGGTTGTAGTAAGAAACTTGAACCTTTATTTTTAGTGGTTATAGTAATAAACCCATTAAAATAAGTAATACCATTGGTTCATAGTTTTTGGTATGAAGAAACCCAAAGCATGGATAAAATTTTAGTGGTTGTGGCTAGAAAAACAAATCCCCTCACTTTAAAGGTAGTGACCATCTATCCCCATCACACTCAATAGTAGTAATCACCTGATAAAGATAAAAATAAGTGAATTGATATGTGAAATACCAATTAATCACACTCTATACCCACGAAAATGTTACAATAAGAAGAGATTGGGAGAAAAAGGCATAAATGAGAGAGAGAACAAGATTGGGAGAAAAGTGACATAATTTGGATCTAGAATGAATATTTAAGGTAAAAAGTAGATTATAATAACCCTTGAGGGTTTATTTATATCATAAAATGGATTTAAGAACATACTAGAAGTGTTTTGGGTTGAATAGAGTCATTAAATGTTGAATAAAGGCTCTCATGGACATAAACCCTTCTTGATGAAGGCATATAACCTCTAGAGGAGATGTTTGTGGTTTTATTACTTCATATGTGAAAGGATCACACAAGATATGATAAAAAATGAGAGGGGGACATGAATTAGTGTTTGTATACCTTTTTTAATTATTAAATTCCCTTATTATTGTTCATTAGGAATTTATTCACACAACACATTATAGAATAAAATGAGGAACACAACATATTTGTTAATAAGGTTTATCTCCTTAAAGGATAAACACATCCCTAGTTTATAGTGGTTTTTATCACACACACATAACTATTATTTTGTTACCAAGAGATAGATATAGAAAATAGTATGACCTTTTACCCATTAAAATATTTTGACACCAATCAACAAAATATAAGTGCCTACTTAATGAAATAGAAACAGTTAAAATTTTCTGAAGATAAATCACCCATTGAAATACAAGAAAACTATAGACTATATATATCTAGATCTTGACCTTCCTTTATTCTCTTCTAAGATCTTCTCACCGTTTATTATTTTATTAAAAATTACTCTAAGAATTGATGAATTTTTTTTCAAACACCTTATCCTTCTCTATCTCCTCACATATATTCACTAAACCACCTGAATATCATTTCCATATTTCTTGTAACTTTAAACTTTCTAAAATACTAGCCTTAATTTCCTTCTACATCTTTAGTTTTTAGTTTTATTTAAATTTATCATTGATAATATCCCGTTTAAATCCCCCTGAAAACCCAACCTTTAACTTCCATTTGATAATAAAAATATCACGACTCTTTTTTTTAAACTTCTATTGAATCCACATGAATTTAAATTATTATAACTGTATGAGGGAATGAAGTGAAATTATCATTTCCATGGCTCCTCATTCTGTGGCACAAAGTGCTCTCACAAAATTTATTTTGTATCAAATACTATGGCATGGAAATCTCCCTACAACCTGACTACATCATAATATATCAGAGCTATCTTCAACTTGATTTTCTCCTAATATAGATTTATTGAATAATTTTCATCTTACTAGACTAAAACCTCTCACCTTACATAAATTTCATTAATAAATGGCTTGAATCATAATTACAGAAATAATTATTATGTTTAAATCATTTATTAAAAGTAAAACTTTATTTGAATTAATTCTTCTTAAAAATATTTATTCTGGAAATTCACTCAAAATTATACTAAGTACTATTTTTTAAGGTTAAACGAACCTTATAAAGTTATCAACGAGCCTTATAAAGTTTTTTATTCACCATATTTATACTCAAATTCTATCTCATAAGGTTAAATTAACCATATGAAGTTCTCCAATGAAACTTACAAAGTTAGAAATCAACCTTATAATCTCATGTCTTAACCTTATGAAGTCCAGTCTTTAATCTTACAAAGTGTCCAAAAAAACTTATAAAGTCTCAGAATTTTCCATTTTCTATATCTAGGTGAACCTTATAAAGTCTGTATGAACCATATGAAGTATAATATTTTTTTAAATTCACCAAAACCTATAGACTATAGAATTGATCCAACTTGACTAAAATAATCTCAAAACCTTCTCGACCTTCACTTAATGGATATTATTCATATATTTAGCATTTAAAAATGTTAAGATAATATGGGAATGGATTATCACATATTCAATTAGTATTTTCACTTCTTTAAACTCTTTATCCGACAAATCACTTATTCCATCAAACTATTAAAGATATTATTTATTACCATAACCATTACTTGTATTTATCTTTAATAATAGCTCAATAATCCTCACATGTAAACAAGTGTTGATAAAATATAAAACACCATCCAAAGGTGGGTTAAACCCCCATCTTTTTATTTTTTGTCAATACTATCTATATTTTATCCCCATTATTGGAAATAAATCCAAAGTGAATGTGAAGGAGATGATATAAATATATTCAAATAAATATTCCATGAACCAACTAACTATATGTATACTTGATCCATGCTTGATGTATAAAAAAAATTAATTGGATTAGACATCAAAGTTTTCCTTAATTCAATAAGAGATACCAACAAATATTTTCAGTTTAGAAATTAGAAATGAGTTTTATTAATAATTTTCTTATACCCACTCAATCAAAACATCAAAACTATAAAAAAAATAAATTTTCTCTCCCTATTAGAAAATTATACCCTTATAAAAAGTTGTAAATATAAATAAAGAGGGAAGGAAACTCAATAAGTAACATACCTCAATATTGGGTAATGGTTTCACTCCTATTTGTAGGCTCACCTTCTCAAAAGACATAGTAGTTATTTACTTTATGAGAATATTTATTCCTTATATAGAATAAACTATAGATTCAACATATTATCAACCACCTTATCATTTTGAAAATTCTACACTATATCAATATGTTTTTATCTAGAATGATTCACAGTATTTTTATATAGATTTATGGAACTTTGATTATCATATATAATAATCAAATGATATTCAATTTGAACATTCATTTATTTAAGAAGAGTCTTCATCCACATCATCTGAGTAACTACCTATGATGTAGCTACATATTCAGCCTAATTTGAGCTCAGATTATCAAGATTTTGTTTCTTTGAATGAAATTTTACACATTTTTTCCAATAAAAAATTCTCCATAAAAAGTGGTTCTCCTTTCATTAACAACACCTACCAAGTCAACATTTATATATCCTTTCAATTTTATCTATCCTTTTATTTTAAACACAAAAACTTAATTGTAAGCATTTTAGATGTATCTAAAAATTATCCTGGATGCTAGAAGACGAGTTTCCTTAAGATTAGATTGAAATATAAAACATAGAGTGACAATATAAACTATATTCAGCCTAGGAGTAGTTAGATACAAGAAAATTCTAATCAGCTGCCTCTATTATTTCCCATTCACCTCTTTTCCTTCATAATCCTTACTTAGTTTTGTGCCAAATTGAATTGGTGCATGAAATAATATTGATTCCATTATTCTAAACTTCTTCAATAGAACTTTGGTATATTTTTATTGTGAAACAAAGACACGATCAATAACATGGGTGATCTGTAAACCCAAGAAATTTTTTATTTCTCTAATAAAATAAATTTCAAATTTATTTTTCATATATGTGGAAAAGTATTCATAGAATCTCTCCTCACCACTAATAAATATAATATCATCAATATACACAATAATAATAAATTATGTGGTGTTGGTATTATTTAGGTATAGATCACTATCAATCTACCCCCTTTGAACTCCATGCTTCTTAAGTACTAATCTAACTTGAAGTAATAATATCTTGGAGCTTTCTTCAATCTATAAAGAGATTTATTTAGTTTACAAACATTATTTCCATCATTATCAAGTATAAAATTCTTAGGCCCATATAGACCTCTTTTTTTAATTCACCATTGAGAAATGTAGATTTTACATCCATTTGAAAGATTTTGAAATTTCTTTGGGAAGACATTTCCAGGAAAATTCAAATGTTTTTATGTCTAGAAATCAGGGTAAATGTTTCATAAAAATAATCACCTTCTATTTGAGAACACCCCTTGTATACAATCTTGGCCTTGTTTCTAAAAGGTTATCCTTTCTCATTTATTTTATTCCTAAATACCAATTTTTTTCTGATATTTTTTTGTACTTGGGCCTTAGAACAAGTTACAATGTTCCATTCTTCTCAATTTGATCTAACTCTTCATTAATAGCTTGTAAAATTCATTATCTTGAAAAGACTCATAAACATTTTACATTTTAAACTTCGAAAATAGATTAGTGTGATGGGTTCCCATGATTATTCTTCTTGATTAAAATCCCAAATTCTTGTCCCTAATGATATTATTAGTACTAACATGCTTTCTATGTCTTGAGTTTTTTCCCGTTGACTTCTGGTTTTCACCATCATCACTAGTGTAAGAAGAATATATATCTTTTTCTTGAATTTTTATACATTATTAATTTTCTTCTAAAGGTTAATAATTAATAACATCACCCTATTTATCTACCATAATATATATTTTGATATCTACTTAATTTTCAAAGACTATCACATTATCATATTTCACAATATTCTATGAACTTTTGTTGCATCACCTATAAGAACTTCCATTTGGTGCATAACCAAGGAATATTCTATCATTATCTTTTTCATAAAACTTTATTGCACTCATTACCTTCATTTTGATCAATAATGTACTCCCAAAAACCTTAAAATATTTTACATTTAGTATCTTCTTGAACTACATTTCATAGGAATTCATGTTTGATTTTGGCCTCAAGTAACACATATTTTTTATAATTCTAGCTATAGTGATGTCTTGTAGCTAAAAGAATGTTGAAGTTTCATGCTCAAAAAGCATAGTTCTAGCCATATGAAAATGTATTATATTTTTAATTTCATTCATTACTTTTTATTATAGATTATATTTAGTGTTAAAATCATTATTAATTCCATGATTATTTAAATATTTTGATAATTGTTTTTGGCATATTCAGTACCATTATCTGATCTTAACCTCTTATAGGGAAAACTAGTTTGTTTTTTAGCAAGCCTACTAAAGCTCTTGAATCTATCCAGGTCTTGAGACTTATGAGAAATGAACAAGATACATGTCATTTTCTGGAATTCATAAATAAAAGTGATACAATTTATATATTCACTTACTTAATACTTTATCCTAGGCCTATAAACATTAGAGTGTATTATCTCTAATAGTTTCTCAATTTGAATGTTAACTCCTTTGTGTTTTCGCCCATTTTTTCCTTTCTTGTATGTTTTGAAAAATTTAATAGTGTTTTATTTTAGAATAAAAATATTTCTCACTACTTCTTCTCTAATTAATTTTATTATTCTATTTTGTAAAATATGAACAAACCTTCTATGCCATAAATTATTTTTAGCTTACAAGCTTGGGTAACAATCATTCCTGGATTCTCCAACTTGAAGAAAATTACCTTGGGTTATCAAACATTTTTTGATAAATACTATATATCTAAACCTCTTGAATAATAATCCATTATTTTTGAAAATTAATTTATTACCATTATCATAGATTTTTGAAACACTTATCAGGTTATGATTCAATCCATCAATAAAAAGAACATTCGTTAGAATGATATGATTTTCCCAATTTTACCCATTCTAACACATTTAATTTTTAGGGTGATATCATTCCCAAAGTTTAATTGTCTCCCTTCATACTTTTTAACATTATTTATATCACATAAATCTCTAGTCACATGGGCATAAATACGATTATCCATTATCCATGGATTTTTAGTTTTATAAGATTTAAATAAAACTTCAACTACATTAGCTTATTGGTTATGATTCTATATCTTTTTAGTTTTTTGATTATTATTTAATTGAGATGGTGTGAATTTAATACATTCATTTTACAAGTTTATTTCTTGAACACACACCCCACAAGTTTTGTTTGAAATAACCCAAAGCTATTTCTCACTTCAATATTCTTATCGAGCTCTTGATGCTTGTAACTATTTTTCTTTTGTTTATGATATCTTCCCCTAATTAATTACCTCTAATTTGTCTAGGAAGAGATATATTATACCAAAAATTGTATAATTTATGACCAAACACACCATAACTCCAACAATAACCCTAAAAAATCCTTCTTTGATAAAAAAATTATTTCTTCATGGATTACTTTCTATTCATTTTCTGACCTGTATTGAGTAGTTTTCACTAAATCCTATTGCACGCCTCTTCTTTTGATGTTTGTGAATGATTTATATATTTAATCACAATTTTTCGTTTTTTAGATGCAAGTAGGTCTTTAATTTTATTCTTAATTTTTGGATGAAATAAATTATTATTTCTCACTGGATTCTTGCGAGGACCTAATTTCCCTATAAGGTAAAATTAAAGCATATTTACTCATTTCACATTTATCATTTGAGCATTATAGATACTATATGGTTGATTCTTGGAACAATAACCTCTACCTTTAACATCCTTTTGTAGTTATATTTTTATTTCTCTTTCTCTTTCTCCGTCTATTTATTTTATTTCAGTCTATCAGACTCTTTATCCAAAATTATAATAGTGGAGATCATATCACCAATAATATTCTTCTTTTATACATTCTATAGTTTTTATCTTTATATTTATTTGAAAATATTTTCTTTATCAATCTGAATTTTTTATAATTGTTATGGATTCTCTTAAGATGTTAATTTTGACCTCTCAACATTCTAATATCATTTAAACACATCTTGATTTCTATCCTCATGATATATTATTTTTTCCATTCACATTCTTTAGTAGCATAATTATTATTGACTTTAGAGTCATCATACTATGAATAAATTTATTACCTTTATTAATCCATCAAAAACTTTTGAAATGATTCCTTATGCGTCTCTTCATCATCATTACTTTATTCACTATAAAAAATGCCTTCTTTTTTATGAGAAATTTTGGTGACATATTATTATTAATTTTGGATAGAGATTGACATTTATTCTAAGAACCAATTTAAAATGAGTAAAAATTATTATTCTCATCACCTTTTCCTTCATTTTAAATCTTCAAGGGATAGTTGGTAGATAAATGATCAACTTTTACACATTTTGATGAATTTTAAATGTAACTTTACTTTTTTTACCTACCTATCCATCTAGTGAAGTTCTTTGACATGGTAAAAGAGTCTCAACGTGGTCTTTAATGTTATCGTCTTCATCTAAATAAATATTATTTTCTTTTATTTTCAATTTCTTGAAATATTTTAATACAATTTACTTCTCTTTTTCCCTTTATTCTTTAGAGTAACTCCACTTCTCTCCTCATAATTAATAAGAGTGTTGTGAGTTTCATCAATAGGAAAATAATCAAGAAATCTGTCTTCTAAAGAAAAGATCTTGACATCTAATTTTTTAAGAACTATTATCATAAGCCTTTACCATAGTAGGATCTTAAAGATTCTCTCCATAGCCTCTTATGGTACTTACAATAATATTGGATCTTATAAAAAACTTGCTAATAGATTCTTCTTCATGTATTATTATATATTCAAAATGCTATTAAAAATTTATATTTTTTCTTCCTCCACCTTCCTATTTTCTTTATAAATTCTATGAAGTTTTTCTCAAATCTCATTGGTAGTTTTGTATCCCATAAATTTAGTTAATTATTTCTTGGATAATGAATAAAATAGCATATTCCTTGACTTTACTTCATTTTCAATATTATTTATATTATATTGAGATAATGTAGAAATCTCTTTTGGTATCACGATGCCAAGAAGTAAAGAATCACAAACATCTAACTCAAGGAACATAATATAAGGCACTATTATCTCCTATAAATTAAAACCTTTTCCATAAAAATTTTGGACCACTTTCTGATTGATTGAGCTGTGATGGTCCATTGTAAACCAAACAAGAGATATTAAAGGGAATGCCTAGATCAATTGAAAGGGTCACATGGGATATGATAAACACTAGGTGGTGAATCAGTGTTTATACACTTTTTCTTAATTCCAAAATTTCATTATGATTGACCAGTAGGGATCTCTCTACTCAATATAGTTTAAAATAAAATAAGTAACACAACAAATTTCTTAATGAGTTTATCCTCCTTAAAGGATGGTTATACCCTCAATTTATGGTGTTTTTTATCCCACTCTCACCCAACTATTATTTTATTATCAAGAGATATCTATATGAAAGGTTACAAATTTATACCTATTATAATATTCTAGAACCAATTTGTAAAATACAAGAACCTTTTTTATGAAATATATATAGTTAAAATCTTTGAAGACAAATCACAAGTGAAAGCACAATCTAGCAATAGACTTGGTAGATCTGGATCTTCTCCTTCTTCTCTTTTCTCCACAACTCTTCTCACATACTATTCTTTTCTTACAAATCCTTCCAAGAATAAATGCAATAATTTTTAAACACCTTATTCTTCTCTATATACCATTATATATTCACTAAACCACGTGAACATCATTTCTATATTTCTTGGTACTTTAAACATCCAAAAATATTGGCCTTTATGAAATACTGTATCAGTATTATTTAATTTTATTAAAATTTATCATAGATAATATCCCATTTAAATCCTCCTAAAGACTCATCCTTTAAATTCCACATGATAAAAAAATACCATGGCCATTATTTCATTTAAACCTCCTTAGAATCTATATACATTAAAATTATCATAACCACGTAAAGGAATATAGTTAACCTAAAATGATCATAGTTTCTAATGCTGTGGTGAGAATATATCCTACAACCTTTCTTTATCTCACACTACGATGTGGCACTCTCTTTATAGTGCAACTCCATCATAATTTACCACATATAGCTTTATCTTGATTTTCTATAAAGACATTTTTATGACATGATTTTCCTCTCCACAAAATGTAACTATCTAACCTTCTATAACTTTCATCATTTAATGATTTGAATCATAATTACAGAAATAATTATGATTTTTAAATCATTTATGAACAACATAGAAATGTATAAATTAATTATTATTAAGAATAATTACTCTATATATTCCCTCAAAATTATTCTAAGCACTATTTTTATAAGGTAAGATAAACATTATTAATTTTTCAATAAACCTTATAATTTTTTTCCTTTTCTTATTTTTGCTCAAATTAAATTTCATAATTTTAGATGAAACCTAAAAATTTATCTAGTGAACCTTATGAACTTATGGATAAAACTTATGAAGTATATGATTTAACCTTATTAAGTGTCAAAAAACCTTATAAAGTCTAGGAATTTACCATTTTCTATATCTAGGTAAGCCTTATGGAGCCTGTATAAACCTTATGAAGAACAATATTTTTTTTTCAAATTCACAAAAACCTGTAGATTCTAGAATTGATCCAACTTGACTAAAATCATCTCAAAACCTTCTCAACCTTCACTAAATGAAAATTAATAATTTATTTTAGTATTTTAAAATTATAGGATAATCTAGGGATATATTTTCACATCTACAATCAATATTTTCACTTCTTCAAACTATTTAGTTAACCGCTCACTTATTCTATTAAAATATTAAAGATAATACTTCTTACTATCACAATTATTTATGTTTCTCTTGAATAAAAACCTAAAAATAATCACATGTAAATAAGTATTGAAAAAATAAAACACTATCCTAAAGTGGTTCAACAACATAAAGTTCTTTTTTCTATGGGAAAAGTCATGCATGGAGGTAGGAATTCACCATGAATGCATATTTCCATGGGCGCCAGTGCCTATAATGGTACCTATTTCAAGTGAAGTCCTACTACAATGGGAATTAATGCCCATGAAAATACCTCCATCCAGTGAATGGATACAATCAAAAGAATATGCGCCCATGGCCATTTCTTCACTTGATAAAGGCCTACTATAGTGGTTATGGATTCCCATGGTTGTATCCATTCCTGAGAATGGATACTGCTATGGTTATCCACGACTTTGTCCATATCCCTTCTCCTATTGAGTTTGATATCAATATTTTACAGTTTTGTAAAAATATAATAATTATTATATTTAATATTATATATATATATATATATTATATAGACATTTATATAAATTTTTATATAATTATACATAAAATAAAGTGTGGTATAACGGTAGTGGTGTGTTGATTTTAATTGATTGGTCATGAGGTAGAAAGCTAGAACCTAGTATTTTTAGCAATTAATGAATGGTGGACCATGGGGGAAATTTTGATAGTAATATTTCTAGTATGAAACTTTAGGACAATTCTTATAGCCTTTCCTAGAATGGAAATATCTTGAGGGATATGGCCCATGGTCATAGGACTATTTCCACAGGTGATTCCTATGGCCATATCCCATGAGATATTTCCACACTAGGTATGGACATAGGCCATTCTCTGGAAATATCCCCTAGGGCTATTGCATGACTATAGTGTCCATGTACATCATTCCATTGTCCAAAACCCTTTTTTATAGTGTGTATATACTTTATAAAATAAATCATAACATGCTAGCATTAACTAGAAATAAAAAGTGTATGTTTGAATTTTTAAGTAAAAATAAGTAACATGGAATTCTCACCTTTAAAAAAATAATTTTAAAAGAAAAAGAGTTTTGCAAGTTTAATGAAAAATTGTGTAAGTGAACTAATTTATACATAAGTAAAAACAAATCTTTAGAAAAATCACTCCAAGTATCATGGGATAGATCTCTTATGGGGCTGGGGAAGGGTAACCTAAGATCCTCATATATATAATACCCATAATCAATTCCATAACCATAATAATATGAAAATACATATCCAACCACATGTATAAAACTAGCAAGAGTGTTGTTCTAAACTAGTGGAAAACCCATGATGGACTAGTCAGAGTTGTATAATGACTATCCACCCTAGTTAGAGTCTCATCATGACTATGAGGGAATATTCTAGGGATAGTTTCCTTATTACCTATCCTGATACTTATCCTAGGAACCCATCTAGTACTCAAGGAATTTCCACAAGAATTTTTCATTGTAACTCTAATTTATATGTTAATTAAAAAAATACATTAATTCACAATTTTCACCAAAATATACACTTAATTAAGTAGGCAATACTACATAATGAATTTCAAAATTTAAAATAGAACAAATAGATAAAGGGGTGTTTCATGAAATAACCATTTTAAAGGTAGAAATATTCCCTTAAAACATAGAAGTAATTGATATAAAACACTTTTATAAATCTTTAAATTTAATATCTAAATATTCCTTGAAAAAAATTATATTTGATTTCATGAAATATACACTAAGAATTTTTACAAACACCTTATATGCATGAAAAATAAACAAATATATTCTTTAATATTTTAACATGATTCTTTCAATATCATTTAAAAACCAAAAATATACAAGATTATAATTGATAAAAATCATTAAGAGTTATCACTATAGATTCATTATTACTCAAAAAAATATTTAAATAAATCAGGAATTCATAGTTCATGGAGTAAAGGTATTAACATAAGGCTACCTCCCTTAGGGGTCTCTTTAATAATTTTTGTAAGTATTATACTTATAATAACCCTATGATAGACCTAAGGAATCATCAAAAATAAATTAGAAACCCAAATATGAAATTTTTTTAAAATATTTTAAAGACTTATAAATGGAAATTATTATTAACCATTGAAAAAAAATAATACAACATGATATAGAGCACAAACGGTCTATAGATAACTTCTTCTTCTAAGACTGAACACAGACCTAGGGGTTTTAGACGTTTCACATTGAAATAGTGAGGCCCCATCACCCATGAACACTAGGTTTGGAAAAAACATGATAAGGATAAGATAAATAAGAGAAATATAAGAAAAATAAGGGAATATGGAACATTCCTTTGGTTTTTTATAGAGAGTGTTAGACAAGGAGACCCTATAAGTTGAAGTAAAGAGCTCTACCTTTCCCTTTGGGTGTATTGAGAGATAAAGAGAGATGGGATCTCCCCTATTTTACATGGAATCCTTTTTAAATAATAATATTACTATAATTACAATTCCAAAATAAAATTCTAGAAAATTATTTAATCCTAGTACCAATTTGTCATTCTATATTTTAATTAACCAACTAATAAAATTAAAGTTTTTACTCTATAATAATGATAATTTAACATGAATAATTATATACTAATATTAGTAACCAAAAATATACATGACACTCAAAAAAATATATTTTATAAAAAAACATAAATTAAACATTTAGAATATAATTAATTAATAACATAAAAAAAATAATTACTTTAAAATAACATAATAACAATATTATTATTAATTATAACATATATTGAGAAGTATAGGCACAAAATTAAATGTTTCAAGTTAACTTTATAAAAAACAGTAACCTTCCGCGGTCTCTAGGTGTAACACCCCAATATTTCATGATATATTTCTCTTTAAATAAGATTGATGACTTTGATAGATTTCTTTATATGAAACACCAAGTTTAAAAAAACCATGATATACTATTGAAATATTATTACTGAATGTGACTATTATTTCTTATCTTTTGAATTAATGGGTATGAATAATAATAACTAAATTATTAAAAATTACTATTTATACTCATATAAAATTAATTCATTTGTTATGAATTTGTAAAAAATGAAAAATAATATCATTTTAAATTAAAAAATATTTTTGTTGAAAAATTATTTTTTTCATGCGATGTGTTTTTATCTTAATAAATTTAATTAATCACTATTAATGAACGATTTTAATGAAATATGTGGATAATATATTCAATAAAATATTTTAATGTTCATCCAATGGTTTTTACTGGTCATGAGATTAGATTAAACTTTCACAAGTCCTTACCCATTGGCTCCTATTTGGTTCTTGTTAATTATTTTCTAGAAGTTCCCTTTTCATCTTCTTATAACTCCTTAAAGTTGTTGGATATGCTAGATGAGAATCTGGAGGCCTTATACATTACCTAGACCAATAGATCTAAAACATCTTTAGGCACCCCATAAGTACTAGTGGTGTGGAAATTAGGCTTTGGGGAAAATAATTCTAATTAGGCCTTCTCTTTTATCCTTAAAGGTTAGTTTTCAAAGTCTCTAAGAACCAATATCCTGCATAATTATTATAACTATTTTTATATATAAGATAATGGGAATGGGATACCCCGTAAAGTGAGATTAAAATATGAAATAGATTAAATATATCAACATAACTATTACATTCATTCTAGAACCCAAAAAATGTTTACCTCATTCAAACCTTCACTACAGGGCTACTGGTTAGGAACAGGTTACACAATAGTCCCACCAATGAACGCATTGGATTTTTTAGAGAGGAAATGTTGAAATTGATCTCATCAGTTCATCATCCCAATTTATAATAGTTAATATGTATACTCTCAATAAAATTTTTATAATCACCATCATTTACTCCAAATGTTAAGCCAGGGACCATGAATAATTATGAGAAGATCTATTTTCTTTCATTACAGGGTCTTTCCCATGGTTCATGGGTAGGTACTTAAATACTATCCAAAAAAAATTAGAGAAAAAATGTTTTCTATTACTCTAGGAAGGCCATGGCCGACTTTAATAATTTATTAGCCTAAAAAAACCTTCTAGATTTCAGATTCTAAGGAGATAAGTACACATGGTGTAATAATAAATAGGGAAACCACAATATTTGGAGCCATCTTGATAGGTGATCGTCTAACCTCTAATGGATTTAGTGTTTTCAAAACTCATCGGTCACCCATCTATATAGAATCGTCTCAGATCATTCTCCTCTTATTCTAACTTTAGGGAGAGGTGCATACCAGATTCAGAAATATAGTTTCTCCAAATATAGTTTCTACAAGAGTTGGATTCAACTGTAGGGTTTCCTTCCAATAGTTAAAGTCTTTTGGGATGGCTTGATAATGGTCATCAATGGGATATTGTGAAAAGTAAATTCAAATAGATGAAAGGTTGTCTCAAGGAATAGTCCTCTCTATTAGAGAATAATGTATCATATATCTTGTAAATCAATATCACTTCTATTGATTAAATATTTCAAACCAATTGTAGTGATGATGTATTTATATCGCTCATTAAGAAACAAAGATCTCTACCATATAATATCCTAGAAACTGAAAGGAATTATTGGGAAAGGTCTTGGTTCATTGGATCAAGGAAGGTGATAGGAATTTATCATACGTCTATTCTTTCATCAAATAAAAAAGGATAATTAGAAATTTGAACATTATAATGGTGGATGAGGGATAAAATAATGACATAAATGTATTTAGGTCAAAGGTGATCAATTTTTTTCAAAACCTACTTGCTGAGAGGGGATCTCCTTACTAAGGAGGTTATCCAAGAGAATATCCCAATAATAATTTTTTGAGTAAAATCCCAATCACTATAACAAAGAATACGAATATCCATATAGAATCCCCCCATACCATTCTTAGATTTGGAAAGCTACCAATAGCCTAAACCTAGATAGTGCACCTAGGCTAGGTTGGTTCCCCAATGATTTTTACATGAAATCATGGGATATCATTAAATATTATATAAATTTATCTATAAATTATTATTTCATAGGTATTTAATTAACTAAATATTCTTATACCACTTCCCTAGTCCTCATACCAAAAGTGAAGCATTCTTCCTCATTTGATCAGTTTCGTTCGACGAGTCTATGTAACTTATCATATAAAATTTTGTCAAAAATCATTAATGATAGAATAACTATTATCTTACCATATTTGGTTTTTAATTAATAACATGAATTTTTAAATAATATAAATATCCAAGGATCAATTTAAATAGCATAATAAATTATTCTTAATCTTAATAGGACGTTAGTGGGCTCAAATATTATGCCCAAGGAGGATATTGTAAAATCTTATGAAACTATTTAGGGGAGATTTATTATCAATATTATAAATTGGTGGGGATTTTCAAATATTTTTAGTAACATTTCTTTCATAGTTTTTCATCTACCTAGTTTTCAATATCCCTGATTATAAGAGGCATGAGTTTCCTCAAATCAACTAGTAGGATCCGTAAGGGATACCCCATATTTCCCACCCTTTTTAGTATATCCAAAGAACCCCTTAGTAGAAACATGGAAAAATCTATTATCTTATGCTTGATTCTCCCTTTAAAAGTTAGGTATGGCTCCCTTATAATCTCTCACTTATTTTTTATATATGACATTCTTTATTTTTTTAAAGAAGATGTAGATCGCTGATGGGTTTTAATAATATTATATCTGAATATGAGAAATAGATAAGGAAATAGAAAAGTATATCCAATAGTAATGTGTTAATATCTAATAAGTGTTCTAATTCTCACACTATTTTGATTTAGGAGAGGCTCAATATTTATTGAGGTTTACTCCCCATGGAAGATCTGGGTACCCCTTATCCCCTAGAAGAATTAAGATGAATCACCTTGATAATTTATTCTAAAGAATTATCATAATGATTTTAACTAAAAAAATATACTTATTTAGTTCAGAGGGAATATCATTCTCATCAAATCCATCCTAAATTTAATCACCATGTATGTAATGTCCATTATTAAAGTTCCCAAAGGTGTTATCTATTTCATTGAAAATTTAATGAAATCCTTTTTGGGGATTATCACATGGAAAATAAAAGATATTGGGATAGATACAGATGTATGGATACCCTTATAAATGAGGGTGGTATTGGGATCATAATCTTGGAAGAAAATATGAAATGAATTCATACCAAACTTTCATGGGATGTCATTGCAGGAGATTTTTTGTGGGATACTTTCATAAAGAACAAATATGAGAAAACTCTATATACTATCCAGAACATCCCATATTTCTCCTACCCATTATGGAATATCATCTAAAGCTTCCTTCACCTTCTTATGGAACAATTAATATGGTTGATAGGTCATGGTGATATTCAATTTTGAAAAGATAACTGGGATGGGAACCCATTATTTTTTCCCCACTGACCTACACCCAACATCAGTTTCAAAATGAATAAAGACATTACTAGTGTCACTTCCTATATCTTATATAATTATCAATAGGAAATTTTTGATAGCATCTAGATAATTTATGAAGATGGAAACTTCTGATTCTATCCATATAGTTTGGGGTTCTTCAACTATAAATGATTTTATAGTCTTCAACATGTTTCATTAAGAGTGGATCCTTGGGGACTTAAGTGTTGGGATTTGACAATCCCATTTTAATTTATCTTTCTATCATGGAATGATCATCATAAATATATTCCCATAGATGATGTTGTTTAACTCAAAGGTGTATATATAGCCTCAAATTTCCTCTACCACTCAATCCATTAGTTTTAATCGACAAAACACTTATTTATCAATAGTGAATAGGTTGGTTTTGCATGGACATTATTTGGAAAATGAGTAGAGATATCTCTATTCCCCATGAATTTTGACTAACCACTGGACTCATGGTTTGAAAGTGGTTCAAATAATGGATTCATGTACATGGGGAGTAATGTGGCCTTGGAGGATAAATTTTGGTCTATTTAGGAAGCTCAGAACAAACTCAGGTTTAATGGAAGGCCATGTGATAATGATTTTTTGAAGATAATGTTTCTTTCTAAAATCCATGAAAATTCAATCTTAATTAAGGTCTTAAAGGAGTGGAATAGTATCTTATATTTTATTTGTGTACCTTCATCCTCCTTTGGTATCTCCAGCCACTAGGTCTCCTGGGTTCTGGCTTCTTTGGATATAAAAACGAATTCATATGATCATGTGTCAATGGAATGATGAAGGGATAGGGAATCAACCATGACTATATAAAATCAATGGAAATAGCCTATAATGCCTTCTATAGTGTAGGAAATTCACTTACAGTAGAATCCAGAGCCTTACTTAGTGGGGTTTTTATTTATATGGGTCTTAGTATCCCCCGAATAGTGATTGAAGTGGACTCATATCTAGTTTCCAAATATATGGAAGGAAGTCTATTAGCTCATTGGTTAGTGGGTTATATAATTATGGAATACAAAAATATTTTATACCCTAAGAATAAGATTCATCATTCATGGTGAGAAGATAAAAAAAAGAGTATATTTTGGCAAGTATGGGAAGTGATTCCTCCCCTCTTATAATTTTTTCCTATTTAGGCTCTTTGTTATAGGTTTATAATATTTTCATTTATAAGGATGTTCAAGGAATTTACCACTTCATTCCACTGTGATCCTTTTTTGTCTCTATTATTCTCTTTGGAATAAAAATTTAGTTTTTGGTCAATCATAATGAATTGTAACTATGGTAAAAAAAATTCAGCATGATTAAGGTTAAAGAGGGATAATGAGGGAGTTAAACTAAAATATAATGTTTAAAATATCACTTAAATTTGTCTAAATTTTCTGAATGTTCCAAAGGCCTTCTTTTTTATTGAGTTTTTGATAACCCCCCTTTCAAGGGATGAGGGGGAACCCTTACAAGGCCCGTAGGCTTAGATATTACATGAACCATAGTTCTTAGGGAAATATATAGACTATAACTACATGGAAATTCTCCTCCCTAGCTTCTTCACCATAATGTCATCTCTCTATATCTGCATGGATTTTTCGACTAGGCTTCTCATGCATGCACAGGCTGGTCCCGATGGCAATGTAATAACCTCTCTTTCTAAAAAATATTCTTAGCTTATGCTCTGGTGAATGCGTCTTCTATGAATCACCATCTGGAGGCTGCTTCTTATAGAGTCTGTTTGGTCATTGATCACAATTTCAAGTGGCCCGAAGGCCTTGAGGTTTCCCTGAAGGCCTTGAGGTGGCCCGAAAGCCTTACTGGCCTAAAGGATTGGGTGGCCCGAAGGCCTTGCAGGACCCGAGGCCCAAACCGGTGGCCCAAAACCCCAAACAGATGACTAGTTCCAACTTCTACAGTACTGAATATTGCTTGCTACAGTGCATGCTACAATGCTACTATAGTACCCCGAAAATTATGTCTTCACCCGGTTTTGAACTCTGGTCTCTTGGATGCACTTGATGAGTCCTCACCAACTGGGATGAGGTTCTTATGAAAATTTGTCTAAATTTTATTATTTTAATATATTTAAACCTTAAATTATCTTATATTTGAACATTTTTCCATTTTGTTCCACTTTCCCTTTAAGTATTTGCAATCTTTCCACTCAACTAACTTATAAAAGGCGGTCCTCTCCCCCACACTCTTTAATAACTTTTTATCCCTTTATCTTATAAAATAACTACCCAAATACCTTATTAAATTATTTCCACACATCCTAAATCTTCTTTTATTCCCAAAAGACCAACCTTTGATGCGTTAAGGTGTAAGACAAATGAGGTTTCCCAAAGAAGCAGTAATTGTCTTTACTAATCTATTTTTTGTTTTTTCCTCCGTAACCTCCTCCAAATATTATTTAATATATTGATATTTTATTCTAATGTTACAACCATTTTCTACCTTATCTCCATCCCATGAGAAATGATAACCTCATTCGTACATACGTGTGGACTACCACCTCCATGAAGTGATGTGAGTTTTTTTCATATCCGCCATTAATGGATGGTCATATATATGGGTTTAAT
Organism: Viscum album; assembly: GCA_963277665.1. Taxonomy (NCBI): domain Eukaryota; kingdom Viridiplantae; phylum Streptophyta; class Magnoliopsida; order Santalales; family Viscaceae; genus Viscum; species Viscum album. Next base: position 1,849,773,622 of record OY728163.1, on the reverse strand, counting down.
GAATATATATGATATTTATAACATTATTATTATTCTATAAATATATATTATTTACCTTTATTTCTTTCCATTTGTTGGTAAATGAAAATATTACTTGTGCGTACGTACGGACTACCGTCTCCATGAAGTGATGTTATTCATTTTTCATTAGCACCTCATATGAATGGTTATAAAAGTGTATGTAATGAATAAATATGATACTTATAACATTATTAACATTTTATAGATAATGAAACCATGTAAAGAGGTATAATATTAAGAACCATCTAACTGAAACACACATGGAAAACAAACTAGTTTTCACCCAAATATTGATTTTAATAAAGAATTGTTAATAAATGGGTAATTGGAAATTATAAAGGAATGATATATTGTAAGATAAGTATGAATATATTTTTGATATAGATGTATAATAAATCTAAATTTATTATATAGTAACTTAATAGAGTGTATGAAGAAATCGAGGACTTGAGGTAAGGGTTTATGTTGTAATCTCATTTTTAATCAAGATTGTTTATGCTTGAATCTACTTTGGTGGAGTTATATGATATTTATCACTTAATATCCATTTATTATATTCTCATATGGTTATTTATGGGTTTTTAAATGTTATACTTTCATTTTCTAATCCTTGGTACCTAAAATCAATAATTATTTTTTTAAGAAATGCCAAACTTATTTCCTCTTTGGCCGAAAAACTTTTTATTCCATATCCATGTTCTTTAAAATGATTTAAAAAATGTTCATTTATATGACCAAATTATTTTTTAAATTCATTTTCATCCACATTTTAATTTATTTTCAACATTTTAAAAGGAATATTCTTGTCATTTTCTGAATAAGGTACTTTTAGACTTTTTACTAAAAGTGTTAAAGGAAACTTTATTTTAATGTTTACTAAATGAACGACTTTTCCCGCTATCATAATATTTTTTTCTTTTAAGTTTACTTTAAAAGTTTCCATGTTCATTTTTAAATGAAATATTTTTCTCAATATTATGGAAATTTTTATTTTTAAAGACATGAAAGGAAAATGATATTTTCCACTATTTTCAAAGAAATGTTCAAATGATCTTTTAAAGTTATTTTTCATCTATGTCTACATCCTTTGATTTTTCTTATGATTCACTGGTGATATGATCTAATTATTCCGTGCATGTTCCTTTTCTAGACATCTTATGATAATGCGATGATTGGATGTTTATGAAACCCATTTCTTTTCCATGGGTTTTGTTATGATGAATTGGTGAATGTTTTTATAATCTTATGGTACAATGTATGATTTATCATTATGTGATGATTGGGTTTGTTATTGAACTCTAATGTATTGGGCAATGATTGATATCTAATGAGATAATATGTAATATAATAGGGAATGAAATCAGTTTAGTAATGGACTCTTTCCACTATAATAGTCTCAGGTGTGAACCTTGACTAAGGAAGTGATGGAATGAGGAGTAAACCCAATCCACTATAGGACTCCATCCACTATAATAATCTTAGTAGTGATCCTTGAATAATTAAATGATTTTAGATTATTATGATTGTGATATAATTCCTATGACATATTATTATGATTATGATACAGTCTTATGGATCGTGATTAAATAATGATGATTCCTCACTCTTATGACTCGTGAATTTTGAAATGTTAAAGATTTGTGCCATGAATCATTATTTATGATCAATGATTGATTGGTTATAAAATTCATAAATTATGATCATTATCTCATACCCTTATCTTATTATTTCATATGGTTATCAATTCATATCTCTCATGTTTACCCTTACTGATCATCCGAGATCACCCTTTATTATGTTTCCTTTTTCCCAAAGCTATGAAGAAAGGTTTTAAATAGGATATGTATAATAAGGGTACTATACGAGAATAAATTTTTAGGATATATTGAATTATTTCATAAAATAAGTTGATTATATATCTAGTCTCGAGAGGCACTAAACATTCATGATTTTGGAGTATTTATTATTATTAAATTTATTGAATATTCATTGAAAATGATGAAATATTTATGTATATTATGCTCGAATCACCTCAATTGGCATCAGAGTAGGGTTGATTTATTTTTGGATATTAAGTCATGAATAATATGAGGATAAAATTTAAGACAACATATAAAGAACATAAAGTGATATAAAGTGAACCTAAAATCTTCATAGGTTGATAATAATATGTCATAATTTAGGAAATATGAGGAATGATTTTCATGATTATATGATTTATCACTCTAATTATTGTAGAATTATTCTTAAACTATTCCTTTTGGTTTTAGTGAATGGCTGGAACCAAGAGAAATCATGTTAACAATGAATATACTAGATAATGAAATGATTTTCCTCTTGATAAACTAAATGTAATGGGGGATGGAATGAAAAATATTATCGTTATGCTCACACAACTCTTTCAATACATGTATCATAATGATCTTCAAAATGAAAAAAAGGAGGGACCAATGAATTGTTGAGTATTTCATGAGGCAACATCCACCTTCTTTCAGTGGTTCCTCTGAACCACTAGTTTCTTAGAAATGGATTAGTACCACTAAAATTATTTTTTCCATTCTCCAATGCTCATATAATGAAAATTATATCCTAGTAGTATATCATTTGTAAGCTGAATCAGATCAGTGGTGGAATCTTATTAAGAATGTGAGGCAAGAGGAAGAAATTGATTCCATGTAATGGGATGATTTTAAAAGGGTATTTTTCAATAAGTATGTTCCTCAAACTCTTTGTAAAAAAATATAAATGGAATTCATTAAGATTAAGTAGAAGGATGAAAAATGAATTTATCCCCATGAAGCAAATTTTACATGAATTTTGAGGTACACTTTTCGTTTTATCGTTGAACCTGAAATTAAATTGTTTAATTCTTCAATGGATTAAGAAAAAGTATTTCAATGGTGTTATCTATAAGTTAATTTAGTGGATATGAATGAATCATTCAATGTGATCTAAAGGTAGAAATAGATATTAGATATTCCCATAATTCTCATAGTTTTAATAAGAATCAAAAGATGAAGTTTTCATAAAATTATAATAATAAAACCCATGAAGAGAAGAAAATAAATCTTTCTTTATTCCAGAAATCTAGAAAGATGTATAAGGAAATAATATATAAGGTATTGGTAAATGTTTAAAGTGTGGAAAGAAGGGCCATAAAGTAAGTTAATTTCAAAGAGATGTAAAGTAGCAAGCTAATGAAAATAATGGGGAGAAAGCTCGGTTTAATGTACTTTACACACTCCAGTACTAAAAATGTAAGGAGTATAAGAATTATGCTAACTATTTCCTGAATTCAAGGGTTAGTGATGAAAATTGATGTCAAAAACCTATTAATACAAGAAATAAAGGGAAATCTCATGTGATCACAATTTCCGAACTAGGTCATGAGAATGACCCAACTAGAAAATTTACCTATGGCCATGGTTTGGAATTGTGGTCGTAGTTCAGAAAATCATAAAAATAGCCTATTTCCACAGTTTTTCCTAACCATGGTGACTAAAGCCATCACAGTATGGGTACCCTATCAACCTGATTAAAGTCTTTGAAATAATCTCCTTCCATTTAAAAAAGATAACAACAATACCACTTATAGTATCAAATTATAGAAACTTGGAAAACCCCTACAAAAACCACCTATAACATACAAATACACCTACAAAATCAAATCCTAGAAACCAATTGTAACATATCATTTCAAAAAAAAAACTAATACATATAAAATTGAAATTTTATAAAAAATGAAAACAAAATGATAGATACAAAAATTGTCAATAATGTCGCTCCAAAATTTCATCTGAATCCTCATCATCATCAGCACTGATATCAATAGCATCGATGCATGTACCACCAAAAACAACAACATCATCATCACCATCAACACAATCTACACCATATTTAACCTCTCCACCAACACCCTCTCCACCATCTTGAGCCTCTCCACCAACATCTTCAGCCTATCCACCAACATCATTAACTACACTATAATCTCCATCCTCATACATTGAGCATAGAATCGATAAACATCCATCCACTGTTGCTGATCCCTCTGGGGGAAGTGAAGATCATATAGCTAATACCACCTTGAATAATTGTTCATTTCCCTTTTTCCACTTCTTTTGAGACTCTTGTCTAACTTGTTGATTTGCTATCTCAATGGAGGCATGGAATTGTTCTTCAGTAACCAAACCTATAGTATTTATAAAAGATTTGATACTCGATGAACAATATTTAGACGACATGATTTTATTTCCGGGTTTACAATGAACTCTTCAACTGTGCTCATTGCATAGAATCTGATATAAATGATCATTTGGTCCAAATTTATCTAGTTCCTTCACTGTTAGATCCTGAAGATAATCCTATAAAAGGGTGTTACCATTTTAGTAGATAATAAAAATAATAAATAATATTAAATAGGAATGAAACTTATAAATAAAAATATCTTAAATTATTGACAAAAAGTAAAATTTGCAATAATGAAGGATAATAGTTGACTTTTTGATTTGTTATAGGAGTTTGATCTTACACATAAGTGTAGTACACAATAAATAATTAAATGTATGAGTGATAGAATTTCGAATCGAATCGAGTAAGAGACAAAGAATCCCCTATAAAAGTATTGAAACCTTTAATACTCCCTCTATATACACTATTTCAACCAATTTATTAATTATATCCACCAATCAACTAGGAAAATATAAAAACCTGCCATGTTAACATATTAGAGACCATTATTCTAAGTATTTCAGATCTAAGTAATAGGAGATAATTTATGAGAAACTAAATCAGTCCCAATCTAGGTTAGTATAACTTAAAAAATATTCATATCAATGATAAAACCTGAACCAATACCTCATTTGGAATTAGATTTCTAAATATTGTATAACAAGGATATCCTAAAATATGGAAAGATAAAATCAGATGTTATTTCCAAGGATGATGTTACCTTTGTTCCATGAGAAAAACAAAAGAAGCATGAAGATAGAGGTAAGAATTGCAGTTTTCATGACCATTATTATGTCTGTTGAAAGGATTTTTACAAATTCGTTAAAAATTTGTTTTGTGTTTTAGTTTTTAAAGTTTTTTATTCACTGTTTTAAAATTAGAAAAAAAGAAGAATATAGATTAGTTTTTTTTCTCAAAATAAGTTGGGTGGAGTTTCACGTCGGTCTTGATCCCACTGTGTGAACCCAAAGCACATAATCCACCGGCCTAGTCCGACATGCTGGGTTTTTAGGATGACTGGGTTCTGCTCAAGCATATAAAAATAAAATATTTATTTTTAAATTATTATGAAAAGTAATATATTATTTAATATCATAAAATTATCAAAAATGTTAATTGTTTGGGGGGTTTCATCCACTTGAATATAGTGGTAGAAATTCATGTTGGTGGGTCATGTTAATGTCGCATCATCTATTGAGATGGGAACATATATATTCTATATGAATGCGATCTATTTATTAATCATTTCAGAAAACTCGAACATGAAAAATGAGACATTTTGAACAAGGGCAGTATGACAATATCTATTTAACACAATTAATAGAAAATTCATTCTAAATAACACGACAAGTCCCAATTAGACATGATTCGACACAATATGATTCAAATCATTTCGGCATTATTAGGTTAATTAAATGGCTCATCTTTTGGAACTTTAGTTAAAAGGGTCATTTCATATTAGATTCAAGTTGAATAAATTAACCCAAATGTGACATGATTATTAATCATGACAATATAAAGATGACCTATTTATTACATTAGAAAATTTAACCTAAAAATTACTAATTTAATTTTTAATACCGTGTTTCTTTTGAAACCCTTTAAGATTTACTGTTGTTAAAAAATATTTGTGTTCTGCATCTGTGGGGTTTTTTTTGGTTTTGTGGTTTTAGGAAAAAAAAAGAAGAGAACAACATGACTATAATTCCAAGAAAATAAAAAAGTAAATAGTAGAAGAGAGAATAAACATTATGTGTTAACATTAAAAAAATATGAAAGGAATGTTTTTTCTAAAAAATCACTTACACTTGAATTCCAATAAAATAACAATCAAATAATTTAGATTAAAAACTTTCAATAAGAAAATCAAAAATGAATATGCATTTGGAATTGTAACAGTGATGAAAAAAATAGCAATTTCACTAAGCATTACATTAGTTCAAAATACCCATATCCATTCCATATAACTTGAACACTACATAAACCATTACCAAAATGGTTTTATCCAACCCAATATTCTTCAAATAGTAAGAAAATTTCCATGATAACATTACCATAACTCAATTAGTTCCAACATCAAGAATTCAATGACATAATTATGATTAGAACACATCATGTTGCTGATAGTGAATCCAAAAATCATATATTCACTATGATGAAACATTAAAACACTTAATGGAAACCTATATTACATAAAAAAATCAATTTAGAGGATAAATAAAATATGATACACAACATTAGATAACCATAATGGCTCTACTCAACAAGAATTTTTCATTCTTAAGTAGTGATTCCACTATGATGAAATTGAAGATGATGTATTTTAATTGTAAAATAATGATGTGTTTGACATTGGGCTGGTTTAATGTTTCTTTAACTTGTAATTTTTCCTTACATGTACAAAATTTAATTGAGTCATTTCACTTTAAAGTTATAAATTAAAACCTATAAATACAAGTTTAATTGTGTTACCGTCATCTTTTATACTTTTTTGTTTAGAATACATAGTTTTGATATTTATTCTTGTTAATTTGTTAAAACCTTAAAATCATGGTATACATATAGGGTAAATAAAAATAATACTATTTAAATAAACAATACTAGAAAACCTAAAAATGCCTACTATTTTTTTATCAAGGCCCCATCAGAAGTGTGATATGAATTAGGAAACATCAATGGGATGTAAGGGTATTAATGAAAAGTGTTTTGAGTCTATTGTTTTTTTCCATAACAAAAAAGGTAGATAGAATATAAACCAATGAACTTAACCTTAATGTCAATTATAAATTAGGATAGAATTAATATATTATTAGATACTTTTAACATATTTAAAACCATAGGTTAACAAAAACTTCAAAACCCAATGTGATAAGAACATGGGATGTATCACTAGGATGAATTTTATGATAGAGCTGGCCAGTGTGTGGACTCAGTCAGGGTCCTAGGGTGCTTGGGGTTTCTGATACAAATAATACCTATGGTTGGAGGTTGGTTTTATGAGGGGGTAGTAAGTTTGGGATGAAAGGAGGAAGAGGTTAATAAATATGGACTTATTTTCTTACGTTTATATATAATGTATTAATTATTTTTAAAAGATCCTTATTTTTAAATTGAAATAAATTTAATTAACTATAGACAAATAAATATCTGGAACTTATGAAATATAAAATAAAAATTTAAAAACATTCTTAAAATTTATTCTCATTTTTATTGGTTCACAACAGTTCTATATTTATTTTTCCTACTAGAAAAAAAGAATGATGATTGGGAATACAACCTTTAAAACTTAATGCCTATTTTTGTATGAAAATTAAACATAAATAAATGAAAAAATAAATGTATATTCAATGTTAAATAATATATTACCTACGATAGTTCATGATCTAGCATTGTAGTTTGTCCCAGAGTATGATTATATTTCATGGTACCCTTATTTTTTATGTTCCTTTCAAATTAATCCTATCAGTAAAAAAATAAACTAGAATTTTAACAAGTCACAAGGGATAAAAAATCATCATTTCAGCTTAATAATTAAATGTGTTCAATACATAATTAAAATAACCAAGTATGAAAAATAAAACTAAACACAATCACATATAATAAAATCATCCATTACTGAACATTGAGATTAATAAAAAAATAATAAATTTATTAAAAAATTAAGACTCAATTCAGTAAATTACCTTTGAAGAGGAACTGCTCCAGTATGCAATTAATTATTTGTATTGTGAAATTGGCCATTCATTGAAGATCATTATATTTTCAAGATCAGTACCTCTTCTTTTTTTTCCATCCAACATTCAAGTCATGTTTGTGGGCCTACCACATCTCACCCAATTCCATTAACCTAGCTATCTTTGCGTGCAGACCATCCAAGAAGTTATATCAAAGCTGAATATTAAAACAAATCTATCAATAATACTTTATAAAAAAATTGAAAATAAATTTTAAAAAATAGATTACCCAAATTTCTACCCAAGACTTGTATTTTATTTTCTATCTGACTTTTCTCCACTGGATTTCTTAAACTTGAATAATATTTCCATGTCTGCTGAGTGTCCCCATAAAACTCCACAAGTCTTTACCATTTTTTTCAATAATTTTCATGTCATCATTATACTGAACCATGATTTGTGTGTGTCTATTCCACACTATATTTATCTTTTTACGACCATGCCTTTTACTAAAATATGACCATGAAAAAAGAAATGAAATTTTATACACATATATAAATGAAATTTAATAAAAATTTATTAATTTCAATACTTTTCAAATAAATACCAGTATCACTATTTGTTGCTGCCTGATACTGCACACTATATTTGGGGGAGGGAAACTAGATAAGTTTCCTCTATAGTAGAATATAGATATTGAGGTTGGGTAGGAGGGTATGGGTATACAGAGGGAATAAACAATGGAGGTGTGCCCTGCAGAGATAAAGGTGGATAGGGGTAAAAGGCTAAGGGGTGGAAGGGGATGGACTACCATACATGGTAATAGGAGGAAATAGATAAAAATAATGACTTCCCATGTATGGGTGAGGCATATAAGTGGGTGTAATGATGAGAGGAAATCATCATAGTAACTATAGAGCCATGGATTATGAGGCACTACATGTAAGGGGTTGTATGTAGGGCTAGTCTGATATTTTGGAGTGCCTGAACTATCCTCATTGAATGCAAGTTGCCTCCTTGATGATTCCTGTTCATATTAAATATGATTTATGTAAAGTTCATAAATAGTCAATAAATAAATAAGGCACTCAATGGAACCATCATATTTGTTAGGCCAACTTCTCTAAACTAGTGATTATTTTCCTCCATTTTTTTTCTATAAACCTCTTCGTAAGACATAATAACTTGAAAATTCAAAAAGTGATGTGAAAATTTTAAAAATATAAGAAAACATTAAATAAATATAAAAATTCCAAGAAAATTCATATTATTTTTCAAAACTCTACATCTTCCATTAAGTTTTTTTTCATTATGTTGTTTACTTGAAAAATAAAAACATTACAAAATAAAATAATCTCCTACTTTAAATTTCAAACTAAGTTAAATAATTGTTTTCAGTTTTCTTCTAGGCTTTTATTCTTAGGTAACCATAAAAAATAACATGATATTTATAAAAAGTGGGATCCCTAGTGATTAATGTTCTATCAGAATGGTGGATGGATTGCTTTTCCTCAAGATCTTGTTGGGTCTATAAAATTATATTTTCAGGTAAAAAAGGCCACTATTAAGGTTGATTTAAATGGACACCATTTTTGCTATATTTCATGAAAATGATGTCAATATACATGAATTCAGGTTTTCTGTTTCCTTTTGTCTGGATTGATGAGGATGAATATTTTTCTTTCTAATTTTTTTTTTCTGATAGTGAAGATGAATGATTCTCTCCTAGTTTTGAAAAAGATGAATCCATTGTGAAGGGTTTTGATCCAAAACCAATCACGTTGATGCTTGAAATATATATAAATGGAATGGGAATTTCCAATTCATAGGATTATATTGTAGAATCAAATTTTTATAATAAATTTGAAGTTGACCAAATTTTTTTTGATAGACATGATACTAAAGTATAGAATAGTTGCAATAGAGAATATTATGAAAAAATGGTTGTGGAGAATAGTTTATACATTGATTCTATGAAAAGTATGTTTTATGGGCATGTGGTTAGGAATAAATGCCATGATTTGTGAGATTCATCACATCTATGACATGCACAAGGAAGTTTTATTGGAGATTTTTTTGAAGCTGGATGAAATTACTTAAAAGTAATATGGAAATGAAAATGTTTGGTATGCTTGGATTCCTTCTAGAAAGTAATATATACCCAATATTCTGTGTTTGGTAGTGGTGTGAATATCTAGGATGTAGATCAATTGACCACTAGTGTATGTACTAGTGTTGATGAAAATGGTAAACAACACATGGTTCTTTTTCATGTTGTTTTAGGAAACATGGAATTTATTTATCCTGGATGTAAGCAATCCTATCCTAGCTGTGAGGACTTTGATAGGGGATGATCTACAAAATCCAAGGCTTTATGTTGTTTGGTATATGAACATCAACACTCATACACATCCTGAATATGTTTTTAGCTTCAAGGTATCTTAGAGTGATGAAGGTTATCTGGATCAAAATGGGGGAAAACATGTTGGATTAGGGGTGACTGCAAGTCCAAGATCACAAGGCCATGTGTGGTTCTTTGGTGCAGTTGATGCTATAAGTACACATTCTTATGTTCTTATCAAATGAATTCCCTTTCAATCATCTTCTAAGTGTATCGAGAATGGATGTGATTTGTAAGGATGTTTTTTGTTTTGGAAAATGTTTTATGATTTCATTTTTCAGATATGTATAAAAAATTTATTAGAAAATATTTTAGATAGTAAGAAAAAATGAGAATGTATGTTATTTATCTTCTATAAAAATTAGGGGCCTCATGTCACTAGGCCTATGAACCATGTAAGGGTTCCCCACTCAACCTTTAAAAAGGGGTATTGTCCATAAAATAAATAAAAATATAAGGCCTTCAGGCCATTCAAGAAATTATAAATGACCAAATAATTGGAATTTTATAGAAGACATTTTAGAAATGTGACACTATAATAAATATCATCTAAAAATAGCATGGGAACTAAAATATTTCACAAACATGTGAGAAACATAAAAAAATATGAAAATTGATAACTAGTATAATATACTCAATAAAATTAATTATGTACGAATTTTAAAAGTTAAAGAAACATGTACTAGGTAATAATAATATAAACTAAATACTTCTAAACATGTCAACAATATGCATTCTCTATTATAATTTTTGGTTCACAATCCATTCTAAAAATTGAGTCATCCATATCATAGAATGATACATTAGAGTGAATACCGTCCGGTTTATCCAAAACATCTCCATCATACAATCCTTCATAAAAAATATATTTTATAATAACATCAAAAATAACAACAAATTGAGGTTTTAAAGGTTCATTTACATAAAATACTTGTCTAGATTGTGATGCAAGAATATAAGGCTCATATGTTCATAGCTGATGTTTCATATCAACCACTCTAAAACTAGAACTATCTATATAAAATCCTTGTTGTGTCATTGAATCAAACCAATTGAATTTAATCATAGCGACACAACCAAGTGCATAGTAATCTAATAAAAATATTCTCTCAACAACCCCATAATATGACTTATTTTCTGATCGAGGTTGTCTATATAATGCACTAGAATAATGATCTATTTTCATACTTATTGTGACACTATCATGATGTGTTGTAATGTTTGTTGCACATCTATTTATAATGAATTTAAAATCATTGAAAACCGTTTATTTACAACCAAAAACCACATTGTTTAGACCAAACGAAAATGCCCTTATCTCAATAGATACATCATCCCTCAGTAAAATTTGGACCTCAAATATATCAATAATGAATATTGAACAACTACCAATGATTTGGTAATGTAAAAAAATAATTTTTTACCTTTGAATTCAACCAAGCATAAATTTATCTACTGTGTAATTTCTCCCACCTCTTAATAGATAAAGAGTAATGTGATCTTTTTATAATTTCACTATATTCTTTAAAAATATTAAAATTTAATGATATAAAAAACTATGAAAAAAACACAACATAAATATATATATATATTTATAATTTTAATCACTTGATGTAATCATCAACCATGACACAATTGAATAATACCGTATGATGAGCCATTTCCCACTCATCCCTATTCAAAGTACACAACCTGTATAATCTAGATATCCCCTCCCATTTGAGGTAGTAGCAGAAATATTTTCTCAATGGGATCATACTGTTCATCTTAAATTCTCATGGGATGATTAGATCTCATGGTGACATTATCCAAACACATTGAACAAAAATCCACGCATTCCTGTGCTAAATAACCTTTCATAATGGATCCTTCAGGATAATTCTTATTTCTCAGATAATATTTCAATTTAAATACCATTATTTCTATTGGATACATCCACTAACTAAAAATGGGACTACCAAAAATAAATTCTGTTGGAAGATTTATGTTCATATGTAACATACATGTGAAAAACAATTAGGCGGGGGAATTTTCTCCCAGATGCAAAGAAAGATTGGTTCATCTTTATTTTTTTTTCACAACACTTTTTTCAAATATTTTAGTATAAATATTTCTAGAAAAATGACATAATATAATTATAGTGACCCTAGAATTATGTGATAGTAAATGTCCAATGGTAATAAGAATCAATTCATGCAACAAGAAATGGTAGTCATGGGTTTTAAGGGATTTTAATTTCACATCTCGTGTATTCACCCATTTCAAAATGTTACTCAAATAACCATATGGACCCTTTAAACATTATAAGACTTGAAGAAATTGTTTTTCTCTACATTTTTCATCTAAAAATAATAAAAATGGACTTTCCACTGATTCTAACCAATTGACTCAGGAATAATTCTTGGTTTTATACCCCAATCCATTAAATCACAACATGATCTCAAACAATCTTTTGTCTTTCCCTTTACATTTAAAAACGTTTCAAGTAACATTTCACAAAAATTTTTATCAATATTAATTATGTCTAAGTAGTTCTGTAAACAATTTTATGACCAATACAGAAACTTAAAGAATATACTTTTCTTTCTCCAATTATTGTTGGAATTCAAAGGAACATTATTACACTTTTTGGAATTTAACTGACCCTTTGCAAAAAAAATTCAAATTGTCAAGTTATTTAAGGATTCACCCTTGAAATTCATTGAGGTATTTCATCTATCTCTATGGAATTATCAAACCATCTTTTATTTTTCCGGTATAGATCATCCATTTGTAGAAATCATTGATTCCCTATGAAAATGAAAGTTTTCTAAAACTTTAATCTCCTAGAATGTATATTTTTCATACATATAGGGCATGATAAGCTCCCCTTAGTACTCTAACCAAACATAATTTTATATACAAGGAAATAATTTATTTTTCATATTAATGCTTCATGACACATAAAGTAATCTTTTCTAAATGCATCACATGTCTGCACCCCAATTGTACAAATTTTTTTAAACTCATTTATTAATGGTTGCATGTATATATAGATATCATTTATAGGATCATTGGATCTAGAAATTAATGTACTCATGATAATAATTGGTTTTTCATACACATCCATGATGTAAAATTATAAATATGAATGAAAACAAGCCAAGTACTATGTGCAATATGCATCTACTAAAATGGGTTGAAACCAACACATGATAATCCCAATCTAACATTCCATGGGTCAGATGAAAAATCAGGATGTAACCTATAAAATTTTTTCCATGATAATCCATCAGTAGGATGAAATATATCATTATTATACATATTTCTTTCATCTTAATTCCATCTCATATTCTTATCCATTTGTTCTGACATAAAAAGTTTCTGAAGTCTGGTAATCAATGGAAAGTGTCAAATCACTTTCTCTGGTACACGGGACCGAGTTCCATATTTATTAGTCTTCCATATAAATGTAACACATTGTTTTAACTCATTTAACTTAATATTAACCTTCCATAATAGAAAAAAATATTTAGGGAATGCGTGGATTTTAGTACTTGAAAATCCAAAATTTTCAACGAACTTTGATGCCATATAATCATGTTTAGAAATACATGTATCATCAGGTATTAAGTCCTTAAAAAAGACAAGTAAATAGTCAATCAAATTATTACTAAATCCATAAATTATTTTACCATGATAAAATCACATTAAAAACTCTAGTTTGGTAATTTTTCCACATGACTAGTATACTGGGGTATTCACATCTACTAATAACTTTATAAAACACTAAACATCATCATTACAATAATTAGTTGAAAACTATGTTCCCGTATTAATTTCTTATTCCACTACTCTACATGAAGTGTTGGCTTGAGAAAAAAATGGAAACTGACTTGAAATAAAATCTTCCATTCTAATCATTTCATCTGAATCAAAGTCATTCTCTATTTGAACTTTTTCTCCATTGTGATACCAAAGATGATATTATTTTTTAAAACCTTTTTTAGTGATATGGTAACTTACTTCCTCATGTATTAACCATGGCCTTCCAATGCAATCAAAACATGGGCATCGAATTAGTCCACTATCTGAACCATTATTGAATGAAAAATCCAAAATATATTCTAACTCATTTTAAAACTCATCAGTGATCCAATCAATATTATACATCTAGCTTTTATCCATTCTCCTATGAATAAAAAATCAGTTAGAATTTTTTTTGATTATGAATAACAAAATTTTAACTCATTTATGCTTAAGAAAAATGTATATCAACTCATTAATTTATTATCCTAATTATTAACTAATTAAGAAGTATTACACATTCATTATATAATAGACAAAATTATTTTCATTTATAGATATTTAAGACATGTTATTAATTTTGTACAAACCAGACGCTGTGGTATAGGGAATTCATAGAAATTTTTTTAATGTTTGACTAGAATGAGAATCATTATATGATATAGGTGTTACTCTAGTTGAAGCAGTTGAAGTAATACCCTCATTACACAAAAGATTTGAACCAAAAACAAATAGTTTATATATTTTAGATGAACTAATTGTTTGTTACTCTAATTCAATCATAGTTGATCACTTTTACCAATAATTCATACATGTATTAATCCCAAAATATCTTGTCAATGATGATTTACTAAAATTAATTTATATAAATTTATTATTTTAGATTAATATATTTTTCATGACACCACCATAATTACACGGAACAAAAAAAATAAAATTCAATAATTCTCCTAATATTCCATTATTACTATCATAAAAAAAATCAAGGTTAAAACTCAATAAATTCCACTAGTATTCCTAATTAACTAAGAAATATTCCTTATTAATAACATAAATGTCAAATCCATAAAATTAATTAAATAAATTATTTAGTTCTCATTAATGTCTTTTGAATCAAATTAATATCCTAAGAATATTTATATCCTTTTAAACCAAAATTATATGTTAATAATATTCCCAATTAAGTCCCATGAATTAATCCTCTGAACCATCCTAATTACGTGTAAACAACTCCAACATAACTCCAAAAATACCAACCTAATTAAATAAATTATCCAAAATCCAATGACATTTATATAATATTTAATAGAAATAAATACATGTTAATGTTATCACATTAATTAGCATGAATTAATTATTGAAATCATGTATTTTTATAACTCCAACAATCATGTGTCGACATATAATACATTCCATAATTAAATAATAAAAAATTTTAATTGTGTGTCATTACACTAACTCTTTAGTCAATAAAGTAAAGTTAAAATATACTTCATCAACTAACTCAAAAACACTAGTCTTTCCACACTTTTACCTCATTTCCTATTAAAAAAACTCTTCCACGTACTAAAATAAAGATAAATGAACCTTAATCTAGTACATAATACCTTCCCAAAACATTATCTAAATCTAAATATAACGAATCAAGTTATTTAATAGGATTTTATTCCTTACATGCTTCTTTAGAAACATCAGTAAATGTATTCAAGATTAATGAATCAACTATAACATTATCATTTACTAAAGTATATGAGATCTCTAAATCATAATCATATAAGAACTATACCCATATCCACTAATTAATATTTATGTCATGTTAAGAGAATAAATAATGAAATCTCTTACTATTAATTATTACACCATAATAAATCAACCTTGGTCTGCTAGAAAGTTCCTATATTTCTAGATATTGGTAAATATTCTAAATGAATAAATCATAATAATAATTTATTTACATTATCTAAAAAAAGATACTAAAATATAGGAGATATAAGTGGAGGTACCATTTTATATCCTAATGAAAATATAATGATATGTAAAAAACAAAACAAAATTCACTTGATAATAAAATCATCTCAACTCTTAAACAACATCATCAACTAAAGTAGAAAAAGCACATCCATATTTTATGGGTATGGGTGTGTACAAAAACACCAAATATAATTTTACAACATGATACAAAACATTTCCCATGAAACTACTATTCCAAACCATGTATCCAATTCCATTTAATAATATTCATTGTATTCAAAAAGGTAATATTTTATCATCTAAATTGAAATAAATCCTACTTATCAAATGAAAAAAATCTGACATTAGGTTATGTTAAGATTAGAGTAACCCTTACCAGTTCACCTATGTGAATGGGTGAATCATTATAGAAGGGAGCTGATAGGGTTCATTCGTGAGAGCAGAAGTGGGTAGGGTTCCTTCGATACATCCAGAGAGGGTTGGATTCCTTTTCATTAGTTGATGTTGTGAGAGTAGGTAACTGGTAGACTTCCTTTGCATGAGCCGATGTGATGAGAGTAGGGAGCAATTGGGTTCTTCACAAGATCAAGAAGGCATGGAAAGGGAGTTTTATCAGCACCTGATTGTGTTGTTCATGAGAGTATATGGGGGTTCAATCGGCTGAGAGAGGCATGGAAAGGGGAATGGGTTAGATCTCGAAAGCTATAGGGAAAGGGGAAGGAGGAAGGGGTTCAATCCCAAGAGAGGTAGGGAAATGGGGTTTGATCCCATGAGAAGGGGTTTGATCAAGAGAGAAGGGAGTTCAGGTGGGGGTATCTCGATATGTGGCTGGATAGTTTCCATGGTGTGCAGGAAGGTGTGAATTTCTTGGGTTGGATGGATACTATTGATGATTTGTGAGAAATTTTTCATGAATATCAAATACACTAACCAAGTTGACATATAAGGGTGTTAATTTCCTTTTAATAAATTAATTTTAAGAAAATTTCAAGGAAACAGAGAGAAGGTTAGTTAGAGAAATAGTTCTCACACTACCTTGTAGTGGAGAAGGGTTTATGATCTATAGTGATGTATCAAAGAAGGACTTGGATGTGTTCTCATTCAGAATGACATGATAATATCTTTTACCTCACTCTAATTAAAGGGTCATGATAAAAATGATCCGACCCTTGATTTGGAACTAACAATGGTAATATTTTATTTGAATATATGGAAGCATTATCTATACGGTGAAAGGTGTAACATATATTTGGATCATAAAATATTGAATTATATATTCACAAAGAAATAGTTGAATATGTACCAAATAATATGGTAGGAAATTTTTAAAGATTATGATTTCTAAATATAATACCACCCTGGGAAGGTGAAAAAGGTGGATTATTCTCTAAGTTGGAAGGAACGAGCTAGTTTTTCCTTGATGAGGATTGAAAGATATCAAATAATTATGGATTTTTAGAGGATGTACCTTGAAATCAAATGGAAATGAGAAAGATTATATTTTTATTAGATTAATTTTCAACCATCCATTCATGTAAAGATTAAAGAGGGGTTAAAGAAAGATATAGATCTATTAAAGAATGTAAGGATTATTTTGGAGTTCAATCATGACCATAATGGAATGATCCGTTTTAGTAATAGTGTATATTTCCCATAAATACTAGAATTAAAGGAGATATTAGATGAAGCTCATAGATCATCATTCTCTATCTATACTATAAGTATGAAGATGTATAGAGATCTGAAAGAGAATTTCTGTCAGGACAACATGAGGAGATATATTATAGAGTATGTATCTAGTTTCTTAGTATAAAAAAAATTAAGGCTTAGAGATAGATGTCTAAGGGGATGTTATAACTATTAAATATACTTGAGTGGAAATGGGAATTCAAAACCATATATTTCATTATGATAATCCCCAATATGTATAAAGGGAATAATATTATTTGTGTTATAGTCAATCACCATAAAAAATTAGAACATTTCATTGCTATCAAAGAATATTTATATCTTGATTAGATCACCAATATATACATTAAAGAAGTTTTAAGATTTTATAAAGTACCACTCTAAATCATATCTGATAAAGATATTTAATTTACCTTAATGTTATGGAGAATTATTCAGCAAGAATTGGAAATAGAGTTGAGATTTAATACTATATATTATCCTTATATAGATAGTTGGTTTGAGAGGACTATTCAAACCTTATAATATATTATAAGAGTTTTATCTATGGATTTAAAAGGATTTTGGGATCAACACCTTCCTCAAGTTAAATTTTCTTACAACAATAACTTTCAATATAGTATTAAAGTGGCTCCTTATGAATACCTCTATGGAAATAAGGGTAGGACTCAAACATGCTGGGAAGAAGTTAGGGAGAAAAATATATTGGGACTTAAGCTAGCTGGGGAAATATAATATAGGGTTATATCCATTCAGAAACACATTAGAGCCACTCATAGTCGACATAAAAGCTATGATGACAATCATTAGTGATATCTATAGTTCAAAGTTAGTGATAAATTATTCATAAAGATATATACTTAGAAGAAGGTTATAATATTTATAAATAAATGGAAAATGATCCCTAGGTATATAAGCCCCAATTATATTCTTGACCACATCAGAATTTTACCTAATTACTTGGCTCCTCCAAGCCTCTCCCAAGTTCACAATGTATTCCATGTATCTCTTTTGATAAAGTACATACTAGATCCTTCACATGTACTGAAATCATAGATTATACCATTGTATAATGATATTTATTATGAATAATAACCAGTATAAATATTATATTGTATGTATAAATTTATATGGAACATGACTACTCACCCGGTTATGGTTCTCTAGAGGAATTAAAAATTTGAAGAAGCTACGTGAGAACCCAAGGATGCGATGAGGCTGAGGTATCCTTAGTTATTTGTATTAGAGTGAAACAATTTAAGGGATAAATTATTATAATGGGGTTCGAATGTAACACCTTGATATTTTATGAGATATTTATCTTTAAATAATATTTATGTCTTTGATAGGTTTCTTTATATACAACACTAAGTTTAAACAAATCGTGATTTACTATTGAAATATTATTATTAAATGTGACTCTTATAGCCCAGTCGTTGGATTGATGGGTATGAATAGGACTAACTAAATTATTAAAAAATATTATTTTAACATATAAAAAATTAATTCATTGGTTAATTTTTTTAGAAATTAAAAAAAAGTATTTGAAAGTAAAAAAAGATATTTTTTTTGAAAAACTATTTTTACGCGTGAAAAGTGTTTTTATCTTAATAAATTAAATTAATCTTTATTTATGAATTATTTTAATTAAATTTGTAAATAATATATTCAACAAAATATTTTAACATTAATCTAATGATTTTTTACTTGGAAAATTATTGGATTAAATTTAGTGTTATGCTTAAAAATGTATATTTTTAAAAACTATTTTCATTGCGTTTTGCACAATTATTTTGAAAATAATTTATAAAACTTTTATAAACTAAATTTGATAATTTTTTTCATATTTTAAATCAGAATTTACAAATTTTTTAA
Organism: Viscum album; assembly: GCA_963277665.1. Lineage (NCBI taxonomy): Eukaryota > Viridiplantae > Streptophyta > Magnoliopsida > Santalales > Viscaceae > Viscum > Viscum album. Next base: position 1,849,753,978 of record OY728163.1, on the reverse strand, counting down.
TGAGGATACTTTCTTTTTTAGTCATAATGAATAGTAATCATGGTAAAAAAATTTCACCTCAGTTAAGGTTTAAAAGGGTTATCGATGGGTTTAAACTTAGAGATAAGGTTTAAAATATCTCTTGAAATTTACTAAATTTAATTTTTAAAGATATTTAGACCTTAAATTATTTTAAATTAGAACCTTTTTCCATTTTTTACCACTCTAACTTGAATATGACTTTATTATAGTTTAATATTTTATGTATTTACAAGTTTTCCACCAACCCCACTTTTAAAAGGGAGTCCTCTCCCCCTCACTCCTTAATATATTTTTAACACTCTATCTCAGAAAATACCAACCCAAATACCTTCATAAATTCCATTAACCACATCCTATATCTTTTTCTCTTCCCAAAATACCAATATTTTAAGGCTTAAGGTGTAATCCAAAGGAGGTTTCCCAAAAAAGAGGCTATTTTATTTATTAATTTATTTTGTGTTTCTTTCTTTCTTAACCTCCTCCAAATATTATATAAACATATTAAAATATTAAAATAATTATATTTACTATACTAATATGTTTTTATGTTAATTTTAAAAATATTTTTTACCTTATTTTCATCCTATGATAAATGTTAACATTGTTTGTGTGTACGTGTGGACACCACCTCTACAAAGTGATGTGAATAGTTTTTTATGTTTTTCATAAGTGGTTATTCATATGGATGAGTTTAATGAATATATATGATATTATTATTATTTAAATACATACTATTATTTACCTTTATTTATTTCAATTTATTGTAAAATGAAACATTACTCGTACGTACATACATACTATTATCTCTAGGAAGTGATGTTCTTCATTTTTCATCACCACCATATATGAATGATTATAAAAGTTTTTATAATGAATAAATATTATAATTATAACATTATTAATTTTTTTATCTAATTAAAAAATAAATAATGTGGAATATTCAAAACCATCAAACTGAAACATTCATGGAAAATGGACCTATTTTTATCCAAATGTTAATTTTAATAAAGATTTTTTAATAAATGGGTAATTTAAAATTATAAAGAAATGATATACTGTAATATAATTATGAATATGGTTATATTATAGATTCATAATAAATATAATTTTATTACAAAACAACTTAATAGCATGTACAAATAAAGTCATTACATGAGGTAAGGGTTTATATTGTAATTTTATTTTTAATTTGGATTGTTTATGATTAAATAATCTTTAGGGGAATTAGATGATATTTATATATTAAAACCCATATATTTTATTATCATATGGTTAATTATTTTATTTTAAATTTTTCCTTTCATCCTCCTTTCTTTTTTATCTAAAATGATCAAGATTTTTTTTAAAGAAAAGATGACTTAATTTTCTCTTTGTTTGAATTTTTTTAATCCATGTTTATATTATTTAAAATTATTTCAAGAATGTTATTTTATATGATTAAATTATTATTTAAAGTAATTTCAACCATATTTTAATTTATTTTCAATGTTTTAAATGGAATCTTCTTTTAGTTTTTTGAATGAGGAACTTTTGGACTTTTTATCAAAAGTGTGATGAATATTTGTTTTAAATATTATAAAATGAATAAATTTTCATGCCATCATGAAAGTTATTTTATTTGAATCCTCCTTTAAAACTTTCCATAGTTATTTTCAAGTAAAATATTTTTCTCAATATTTTGGAAATTTTTAGTTTGAAAGATACCGAAGGAAAAAGATATTTTCCCATGTTTTCAAAGAAACATTCAAATGCTCTTTTAAAGGTATTTTTCATCTATATCAACATACTTTGACGATTCTTATGATTCAATGGGGATATTATCTAATTATACAATATATACAATTTTTATAGATGGATTATAATTATGTGATGATTAAATGTTCATGAAATCCATTTCTTTTCCCTGGGTTATGCTAGGATTAATTGATGAATGTTTTTATGATCTTGTGGAACACATATGTATTATTTTTCATTATGTGATGGGTGGTCCCATTAATTACCTATAATACATTAGGTAATGATTGATATCATATGAGATAAAATGTAATGGAATTGGGAATTAACCTTTTTTTTCTAAATGGATTATAATTATGTGATGATTAAATGTTTATGAAATCCATTTCTTTTACCTGGGTTTTTCTATGATTAATTCAATGTTTTTATGATCTTGTGGAACACATATGTATTATTTTTCATTATATGATTTATGGGTTCTTTAAATACCTCTAATACATTAGGTAATGATTGATATAACATGAGATAATATGGAATGGAATAGGGAATTAACCTAGTTAAGTAAGGAACTCTATCCACTATGATAGTCTTGGGAGTGAACCTTGAATAAAAAAATAATGGAATGAGGAGTGAACCCAATACACTATGGGAATCTTTTCAATATGATAATATTGGTAGTGAACCTTGAATAATGAAATTATTTTATATTATTATCATTATACCAAAATTCCTATGAGATCTTCTTATTCTTATGATATGCTCTTAGGGATCTTGATTGAATAATGACAATCCCTCACTCTTATGACTGATGTATTCTGATATGTTAAAGCTTTATACCATGAATCATTATTTATAAACTATGATTGATTGGGTATAAACTTAATAAGATATGATCACACTCTCATAAACTTATCTTATGCTTTTATATAGTTATTGATTTATATCTCCCATGATTACCCTTACTAAGCATATAAACTAACCATCTAAACTCACCATTTCTTATGTTTCTTTTTCCCCAGGTTATGATGAAAGGTTTTAAGTAAGATATGTATAAAAAGGGAACTATGAGAGAAGCAATTTGTTAGAAATTTTGAATATATTTCATGAAATAAATTAATTGTATATTTTTCTCCAAATACACTAAACCTTTGCAATTTTGGGGAATGTATTATTGTGAAATTTATTTAATATTCATCTAAAATGATGAAATATTTATGTATGTTATACTTAGTTATCCTAACTAGGAATGTGAATAGACTATGAAACACCCTCTACCTTAATTTTGACATCTCACCATCACTATCCACTGTCTTTAGGACTATGCACATACCATACACCAAACTAAATTTATAAAAATTCAAAAAAATTCACTATTTTAATTAAAAAAATATTTTTACAACAAAATATACCCAAAATAGAAAAATATTATGTTTATATAGGCTTGGAATCCTTTTATTATGGGAAAATAAACTCCCATGTTTCTGATAATAGATGTTTATTATCACAAACCAAGTTGGGTCACCATCTGACCCGGTGCCCAACCCAGTCTGTGGCATGACCCGAGGGGTGTTCCCGATCCCTATGGGATGAAAACTAGTGCCTAGGTTTTAATAACATGATTTGATAATGATTTTACCCAATTGCATATATATAAACAACAAATAATTTTAAATATGCCAAAACTAAAATTACACAACCAAATAAGCCATTAACAATTTTCAGAATTGATGTTTACAATTTAAATAAAACCCCCCAAAATGACTACAAAAAAGAAAACTAAAAACACCAACCCAAAACTTCATGCCACATGAGGAACCATATCCTCAAGCCCCCTCAACCAAACCCACAAGATAATACCACCAACAAACCGCCCCATGATCACTAAATATCTTGGATTTACCTAGAATAAACACACAACAAGATCTATATACACCCAAGGGTTTATGTAGGGTATGAGAAAAATCCGAGTAGGATACCACCCAAGAAAGAGGTTCCATGCTATAACATTAAAAGATAATATAGCATGCTCATCTAAATTCAATATAAAAGAAACTTCTAAGAAAAATATTTTTTAGGTAAACATTTAAAAAGGAACACTTTGAAAGAAAACCATTTGACAAACACTAGATTAAATGAGAAAGGTATTTTATAAATAACACACACACTCAAGTGGTCCCCCATATGATGATGAATGGAACCAAATCATATATAGGAAAGAACCATGGGTTAATCACCTATGGTTGGTCAATCTCAAGTGGGACCGTAGAACCTCATACCTCGGTGAAAGGTGGTATAGTAACCACAACCGTCAGCGTCCTCATGCACGAATCACTAGATAGGAGAAACATCCAATGTTCTAGTGGCGATCAATCATCATCATAGTTTATTTAGTGTTGTAAGCGTCAATCCGACTAAGTGAAACCAAGAAAAGTCACTTTAAAATAACAAGCACACTAGTTTTAGTCAGTCCACCTAGATACTTGCGATTCCCTTTGTGATAAATTTCATGTTCACATGTCACACATACCACCACTTTCAGATACACATTCCAACCATTATAAATATATAGGGAAATCACCATTTTCTATAAACCAAGCCACTTCTCATTTTACACACACACCAAAACCATTTTCAATTACATTCTCCACCACTTCAATAATTCATAAAACCCCTTTGAAAATATCTCAAGAAATTCACATGATTAGTTTAACCATTTTCATGGGTGAAGCCCCTTTAAAATCCACACACACAATTCTATTTCAATTCAAAATATGATTCCATTCATTTAAACACTTTATAACTCATATTCAAAAATTAATGACAATCCAAACATTCCAAAGTATTATATTTCCTTTTTGAAAACTTACACCCAACCCATTCTCACCACAAGTGCCTATGAAAACATGATTCACACCTAAAAAGGAGCCCATAAAATATTCCCATGAAATCCCACACTAAAGAACACAAATAAAACCTAGCCCGTCCCATTTATAAAATTCATTCACACCACATAAGAATTTCATACCACTTAAAAATACCTTTCACACCACAAAATTAATTTATGGAACATATTTATAAAATTAAACAAACATATTAAATTCATCTAATAATATTGGGGCATAGAACCACCTATCTCTCAGGATGAACCTTCTGGAAAAAGGTGTGAGATCACATCATCACCTCATTCACACCATGTGGAGGTATGAAGAAACCCTAACCAAGATAATCAAACCCAAAACCCAAGACTAAAACCCTAAATTGATCCCCATACTTGCTGGAAAACTAAACCCCCCCAAAGAAGAGATAAAAAACCCTAAAAGAATAGGATAACAAGAGAGAAGAGGACTTATATGAGAGATATTAAATGATCCACACCAAAACCACCAAATAATTGAAGACCAAGGAGATTAGGAGATGGAGGGAGGTGTGACTAGGGACAGGGAGTTTGTAGGGGTCACGAAAGGGGGCCAAAGGGGTTAAAATCGGGGAGAGAGAAAAGGGGGGTGTTGGCGCCGAAATATTGCACGAAAGGAAGAGACGAAAAAGATGTCCCGCACGCTGCCTCGCGAAGCACCGACGCAGATCACCCCGAGCATCACGGTCCCGCGAAGCTCCGGAGGCGGTACCTCTCTGCAAACGAATTTGACATTCGCGAGCCTGATGCGATGCTCCGGAGGTGGTACCTCTCCGCGGACGAATTTTATGTTCGCGAGTGCACCGCGAAGGACCGGAGGCGGTACCTCTCCGCGAATGAATTTGACGTTCGCGAGCCCGCCGCGAAGTTCCAGAGGCGGTAACTCTCCGCGAACGAATTTGACGTTCGTGAGCACGCCGCGAAGGACTGGAGGCGGTGACTCTTCGCGAACGAATTTGACGTTCGCGACCCTGCCGCCCTTTCGTGCCGCGTGAGTTATACTTCGCGGCGCCCCTCGCCAATAAATACTGGGCTCCCCCTGAGTCCCGGGGATGAAAAATCTGACCTTTCGGCTTCTCCTCTCCCGAACCGTGAAGCACCCTTTGCCCTAGGTAATCATGAGATCAGCGAGGTACTTTTACTTCGCGTGACGCCTTTTCTTTGTCTCATTTTGAGCCCCTCTTCCGAGAGGGATTCCCTTCGCGAAGCTCAAGGGAATTTGCGAAGGAGGGGGATTCCCAAGGGAACCCCGGAAGCTGCAGAGCGTTTATGCTTTGCAAAACACCCAACCTATACTAGTGATCCCTATGCTAAGTCAGGATCGCTACACATCGCGAAGCACACTGCTTCACAGCACCCTACTTCGTGAGGCACCTCCTCTTCACGAGGCAGTGCTCCACGAATAATGTTCCACTTCGTGAAGCACCCTCCACTCACACCTCTACCCATGCTAAGGCCAAGGCACTACACTTCGCAAAGTACACTCCTTTGCTTGGAAATTCCTCTTCCCGCGCGACCCTCCAGGTATGAGCGATGTGATTTCAAAGTCCCACGGACAATAACACTCGTAGCGTTGCTTCGCCCAATGCTTCTTCTCATAGGCACACTAATGACTATTGCTTCTTCTCATAGCCACGCTAACGTGGACCCCTCGATGGTTCGCTCCACAACCCCCCTTGACTATGGCCTTACTGGTACCTTCCCTCCCCTAAGGAGCAAAGGGTACTAGTTATGTAAGTCCTAGGGGTGTGGAGTGAACCCACCTCATCCGAGCTGCAGGACGTTAAACTGCTAAGCACCACGTCCTCAACACATGACGTTAAACTGTGACCTGACCTCGTGCCTTGCACGAAGGGTCCCCCTAGCTTGAATATCTTTTACTCCACTCGTCTCCACGGGAGTGGAATCACCTCTCCACAAGGGATAATATCATACTTATTGGAGTGGTGTATGTTCTCAGGAGAAGGGCGACCCTAGTTCCCCAACAGATGGATGCACCCCTGCATCTCCATACTTTCCCACTACCAAGGTCAGTGGAGGGCGTGATAGGGAACGAGGCACCTCCCATCATTGGTCCCAAATCCCTCTTTCACTGCGCTTTGCTGCACTTCGGGCCTCCATCATAGAGTAAGTCCCAACACCATGGGCCGCCTAACGCGTAATCCCCTCTTCGCTTCTCACGTACGCACCCTTCACGGCGTGATCGTCAGGTCCTTACTGTCTCTTGTTTCTCACACCGAGCATGACTCACGTGGGCTTAGAGTTGGTATTGGCCATGACAATACCTCGTCCAGCATGACGTTGAACTGCATGCCCTCATCCAGCATAATGTTAAACTGTATGCCGTTGTCCCGCATGACATTAAACTGCACACCCATTTGAACTACGAGGTCTTTGATCCATGTCAAGGCATGGTACGTAGGAAGCCTCCACAAGGTTCAAGCCCACCCGTCATCCAATTCACGTCGAGTTCTACCTTCGTCCAGCATGACGTTAAACTGCATTCCAGTTCAACGGCAAGCCGTTGTCACCACCTGTACTACGAGGAATTTGATCCATGTCAAGGCATGGTACGTAGGAAGCCTCCCTGAGGTTCAAGCCCAACAATCATTGGCCCAGACCGTCTCCCTGTCGGTGTGCCAAGCCCCCATTTTCAACCCGAACTACGATGACTTTGATCCATGTCAAGGCATGGTACGTAGGAAGCCTCCCTGTGGTTCAAGCCCATTCCCTTGTGGATCAAGGTCCCTCCTTCTTCACGTCGGTTCGCCAACACCCACCATCCAAACTATGAGGACTTTGATCCATGTCAAGGCATGGTACGTAGGAAGCCTCCATGAGGTTCAAGCTCACCACTAGTGGACCCCTAGGTCTACTTTCACATCGGTTCACCGATGAAACCCTTTGAACTACGAGGTCTTTGATCCATGTCAAGGCATGGTATGTAGGAAGCCTTCCAGAGGTTCAAGCCCACCAACCATCGGACCAAGGCCCACTTTTTCAGCCACACTAATGTGGACCCCTCGATGGTTCAATCCACAACCCCCCTTGACCATGGCCTTACTGGTACCTTCCCTCCCCCAAAGAGAAAAGGGTACTAGTTATGTAAGTCCTAGGGGTGTGGAGTGAACCCACCTCGTCCGAGCTGCAGGACGTTAAACTGCCAAGCACCACGTCCTCAACACATGACGTTAAACTGTGACCCTACCTCGTGCCTCGCACGAAGGGTCCCCCCAGCTCGAACATTTTTTACGCCACTCATCTCCATGGGAGTGGAATCACCCCTCCACAAGGGATGATATCCTCCTTAGTGGAGCGGCGTATGTTCTCAGGAGAAGGGCGACCCTAGTTCCCCAACGTATGGCTGCACCCCTGCATATCCATACTTCCCCACTACTAAGGTCAGTGGAGGGTGTGATAGGGAACGTGGAACCTCCCATCATTAGTCCCAAATCTCTCTTTAACTGCGCTTTGCCACACTTAGGGCCTCCATCTTGGAGTAAGTCCCAACACCATGGTCCACCTAACGCGTAAGCCTCTATTCGCTTCTCACGGATACACCCTTCGCGGCGTGATCGTCAGGTCCTTACTGTCTCTTGTTTCTCACACCAAGCATGACTCACGTGGGCTTAGAGTTGGCATTGTCCATGACAATACCTCATCCAGCATGACGTTAAACTGCATGCCCTCATCCAGCATGACGTTAAACTGTATGCCCTTGTACCGCATGACATTAAACTGCACACCCATTTGAACTACGAGGTCTTTCATCCATGTAAAGTCTTGGTACGTAGGAAGCCTCCACGAGGTTCAAGCCCACCCCTCATCTAATTCACGTCGAGTTCTACATTCGTCCAGCATGACGTTAAACTGCATTCCAGTTCTACGGCAAGCCGTTGTCACCACCTGAACTATGAGGACTTTGATCCGTGTCAAGGCATGGTATGTAGGAATCCTCCCTGAGGTTCAAGCCCAACAATCATTGGCCCAGACCGTCTCCCTGTCGGTGTGCCAAGCCCCTATTTTCAACCCAAACTATGAGGACTTTGATCCATGTCAAGGCATGGTATGTAGGAAGCCTCCCTGAGGTTCAATCCCATTCCCCTGTGGATCAAGTTCCCTCCTTCTTCACGTCGGTTCGCCGAGACCCACCATCCAAACTACGAGGACTTTGATCCATGTCAAGGCATGGTACGTAGGAAGCCTCCACGAGGTTCAAGCGAACCACTAGTGGACCCCTGGGTCTACTTTCACATCGGTTCACCGATGAAACCCTTTGAACTACGAGGTCTTTGATCCATGTCAAGGCATGGTACGTAGGAAGCCTTCCAGAGGTTCAAGCCCACCACCCATCGGACCAAGGTCCACCTTTACATTGGTTCGCCGATAAAGCCCCTTTGAACTACGTGGTCTTTGATCCATGTCACGGTATGGTATGTAGGAAGCCTCCACGAGGTCCAATCCCACCACCACTAGGACCCTCCTGGTCCTCCTCATTCACGTTGGCCTTCCAATGTCCAACCTGAACTACGTGAACTTTGATTCCCTGCCACAGGGATACGTAGGAGGTCTCTTCGAGGCTCAAGCCCAACTTCATCGTCGCCCTTGCGATGGTCCCTTGCCATTCCCCCATCCACTTCATTCATCCATCCATCATCCACCCTGATTCTCGTCTGGACCTTCATATCCCTGTGAGACCATGTCGGTATGCTCCTCTTCACAGCCGCCCATGGGCTGGTCCCGGTATCGGCACCCCTTCAAGGGAAATCCCTCAATCCGATCCATTCTAGCTAATGCTCTGATCGGGCTGATCCATCTCCGCTGGACGTTAAACTCGCGGCATACCCTGTGTTAAACACAGGAAGCTGAGGAAAAACTCAGATATGTGTCTATGGAATATAATTCCCCGCGCTCGATGTGGGATTCCTCAGGATTCCACGCCCTCTATAAGCCCTATGACCAGGGATAGTAGACAGATATGCAGGTTCCCCAGCATCCAGACACGCTACTGATACCTCAACGTGACTACTCCCCCGACTGAAGGTTGCTGCCCTGACCGGACCCTTTAGAATGTCCCGACAGAAGCAGTGTAATTAACCAGCATCCATGGAAACATGGCACTGCGAAGAGTTTCATGAACAACGTATTAAATCTATGAGGGAGACCCGAACTAGGTGACGAGTTCTGAGGAGGAATCTGCGGAAGGAAGAACCGACGTCCCATCATCCCGTTTAGATCGAGGAGCAGATGTACCTGAATAAGGAGCGAATGCCACCCGCCTTTGGAAAGTCGGAATGCGGGGCAACAGTGCAGCGCGTCCTCCTCCACGGACGGACGGATGCGCGCACCCCGGCGAATGCGTCAGAAACAGAAATGGTGAAAACGACGTGAAATTATTTTCCTCAATGTGGAGATTAGTAGCATTCGAGACACCAGTAGATCGACGTGTCACCGGATCCAGATATCCGGCGCCTGGTCCCACTAAGCAAATAGCGGGCCTTTCGTGAAACTCACAGAAAGTCAGGGCAGTAGAACGTGGGGCACTCCATTCTGCAACGTGTTGGCATGGATCCTTCTTACAGGCGTGGAGAATTGAAGGACGCTGGGGCACTGGTTGTCAATCCTTTTCCTCGCAGTGCTGATGAGTTGATCGTTTCATTTCCCAGGAACAAGGTTGTTGTTGCGGAGACACGATCACCGCCCGCTCACCTACACAGGGGCAGGGGCAACACCGACACAGCCACCCCGCATGGCTCCGCTACCGCCACAATGGCCACTACATTGCGGAATACGGGGAGCCCACGTCCCCTCTCCCCATCAGAGATCATCCAGTGAAGGGTGATCAACAACCTTGTACGCAGGTACGAGGAGGAAGGGGTTATCCCAACTCGGGATATGGCCAGCCTGGACCTAGAGGCATCTAGGACCCTCCTTCAACACTGCCCTAACAGGCCGCGTAGGGAGCCCTTGCTCCCCACCCCAACGTTCAATTGTTTCGGGAGCCTGTCCCCGGAACGCCTCGACGACTCCTCACCTTATGCTGATGAGGCGGGTGATGTCCGGCTCGGCCCGGTCAGGGTCCCGACCCAAGGGCTCTAGGCAGGGGCTTCTATTCAGCCGCGTCAGTGCCGCCATCCGACTCCATAGGAAGAGTAGGCAGGCCATGCCCCTACACCACCTATGCCAGCTCATCTGACCCGACGTCAGCGCCGGGCCCAGGCTGAGGACGCTCGCCCAGATGCGTCGACGTCAACAACTACAGTGGCCCGAGCCACCGCAGACGTGCATCATGGAGTCCCTTCATACACTGAGCAGGGGCACTCCTTCACCCAACTAGGATCGAGACCCCAACCGCCCCACGGGCAGGCTGGGTTGACCCTCCGGGTTGCAGGCCTGAGTGGTGATCACCGCGAACTAACCCGCGGTGATGTCACCCCGTACGGAGGCCCTCCTCGTACCACTACTCCACAGAGCGTGGGACTTCCCTACTCCGAAGCTAATCATGGAGGTATGCCTCGTGCTACCCCCATTCTGAAGGAAGACCTGCCCCGCGGCAGTGACGCTTGGCGCAAAAACCTTTCTTGCGCCCACTATACAGGGTATGGAGTCCATCCTCCTGCCCCCGACCGCCGATCTGAAGGCACTGTCCATCCGGTCCTTCTCCAATGTGGGGGACCTCCCTACATCCTCTCTGCAACCGGGGAAGGTCTCCTCACCCCGACAACTTGGGGAGTGAAGGTCATCCTCGCTCCACCCTCACCATCCATGGAGGTACTCCCCATGTACCCTTCGACATTTTCCCTGGCTCCCTTCGCACCCCGGCCACCTCGAGCGGGGGCCCTCTCCGCCACGGCGCCATCGCCGCCCCAAGACTACCTATTAAGGGTCAACCCTGTCCCAAAGAGCCACCCTGGGGCAGGAGAGCGAGCCATCGCCGCCACAAGAAGAGTCCTGGGAAGGCTCGGGTGGTGATCAAACTGGCTCGTTTCTCAGATTCTGAAGCGGAATGCGACTCAGCGATGGAACCTTCTCTCCGCTCCTCCGCATCAAGGACTGGGGCAGGAACCAAGCGCGTTAGCCTCATTATCCCGGAATGTGAGGTCCACCAGATTCCCATCTCTCTCCATAGGTACATCCAGGAGGAAGAAATCCTGGAAATTCCGCAGGTCTCGATCGTGCAATCACCACCATTGTCACCAGAAGCACCCTCTACCTCTACCAGAGATCACGAAGAGCTATTTTGGGGGCCAACGGCTGTAGAGAAATGACATGACCTATCGCCGATAGCCGCGACTCCTATGCCGGAAGCTGTGGCTATCAACCCATCGTATCGCGATATCGTGGTCAGGTCACCTCACTCTTCAGAGGATGACCCAAAATTCGGCGGCCAGTCAGCTCATTCGCCGTATTCTCCGCCGTCGAGTTTACTATCCCAGAGGTCTGCCTTGGTACCGCTACCGGTCCCTCAGCCACCCTCAGTTGACGAGTGGGGAAATACAGGGCCAGACCTCGAGTCTAAACCTAGGAGCTTCTGAAGAATTCTCATAGCGGATCACTTCCCGAAGAAGTTCTGGCCGACGGCGGCGCCAAACTTTCACGCACCAAAGTCCCTTACCCCTGAAGAAGTGGGGTGCTTTTGTCGAACCCTATGGGCGACACACTTCCGCCTTTGTTACGAGCGATTGGTGTACCCCAGAAGTCGAGAGCACTTTGAATAAATCGGCGAGCAATGCCGCCTGATCGATTTGGCCGCACTCCTTGTGGCCCATAACCCTGAGTCGCCAGGCCGTCAGAGTGCCCTTCAACGTAAATGTGTTCAGCGTTTCAAAGTACTCCACAGAGTCGTCAGGGAAGATACCCCCCATGTACAAGTCCGTGGTTGGGGACACTGTGCCACTCTCCTCTTCGAACCTATCCGATGGTATCCCGATTCGTTATGCAACATTGAGGACATGCCCTTGAGAGGGGTCACGGTCCACATGGCTGATGTAGTGGACAAGGAAGACGAGCTTGAATTTCTTGATGGAGACTTACCTCCCAAGGGGGTACCGTCACTGTTGGACCCATCAGGGAGGGCTACCCGTCAGTAGAGGAACCTGCTAGGCCTCCATGTACCCACCAAGTCGCTGGTACTCGGTCGAAATACTGGCAAGGTTAAGGAGCACGATGGAACTATCAAGAACTCCGACCCATCTTCCTCTGTGCAGAAGACGGATGAAGATCCCGAGAAGGCCACGTTACGCCAGCAGCTTGCTGAGTAGAAGAGGCTGGTTGACGAACTCTTAGCTGAGCGTGCTGCAGAGCGGTGACCCGACTATGGTAATCCCAGACCGGGGCAGCAGGGGCAGGAACAATTTCCCCCAGTGAGATTCCTCCGGGAAACCCTGATCATGATACTTCCGCAGACAGGGCAGAAGCCGGAACTTATGGAAAGAGGGCACGATACGTCTCGCCAAACCCCCCCGAACAATGGGGCAATCTGAAGAATCTAGTCCGGGTTCCCCCAGTCGCCCCACAGGTCATTCCGCCAGTCGATCCATGAGCTGCTGAAGCCATCTACCATGTTGAAGAACCTGGAAACACACTTGTGATTAGGGATCCCCGTCAAGACAGGAACCCCCACCCAGATGATCTTATAGCGGCACTCACAGCCCGCCTCGAAGCGTTGGAAACGCGGCAGGTGGCGATCCCACCGGATGGCAAGCCGTATCCCACGTGGGTGGATGATATGCCCGCACACCCGGGTTTTGGGAACCACACTTTCTCACCCTTCTACTGGACAGGGGACCCGCCGTAGCAATTGGATCATTTTTCTTCTAGGTGTGGCCCCATGCTGGGGACCCCGGCCTAGTAAGAAGCCGCCAAGCTCCGATGTTTCATACAGACATTGGAAGGTCCCACATTCGTCTGGTACAGCTAGCTCCCTATCGGATCGGTGACCGGTTGGGAGGATCTCCGCCGACAGTTCTTATACCAGTTCAGCTCCACCACGTGGAAGACCAGCATTGCAGACCTCTTCAAGTGCAAGCAAAGGCCTAATGAGCGAGTCACAGATTTCATCACCCGGTGGAAGGGAATTATGTATTCTCTCGATATGCCACTAACTTAGGAGAAATTAATGATGATGTGTGTGGGGAACGTCAAAATGGAGCTGGTACCCTCCCTGATTACCTAGAACTACCCTGGAGGGTTCAGAGATTTCTCAGATAAGGCTCAGCGCCTTAAGGAGGCTCTGCAACAGGCTAGCCAGGCACGTTCGTTTCCCCCTATGATCCCAGCCAGGAGGACCGCCAGAGCCGAACCCGCCATGGTGGCCCAAATAGAATCCCCTAGGCAGCTGGAATTACTGCCAGCGACACCATCCCCGCAACCCCGTGGAGGTCCTCCACCTCAAGCACAGGCTCCTGCCCAGCAACGACTGCCTCAGAATCGACAGGTTCCCCCGTGCAATGCGCCACCTCCACCTAGGCGAGACAATCAGGAACCGCCTCCTCGGCAGGCCCCTCCAGCCCCTCGTCAGGTCCAGGCCCCCAGGGCCCCCTATCTGGAAAGAAGGCACCAGACTTATTCGTTCAACAAAAATCAGGTCCCTGGCTACTTCCGAAGTGCTCTAGAGAAAGGGATTGTGCGCCTACCTGAGTGCCGAAGGCCGGCAGAGGCGAATCTCACCGATCACCCCAACTACTGTCCTTACCATCAGATTCTGGGGCACACACTCAAGCAATGCTATGTGTTTAAATACTGGCTTCAAGACCAGGTTAACAACAACATAGTCAGGTTGGGCCCGACACCAACACAAGTGGCTGGTGTCTTTGCAGGGTCAGAGATCGGTAGCGACAGCGAAGGTGAGTGGCAGCAGGTGCCCAGCTGTGGATCCCGGAAATACGACGACTGGATGGCTCGAAAAACTACCGTCCGTGCCCATGGTATCATCTAGGTGCGCCTGAAGCAGTTGGAACCTTCAAAAGAAGTCACCAGTACCTCTGCATCGTCTTCACAGCCGACCTCTTCCCAAAAGGGAAAGTAGCGACGACGCAAGAAGAAGCAACGCGCTCTGCCGGTGCCATCGTTATCCCGCACTCTCGGCGACTTTATGCCCCCTGAAATGGGGATTCCTCCCAAAATCTGCCCGGTGGTGGATGACTCATCGAGCGACAGCTAGGGGTGCGCTTCGGTTAACACCATTGGTAAAGCCCTATATGACTCCCGACGAGGGGGAACGCTAGGAGAACCTCCCCAACGTTTCCAGCCGACATCAACGTCAGCAGAACTGCAACCATGCCGGTCATCGAGGTACGTCAGTGGGAACTTTCATCCAAGTCGTGCACGCTACTGAGACCAGACAGCAGGATCAGCGCAGAGCTCAGCACGCGCAACCCCATCTGACACCCTCAGCTCCACCCCCACCTCCGTTTGTGCTACTAGATCAGGGAGAGCTGCCCCATTCGTATCACAGTAATTCTTGACCGGCTACAGGCCAGTCTCCGCTGTCCGATCCTAGTCTGACGACTACTCTCCAAGCTTCAACTAGTAGGCAGTAGAATGTACCCAGTACTAGCCGACCGCCAGTTCAACCGGCAGGACCCGCTATGCCTCCAACTGCCGAACGACCTCCTTTAAGCAGAGGTTCGTGTTTGGCACGAAAGTATGATGTCCTGAAGCACCTGGCCAGCATTACGGAAAGGATTTCTATCCTTGAGGCCCTTATCCTGTCATCTGAAATGCGAGAGGCACTTGCTGAGGCCCTAAGGAGCCCCCTCCAGTTTGAGATGGAGGTAGCAGCTGTAGAAGCCTTCCATGCCGAGACAATTGAGAATGCCGAATGTCAGGAAATTATCTCGTTCTCCGGTGAAGATGAGGAACCTCCTATACAGGGGCATATTGGCCCATTGTACATCACTGGACACTTCAATGGTGTGGAAGTCCGCCACTGCTTCGTTGACACGGGTTCTGGAATCAACCTAATTCCGACTCGGACATTGCGAAAGCTAGGTCTGTCTGAAGGTGATTTAACTCCCTCTGACCTCAGAATCCAGGGGTACGACAGGACTGAATGAACCCCAGTCGGCAAGATCCTCCTGAATAATCAGTTCGGTGGCTTAATTTCCAGCACCAAGTTCATGGTCACCTCTTAGGACACCGCCTACAATGCATTGATGGGTAGGCCATGGCTCCATCTGCATGCAGCGGTCCCTTCGTCGTATCACCAGTGCCTCAAATACTCACTCAATGGTTGAGTATGCGTTCTCCAAGGAAATGCGTCTCCTTTCGCCTCTTGTGAGGCCCGCTATCTGGATGCTGATTATTACAAGAGTAAGGATAAGAAAATCCTAGTAAGTGAGGATGAAATCACCCCGGTCACAAGTGATCCCTGGGCAAACATGGATGACGCCTACATCCTCCTGATCCACAGATTGGAGGCCACGACAACCAACATGGGGCAATGTTTTGTTGTTTCGGGAACACAAGGAAGTCATGTTCCCGTGTCCAAGCAACGGTGGAAAATCACCTCGTACTCCTACATCAACCAGGCTCAGGTGATCCCGGAACCTCCTACCCCTGTACGGTACCAGAATGTCAAGATTATGACAACAGCGGTACGCCATACGTGTCTCTTCCGCCGGGCTGGAATCAACTGACTCAGGCCGACACGTCACCACTGCTTTGATGTCATCAAAAGTGGCCCCTTAGGCCGAAGGCCAGATGGGATAGGGTTGAATTCCTTCATTGCTATGGTCTCAATGGTGAGTGAGTCTCCTGATATGATGACCACTGCTACCCAAGCCGGCACCAGCTGCCCCTCTGGTTTTGATAACCCAGAAGTATCTCCGGTTGCGGGAGATCCCCCCACGGGTGGAGAGGAAGACCTGGAGGATGCTCCCCCCACCTTTGAGGAAGGCGTATCTACCATGGTTGATGAACTAGTATAGGTGAACCTTGGTAGCGAGGCAGATCCAAAACCCACATTGATCAGTGCAGCCATATCCCCCGAGGAGCGGCAGCGGTACATAGATTTTCTCAAACAACACTGCGACGTGTTTTCCTGGAGTTACAACGAGATGCCAGGACTGGATCCCCAGGTAGCCATTCACCGTCTGGGCCTCCCGAAAAACCATCATGGGTTTAAGCAGCCTCCCAGGAAGATGCACTCTTCTCATGGTGCTATGGTTGAGGCTGAAGTTGACAAGATTATCAAAGCCAACATTGTTAAGGAAGTCCAGTACCCCAAGTGGATTTCCAACATTGTGCCATTCAGGAAGAAGAATGGGCAGATCATAGTCTATATCGACTTCCGCGACCTTAATCACCACTGCCCAAAGGATGACTTCCCCCTCCCGGTGACTGATTTATTGATTGATGCCACAGCCGGGTTCCAAGATCTCTCTTTCATGGATGGGTATTCCGGGTACAACCAGATCTGGATGGCCCCTGAGGACGAGGAGTCAACCACCTTCAGGGCTCCCCAAGGTACCTTATGCTACCAGGTTATTCCATTTGGATTGAAAAATGCAGGTGCCACTTATCAGAGGTCCATGCACCGCATATTCAGGCCGATTCTTGGGAAGCTGGTGGAATGCTACATAGATGACCTAGTGGTCAAATCATGTCAGCACCAGGACCATCTAAAAGACCTTGAGAAGGTGTTCGGTTTCCTCCGTTCCCGTTACCTGAAGATGAAACTGTTGAAGTGTGCCTTCAGGGTCACCTCTGGGAAGTTTCTTGGCTTTGTTGTTAGATACTGAGGCATTGAGATCGACCTAGAGAAGATCAAGGCCATCAGCCAAATGCCTCCCCCGAGCAACATTCGGGAACTTCGAGGCCTCCAAGGCCACTTAGCCTATATACGCCGATTCATCGCGAATCTGGCCGGTAAGTGTAAGCCCTTTTCCCGGCTCATGAAGAAGGGAACCGCCTATGAATGGGATGAGGAGTGTCAGACCGCCTTTGAGGAAATCAAGCAGTATATGCTCTAACCTTCGGTTTTGATGCCACCCATCTCTGCAAAGCCACTAGTACTTTACGTGACCGCCCTGGAACGATCCCTCGGTGCACTGATCGCCCAGAAGAATAATGAGGGGACTGAGAACAGTCTCTACTATCCCAGCTGAATGCTTCTCGATATGGAGGCCAGATACTCCCCTATCGAAAAAATTTGCCTTGCGCTCATCTTTTCCGTAGAAAAGTTGCGGCATTACCTGCAACACCATGAGGTAAAATTGGTCTCTCGGGTAGACCCACTGAAGTACATCCTGAACCGCCCCATGCTGACTGGCCGACTAGCGCGGTGGGTGGTGATACTCCAGCAGTTTAATATCAAGTTCGTACCTCAGAAGGACATTAAGGGACAAGCGTTGGCAGACTTTTTAGCTGCCCATCCAACCTCCATGGATCAATCCCTGGACCTAGATTTTCCTGATGAGATGATCCTCTCAGTCGATCATGCCATCTCGTGTTGGAAAATGCACTTTGACGGTGCCTCCCAGAGCCCCACCGGTAGGAGGCTCGATGATCCTAAGCTCAACAGAGTGGGCCTGAGTATTGTCTTCATTACCCCGGCGCAAGCCGTCCTACCATACTCGTTCCTATTGTCATAAGGCTGTACGAACAACGAGGCAGAGTACCAGGCTCTCATCATTGGCCTCGAGTTGGCCCTTGAGATTGACGTGCCCCATATACATGTGAAAGGAGATTCCGAGCTGGTAATCAAACAGGTTAATGGTGACTATGTCGTCAGGAATCCAGAGCTTGTACCATTTCTGGAGTACACCCTCCACCTAATGGACCAGTTCTCTTCTCAACCAGAGATTACCCATGTCCTGTGGTCACAGAACGGTCAAGAAGACGCCATGGCTGGCTTTGCCGCATCGCTTGCAGAACCCGAGCAAGATGATTTGATCATACATGTGGCACATTGGAGAGTCATTGTCCCCATCACCCAAGAGGAAAATGATGGCCTGCGGGTAAGTCATCTCACCGCCGGACCCTCTACGTCAGGGGTCCTGGGTTCGTCAGATACAGTGGTTGAAGCCACTCCCGACTGGAGGGCACCTTTTGTCAAGTATCTCCAAAATGGTCACCTCCCGGACGACCGGGCCGAGCGCGAGTGAATCCGACGCCACGCACTGCAATTTACCCTCCAGAGCGGCCCTAGTCTTGAACAGGTCCTTTATAAGCGGAGCTTCGATGGCGTCCTCCTCCGTTGCATTCAAGGAGTAGAGATTACTCAAGTTAGGAAAGAGGTTCACGTCGGTTCCTGTGGCTCCCATCAAGCTGGGCTGAAGCTTTCCCATCAAATCCGGAGGTTGGGGTACTTCTGGACCTCTATGATCCATGATTGTATTGGGTATGCCAAGAGATTCCACACGTGCAAAGTTCACGCCAACTTCCTGCATCGGCCGCCGGAGCCCCTCCACCCCACCAACTACTCTTGGCCATTTGAGGTATGGGGACTTGATGTGGTGGGACCATATCCACCGGCAACAGCCCACCAGTGTAGGTTCATCCTGACTGCTACAGATTTCTTTTCCAAGTGGGCAGAGGCAGTTCCACTCAAAGAGGTCAAGGCTTGTTCCATCGTCGACTTTGTGAGCTCCAATATTATCCACCGGTTTGGGGTCCCTCACGCCATCCTCACCGATAACAGCACCAACTTCCAAGCAGCTGAACTGAAGAAATTGTATGCCAAGTACGACATCCGTTCGAACCATACCTCCCGCTACCACGCGCAGGAAAACGGACAGATCAAGGCGTTCAACAAAACCCTCTCTAACATTCTACAAAAGATGGTTGGCCAGAACAAGAAAAGTTGGCCGGACAAGCTCCCCAACGCCCTCTAGGCTTATCGGACGACGACTCGCAAATCTACCCAGGTGACCCCATATTATCTGGTGTATGGAGCTGAGGCCATCCTACCCACTGAGATCTAGCTGCCATCGTTACGTACTGCAGTCTATGATCACCAGACATCCGATGAGGTAGCCGAAATCCGTCTAGCTGAATTAGATGCACTGGACGAGAACCGGATTCGTGCCCTGCACAATCTGGAAAGGCATCAGGATAAGATAGCGATGGCCTTCAACAAGAAGGTTCTTCTCCGTTCATTTCTACAGGGTGACCTAGTACTGGACCTTCGAGCACCAATGATCCCTGGTAAGAAACCGCCCAAGTTAGAACCCAAATGGGAAGGCCTTATATCATCCATAAGGTTTACCCCAATGGAGCATACTCCTTGATGACCACGGATGGAGAGCGCATAACCCCTCCCACCAACGCCAAGTTCCTCAAGAGATACTTTGCCTAGGGAAAAAGGGTCCTGCACGACCTTAAACTGCACATTATGGTCCAACACGACCTTAAACTGTAGGGTCATGCACGACCTTAAACTGCATCTTCGTCCTGCAAGATGATAAACTGCAAAATGGTCCGAGCTCTATGACCTTAAACTAAGATGTCCCCCCATCCTTACTGTAAGACGTTAAACTGTAAGCCAGTCAGGCCTTCCTGACCGAGGCTCAGCCTCAGGCCCCTTGGCCTCCTCGGGCCCCCGACCCCCTTCCTTACTGTAAGACGTTAAACTGCAAGCCAGTCAGGCCTTCCTGACCGAGGCTCAGCCTCAGTCCCCTTGGACTCCTTGGGCCCCCAGCCCCCGTCCTTACTATAAGACGTTAAACTGCAAGCCAGTCAGGCCTTCCTAACCGAGGCTCAGCCTCTGGCCTCTTGGCCTGCGTCAACTCTGGCTCTCTAATGGGATTTTACGGTGTGGTGTGGGATTACATCCTCATCCACATCGGGTTACCCGCCGTACCGTACATATACCCAGTTGAGACACATTTCTCTTCCAAAACAACGCTAAACTGCGCTTCAAGAACTACATGTGGCTTGATTCCCATCCTAATGGGATACGTAGGAATGCTCGGACGCCTCATCTTGAGCCCATCCCCAAGCTTTTCTCTTCCACTATTCCCCCTAGGAATAGTTTCCTTGGAGGATCCTTGTGTAACGAGGAGTAGGATTTCTTAGACCCGCTCATACAACCCCGCTCATACAAGGATTGTAAGGGTTGCACCATGTGCCCACTCCCGTTCTTCGATCCTCCCACGTCCTCACCGCATGACGCTAAACTGCATGGCCTTCAAGAACTAAGTATGGCTTGATTCCCATCCTAATGGGATACGTAGGAACGCCCGGGCATTTTGTCCGTTGGCCCAGCCCAAAAGCCAAAATCTTCCCCTCGGGTCAAGATATATGGAAGGGTGCACACTTTTTCCCCAACTCACATCGAGAAAGCATCAACCCGGCTGCACATCCCCCCTGGAGATATTTGCCTCTTTAGTGGATGGATACAGCTATGCTTTACCTGCTCCTTGACTGGGATTCCATCATTTTTGCATACCCGGAGGGACCCCCAAGAATGGCCTGGATACTACACCCAAGGGCTCTCCTACCGATACGGGCCAACGCCCCCGAGGTTTTTCAAGAAACAAGCCGATACAAGTCCCGCGTTGCGAATTTGGTCAATAGTCGACACTCATTTGTTGCTCCCATATCAGGTCACCATAGGAACACTGTGTTTCGAACATGGTCAACAGTGTCCTGGATCTTCGGGTCCACCCCGAGATGTCCCAAACATCGAGTGCAGTGATTCGTTCTACCCCATCCCGAAGTGACAAACTTCCCTCCGAGTGGTGCTAGCGGTCGGGCCCACGGCCCCGATTCCCCTATAAGGAATGTACGACGTAGTGTAGGATTACGTCCTCATTCACGTTAGGTTTCTTTCCATGCCGTACACACCCCCAGATTAGATATAGTTATCCCTTTCCCCGTCCTCATGTAAGACGTTAAACTGCAAACCAGTCAGGCCTTCCTGACTGATGCCTGACCTTAGGCCCCTTGGCCTTCTCGGGCCCCTCCGCCCAACCTCTTACCCGGGGTGTACGGTGTGGTGTGGGACTATGTCCTCATTCACGCCGGGATCAAGTACCATGCCATACGCCTTCCCTTACAAGGCCCAGCCTCAGGCCCCTTGGCCTCCTCGGGTCCCTGAACCTCATCCTCACTGCAAGGCGTTAAACTGCAAGCAGGTCAGGCCTTCCTGACCAATGTCTAACCATCAGGCCCCTTGGCCTTTTCGGGCCCTGGACTAGGTCCTCTCTTATAAGAGTGTATAGTGTGGCGTGAGATTATTTTCTCATTCACGTCGGTTTATTCTCCGTGCCGTACACCTCCCTTGTTTGGGGGTATATTACTCCCCCCTCGTCCCGTATGATGTTAAACTACATCTAGAGAACTATGTGTGGCTTGATTCCCATCCTCATGGGATACGTAGGACCACCTGAATGTCTAGGATTCGGGTCCAGCCCCATCTCTCGGGAATCTTCGTCCCACCTTGGCCCCTTGGTCTACCCTTCCTCCATGAGAGGATTATATGGTGTGGTGTGGGATTATGTCCTCATTCACGTCAGCCTCGTAATGAACAATCCATGTACCTCTCCCTCATGAGCTGATTCATAGGCCTTTTTCGGCAGTTCACCGATGTGACCAAGGGGACTCCAGTCTATTACCTGGAATGCCAAACTTTATTCAGACACGCCCTCACCCGCTTTCCAGGCTTTGTGTATCCCTGAATCAGGGCTTCCATCATCTTTCACACTCGGAGGGACCCCCAAGAATGTCCTGGATACTATTCCCAAAATATCTCATACCGTTACAGTCCAACGCCCCCGAGGGTTTTGGACAACAAATCGATAAAATCCTGCGTTGCGAATATGGTCAGCAGTCGATGCTCATTTGTTGTTCCCACCTCAGGCTAACACGATATGGGAGCTGCGTTTCCACCATGGGTAACATTTTTCCTCTATCACCACGCCAACCCATTAAGCCCAAAATGTCGGGTACACAATTCACACCCTTCATCACTTCATCGTGTCCAAGTAGAGTCTCAGAACTCTTGGTACTTTTTCTCCGTGTACGTCTGCGCATTGGGGAAACAAGCCGCATCAAAGGTGTCCTTCGAGGCTCTCTACCAACTCCCCTTTGATGGGCGCCCCAAGTATTGCGATAAGGATGCCCCCCTTGTTTCCCACATAGAGTTTGACTCACGTGGGCTTAGGGATCGGGTTGACATCTGCGCTTACTTGGGAAGTTGTCACCATTTATGGTCTGAGATCTAAGACCATAACCTAAGATCCATCTCAGAACTATGTTCATCTTGATTCCCATCTTAATGGGATATGTAGGAATGCCCATACCTTCTGTATTTGGGTCCATCTTGAGTTAAGCTAATTCGCCTCTCTTGTCCTGCCATCGGGACCCCGACTACGGGACCGCGTAGCGTAGTTCGGGATTATGTCCTCATTCACGTCGGGTTTGCAATAGCTACACCACGCGCACCCCGTTCTGAGAGTTAGCCCTCCTATTCCTTGTCCCGCATGACATTAAAAGGCACCCTTCAGAACTATGTTCATCTTGATTCCCATCCTAATGGGATACGTAGGACCGCCCGAACGCCTTATCGGGTCCAGCCCATTTGGGGAGCTAGTCTCCCCCCCTTTTTTCACATCTTACCTCTATATAGGCCCCTTGGCCTGAGGTCTCCCTCTTGGAGTGGCGTACAGTGTGATGTGGGATCATCTCTCCATAGATTGTGTCTCATGACACTGCGCACATTCCCCACCTAGCATCGTCTCCGCTACGTCTGTGCTGCATGACGTTAAAATGCATGCTTGGTCCTATCATATGACCCTAAACTGTGACATTATCGTCCTGGCTGGACGATGAAAAACGACACTGCATTGTGATGACCTCGTTGTAGAGGACATCACATTGGGTATTGGTCACGTGCCATGCCATTTTTCAACGCCTATCATGGCTTGATTCTTGTGGCGGCACTATGACCTACTACTCTAGGCCTGTCGCTTCACAAAAAAAAACCACTCACCTTAAAGGACAAACAAGATTTATCAAATTCTGATTCTTTTAGTGCAAGGGCCACGCCCGCACTCCCCTTTTCCCCTGGCACTGATATATTACCATGTCATCCTTCAGAACTACGCATGGCTTGATTCTCATCCTCATGAGATACGTAGGAGCGCCCAGGCACTTCCCCGCGGGCCCAGCCTAACCTTCGTGTTCGGTCCCTCGACTCGAGCATTTCCCCAGAGAACAGATGGTAAGTAGGTACTATGTCCTCATTCACGTTGGGTTTTGTTTCCATGTGTCCTCTGTCCCCTTTACCCATTTATGGTCTGAGCTCTAAAACCATAAACTAAGATCCATCAAGAACTACGTGAGGCTTGATTCTCATCCTTATGAGATACGTAGGAGCGCCCGGGCACTTCCCCACGGGCCCAGCCTAACTTTCTCTTTCGGTCCCTTGACCAAAAACCTCTCCCAAGGAGGTCGTGTGGTGTGATATGGGATTGTGTCCTCATTCGCGTCGGGTTGTTCACCACACCACGCACACACCCCCTATTCCCATTCATGCCAGGTGTTTGAGTTACTCCACCATGTGCCTCTTATGTTTCCTCCCTCTATCTAATATGTCTCATTGTCGTATTCAGATGTGTTTTGACAAAGCCCGAAGTGTGGAATTTTCATGGGGACATTCCCTTCGTCCCATGACCAAGCTTCGTGAGATCGCTATTTGGATCCTCATCCTCTTCCACATCCAAAAGGACCCTCGGACGGCATGGATACTAGGCTTAAGGGCTCTCCATGGATGCTGGACCTAAGGGCCCTCCAATCGTTTCGGGCCAACGTCCCTAAGGATCTTCGACAACATTTTCGACATGGTCCCATGTTTCGAACATGGTCATCGGTCAACCCTCATTTGTTTGTCCCCATTCTAGGATAACGCGATATGGACGCTGCGTTTCCACCACGGTTAATAGTTACCCTCTATCGTCATGCCGTCATCATTGTGATCCCAATATCGAGCGTCACGATTCACACATTTCCACTTCCTCATGTTCAAGTGGGATTCCAACATATTCGGCTCTATCTCTTCACGCATCCAAGTGCGCCACATGGGCGTATTAGTATCTTGGGTCCGGTATTCACCAAGCATCTTTCCACCCTAACCTGCCCTTTTCTGTGTTGGGAAAGCCCCACCACTACTTGTTTCCCACACCGAGCATGACTCACGTGGGCTTAGTAGTTTTGGTAGGATGTGTACCAACATGGCCGGGCTTATTCACTCATCCTGCATGACATTAAACTACACCCCCCAGAACTACGTATGGCTTGATTCCCATCCTCATGGGATACGTAGAGACACCCTGGTATTTTGCCTAGGATCTAGCCCATAGAAATCATTAATCTCATCCTTCCCCTTTCCGGCCCCCTGGTTGGACCCCTCGCTAGAGAGGCCCTGTCCCAAAGAAGGAAGGATCCATGACCAAACCAACGCACCCATCTGGCATACTCCCACCATGGTGGTGTAACTACCTAAGTGTTGGATTCTGTTTGGAAAACCCATCACTCCATATCCCACGCTTTGCGTGCCCCTTATTCGGACCCTTGTCCCCTTTCATGTCTGACAGGACCCCCTAACGGCCTGGTCTCATGCCGCATTGGCTCACCTACTGTCCAGGGCCAATGTTCTGGAAGACTGGTCATGTTTGGAAGGACCTTCTAACAGTATGGATGTCTGACCTATGGTCCGCCAACTGTCCTGGGTCAATGTCCCTAAAGATTGACCGAAAATATTTGTGACATGGTCCCGTGTTTCGAACACGGTCAATGGTTGACCCTCATTTTTTCCCCATTACAGGCTAACATAGTAAGGATACCGCTTCCCCTCTATGGTTAACGTTTGTCCTCTATTGTCACGCCATCTCTACAGTGCTCTGAATCTTGGGCATCGTAATTCACGCTTCTCGTTTCCATCTGTTCGGACTAATTCCAGTGCCCCTGGTGTTGCACCGTTTGCGCATAAGGTCACTCTAAAGAAACAGTAATTCAGCTGTTCTGAAAAGTTCCTCCTCCGGTCAGGCCTCTCCCTTCTTTCGGAAATCCGGACTGGTAATCCAAATCCCGGATGCTCGGAGCATGGTCTCCACTCCTATGTTAGGTGGGACGAGAAGGCAACTATATCCTGTTTCTCACATCGGGCTTGACCCACGTGGGCTTGGGGAATTGTCACCGAACATCCCGCAAACATTGTAGGGATTTAACGAGCCGATTAAAACAGTGAAAATCGTGCGTGCTACGACATTCAAAACAAAGAAGGAAGAAATTGAAGCGCGAAAGTACCAATGAAAGGTTTTTGGTTTGTTACAATACTCGGGGGTCGACTCCCCCCATGGATGGGTTGACTCCGTCAAAAGAGCGTTCCAGCTCCGCCACCCGTTGGCTTGTGGCGTCCAAGACTTGCTACCGATGACTCAGCTCCCGCTCCTCCTTAGTAGCGGCCGGGAAAAGTTCGTCAGCCTTGGCTCTGGACCTCTCCACCTCAGCCTGAATGGCAGCCATCTTTCCAGAAGACTGCCTCATAAGCTCCTCTACCTCTACCAGCTGGGCCTTCAACTGGGAGATCAGCTCATATTGCGCATTAAGAGAGGCCGAGTGCTCATCTGCCTGGGTCTGCACCTGTTGAACCTCACTTTCGGTCTCCTAGAACTTCTTGATGTTAGTCGCCTTCCTCCGCTTCCATCCCACGCTGAGTCCACAATCATGCTCCTGGATATTCTCAGCCATAAGATCTCAGATGAGCGTGTGAGGACGTTGGGCATCCACTCCCCCAACGCACAGTTTGTGAAGCCGCGAGCAAAGTCTATCCATTTTGTCCAGCCATAGCGCTTGGGGGGTGTCCTTGATGAAGCGCATGATTAGCTTCCACGAACGGCAGCGGACTATGCTGCTGTCTTCCTCGTCGGAGGCCGTTTCGTCCCAGTCTGCACGATTGGCAGGCTCGTACGCAGGATACGCCTGCAGGAAGTCCTCGGAAGGATCTGCATCTGGCATTGAATTCGGCGCGACATCTGGCGCCAAGGCAGGCGAGACAGGATTAAGACTGGTCGGTCGATCCTCTTCATCAGAGTCCACCTCAATGACCTCGGGCACGACCCTGCTTTTGTCCCCTCCAGTGATTGTGTGTGTTGTAGCTCGGGAAGATGGGGGGACTATCGCCACCATCACTGGGATGCCCCTAGGAGGAATGCCACCAGACATCCCGACTAACCTTGCCGCAACAACCCATGCTAGTCGAAGAACTGCACGACAGAGAGGGACATGAACGTTAGTGGGTATAGTCTATATATGAAGACAAGGAAACCGGTAGAGGAAACTTACGGAGATCAACCTCCTAGTGCCGCTCTTCAGCCGATACTGGTGGGACCCCGAGACAAGGCCCTCCGTATACTTTTGGAAGGTCTAGAAATTCCGGAGGAGCCACCTCGGGTGCTCTGGTACCACCAGACGCGGAACTGGACGTGACCATAGGCGTGAGTTCTGAAGGTCCTACATCATCACCCGCCGAGAGGCGAGAACGAGGACTACATACAAGTTCCCCCTGCATGGCTCAAACATCGGTGAGAAGTCCATACTGTCCCAAGAACGGACCATGAAGAAAGAAGTTCAGAATGCTACCTCGAGAGCCTCTACGAAGTAGTCAGAATCTGAGCCTTGATCTCCGACCTCGCCCTCCTTCAACGGGCTCCCTCCTCCAGCCTCGTCCTCCCGAGAGGAGTCCTCTGACTCTTCCAGCAGGGGGAAATGCTCCATTATATTGGCAACTGACAACTATGGGGGGACCGTTCGATTCAGCAGTACCCTCACCCGGTCTGTTATTGGGCGAGGGACACCACTGGAGTGAACATAATCCTCCAGCTTGTCCAAGTATTGCTCTGCCTCTACCGGAGACACCATGAAACCAGCCCAGACTGGGCCTATTCCCGGTAACTCCATCCCGAGGAGATTCAAGTGCGCCCATATCTCGGGTGGGATGAGGAATTTCCGGTTGACATCCCAAATGTCCCAGGCTTCTGGGAAAACGGCATCCTCTGCCATGTTGATATGACGTAGCCGCTTCCCCGGAGCCTGAGTGGATATCCTACGAAATCCCCTTGGTGGCTGCCCCTCCGGATGGCCCTGCTCTTCCAGAATCACCGGATCCGCCACTGCTACCACACCCTCGGCCGGTGCGGGTCTCGCCGCCATGGCAGCCCCGCCACCACGAGAGGCCCTAGCTGCCCTCCGACCCCGACCTCGAGATAAAGGAGGCCCACCGTCACCGACCCGAATAGTTGGCTGCTTCAGCATATCCCCTGGGTAAGCAGCTTCCCAACTAATGGCATACTCCCTCACCAATCCAAAAGCGGTGGTGGATGGAGGAAATGCAATTCACATCTTCCCATCTTCCCGTGTGAACATGAGTCACAGCTGCCTCATCACACACGGGTGCTCTTCGTGAAACACCTCCCAGTAGACCCGCGGGGTCAGCTGCTGGAGGCATCAGAACTGCCTCGCAAACCGATGCGGGGTGTACGGTTCACAGAATGGCTCACGATCTACTCGTGCCACCAAAACTCCACCTCGAAAGGCCAGGAGGTAAGCCCGATGTTCTTCCGTTCCCCGCCCGTCGTCAGTAAGTATCCCGGTCGGCAATGAGAAGGGGTCGAAATTAAACTCATCCACCCTCCACACCCGATTTAGCACCATCGGCATGGTTAGTTTGAACATGAAGCTCCCGGCCACATTCAGGATGGAGGGGTGTAAGTTTGATCCCAGCAGAGAAATAGGGTTTGGATACTCATAGATCCCCCTGATGTGTGCCGCAATCCACCCATACAGTAGGCGGAAGGGCCTGCATATCCTTGGCGGCTTCTTTCCCTTGCTAATGTGCCGCAACATTCTGTACAGTTTGGCGAGCATTGGAATCCCCAGATTGACTCGCTGCCCCATGGCCAACATGGACGCCATAATAAATGAGCTGGGCTGCACCCCCATTCTTGTATCCCTCACCGGTAGGATCCAACCGCAGATGAGAGCCGCGATGAACGCTGCCATCCTGACTATCGGCTGTTGTTCAGTGCTGACACTGAAACCCCAAGTCTTCCATTGGCTGTCCTCCAAGACTCGCCAATACAAGTGCCCCTTACCCCATTGGTCCTCCCTCGGACAAGTTCGAGGCCTCGGAGGGAACTCTTGATTCTCTGGGAAATTCAGGAATCACTTGAACCATCTCCTAAAGTGGACATCCCTCACTGCCTCCTTGTCCTCTCCAAGGACGAGTGCCATCAGCACTGACGCCAGTCGCAACATTTTCTCTGTATCCTCCCACGCGCTCATGACGGGGAGGAACTCATCATACATGGCCCCCAAGATCGGAACCCCAGAAATCTGGTGGACATACCACAGGCTGATTCCCACCTCCCCGTGATGCAGGTGAAAGGTATTGGTCCTAGACGACCATCTGCTCAGCAATTCCAGCATCAGTTGCTTCGGTTGGTAAATGTGGAATTTGGAGGCCCATGCCTCCTCATATAACCCCAATTTCCTCAGCTCGGCCCCAAACTCCTCGCATGAGGCGCCTACCCAGTAGGCCTAGGCCTAGTCATCCGTAAAGTTTCCACCCTGGCGCAGGTCCCACTCATCGACCCACCCTTTCTTTGAATCCTGAAAATCCGCCTTCAGCATGGTACGGTATAGAGGAGGGGACATCTTCGGTTGTAGTGGCTTCCCGTCAATATTGTTCACGTGGTTGTAGAGACAGTCGACGGTAACGGGTGTGAAGTACTCCTGCACATGACCATCGGCCGCCCTGAACCATTGGTATTGACATGGCATGCTCCTAAACCAGAAAACTGTTTCGTCTCTACTCGCCTCAGGGATGAAGACGTCATCCCTCAACCCGAAGCCATACAATGGCAGATTCTTACACTGCGGATAATTATTATGACCCTCCGATAGCAGATCTGTCAAAGAAGCATGGTCCGAGTGGATTCAGACCATCTCCCCAAGGCCTGGATAGTTGTCCATCTCATCCCGACGGGCGGCATCTGCAAGCACCCCCAATACAGCTTCTCGATGGGCCATTTCAGTTCTGGCACTCAGATTTTTTTTTTCAGAACGGATTGCGAAGCCGGCTCGTGAATTTCGGTCATGAGACCAAGCCGTGGAGTTTGACCTAGGCCGGCAAACAGAAGGCCACTTGGTGCGGTCGCAGAGTCGGAGACCCGCGGTTCCCCACGAAGCTCGATTCGCGGAGAGCAGACGCGGAGTATGCGGAGCTTCGTGAAATTTAGAGCACAAGAAGAAAAGAAAATCACGTGAAGACAAAATAGGTCGACCCCCCTATTTATAGGCGGTGACCCCGGAGCATCGCAGCGTTCCCCACCCGCGTGGAGCATCGCGGCGCATCCAGATCCGTGGCCCCGGTCAGCACCGCGGGCCCTCTTCGCGAAGTCGCTTCGCACACCACCGACAATTTTGGCGATTTTAACTCAGACTTCGACCCTTCAGCCTTCCACAGCTCCAAGTCAGAGGGGGGGCATTTTTTGGCGCCAAAATATTGCATGAAAGGAAGGGACAAAAAAGATATCCTGCATGCTGCCTCGCGAAGCATCGATGCGAAGCACCCCAAGCATCGCGGTCCTGTGAAGCTCCGAAGGTGGTACGTCTCCGCGAACGAATTTGACGTTCACGAGCCCGCCGTGAAGCTCTGGAGGCGGTACCTCTCCGCGAACGAATTTGACGTTCGTGAGCGCGCCACGAAGGACCGGAGGCAGTACCTCACCGTGAACGAATTTGACGTTCGCGAGCCCGCCACGAAGTTCCGGAGGCGGTAACTCTCCGTGAACGAATTTGACGTTCGCGAGCGCGCTGCGAAGGACCCGAGGTGATAACTCTCCGCGAACGAATTTGACGTTTGCGACCCCGCCGTGAAGAAACTACCGCCCTTTCGTGCCCCGTGAGTTCTACTTCGCGGCGCCCCTCGCCTATAAATATTGGGCTCCCCCTGAGTCCCGGGGACGGACAATCTGACCTTTCAGCTTCTCCTCTCTCGAATCGCGAAGCAACCTTTTCCCTTGGGAATCATGAGCTCCACGAGGTACTTCTACTTCGCGTGATGCCTTCGCTTTGTCTCATTTTGAGCCCCTCTTCCGAGAGGGATTCCCTTCACGAAGCTCAAGGGCATTCGTGAAGGAGGGGGATTCCCAAGGGAACCCGGGCAGCCGCGGAGCGTTTATGCTTCGCAAAACACCCAACCTATACTAGTGATCCCTATGCTAAGGCATGATCGCTACACATCGCGAAGCACACTACTTCACAACACCCTGCTTCACGAGGCACCTCCTCTTCGCGAGGCAGTGCTCCACGAATACTGTTCCACTTCGCAAAGCACCCTCCACTCACACCTCTGCCCCATGCTAAGGCCAAGGCACTCCACTTCGCAAAGTACACTCCTTTTCTTGGAAATTCCTCTTCCTGCGTGACCCTCCAGGTATGCACGATGTGATTTCAAAGTCCCATGGTCAATACCACTCATAGCGTTTCTTCGCCCAATGCTTCTTCGCATAGGCACGCTAACGGCTATTGCTTCTTCGCATAGCCACGCTAACGTGGACCCCTTGATGGTTCGCTCCACAACCCCCTTGACCATGGCCTTACTGGTACCTTCCCTCCCCCAAGGAGCAAAGGGTACCAGTTATGTAAGTCCTAGGGGTGTGGAGTGAACCCACCTCGTCCGAGCTGCAGGACGTTAAACTACCAAGCACCACATCCTCAACACATGATGTTAAACTGTGACCCGACCTCGTGCCTCGCACGAAGGGTCCCCCAGCTCGAACATTTTTTACGCCACTCATCTCCACGGGAGTGGAATCACCCCTCCACAAGGGATGATATCCTCCTTATTGGAGCAGCGTATGTTCTCAGGAGAGGGGCGACCCTAGTTCCCCAATAGATGGCTGCACCCCTGCATCTCCGTACTTCCCCACTACCAAGGTCAGTGGAGGGAGTGATAGGGAATGAGGCACCTCCCATCATTGGTCCCAAATCCCTCTTTCGCTACGCTTTTCCGCACTTCGGGCCTCCATCATGGAGTAAGTCCCAACACCATGGGCCACCTAATGCATAAGCCCCTCTTCGCTTCTCACGGACGCACCCTTCGTGGCGTGATCGCCAGGTCCTTGCCATCGCTTGTTTCTCACACCGAGCATGATTCACGTGGACTTAGAGTTGGAATTGGACATGACAATACCTCTTCCAGCATGATGTTGAACTGCATGCCCTCGTCCAGCATGACGTTAAACTGTATGACCTTGTCCTGCATGACATTAAACTGCACACCCATTTGAACTACGAGTTATTTGATCCATGTCAAGGCATGGTACGTAGGAAGCCTCCACGAGGTTCAAGCCCACCCGTCATCCAATTCACGCCGAGTTCTACCTTCATCCAGCATGACGTTAAACTACATTCTAGTTCGACGGCAAGCCGTTGTCAGCACCCGAACTACGAGGACATTGATCCGTGTCAAGGCATGGTACGTAGGAAGCCTCCCTGAGGTTCAAGACCAACAATCATTGGCCTAGACCTTCTCCCTGTTGGTGTTCCAAGCCCCCATTTTCAACCCGAAATATGAGGACTTTGATCCATGTCAAGGCATGGTACGTAGGAAGCCTCCCTGAGGTTCAAGCCCATTCCCTTGTAGATCAAGGTCCCTCCTTCTTCACGTCGGTTCGCCGACACCCACCATCCGAACTACAAGGACTTTGATCCATGTTAAGGCATGGTACTTAGGAAGCCTCCACGAGGTTCAAGCTCACCACTAGTAGACCCCTGGGTCTACTTTCACGTCGGTTCACCGATGAAACCCTTTGAACTACGAGGTCTTTGATCCATGTCAAGGCATGATACGTAGGAAGCCTTCCAGAGGTTCAATCCCACCACCCATCGGACCAAGGTCCACTTTTTCAGCCACACAAATGTGGATCCCTTGATGGTTTTCTCCACAACCCCCCTTGACCATGGCCTTACTGGTACCTTTCCTCCCCCAAGGAGCAAAGGGTACTGGTTATGTAAGTCCTAAGGGTGTTGAGTGAACCCACCTCATCCGAGCTGCAGGACGTTAAACTGCCAAGCACCACGTCCTCAACACATGACGTTAAACTGTGACCCGACCTCGTGCCTTGCACGAAGGGTCCCCCCAGCTCGAACATTTTTTACGCCACTTGTCTCCACGGGAGTGGAATCACCCCTCCACAAGGGATGATATCCTCTTTATTAGAGCGGCGTATGTTCTTAGGAGAAGGGTGACCCTAGTTCCCCAACGGATGGTTGCAACCCTGCATCTCCGTACTTCCCCACTACCAAGGTCAGTGGAGGGTGTGATAGGGAACGAGGCACCTCCCATCATTGGTCCCAAATCCCTCTTTCGCTGCGCTTTGCTGCACTTCGGGCCTCCATCCTAGAGTAAGTCCCAACACCATGGGCCGCCTAACACATAAGCCCCTCTTCGCTTCTCACGGACGCACCCTTCGCGGCGTGATTGTCAGATCCCTGCTATCTCTTGTTTCTCACACCGAGCACGACTCATGTGGGCTTAGAGTTGGAATTGGCCATGAAAATACCTCATCTAGCATGATGTTAAACTGCATTCCCTAGTCCAGTATGACGTTAAACTGTATGCCCTTGTCCCGCATGACATTATACTAAACACCCATTTGAAGTAAGAGGTCTTTGATCCATGTCAAGGCATGGTATGCAGGAAGCCTCCACGAGGTTCAATCCCACCCATCATCCAATTCACGTCGAGTTCTACCTTTATCCAGCATGACGTTAAACTGCATTCCAGTTCGACGGCAAGCCGTTGTCACCACCCAAACTATGAGGACTTTGATCCGTGTCAAGGCATGGTACGTAGGAAGCCTCCCTGAGGTTCATGCCCAACAATCATTGGCCCAGACCGTCTCCCTGTCGGTGTGCCAAGCCCCCATTTTCAACTCGAACTACGAGGACTTTGATCCATGTCAAGGCATGGTACGTAGGAAGCCTCCATGAGGTTCAAGCCCATTCCCCTATGGATCAAGGTCCCTCCTTCTTCACGTCGGTTCGCTGACACCCACCATCCGAACTACGAGGACTTTGATCCATGTCAAGGCATGGTATGTAGGAAGCCTCCACGAGGTTCAAGCTCACCACTAGTGGACCCCTGGTTCTACTTTCACGTCGGTTCAACGATGAAATCCTTTGAACTACGAGGTCTTTGATCCATGTCAAGGCATGGTATGTAGGAAGCCTTCCAGAGGTTCAAACCCACCACCCATCGGACCAAGGTCCAGCTTCACGTCGGTTCGCCGATAAAGCCCCTCTGAACTACGTGGTCCTTGATCCATGTCACGACATGGTACGTAGGAAGCCTCCATGAGGTCCAAGCCCACCACCACTAGGACCCTCTTGGTCCTCCTCATTTACGTCGGCCTTCCGATGTCCAACCTAAACTACATGGACTTTGATTCCCTGCCACAGGGATACATAGGAGGTCTCTTCGAGGCTCAAGCCCAACTTCACCGTCGCCCTTGCGATGGTCCCTTGCCATTCCCCCCTCCACTTTATTCATCCATCCATCATCCACCCTGATTCTCGTCCGGACCGTCATATCCCGGTGAGACCATGTCGGTACGCTCCTCTTCACAGCCGCCCATGGGCTGGTCCCGGTATCGGCACCCCTTCAAGGGAAATCCCTGAATTCGATCCATTCTAGCTAATGCTCTGATCGGGCTGATCTGACTCCGCTAGACGATAAACTCGCGGCATACCCTGTGTTAAACACAGGAAGCTGAGGAAAACCTCAGATATGTGTCTATGGCATATAATTCCCCACGCTCGATGTGGGATGCCTTGGGCTTCCACGCCCTCGAGAAGCCCTATGACCAAGGATAGTAGACAGACATGCCGGTTCCCCAGTATCCAGACATGCTACTAATGCCTCAACGTGACTACTCCCCCGACTGAAGGTTGCTGCCCTGATCAGACCCTTTGTAATGTCCCGACAGAAGCCGTGTAATTAACCGGCATCCATAGAAACATGGCACTGGGAAGAGTTTCATGAACAACGTATTAAATCTATGAGGGAGACCCGGACTAGGTGACGAGTTCTGAGGAGGAATCCGCAGAAGGAAGAACCGACGTCCCATCATCCCGTTTCGATCAAGGAGCAGACGTCCCTGAATAAGGAGCGAATGCCACCCGCCTTTGGAAAGTGGGAATGCGGGGCAACAGTGCAGCGCGTCCTCCTCCGCGGACGGATGGATGCACGTGCCCCAGCGAAAGCGTCGGAAACAGGGAGAAAACATTTTTAATGAGAAGACATGACCGCACGGTTAGTCTACAAAGTTTTCCGAACCATGTAGATACCATGAAACTGCCTATTCTTAAGGAGACCCATCCACACACTTACCTGGGCCAAGGTGCATGGAAATGTGGAGGCTGGGTGGTATGTTCTATCTCGTACTGCACTGTTTCTTGGGTAGGGATCACGGTTACCACTAATTGTGCGCTAACCATGTGCAGGAGACTACCCACCCAAACATCACCATTTTATTACAAAAAACCTGAAAGAAACTCAAGGGATAAAGCTAGGACAAAGATAAAAATAAATTATACACCAAAAATTTATACCCTTGACACCTGGTTCCCAATAGAAATGTCCAAGAACCTAAATTGACCTGAAACAAAGGCAAACTCAAAAACCTGGGTGTGACAATTATCCCCACTATATTGCTTTCTGGCCCCAAAAATCCATCCCAATGTTGATTCTAAATAGATAACCAATAATCCTTTGCAAACCAAAGATTTTCTTGATGAATGAAAAATTATAAGATGACAAAAACACTATCAGACATAAAAAGAGGTTTACGAGTCGAACCTGGGAGACCAAAATAGACTTTCCACTAAGTGTCATCCATCCCCAAAAGTGAAAACAGCTCCAGTTGATCGATCAAGGAAAGGAAATTTCACACCCACATAATTTAACCTCTCAAACCAAAACTCCTCATCCACTATTAAACAGATCCCACACCACTTTTCTGAAATGAACAAACAAGACCAAACCACACCCGATGAACACTCCCAAAACTTTAATTCAATGAACCTTTTGGGCATACTATATTCCTAAAGCTTAATCAAGGAATGATATTAGGGGTATATAGTTCTAAAAAATACCACCTACCACCAAACTGTCACCAGTAATAGACCCAAAATACCATCATGGGGAGGCTTGAATGGGATGCCCACCATAAGAAACAACCTATTACTAAAGACATAACTGGGATACCAAAATGGGGAGGCCCAAATAGACTCCCCACCATAATAAAATAGGAAAACATTGATTTAATCTTGGGAAATTTTAGTGATACCCACAATGGGTCTCCCCACCATAAGAACTAACGAACTTATCCAACTCGCACGAACCAACACAAAAGAGACCCGACATGGGATAACTTGGGAGCTTCCAACACAACCAAATTCCCCACCATAAGGGAATTGACCAGGAAGTTTAAAACCCCATAGAAGACATTATACGATTCACCACTCCCGTGGGAATTACCATCCCCAGATTCCCAACCAAAATTTAGATTGAAGCAGACTTACAAGGCTATTCGTACATGAACAACCATACAGAGAGTTTCCCCAAAAAGGGTTCAAGCATTGGGGTTTAAGAAAACTAAACCACCCCTCCTCTTTATAACCAAGGAGGGACTCTCCCACCAATATATAGAACAACATTGAGGATCAGGGTCCCCATGTACCTTTCCTCCCCACAAGACCACTTGAAACTAAACCACCACATTGAATGCTTAGATTGTCTCTATTCCCAACACTTAAGACATAAATAAGACCAAGATACCTTATACCCCTAGGGATTCCTAACTATGCACTAGCTTTACTCCTGGACATATGGATGAAGCTTTTTGATTGATGCATCTCCTGCCTCATAGTCAGATGTTAAATCCCCCAAATGGAACTTCTTTTTTGGTGCTGCAAAATACCATACTGCAACCGAGACAATACCATCAAACACCACACACCCCAACCTCCACTTTATCCCACACGACGCATTCACCAAAACAAGGTCTTAGATGGTGTACACACATTAACCCTTTTTTTATTTTGAACAAGAAACATCTGGAGGAAGGACACATAGTAGACACCTTCCACTAAAATAGAGGAATTTGAGATTTCCCAAAAGGATACACACTTATGTCAAAATAGGGGTTCTAAAGAAAAATTACACAACCTCCACCCTTGATGATGAGTGATAGAACACCGAACATGACTATTGTGAGTGATATAAACATTATAAGTAGAGATACCCTAAATCAAGTCCCAAATGGAACACAATTTCTTCAAACAGACATAACATCCTATTATGACCAAACCTACTACATCGATGGTCTATAAGGAATAACTTCATAGTCGAGACCAACGAAATACCCAAAGGCCCTTAAATATAGCATCCAACACCACCAACTCTATAATGACCGTCTTTCCTCACTGGAATTCCCCTCACTGTTTCTAGGAAGGATCTTCAGACTTTGCGATGTCAAATTTCACCTTTGACCATCAGACAACTCAAGGAAACCAATGATTTATTCAACTCCTCTTGCATACACTATCCTTCTACGAGAGGATATACTTATCTAGAAAGGAATAAGTTGAATCAATTCTAAAACCCAAGAAGGAATTCCTTACTTTGATCAACTGGAGGACCTGCCAACATCGAATCACCTATGGCCATACTTTAATTGTGTATTAACTTTTTTATAGGGGAGTACACTGGCCATGAAGGAGAACTAAGGAACAAATAAAATTGATACATTGGACAAAATGTGCCACAAAATAGAACCAAAAATGTGAGGGGAACCACCACAAAGGCTTCCCGAAACACTTCTCAAAAAATACCACTAACCAACGCTTCAACCCAACTTACCGAAGAAATAAAAACCTAAAACATAGTTAAAACAAAGGATTTTTTCCAACCCCAAAACACACCATGAAAAAATTACCAAAATACGAAAAGACACACCACACATTTTTCTTCAAAAACACATTTGACGATAAAATCGTATTGGTGAGTTGTACACTCACCATTGGTATCCCATGGAACCTCTCACATGTATTTTTCTCATGCCAAACCGGACACCCATTCCCTTCCTGAACATATCCTATGCATGTGACCATTCACAGTGATACCAAAGGTTAAAGTAAAACTCTTACACTTTCCAAAACAAACATTAAACTCACATTTCCATTTTGAAAATTCACTAAATCTTATTTTTATAACCTACTAGCCACAAAAATCAAAACTTATTCTGAGTTTCACAAAACTTTTTCAGAAAAACAACAACCCTTCAAACAAAAAATCATTTTCAAACCTTACAAATCAACCTCAAAACATTTCATTTTAATCTAAAACATTTATGGTTTCACAAATAACTCTATTTCATCAATACTCACTCATTTAAAACTCATTTATCCTTATTTTAAAAAATATTACATAAATTCATAAAAAATTTTAAAAGTCCACTAATTACCAAATAAATGGATATTTCCAAACTTCACACATAAATCCCATTTAAAATAGATTTTCCCAAACCTATTTTAACACAATTTATTCTTTACAAACAATTGATTTCAATAAAACACATGTTTAAGTTATGAAAATCCAATCATGATAATCTTAACCCCATCCAATCAAAAGCATTTTCATTTTAAAAATCTAATTTTTCATATTTTTTTAAAAAAGGTTTTCGAAAACCCAATAAGAAACAAGACCATATGAAAGGAAACTAGTTCTAGTGGGTGTCTTGGATATATGGTTGGTGACCATACTCCAATCACTCAACCATCACAGAGAGTGTTCTAAGGAAATGTCCCTGGATCCACATGGCTTGTTAGGCCCTATGAGATCACTAAGATCATTGAAACAAATATATTTTCATTTATTTGAATGCTAACAAACTAGAAAAACCAAATGACTCAGATGAAACCCGACTTCCCTTGGCGACTTGAGTCTCGTCACAAGGTGTGATGGCCAAACACCCTACTTATAACCATAACGCCAAGTCCTGAAAATCTTAGTTCCAGTCTACCCAGACTCTTCCCCATGGAACATGACCCAAAGGATCCAACCTCGTTATGATACCATTTTTTCATGAACCAAGCCGAGTCACCATCCAACCCGATGCCTGACCCGGTCCATGGGATGACCCGAGGGGCGTTACTAATCCCCATGGGATGGAAACTAGTGCCTGGGTATGAATAACATGAGTTTGGAATGATTTACACAATTATATATATATAAACAATAAATTTTTTAAATATTCCAAAACTAAAATTACACAACTAAACAATCCCTTAATAATTGTTAGAATTAAAGTTTACACTTTAAACAAAACCCCCAAAAATGAATAAAATAAAGAAAACTAAAAACTCCAACCCAAACCTTTATGCCACATGAGGAACCATATCCTAAAGCCTTCACCACCAAACCCACAAGAGAATACCACTAACAACCTATACCATGATCACCAAATATCCTGAAATTACCTAGAATAAACACACAACAAGATCAACATACACCCAAGGGTGTATGTAGGGTGTGAGACAAAGCCCAGTAGGATTCCACCCAAGAAAAAGGTTCCATGCTATAACATTAAAATATAATCTAACATGATAATCTAAATTCAAGCTAAAAAACACTTCTAAGAAAAATATTTATTAGGTAAACATTTAAAAAGGAACACTTTGAAAGAAAACCATTTTACAAACACTAGCTTAAATAATAAAGGTATTTTATAAATAGCACACACACTCAAGTGGTCCTTCATATGCCAACGGATGAAATCACATCATATATAGTAGAGCACCATGGGTGAATCCCCTGGGGTTGATCTAGCTCGAGTGGGACCCTAGAACCTCATACCTTAGTGAAAGGTGGTATAGTAACCACAACCATCAGTATCCTCATGCATGTGCCACTAGAGAGGAGAAACATCCAAAGTTCTAGTGGTGATCAATCATCACCACAGTTTATTTAGTGTTGTAAGCATCAATCTAGATAAGTGAAACCAGGACAATCCACTTATAAATCATTAGTGCACTAGTTCTAGTTCGCCCACTAAGATACCTGATATTCTCTTTGTACTCAATTTGTTGTTCACATGTCAAACATACCACCACTTTCACATACACATTCTAAATTTTTTAAATATATGGGGAAATCACCATTTTCTACAAACCAAGCCACTTACCATTTTACATACACACCAGAACCATTTTCTAGTATACTCTCCACCACTTGAACAATTCATAAAACCCCTTTGAAATTACCTCAACAAATTCACATGATTAGTTTAACCATTTTCATGGGATAATACCATTTCAAGTCCACACACACAAACCCATTTCAATTAAAAAATGGATTCCCTTCATTTAAAAAATTTATAACTCATATTAAAAAATTCAAAAAATTCCAAACATACCAAAGTATTACTTTTCATTTTTGAAAACTTACACCCAACCCATTCGCACCACAAATTCATTTGAAAACTTGATTAACACCATAAAAGGAACCCATAAAACATTCCCATGAAATCCCATACTAAAGGAAACACATAAAAACTAGAACTTTCCCTTTATAAAATTTATTCTCACCACATAAGCATGTCAAACCACTTAAAAAATACCTTTCACACCAGAAAATTAATCTATGGAACACATTTATAAATTCAAACAAACATATTAAATTCATATAATAATGTTGAGGTATAGAACCACCTACCTCTCATGAATAACCTTCCAGAAAAAGGTGTGAGATCACATATAAAACTCATTCACACCATGATGAGGTAAGAAGAAACATTAAACAAGAGGATCAAACCCAAAACCCAAGATTAAAACTCTAAATCGAGCCCCATACCTACTGGAAAACTGAAACCCCAAAAATAGAAGAGAGGAAACACTAAAATAAAAGGAGAATAAGAGATAAGAGGAATTACATGAGAGATCTTGAAGGATCCACACCAAAATCACCCAAGAATAAAATCCCAAGGAGAGGAGGAGATAGAGGGAGGTGCGTCTAGGGATAGGGAGTCCATGGGGGTCGAGAAAGGGGGCCAAAGGTGTTAAAATTGGGGAGAGAGAAAAAGAGGGAAAACTTTTTTAATGAGATGGAACAACCACATGGTTAGTCCAAACAGTTTTGAAAACCGTGTGGAGACCGTGTGTCCAGCTCTGCCTAAGGAGACCTAGCCACACGCTTACCTGGGCCAAGGTGCATGGCCATATGGAGGCCATGTGGAAGGTTCTATCTTCTACTACATGGTTTCCTGGGTTGGGCACATGGTTACTACTAACCATGCGCCAACCATGTGCAGGAGATTTACCACCAAAAAATCTCTATTTTACTCAAAAAACTCAAAGGAAACTATAGGGGTAAATCTATTCCAAAGATAAAATGAAATAATACACCAAAAATTTATACCCGTCACACTTAGTTCCCAAGATAAATGGACAAGAACCCGACCCAAACCGGAACAAAGGAAAACACAAAAACCCGAGTGTGACCTTCATGATCCTTGGTTGGGGTATAGAGGCGGTGAAAAGATAAGGGATCTCTCTTGTCACATGAATATGGGTAGATTTTTTATGTCTCTTTAGTTTTTCATTTTTTGTTTTCTATATAGATCATCCTTGTTGAATTCCAATTTTTCTTTTTCTTTTTTTAGTTTATCTTAGAGTTGTATATGATATGAGGTTTTGTATAGAATATAATCATTATATTATTATTTGATGTCATTATGACTTTATTGGTTCCCATTTTTTCCAAACTATTGATTTCATATCTATGCCATATTACACATGGGGAATGATCATTCTAGGTTTTTGTTTGGAATCCTCTGTTTTGTTTTATTATTATTAGGGGTGAAATTATTCTCAATTATTATAATTGACACCCTTGGAACTTGTTTCCAGACCATGATAATCAAGAAATAAAATTGGTACATATAGAAAAATGAAATAGGTACTTGGATAGGGTATCCCAAGTTGGTTTATTATAAACAACATTATCACACGAGCATAACATTCATTGGATTTATCAGTGTGCATTGGGCTTAGAACATTTTCTATGTTTGGGCCACAAATAGAGTTGGATAACTGAAAAATCATGAATTTACAAAATAGATTTTATTTTTTAAATGGTTATTAAACATTAAATTATTAGAATATATCACTTTATGATGTTGTGTGTGTTGGTATATCTATTCTTCTTCCTATAAATAGAGTATCACAATACCGATTATGCTGGGTGGTGTTTGTTGTTTTAATTAGAGATTAAGGCAGTGATGGAGAATTTATTTGTCTAAGATAGTTGATGAAGAGTGTGTTGGTTGTGGGTGTGGCCTTAAATTTATACCTAGGGTAGTTTTGATAGAGGAAATAAACTCAATTCCTATCATGGTATAGTGTTTTCCTTCTAATGCCTTATCAAGTTTTGACCTAGGAGTTGTTAGGGAGCCAACACATATTTCTTAGTGTTTTCTTTGATAGCTGAAAGTATCCGAAATTTCATTATAGATTATTTGAGAACTAATCACATGAAGAATATAAAAACATAAAAATTAAAGTATGGATGATTCATTTAAATATAGAACATTATGTAATTCAATAAAATCACACTGTTGTATCATATTTATAGTAAGCTCAAAAATTCTCCTAAACTATTGAAAATTTAATAAATTCCTAATTATTTTGAAAATTATAAAGATATGAATAGTAAATAATAGGAGAAAAATATGGAAAAATTATATTTTTTCACTTCCGTACACTTATATTTTTGAAATTCTAGGAAAATTCATATACCCAAAACCACATCTACACTAAAGTTTCACAAATATTTTATT
Organism: Viscum album; assembly: GCA_963277665.1. Taxonomy (NCBI): domain Eukaryota; kingdom Viridiplantae; phylum Streptophyta; class Magnoliopsida; order Santalales; family Viscaceae; genus Viscum; species Viscum album. The sequence continues at coordinate 1,849,711,399 of OY728163.1, read as the reverse complement.
TTCTGTCAACTTAAATACCTAAGTCATTGAAGGTTTAAATTAATATGAATTAGTTGAATTATGATTATAATATGTAACACACTCATAAATTTCAAACCCTTGATTTTCTCATCCCCTATTTAGTTTCAAACTTCCTTGATTCAACTTATGAAACAACCTAATACTTCATATGTACCTTCGTTATATAAGTTCATTATATCCCCTAACGGTTCATATCCATTGAAAACTAAGAACACTCAATTTTTTATTAATTATTTTCACTTATTCAATGAATAATTATAATATGAAACCAAATCATCCCTTATAATATGAATCCCCTAAAGTTAATTCTAATAACCAAGGAATGGAAGCAGAGTTGGGAAGTTGGTTCTCAAATTGATCTTTTACTCTTATTAATGATTTTTTTAATTTTTTTCTCTCACAAACTCTATGTCAAGTCATCTCAGAAAACTTCCATGTGGTTCCCAACAACTCATTCTAATCCATTTTATATGACTTATTATATTGTTATTTAATTTTGATCCCTGAGGTGTTAATTCTTTACAGTAAAGGATTTACCGAAGTTTAAGTTCAAAAATATAGTGAATACATATTTCTTTAAATTCCACCTAAAACCTTTTCAATTAAATTTAACTACTTAGGTTTTATAAATAGGATATTCCATTACTTTAATTTATTTTTCCCAGGTGTGAAAAATGATCTTAGATACATGGTTTAAGCTTAATAAACACTAAAAATACTAAAAAAACAAAAAATAAATGTGAAAATCCTAAGAAACAGGTTGCTGTAATTACCCCACATGTAGATGCTACCACCATCATTTAAATATAAAACATTTAGATGTAAATATTCATAAAATATGGGCTATAGTGTAAAAAAACAATGGTGATGTATAAATATGACCTAATAATTATCCTCAGTGAGTATCTAAAGTTAATATCATGTCACTAGTGCTTTTAAAAACTTTACTAAAACAATAAAAAAATAGTAAATTTATTGAAAACAAATAAAAACAAATAAAAAGGGATAAAAAGTCTAGTTTAACTCCCCTTAGTGGGTGATGTCTCTTAACTATCCATATATGGGAACTCCTTGGATTATCCCCAATCCATGAGTGGATGGGGTTTATTTGAATGAAATTTAAAAATCATTATGGGTACCCTATACATCCCTTTACACTAATTATAAAAGTTCCTTTTATTAGTATGTTATGTTTACACTCCATGTTTAATGAAATAAATCTTTCTTATTGGGGATAGAATAAATTAAGGATCATCCACTTTAGTTTAGGGAACTATGGCATCCACTAAATTTTCTTGATTAAAACTGGGTAGCAGATGCTCTTATTAATATTGATAATTGAATCAAGATTAGTTATTTAACTCAATACTGACTCCTATATATATGTTAGTGAGTATCCAAGTAGGATCCTTTATCCTCTCATCTAAACATAACACCAATCTTTTGGATTCTCTTTCAAAATATCATACAGGACTATAATGTTTCAATAAGGAAGCCCGATAAACATTTTAGTTTAAATCAATTTAAAATAAAAATAATTCATGGAAGAAGTATCCCATCCATTTATTTTAGTATGTATTAATTTTTTAGAATGCAATGCCAATATAAATTCTTGTTTGTCTCTCTCAATGGGTTCTAGGATTACTTCTTTAAATAACACAACTTCTTCTTTAGTTGTTTCTTCTTCATTATTTTAACTTTATAGAATAGTCCAATGATCCACTGATTCTGTGTTGTAATAAAAAGGGAAATTTTTTTACAATTTAGTTTTTATAAAATCAGAAAAAAATTAAATCACGATAAAATTATTTTCCTAGTTTTTATTGATCTATATCTCTTTATCATTTAGTAGCGATTCTAATAAATTGTTTACATGAGTGGGTAATAGGTTGTATTTTTCAAAAATTTCCTCCACCTATGTGATAAAAAGAGTTATAGTATCTAATTATTATTCTCTTAATGGTTATTTATCCACTTATACCTTTTGTCTTACCATCTCTTAATGCATGGATGTGTCTTGGTCCACCTATTCCCTCATACCATATATCTCTTAGTTTAGGAGTCTTACCCATTACTCCCTGTGCATCTTTAAAATGTATTTCGCGATTTGAGTAGATTATGATTAGTATGTTGAACATGTAATTTAATGTTTATATCTATAATTCTATTACCATCCATAATATCTGGTTATTATAACTTTCCCCATTGACAAGATCTAGCTTGAGGTTCCTCCTATGCTTGGAGGATGAAAGTGAGTTGTGCTATTTATTTCTTAACCCCTTGAATTTCATCTCTAAGATATTATAACTACTATATCCTTAAACCATTATTAAATTCTTACAATTTTGAGTATTGGTTCCATGTATATGATTGATTTTCAAAGAATAATATCCTTGATATATTTAGTTAAATAAACAAAACAAAAGAAAAAACAAGGAAACCAAGAACAGAATTATTTACAGAGTGGTAATAAAAAATGAGTAACAACCTTTTCCTTCCTAAAAATGACCATAAATTTGATCTAATGACCTATCATGGGGACCTTGTCAAATGTAAATTTATATTTCATATGGAATACAACTTTGGAGTTGACTACATGTTCTCTCTAGAAGTGGCATTGAAGATCACTCACTTCTCCTAATAATTGATTAATATTTTAGTGTTTTTATCTAATGAAACCATAAAAAAAGGGTGAGGTTGGTTGTGTGATGTTAATGAAAGGGATATTTAAATAGGTATAATATAAAATTAAATGAATATTTGATGAATGATAGGATTCCATAGGGCATAGTTCCATTATTTACTCCTACATTGTTTCCTATGGTTGTTTTAAGTCCGTTATGCATTAGTGAGTGGATTAAATACCATTAATTCACTCATACCTTATTTTTTTATTACATAAGACCAAAAATACTATAAATCTGAGTGAAATAATTATATTTTCCTCTTATTTTTAGTTGTAGATTTCTCTCTTTGATTGAGTGAGCAATGTAATAAATTCCTCATTCCTAGCCTCATGAAATCACCTCAATCAAGTATGATGCACATCATTAAGGTAAGTTTGATTCTTCTCCCACTATAAATGGTCATTATTGTGAATTTCTCCCCACTAATCCACCCAACTCCATCATATACTAGATAAACCTATGAGGGAAGGCATTAATGCTCAATAACTAGGTAAGAAAAATATATTACATAACAAGAGAGAAGCTAATATCACTAACCCCTATTTCTTGTAAATATCCATTATTTATCATATAAAACATGAAAAATAAAACATCAAATTATTTAACAAATAACATAGTAGAAAATATAGGTTTCCCCCACAAGTCTACCTAAAGAAGGGTTAACACTCCATTATCATGGAATTGAATAGTTCATGAGGGGTGAAACACATTACATAGATTAAAATGGAAATAATAAAACTATAGAAATAAAATATACCTTTATATATAGGGATCTAGAATCTTAGAAATTTATTCCTTAAGGAATCATCTCTTATTTATCATCTCTAATGTGTGCCTTGGGTTAGTGGGATCATCCCACCTAATAGTGGTACATCATCAAGATTCCTCCACATGTCCAGGTCTTATTCCTTCATCTTTAAGATATGGGATAGTATGGAATTCATTTCCCTAATCTTTTTCCCCTCCTCTGTTGGATAATAATCTATATGGTCTTATTATTTATAATTTCCTAATTTAGTTAGGTAATGGGAACAAGTAATCTTTGATGGACCCCTTGGATTGTATGTGTGCCATGTGGAAATCACTTTTCATCCATAACTATTGTTCTTTCTCTTCCTTTAAATATTTTCCTACAAATTCTTATTCCTTTAAGATGTATTTTTAAATATTTCTGTAGTAAAACTAGAGTGAAAATATTAACCCATGAGTTTAAAATTTGTTGGCTTCATAAGATTACATTGGTTTGATAATACTGTTGCATTGGGACAATGTTATCTAGACAAAAGAGTTTTTATTTCCAATATAGATTCCATTAGTGAAATGCTGAGTCAACACTATAATCTTAGACTATATCATTGTGTAATGTTGGGATATCCATTTATATACACCAAAATAGCGTGTCACATCGTCATTAGTGAATATGGTAGCATATCTTATCAATGGGATTCCGTGATTTTTAATAGAAAAATGTATACCTAGGGATATTTAGTTAATAAAATGAGTAAAACTATCTCATTTAGGAGTCCTCAGATATTTGAAATGTGTATATATGGATGTTTATGCAAGGGATAAGCTTGATACGAAGTCCAAATCATATTTCTTTATTAGTTATGGTGTTGAGGAGTATGTATTTATATTTTGGGATAATGAGAATAAGAAGATAATTAAAAGCCAAAACATTATATTTAATACAGGTGTTATGTATAATAACCATCATCCAGTTGAAACTGATAGTGGAAATAAAGAATTAGGGTTCCAGGAGCAAGTTGATATTAAATGTGTACTTAAGCAAGTGACAACAGAACCATTAGAGTATACTCCTAATGTGAAGTTAATAAGATAAACCAAGGTGAGAATTCATATGAAAATGTATTCATTATCTTTTCATTATTTATTATTTATTTATAGCCTATAACACAATTTTTTTTTAAGAAGCAATGTACTTAAAGGAGTTGAGCATGTGGGAGTTGGTTATAGAAGAAAAACATTCTTCTTTACATGTTAATAATACATTGGTATCGAATCCATTGATATAAGGAAATAAATAATTACATAATAAATGGGTATATTGGGCAAAGGAATATTATGATGGTAACAAAAGATATAAGAAAATGTCTGCGGTAAAATGACTTCAGTAGAATGAAGGTACAGATTTCACTAAAATTTTCTTACTTATAGTTAAGTTCACCACTATTTTGGTGGTTCTTAGTTTTATTACATTGTAGGATTTACATATTGATTATATTGAAAATAATATTTCTTTATTTAATATAAATCTAGAGGAAGGAATTTATGAAGAGAAACTAGAAGGATTTGTTAATCCATTACATAAATACTTGGTGTGAAAACTCCAGATAAGTTTATATGGGTTGAAGTGTTAATTAGGGAAGTGACAATTTTTTTTGATGAATTTATGAGTAAAAATTCATAAAAAATATGTTCAATATTTAAATGAAAATATTTTAAGTTTTTTGGTGATGGATACATTATATTTATTTTGTATATAGATAAAATAATCATTATAGGATCATAAATGTAAAATATTTTTGAAATAAAAAGGAAGCTAGGTGAGAATTTTGAGTGAAATATCTTATAGAATAAAGTAAAATTATAGGGATAAAGATAAATAGAGATCATGTATATGTAACCTTTATGTTATTACAAGTATAATATATTGAAAAGTTTTTGATATGGTTGAATATTTTAGAATAAAATCCTATTTATATTCCAATGGAAAGACATTTTAGGTTATCTAAGGAGAAATCACTAAATATAAAAGAATAGATTGAGTACATGACAAAGGATACTTATAAATTAGATATTGAAATATTGATGTATCTATGGTTTGTACCTGGCTTGATATTACTCATGTAGTGGGAGTAGTGATCAGGTACTTGGATGATCTAGTAAATAAAATTTTGAAGTCGTGAAGTGGATACTGGGGTATTTAAAGGGGAAAAGAAGTATTTTTATGCTTTGGGAAAGGAAATTAATTATAGTGGTACATATATGATTAAATTTTAGGTTATTTAAATAATAATAGGAGAACCACAGGTTATGATTTTACTTATAGATTAACCAATGTAAGTTGGATATCTCATTTGTAAAAGGTGGTGGTGTTATCCACCACAAAGGTAGTGTACAATGTTGTAACTGAAGTTGAGAAGGAGATAGTTTGGATAAATAAATTATTGGAGGATATAAAAATAAATTTATAGGAAAATATATTATAATATGATATCTAGAGTGTGATACATATTATGAAGAACCCAATGTTTCATGCCAGGATGAAACATATTCATTTGAAGTACCATTTCAAAAAAAAAATATGGGATAGGTTGCAGGCATTGTAGAAGATCCTAGAATTAATAATATAGTAGATATGTTAACAAATATGATGTTTATTAATAATTTTAGGAATATTTATGTCTTTTTAATACTTTAATGATGGATAAATATTGATAGTTAAAATGTTGAATCACACTTGTGAGCATAAAAGAAGACCAGTTGTTAAATCAGTCACCAAGTGGAAGATTATTGAAATGGTGGATCCTGATCCATCAGATGAAGTTTTTATAAGTTATAAAGTGTTTTAAAAAACACAATTCATGTAAATTTTATTATTATACCTCCATGGTGTGGTTTCTAGGGGTTTTAGGGAAGCATCACCCCCTATATGGGGGTTTGGGTTTGGAGTCCCTGACTCAAATTTTGGATTCACTATAGAAAGTCCGACCAAATTTAATAGATCCAATCAATGACACCCATAATGAGTAATATAAAAACATGGAACTTATCAACATGGGGTATTATAAACTGTTAAACAATATATAGATCCAGGGACTATAACAACACGAGTTACTATAAAATTTCATTACTTTATGACCTCATTTTGAGTTAGAGTTTTTGTACTCTATGTGTATGCCCTATAATTTTATACTTGTCATAGTTAAAATAATTTTCACTCTTGATTGATGTAGGGATTATTCCTAAACCATGTAAATCTATATATTCATGTTCTTATTATTCTTTATTTGTCTCTTATTTTCTCTCATTTCTTGAATAATTTTTTATTGGATATCTAATGTCTTCATAACATCATGTTCATAAGTATCATATAAATTCTCTTTTAACTACTATATAAGTTATTTCCACTCCTTATTTTATTAAAATGAACATATTTATATCCAAAGTTAGAGAAATAAAAATAACACCCATAAAAATAAATTCTTCTCCGAGATATAGAATATGTTCTCATTCTCCTTTATTGAATTTAAGGCGCCTTTTCATTTAGATATATTTTTTCATCCTCTCAATAGTCCATAGTGTAATCTAAATAGATATAAAATTAGAACATAATTAGGGGGAATATTTTATCACCATTATTCCATATATTAACTACCTCCAAATAGATCCTTGATTTTTGATAATCCCTCGATGTTTGAGAATTCTGTTTAAATTTTTGATTTTATCTATCCTTAACATCTCTTGTCCTGAAATTTGACAATTCACCTTCTAATCCAATTTTGATCTTAACCATGTTATTAGTTCCTTGATTATTAAAAACATTCTTAACACTACTCATGCCTTTTTCATCCCTTTACTTTAATTATTCATCTGTTAATTTTTGAAACAAAAACTTCTTATTAGTACCTGTAGTTTTTATTTTATATTAAAAATTATTACTTAAAGCCACCATCTATTCATTAATAGTTTCTATCTTCTTTATTTACTCCTAAAAACAAACATTAATGTCATTAATTACCTCAACTTTTCCCTTTTTTTCACCTTGAAATTAAAAATTTCTTATGGTCTTTATTATGAAGTTGTTTGTTTGTTCATAACCTTATCTAAATAAGTCATTTCAGCTTTAAGTTAGTCAATTTACTTTATAGAATCCTTTAACAATTTATAAATTTTTATATTCTTCTTCCTTTGAGAATATTACTCCTCAATATCACCTTAAAGTTCAACCTTAAGATAAAAAACTCATTTCTATTGATTTTCTTCTTCAGTTTTAGATTGGGATTTCTCAAAAGTTTTCCTCATAATTTTTTTCAAATTTGTTTTAAACTTATTTTTTCCTTCTTCAAAGAAAATATCATCATCATCATACTTTTTTCTAACTAAGTTTTTCTTTTAAAACTTTCTTCTAGATGTGTTTCTATATTTGATGATTCATTTTAGGGGAATTTTTTTTATCAATTTTGTGGGTAATCAACCTCAATATCACCATAAAATTTATTTAGATACCTTAAAACAATGTGTCATATCTTTCCATGGTTAAAATATTCTAATAATATCTTACCTTTAGGCATTAATTTACCTCATTTGAATTTTATTTCCATGAGTGATAGAAAATCATCACTTACATTTTATTCTATGTCCCTACTCTAATTAATTTCATGTTTTCCATGGTCTTCAATGTAAAATAATTATATGAATGGATCATCATTCATTTCATCTTCACATTCATCTCATATGAAACCAAGATACTTTTTAAATCATCAAGTGAAATATTTGTAAGATTTATTTCTTCAATCACTAATACCTTGTATTTATATACAGGTGGAAATATCCTTATAATTTTCTTCACAATATTCACATTGATCTCATCTCCAAATTCATAAATAAAAATAACAACTTTTATGAATTATTTAAATACACCATCAATATTTTCATTGGGATACATATTCATATTATCAAACTTTTTGTAAAAGACTTTCAACTTAGCTTCCTTCACTTTTTTGTTACCTTCATAAATATTGATCAAGTTGTCCCAAATCACATTAATAGATGTAAAAATCATAAACTTTATATATATTTGATTTTATAAATAAACATATTTGTATCAATATTAAGCAACCTTATATCCACTTTAGTCATATAGAACTCTATAAGATCACTCACTTATATTTTATGTATAACACTAGAGAAAACATCAAGTCAGATGTATCAAAAATAAAATATCATATAGTTTTTAAAAATATAATAATTTCACCTCTAAAACAGAGGAACTATTTTCAAATTCAAAACATTCTCTATATAAAAAATCCTTGAAATACATATTAAAAACTAATTAACCTTGTAGATCTGATACTAATTTTTGTGACCACACACACAAACACACCCTAAGAGGGGGTGGATTAGAGTGTGAATATTCTTTTTAACTTAAAACAGATCTTGTTAATATGTTGGAAATAACATGAAGAACTTGAAAAAATAAAAAAAACATCCAAAAAATGAAAAATTTAGAATGTAAATGCATAGACACAATGATTTTACTTGGTTTACAACAAAGAGTTAATTAAATCATCATGAAATGATAATTTCTTTATATAATAGAGAGATCACTGTACACTATATGTGATAAAAAAGTTTAGATTAGAATTACTTCTAAATAAACATCCACCTCCTCCTTCTTTCTATCCATACACCACTTCAAAGAAGAGAACAATAATAGATGACATATAGGTCACTCTCAATAAATATCTACAAAATGTTCAAAAAACTAATTAAAAAGTCCATTTTCTATTATTATTTATCCTCCTTGATCAAAACTAGATCATGAATAACCTTCTTCACAAAAAAACTTCTCTCTAAAAATTATAGATGTGTATAAATCCTCTATGGTCCTCTCAATTATTCCTATTATAAAAATATATAATTTTCCTCCTTTAATATCAAAAAATGTATTATTAAAAAACACCCTTAATCTAATTTTATATGTTAACCTCTCATTATAATTAAAAACCATCTATAATAGATGATTTAAACCTGCCAAAAAACTATGCCAATATATATATTTAAAAATTATTAAACCTCCCAAAATAATTTTTAATCTACTCAATTATCGTGTGATAGTCATCACTGCAACATAATTATATTCCATTACTAAATTCTTTAAAAATATTGTAATGATTTTAATTTGAACTCTTAAAATCATGGAGTTTATATCTCTATATATTTCTAGCTAAAAAACATTATTGGGTAAAAATTTAAGTTATGATTAAATATACCATTCTCCAGTATATTACGAACTCAAATTATGGCATAATATATAAGTCCTAATCCATATTACAAACCATTTTTTTGATGGACTCCAGTTGGATGATGATCATCAGGGAATAATGACCACCCTAAACTACCCTACTAACACTCTATAAATCATAGCATAATTTCTATTTCTTTCTGCATGATTCAACCATTGTCAAAATTTTATCTACATTCCACCATCAAATTAAAGTGGGAATTTCTAGACATAACATACACCCTTTTTCTCCATTTAATTATATATAACATATATTATAGTGTGATATTGGGACCATTCCAAATGTATGCACACTGAGGGGGTGGGGGATTATTAAGGTGTATCCCAAATAAAATTTTTCAATTCAATTGTATTCATACCTTCAATGATATTATGTCTTATATGTGTAAAAATATATATAAAAATATCATTAATACTCTTCCAAAATTTATTTGATCTAGTTTATAGGCTTCATAAAATAATCCAACCCCTAATCTGATGGTTGGGATCAATTCCTATTCTTATGGTCTTTAGAGATTATACCTTGTGTCTCACTCATTTAGAGTGGCCAAAATATGCCTCTTAAATTCAATTTAATTCCTTGAATATCAATCCAAATCTTCATCTTTTTTAAATTTAAATTGGATCTTCAAAATTTCATGGGAATATATACTTCACGGTTTGATTCCCATCATTATGTCATGACATGTCTCTATGTTACTCATATTGCAGAATGACAACCTACACTGCAGTGTGACATGTTTTGACTTGACCATTATTTTAGCACGAAAAGTACCACTACAATGTGATATTCAATCAATATCCAAATCCAAAAAATCCATTTAAATCTCATTTAAAATTCCTTGAAGATCATAAAATGATCCTCCAAAATATACTTAATACTCAAATATGTTATGGTGGATTCCTCAGGTTGTGGAATGTCTTTATATCTCAGAATCCTCTTGATTTTCAGGCCATTATGTTGAAAAAAATTCCTTTCAGGACACAACCAAATAGGTCATGGTGTGTGAATTCTTATCTTCTACACTTTTGTGGTATGAAACACACATTGAAGAATGAACTAGACATCCATCATAAACCATTGTTGCACCAAAATTCTATGGACACCTATTTATAGTGTGAACTATATAGTCAAGGTGAAACTAGATTAATTGAAGTGTGATTTACTCTTATGTAATTTTGGTTTATTCTTATACACATTTATTGATATGTGGTCTCATCCTTCATTTTTTAGAGCCTCTTCCATATCTAAACAATTAGATACCAAATATCCTATATCCTATATCCTAGAGTTGGGGTATGATCTTGTCCCCATAGTCCTCACTTCGCCTTATGTATCACCCATTGCAACTTTGTTTTATGATCCATGACATAACATCCTATTTTCATGGTAAACCTATTTTATTATGGTGTAAGGAACATTTCTTGCACCAAACATCATCCATTTTTCTCTAAATTACAATATGCATTATCACACTTCTTATACTTCCATAAAAAACTAGAGTAGACATAGTTTATATTATCTAATATAATTTCAAGAAATATTTAAAAATATTCATTTTTTTCATGCCATTTTTTTAGTATTTAGAGACATTAAGGTAATAATTTCTTCCTTTATTTATAACATATCCACTATAGTGACCTTAATACTTGATATTATATATCTATGCTCTACATTCCATTTAAGTCATTGTCAATAATCCTTAACCACCAAGAATGGTTCCCATATATGGGTAACTATATTTATTTTTACCCATGTATTACCATGATTCATATCTTCTCAGGTAAATCCATTTATTATTTATCTTCTTTCATTATCAACAAATCCAATACACAACCTCTCTGTAACATGCTCTTTTTATTTTTTTGATAGACATGAATGAGATGTATATCATAGGATACAATATGAATATATTATATATGGAATGAAGATGCTGCTTTAGTATGTTATTATATATGAAATATTCTATAATATGTGATATCATGATCATAAGTTCAACCAAATATATTTAAAAATTGAATTTTTGTTATGGATCATTTGGACAATTCATTTATTGAATTGAAATATTATTATGATTGTTGAAATGTTTAACGATCATAAAATTCTCTAAAGGGAAAGTGTTTTGGTAATGCATGTTAGCTGCCAATAGTTTTCAGATGATGCTCGATCTCTATCAACGAATAAAGGGGGTCTATATAAAGATAAGATCCTTGTATTGGATGTGGTGTGACAGTGTATTTCCTAAATAAAGCTCACTTACTTCCATGTTCTCTATTTTTATTCAAGTAGAAGGTGATAACAAACCGTTGGAGTTTGAGGGGTCGTCTTATATTATATGAGGATTCTAGTGTCTAGAGAAATACCCATGAAGGAAATATTCCTTAGGTTATCATTTGATGATCTCTTTTAAGTATAATATATCAAGTTCATTCAATATAGATCACATTGGAAGAGTGGTATACTTGTTTTATATTATGTTCTTCATTCACAAGTTGATTCCATGATGATAGATCATGCATTATATTGGGTTTATTATAATGTAATAAACATGTAATGATCCTAAAAAACCTATCAGTGGAATTAGAACCATAGTCACCATTAACTCAATATGTTGTTTGCATTTATTTTTTAATGAACGTGTATATCATATTGTGCATATGGTGATATCATAAGGTGTGATTTGATGTGGCTAGGATTTAACTATTGGATCATATGACCTTAATTTATGATAAAGGACATCATAATATGTGATTCACTATTTTCTTAGTCATAGGGTACAACTAAATGAGTCATATAGTGTGATTAATTAAATCCCATGATTTTACACTATGTTATAAATTATCATAAATGTTATTGTATGATATAATTGATAATCCAAGTTATAAAAAATAGGGGATCATATCATAATAACAATATAATGTATATCATAATTTATGGTTGTCAATTTTCTCACATAAGTAACCAAAAAAAACCTACGCAAGATTAAACATGCCACCCATAGAACTTATGTCATGAAATAATCATAACTTATGATAAATAGTTATATCATCTATCATAAAATATGATAGAATAAAAATTAGATAATAATTATCACATGTGTAGAGCGTAGTGTTGAATTTGTTGTCAATAAGGTGTCAACATGTGTATGGAAAGGTAGTGATTGTGGTGGTGATGATGATTAACTAGGGTAAGTTGTTCCAAAGATTATGTCACTTCAAGAATCAGTATGAAATGACATTAGATGTCATGCTTGGAAATTCTTCATAACTAAATCAGATGATTGTTGAAATGGTCATAAGTTTAAATACATGTGTCAATGAATGACAATTTGTTACAACATTTGAAGAAATCAATGAAATACTTCATTTCCTGATGAATATGTAATATCTATCCAATAGTTTCTAATTGGATGAAGTTGGTGAACAGAAGCAGATGATTGGTTGTGTTGATATTCAAGGACCAAGACATGTGTTATGGAGAACACATTTTTTACTATAAAGTTTCCATGCATTGTGTTTCATTTCATGAGGATTTTAGGAAGAGCTCCATCCATGGTTGGATGAAGGAAGATGAGTAATGTTCTTTGAGATTCATGTTCCAAAAAGAAAATGAAGAATATGAAGAGAGAAGGAAAGGTGCATGGGATTGAAACTTGAAGAAGTGTTCATGAATGTTTGAATTAATGATGTGGCTATGAATTTTATTCTTATAAGCATTTTATGGGGTTACTTACAAAAAATAGGCCAACCATGCAAGTTGAATAGTGGCCTCAACCTCAAGGCACATGCCGTACATAGGGTTGACCGCACCCAAGGGAGGCCAGTTGAGTCCGCCTGCAAGAGGCATGAGCGGGCCATGTATAATCCCATTAGGGTGAATGAGAGAGCCAGTAAAGTGCACCACCATGTGGGGGAGAACGATGGCATGGAGTACATGGTGGGCACAGAGCACGCCTGCAAGAAGAACAAGGTACATGGTGGTACCGTGGAGGGATGAGGAGTAATATGGTGATGGGTTAAGGTGGCTTGATACTTAAAATGAATGCATCTGTGTCTCCGTTTTGATGTGAGACTAGTTTTAAAAATGTGGAATCCATTATTACCATCCATTTTATCTCACACAAGATCTTGGATGCATGTCTAATATCGAGTCCCACAATCTAATCTCCACTATCCGTGACCAATCTGAGTTGATCCAATGGCCAATGAAAAGCTAATCCATCATCTTCAACCTTTGGTCATTCTGATGCTGCTTGTCTCTGTAGATGAATCCAATCCTTCATGTTTGAACTCTGACCATATTTTTTGATCAAACCTCATGCATTATGATCATCTGGATGTCACAAACACATGCATGAAATTACATTTTCATGCATGAAATGAAACATGAAGAAACTTCATAGGCCAAGAACAAATGAAGTTTCCAAGGCCATTCCATTCAATGTTTGGGAAGAAGTTTTGTATGCGACTCATAGTGAATGCATGTGAGGTGTTCATGAGAAATATGGACCCTGTATTGAAAGGAAAAAAACTGAGAGATTTAGTATATCTCTTCTGCGGTTTGAGATTTGAAAATATTTGAAGCCGAAGATCTCGGATGTTCAAAGGATTTGAAGAGCATATCACGAGGGATGTTAACATGGAAAAAGAAGTATCCCTCACATATAAATAGAGGATCCCTGATATGAGGGAAGTTGCCGCTATTCTAATCTCTTCATGTGTTCGTGTTTCTAAAAAATAGAGCATGCCATATTCATCTTGCTTTGTGAAGGATTAGAGGTTCTGCGCAGCTCTACTTGCGTGAGGAAAAGAGAGGATCTGTAGGCTTCAACAACTAAAATGCACTCTGGAAGTATCCTTAAGAAGAAGAGAAACCACACCCTCTGTGTGAAGGGAAATAAAAAACACGTGATAGGTTTCTCGAAACCTCACTATGTATCATGAAGGTGTTCCCACTGGTACTCAATCGGTGCAACCACAACCTTGTTTTTATTTGTGAAGATATAACCACAAACCTTTCTTGGTTCTATGAAGAAGAAACACATTTCTAGTTATAAGGAGATCTGTGGAGCTCTATGATCACATGAAGAAGAATACCCCCAGGTTTTCACCTATAATATACACTATTTGTAGGGGTTCAGTTTTTAATAAGAAGAAGATTTCCTGAAGGTAGGAAATTTCATGTGCATGCATTGAGCATATACACTCATATTCTTTATTTTAAGAAACCTGAGGCCTCATGTTTTCACAAAGGATAATGGAGGTTTAATGCATTGTGAACATGCATACATGTGCATGAGTTGAGACCATATGCATGAAAATGAAAACAAGATATAGTGTGTGTGCACATGTGAAGAAGGAGGAAGAAATAATTAGAACACACATAAAAGACTACACCCATTCGAGTTTAAAGAAACACACAAATATTGAACCCAATCTAAAAAATAAGTGTTTGTGTGAAAAGAACCAAAGAATAAGGAATTGTGTTTATGAAAATTAAGTGAAGAAAAGAAGATAGATAGTGCATGTGTAAAATCATTATACACACTCATTAAGACTAAACAATTGAAATAAGAACAATGTGTGTTTGAGTTTACAAGAAAGATATTATACGTGCATGAAATCATGTATAATCACATGCACGTGTGAGAGGTATTTGAGATACCCAAGACAAGAGGTATTGAATTCCATAAAAATCATGCATGAAGTGAATGAGAATTGTGACTGAAGCCAGGAAGTATAAAAGATTATCCTATATTCGAGTTGATAGTATTTGAAGATTCAAGAAGAGAGACAATGCTGATATAGTGAAAGATCATTCTTGTATATTATATTATTGATAAAGTTTTGTGAACCAGTTTCACACTTACAAGTGAGGCCAGGTATTCATCAAAAGAAGAAAGAATTTCCTGAGCATTGCTGCACTAAGGAATGATCACAAATGTGATCAAAAATATTTAGCAAGTCCAATAGACCTTACCAAAGGTTGTTGAAGATTCTTGAAGATATACATGGGAAAGTGTGATTAAACAAGCCCATGGGGAAAGATCATCATATCATCTATAGTGAATCAAAGAGAATTCAAAGAATGAAGCTGATCGTGTGACTCACAAGCTAGAAGAACCCTGTGTGATTCAGGGAGGATAAGAAGTCTTCAGTGGGACTCTAGAGTAGGCCAGTGGACTCTGGTAACACTGTGGAATGCAGTATAAAGAACCTCCTGTGGGACTCTAGGGAGATGCAATGGGACTTTGTATTGACCATTTTAATTGATAATAATATTATAGTGGAGAGTCTGTGTTTGGGAGAATAACCAACATAGAAATGAGTAGGTCTTAGTACTAAACCATGTAAATCATTGTGTTCAATGCATTTATGTTTACATCATCACTCAAGGTAAGGCCGAGAGACACAAGAAGAGTGGATTGAGGCTTTAACCAGCCATAGAGGTTTAATTTAGAAGAATCATTTAGTAAAAATATTTAAAGGGATCACTGATTCAACCCCCCTCTTAGTGATTCACACTGAACTGGTCACTTCAATTGTTATCAGAGGGAAGGTCACCTCTAAAAGATTCAATGGAGTATTTATGAAGAGAAGATTTCAGGAAATGAGTGAGCAATATCAAATGGAGATTTATTCCAATACTCAAAAAATAAAAAGAAGAAACATGCAAGTAAGATGAATAATAATTGTACTGCTAATGGGGAGACACCTTATACTGAAGGTAATTAGAAAGGTACAACATGTGATAACCCTTTTTATTATTCCTCTTTTGATGAAACCTGTTCAAGCTGTGATGATGATATATTAATTAGTAATATTTAGTCTACACTCAGAGATAATATGAATAAAATCACCAAAGATGTGGCAAGAAATATTTCTTTAATAATTAGTTCTCTTTAAGATGAAAAATTACTGATAGAAGAAGATGCTGATTCCATGGAAGAGCTATTGGATAAAAGGGTTGGCATATCCAACACTCTCACAAAACTAGTGAAGGAAAAGGAAGAAGAAATTTCTATTTTCAATGAAATACATGCTCAACATATTGAAGAATTGAAAGGAAGTATTTTTGCGAAATAATTATTTGAGATTGTATTTGTAAAAGCTTTCCATGCATTTGAGAATTTTCAAAAAGTTTCTATGGTTGTCAAAGCTACTCAACTGGAAGACAAAGCTAACAAGGTAAAGGATATTGAAATTTCTTTGTAAGAATTAAGAAATTTTCATGAATAACAAATGATAATGGTGAGGGATAATTGGGAAAGTAATTTGAGATCAGTTGAGGATGAGAATAAATCTCTCAACATGAAGTTTCTAGAGTTGGAGGTTAAATTGAAGAATTAGAAATCACTCCAAGATGGAAATTCCCAAATAGCTGGAAGAAGAGATATTGAAACTCATGATTTCATTGAGAACTATGATTCCAAAAGGAGTATTAGATCATATTTTAATCCAATGAAAACATCCTCCAAGAAGAATTTATCTCATAACCTGGTTATTTCTATTTCTACTAATGTAGTTTCATATGTAAGTACAGGTTCAAAGTTAAAATCTGGAAAGATGCGGATTTAAAAAAATATTGATACATCCATAAAAATTTCAAGGATGGATACTATAATGGTTAAGAATAAAAACTCCCAAATGGATTCTCCAAAGAAAGAAAGACAACTCCAGAAACAACAAAGCACTGAATCTATCTAGACTGATACTACAAGAAAAAGAAGGAGATTTATTGGCTATTGTTGGTATTGTTGGAAGTTCGGGAATCACGACAACGGTTGCTGGAATAATGTGTCAACATATGAAAATTATAGAAGGCCTACATTTAGGGAAATTAGATGTGAATAAATGAAGCAACCTACAAAGCAAAAGCAGAATACACAGATGAAGAAGAATTTGTCTATCCAGAAGAAATTTCAATATCTTGAAGACTTCTGTGATAATTATAACAGAAGTGGTCACAAATATGATGAATTATAGTTTAGTACAACCATGAAGAATGCATATGTTGATAATAAGAAAATACATAACAAATGTAGAAGAAAGGAACAATAGTTGGAAAGTCTTCTATTGGGAATATGTAAAACAATGAAATCAAGAAAACTTTGAAAGAAAAATATTCCCAATAAGAAGTTTGAGATAGACTCCATGAATGTCATTTCAACCAAGAGAATATTCTTCTATCGTGGAATGAAATTTTATACTATGGATCACTGCAAAAAATACATGGAAATGAATGGAAGCAAGCTTAAATTAAAAATTGGATCAGTCCAAGAGAAGTCAGTATTGATTGAAAAAATTACTGAAGATAAATTAGATAAGTTTCCTAAGAAAGGTAACTTGAAAACATTGAAGAATCCATGAGGAAGATCCAAACCGGAATATGTTAAGAAAGAGTGTTTAGTTATCTGGCCTAATCAATTGCAAATTCCTAGAGAACTGCAAAAAGTTGAAGAGAAAGTACTAGTTAAAGCAAAGGAAAAGGGGAAACATATTATTCCACATGAATATGAGTTCAAATTTCATGAGAGGTTTTCAACACATGACAACCCAATTGTCTCACAATTACTATGTGGAATGTGGAAGCTGGATGGACATCATACAAACAAATTTATAACTATTTTACCAGGTTAAATGGAGATGTTGAAAATTGAAAAACATGTGCCAGTAGAACTACTTCACTACTAAAAAAAATAAGGGAAAATAATCCACATAAGTTGAAGGTGAATTTAAGTAAAGGGTCCATGATGACAATGAAAGATCAAAATGTCAAATGGAGAGAAGAAACTAGCATGAAGAGTACCAGATACATTAGAGCTATAAGGAAAAGAGTTCTTAGGTTGAGAGAAAATTCTTAGCCCTGTTGCTACTATTACGAAGATCACATGTGTTCCATCTCATTCCCTTATATTTTTATCGTATATGTGTGCTTAAATTTTAGGGAATTGAAGGTGAAGTTCATTCTCAAGATGAGAGTTGAATGAACAAAGTGGATAAAAAAAGTTAGACTGATTATTCATATTTTGATAAATCCTTTGAATGTTCCATAGTAGAATATTATAAACATGAATATATTGATGAATATCTGATAAAATTTTCCACCAGGTTAAATCAAAGGAATTTCACCCCTTGAGGGGGAGAAAATATGATGGAGATGATATCAAGGATTATGACATAACAAATCTTGAAATTCATACCATCTCAAGAAGTTGAAACCTAAATTTTTCCAATCACACTTTCATCCCTTGTTCTTAATTGTATTTATCATATCAATTAAGGGGGAGTGATTGATTGATGATAATATGGGATGAAAGGGGGAGATTTATCTTTGTACTTGAACTTTTTAATATGTTTGGTGAAGTATGTACAAGATTTAGCATTTCATCAATAAATCTGACTATCTCCAATCCCTTGGTAAAGAATTGATATACTATAATCATGATTTCACATGTATGGTTGTTTATGGACAACATTGAAAACTTTGGTAATATCACACGTGTTTTCTAAACTGGGTTATCCCAAGTAGTCTTAGAGTTGATTAGCTAAAGGCTATTTTCTAAGTCATCCATGTGACATCATCACTACCTCATAAATATTCAAGAAGATATTCTTTAATTGGAGGAGAACATGTTTTTGAATAGACCCCACTAAACTTTTGCATTTGGTTTCCAATAAGGGGAGAAAATATTGGCACACATGTTGACCCATACAAAGTGTGCTTAGGTGATATTGACAACAAAATACAAATGGGGATATTGTAGAGCATAGTGTTTCATTTTTTGTCAATAAGGTGTCAATATGTGTATGATAAGGTAGTGATTGTGGAGGTGTTGATGATTAAAGAGGGGAAATTGTTCCAAAGATTATGTTAATTAGAGAATCAGTATGAAATGACATTGGATGTCATTCTTGGAAATTCTCCATAACTATGTCAGATGATTGTTAAACTGGTCCTAAGTTCTAATACATGTGTAAATTAATGAAACTTTTTTAGAAAATGTGAATAAGTCCATACAATACTTGATTACATGATGAATATGGAAGATCCATCCAATATGTTCTAATTGGATGAAGTTGGAGAATAGAAGTAGATGATTGGTTGTGCTGATATTCAAGGACCAAGACTTGTGTTATAGAGAACACATTGTTTACTACAATGTTTCCATGCATTGTGTTTCAATGCATGAGGAGTTGAAGAAGAGATCCATCCATGGATGGATGAAGGAAGATGAGTAATGTGCTTTGGGATTCATGTTCCAAAAAGAAAATGAAGAAGAGGAAGAGAGAAGGAAAGGTTCATGGGATTGGAATTTGAAGAAGTGGCCATGCATGTTTGAATTAATAATGTGGACATGAATTTTATGCTTTGAATAATTTTTATAGGGGTACATACAAAAAATAGGCTAACCGTGCAAGCTGACTAGTGGCCTCAACCTCAAGGAACATGCGGGACACATGGTCGACCATGCCCAAGGGAGGCCAACCGAGTCAACCCGCAAAAGGCATGAGTGGTCTTTGTATAAGCCTATTGGGGTACATGGGAGAGCCAGCGAAGTGTTCCACCATGCGGGGAGACATGGCAGTATGGAGCACGGGGTGGGTGCAAAGCACGCCTGAAAGAAGAACATGGTACGGGGTGGTACCATGTAGGGAGGAGGAGTAATCTGGTGATGGGTCAAGGTGGATTGATACTTAAAATGAATGCATCCACATCTCCGTTTCTATGTGAGACAAGTTTCAAAAATTCGGAATCCATCCTTGTCTTCCATTTGATCTCACGCAAGATCTTGGACACATGTCTAATATCACATCCCGCAATCTAATCACCACCATCTATGACCAATATGAGTTGATCTAATGGACGATGAGAAGCCAAACCATCATATTCAACCTTCGGTCATCCCAACACTACTGTTCGCTACAGATGAAGCCTCCCCTCCATGTTTGAACTTCATCTATATTTGTTGATCAAAACTCATGCATTATGATCTTCTGGATGTCATGAAAACATGCATAAAATTTCATTTTCATGCATGCAATGAACCACAAAGAACCTGTGTAGGCCGAGAGAGAACGAAGTTGCTGAGGCCCTGCCATTCGATGTTCAGGAAGAAGTTTTTCATGTGACTCACAATGCATGCATGTGAGGTGTTCAAGAGAAATAAAAATCCTGCGTTGAAAAGAAAACAAACCGAGAGATTCAGTATATATCATCTGCTATTTGAGATTTGAAAATATTTGAAGTTGAAGATCTCGAATGTTCAAAGGATTTGAATAAAATATCACAAGGGATGTTAAAAAGAAAAAGAAGTAGCCCTCTCATATAAATAGAGGAGTCTTGAGCCAAAGGAATTTGTTTTTATTCGCATCTCTTTGGGTGTTCGTGTTTCTCCAAAACAGATCACGTCATATTTTTTTTCTACATGAAGGATCAGAGGTTCCGTGTAGCTCTACTTGCATGAGGAGAAGAGAGGATCCGTAGGTATCAAATAAGTGCAATGCACTCTAGAAGTGTCCTTGTGAAGAAGAGAGACCACACCCTCTGTACAAAGAGAAATTAAAGACATGTGACAGGTTTCTCGAACCCTCACTATGTCTCTTAAAGGTGTTCCCACTAGTACTTAATTGGTGCAACCACACCCTTGTTGTGCTTTGCAAAGATAGAACCAAGAACCTTTCTTGGTTCTGTGAAAAAGAAACACACATCAAGTGATAAGGATATCCATGGAGCTCTATGCTCACTTGAAAAAGAATACCCTCCAGTTTTCACCTACAATATACACTGTTTGTAAGGGTGTATTTTTTTAATAAGAAGGAAATTTCATGAAGCTAGGAGCTTGTGTGTTGATTCATTGAGTATATACACTCATGTTATTTATTTGAAAAAACCCGAGGACTCGTGTTTTCACAAAGAATAATGGAGGTTGAATGCATGGTGCACATGAATACATGTGAATGATTTGAGACTATCTTCATGAAAAGAAAACAAGAGACAGTGTGTGTGCACATGTGAAAAAGAAGGAGGAAGAAAGAGGAAGAACACACATAAAATACTACACCCATTTGGATTTAAAGAAACACACAAATATTGAACCCAATATAAATAGTAAGTGTGTGTGTGGAAAGAACCAAAGAAGAAGGAATTGTGTGTGTGCATATTGAGTGAAGAAAATAATATAGACAGTGCATGTGTAAAAGCACGAGACACACTCATTGAACCTAAACTTTTGATATATAAACATCATGTGTTTGAGTTTACAAGAAATACATTATACATGCATGAAATCATGTATAATCACATGCATGTGTGAGAGGTCTTTGAGATACCCAAGACAAGAGGTATTGAATTCCATGAAACTCATGCATGATGTGAATGAGAATTGATATTGAATTCAAGAAGAATAAAATAAGATTCTATATCTGAGTTGATAGTATTTGAGGATTCAATAAGAGAGAAAGTGATGATATTGTGCAAGATCATTCTTCAATATTATATAATTTAATAATTTGTGGGAACCATTTGCACACTTACAAGTGATTCTGGGTCTTCATCATAAGAAGAAAGAATTTCCTGAGCATTGTTGCATTGAGGACTGATTACAAAGGTGATCAGAAATATTGAGCAAGGCCAAAAGACCATACCAAATGTTTTTGAAGATTCTTAAAGAGATACACGAGCAAGTGTGATTCAGAAAGCTTGTGGGTAAAGAGCATCAGATAATATACAGTGAATCAAAGAGCATTTAAAGAAGGAAGCTGATGGTGTGACTCAAGGGCTAGAAGAACCCTGTGTGGTTCAAGGAGGAGAAGAATTCTTCAATGGGACTCTGGAGTAGGCCAGTGGACTTTGGTAATACTATGGGAAGTAGTATAAAGAACCTCTTATGGGACTCTGGAGAGATATAGTGGAACTCTGTATTGACCATTGTAATTGATAATAATATTATAGTGGAGAAACTGTGTTGGGGAGAATAACCAACATAGAATGTAGTAGGTCTTAGTACCAAACCTTGTAAATCCTTGTGTCCAGTGCCTTTATGTTTACAACATCACTCAAGGTAAGGCTGAGAGACACAAGAAGAGTGGATTAAGGCTTTAACCATCCATAGAAGTTTAATTGAAAAGAATAAATTAATAAAAATATTTAAAGGGATCATTGATTTACCCCTCCCCCTCTAAGTGATTCCCACTAAACTGGGAAATTCAACACATGATGGAATATTTATAGATTTAGTATGCATATGATATATATTAAATGTTGTAGTAGAAAACCTATAGTATAGAAGATATCTTCTTGATCCTCACTTTTAGGATATGGAATAAAAGACTTATTATACATATCAATGTGTGAACTATATGTTTTGGAACTAATAAGTCAATTCACACAAACTACCATATCAAAATGACTCACACTCAATATCTCATAACCCTCAAAATGAGCATAGAAACACACACACACACACACACACACGCAAGGAATGATGAAAAGTAATTTTGTGGTTCAGACTTAGTAATACTCCATGGTAAAACACTAATGGTTTCTTTACTAAGCATAAGAAGACTATACAATCACATAACTCTATTATAAGTGACCCTACCCCACCTATTTATAGTAGGGTCAAGCTGGTGAAATCATTTCCACCAGCTTCTGATCTTCACAGGGATCCCACTATTGATCATGGTTACCTTTGTTTTCCTAAAAGTTTCACAAAATCAAACTTCATCCTCCAATTAATAGTGTATACTTTATAACTCAGTCCCATTATTAAAAAACAATCACTTACTAGTTGGTTCCAAAACATTAACTTATACACTATTCCCGCCTCCTTCGGTATTCTATTGCCACAAGCTTCCTCAAGTTCATAAATTGAGTTCCTAAATTTTTCCATTAAAAAATAAAGAAATATAATTTGAAAATATTCTTTTCACCTCCAAAAAATATCCCACTTAAATACTTCTTTCAATTATTCAATCTATCCACCAATATATAGGAAGAACTTGAGTGCTTCTTCTTCTATAATAACAAACAATGTTTCTATATTTATTATTCTAATCACCCTAGTCCAACTGAGGTGTAGTGTTTCCTTATAATTTCCTAAACAAAGACCTTTATTGAAGTATCATATAGATTTAACTTCCACTGATCTTCCATAGTTCCATCGTTTAATCCTCCAACAAATTTTAGATGAAATGACACTTTATCTCTATGTTCTTTTTCTAGAAATGAAACACAAAATTATTTTATTGATGAATTATGTTATAACTATTATAGAATAATAAACCAATTTCCTAAATGATTATGAGTTATTTTGATAAAAAATTTAACTAGAACAATTCTTTCTCTACTTCCATGACACCTACACACTCTACTTCAGTAGTTTCAAGTGAAACTACTGGTCGTATTGTAGACATCCAATTTATGATAGTCCCTATGAAAGTGAACATAAAACTCATAAAACTCTTCTATGAATTCACATATCCTACTAAATACACATCAAAATAAACTTTTTATGGATAATTTATTCCAAAACACAATGCTAATTATTTTAAACATTTGAGACATAGACAATTCCACTTCACCACATCCCAATTATCCTTTCCTAGATTCACCATATTCCTACTAACAACTCCCACTGCATGAGAAATGTTCGACCTCATACAAACCATGGAATACATAAAACTTCCAAATACTAATGTATATGGAACTTTATCCATGTAATTATCCTCATCCTATATTTTAAGTAACTTCTCTTTAGATAAATTAATATTTTCGACCAATGGGGTGGTCACAACATTAGATCCAGCCATTTTGAATCTTTAAACAACATTTTAGATGTAATCTTTATGATATAGAACTAAAGTTATGGTCTTCTTATATCTATTTATCCATTTACCTAAAATTATCTTAGCTTCATAGAGATCCTTCATCTCAATCCTTATGAAGAAATTAGAATTTGACCCCATAATATGTTTCATATTTGGACCTACTAGGAGTATACCATCAATGTATAAGATAAGTATGGCTTAAATACCATCATTAAACACTTTTTAGAAGAAAACATTATCAATATTACTATATAAAAACCTTTTCTCCACCATAAAATCATTAAACACCTAGTTCTATTTCCATAAAACTTACTTCAACCCACATATACTCTATTTTATCTTGAAAATGAGGCCTTAATTTTATTTATAAATGAAACCCTTTGTCTGATTAATAAATATATCCTCCTCTAAATTACTATGAAAGAAAGAAATATTCATATATAATTATTCCATATGTAGTATTTCTAAATCTAAAAAACTTAACATTGTTTACATTATTATATTCTTAACAACCAATGAAAATATTTTATATAAATAAACTCCTATTTTCTCAAAGTTCATTATAACAAATATATACATGTTTAGTTTCATACCATAAACTTAATCCTTCAACTGATAAACCTATTTTTCCTATAGAAGATTCTTTCCTTATGGTATTTTGTTAGCTCTCATGTTCTATTTTTATGTAAGGAGTTCATCTCCGACTTCATAGATAACTCCCACTATTCCAAATTATCAAGACTTATCACTTTCTTTGTGTTCTTGAGTCATCCACCATCTGTAAGTATAAATAAAGGTATATCATCTTGAGAACTTATGTATCGATTATATAATCCTATAAGAACTCTTCAATTAATCCTAAGTTTCCTATACCTCTAAAATTGCATATTCTGAAACATCCCTTCATGAAATACTCGAGCCTTCTAGTACTTTTCCCCTTGATTATTCTTCTAGACTTTCCATGGTATTTTAACTTCACAAAACTTTTTGAACTTCCATATTTTTATTTAGATCAACTTGGACAAGATATTTTTATTCTTTGTTCTCAACCACACCTTCCACCAAATTATGATCCTTCTATAATACCTTCTCATTGAAGACAAAATTTTGGATTCTAATGAATTTTATTTTATAATTACTTAAAAGTTTTAAACTAAAGTTTTCCTCACCATATCCCATAAAGAAACATGATAATTGTTTTTCAAGTTTATCCCTATCTTTGGAATCAATATTAATATAGGTGATACCTATAAAAACTGTAAAGGGACACTAGTGGAGAAAAAGGATTTTTACCTCAGTTTTTTTATCTTTGGTTATAAATCTTCTTCAATTATAGAAACACTATAATTATATTTTTTATATTGGTTATTTATATATATAACATTGAAAACCCTCTTAAAATTAAAAACCCAAATATATTCCACATAACTTATAATATAACCCATATGGAAGAATATTTTTTAAATCAGTTATTTTAAATATATAAGGTAAAAAATAAACTTTCATGTCAATTATAATATAAATCATTTGGAATTTATTTTTTACAAATGTTATTAAAATAACCAATATAAAAAAAATATTTTTTTTGAAAAAATTTATTTAAAAATATAGTAACCAAACCTGTAATACAAAAAAAAACAACAAAAAATAAAAAATTCGAATAGAAAAACATCCAATACAATTATATAATAACTATTTATATTACAAATTGGTTATAGTTTCAAGAACCTTATAATTTTCTAGTTAAAATAAAAATTATACATTATGAATATAAAGGTATAAACTAAAACTATATCAAACTTATGAAATAATTATCTCATACTTCCCATATATTATTTAACTCATTTCCCTTATATGGGAGAAGATCATAAAAAATCTAAAAATTAAAAAGATTCCATTGAACATTTATTATCAATATAATGACATGATAAATAAAAGAAAATTGATAATAAAACCTAACCTGATTGAAAGATATAATTATCCCAATTGTAATTATTTAAAACATAAATATCAATATATAATACTCACATTTTACTACTCTTTTTTGGAAATTAAAATTCTATTTTTAAAAAGTTATCAACTGAAAATAACATTTTAAATATCTGCTAAACTATAGTAATTATAAAATAAGTCACGATTTCACACAAATAACAGATATTTTCTTCCCTTATTCCCATTGATATATTAGAGTTCTCCAATTACCTTCTTGAAAATGATAAAAAATAGGAAATAAAATAGAAACTTATTATAATATACAAGCATTAAAATATTTAGAATTACTTCTCCAATATTTCTTTAAAGTTGAATTGCATGTTACCATATATAGATCATAAATTGTAAATAGTGTTTTCTTGTGAATGAAAAACACACAACATCCAATGGTCACTGATATACAAAAAATATAATGTGTTTGGTTATTTAATTAAGATAAATTGTACACTATAATGAAGTATATGTTTCATAATAGTCAAGATAAAGAAGCATCCAACACTTAATTGATTCAATATAAAATATTTGAGAAGCATATAATGTTATTTCCCTATCATAAATTATCCTCTTAATAAGAAAAAAATATTGGTTTTAAGTGTAACACCATGAACCAAATCACCTAGTATGGGATAGAGTGGAATATGAAATCATGCGTGCCTCCCTGTATGCAATATCATATCGACTAGTGGTGAGGGATTTGGAAACATCATGGGGATAATATTACCTTGGTAATAGATTTCCATTAGAGTAAACACATAAAACATAGTAAATAGATGATGAGTATAAATAATAAATAAACAAAAGAAACAATAATAATATCAACCCATGAGATATCAGAATGGCATACCAAAGTCATACAATCACTCAAAAATGATCCTTATATGTGGTGGATCAAAGTTTAAAAATAACCAAAAGAACAAAATAATTAACAGGCATGACAACTAAATATCTAGGAGTATGTCCTGACATTACCTCAATCCATTTAGCTCCATTTACTCAAAATCCCATTGCAGGTCCCTTTCCCTTAGTTGGATCCCTAACCATAAAGTCTACAAACATGTCAAGATACCCATGAAAGGTGTGAGTATAAACCCAATAGAACATCTCCTAAAAATATTAAACATAATTAAAATAATAATATAAAAGATTATGAGATTATAGAAAATAAATAAATAAATAAACACACAACCCATTGGGTCATCATGTGCTAACATGGATTCCACAAAACCTAACCTTACCTACTTCAGTTCCATGCCATAAGGAATTTCTGTTAGGATATCAATATCATATGAAACACATGGATCCGACCTTATTTATAAATCCATGACCTCATAAAGGAAACCAACCATCCTTGCACACTAAACGTAGTTAACATAAATCACATAAATCCATCCCCACATACTCTAGGGAGGTCACATCAAGCACACTGAACCATACCCATGAACTCAAGGGAGGTTTAATCATGAACATAGACCCATACCCACATAATTTAGGAAGTTCACATCTAGAATAAAGAAATAAGAAAAAATATGAATCAAAATAAAACACAAGGGGATTCATCACCCAAATCTCTATATAATTTTACTAGGTCATTCGAGCCTCTTTCGAATCTAAATGACACTTTACAAGCCCAATTACCCAAACAGACTACCCAACACTAATTCCTAGTACATAGATTATGTTAATTGATTAAAAGTCACACAAATATGTACTCCCACTCTAAGGGACCAACTACATTGATATGGTCCTCACCCGTCACTTTAAGACTAAAATAGAGGTCTCATAGGATATACATGCATCCACATGAAAAATCAAGGCATAAAACTCCATACAAGTGTCATATCATGGTAAATACTTCCCATATAAAGTGTGAAAAAGATAAATAACTAATAATCACTACCTAAAACAATCCCAACACAATGAATCTCTAAAATTATCCCCACATTTAAACATTAGGGTTCTAGAAATAGGGAAACAATAAATGGGGGAATAAAGGGGTATCCAAGTCTTAGATGATGTTATAATTACCAAATGAGATCTTATACAATTAAAAATACTTTATTATATTAATAGATTACGAGGAGGGATCCAAAATAACCAAAGAGAAGCTCCTACATAGAAAAATATCGAGTAAGGGTCAATGGAGAGGTCAAATAGGGGTCCAAAGAAAAATCACAATTTTAACTTTATTTAAACAATTTCTAGGTATTAGTTCATAGACTGAACCTATGGTGCATGGTATGAATAGTTGTAGATATAATGTAATAATTGAGACCTTACCCTAGTAGGTAAACACTACATTCTAAAACTATTACATAATACACACTCTAAATAGCCTTTATTCATGAATTTATTTAAAAGTATTTTTTTAATTTTAATTTAACCAAATTAGATTCATTTTTGGATTTATAATTTCAATATTAGATTAATATGATTTATTATTATTTTTTTAAATAGTTCATTATTAAGTGAATAGTAAGAAATATAGTTTTTTTTCCAAAACTGCAACTTTTTTAACTTTATCATTATATAAGAAAGACCTAAAAGTTTATAAAAACTTTTAATTGATAAAATATGTATTTAAGGAGTAAAACTATACATTTTTAAATACTATTCTGAATTTATAATACCTATGTTTAAAATTTTATAAATTTAAGTAATATTGTCCCTTAAAAGAATTTTTTTGGTATTTTCTTTTAATGAAATATTATTTTAGAAAAAATAAAATTTGGCGTGATTTAGAAGCCACATAAAATTTATTTATTTTACTATAAACAAAATTTTTTCATTAAAATAAAAATTATTGTTAATTTTATCCTAAATAAAAATTTTATGCTTAAAAATAAACTTTTTATGAAAAATGAGTTTTACACGCACTAATGTTAAAATCAAATTTTCCTACGCATATTAATTCTATTTGATAAAATAGACTTTATATTTAGAATCATTTGGTTCAAATTATATTACAAGTCTGATATTACTTTTAGTCATTGAGAATAAATTACTTAGATTAAAGATTAATTACCATGGTAAAAGTAAAATGGTTGTTTTCAAGGAATTAATTTTATAAGAGATATATAAATTTTATATAATTAAATTAGATTAATATATTTTAAACCATGACTCTAATATGATATTTTAAAATATAAAAAATATATAAACATCAATTAAATTAATAATTAAAAAACTTAATGTATAAAAAGGTATTTTCTATAAAAATGGGTTTTTATATATATTATGTTTCAATTTAAAAGTTTTTTTACATTTAGAAAATGAATTAGATAAAATGGGGTAAAAATTCAGAATAAAAATGTTAAAATTTGGTAAGGGTGTCATTTTATATTTTTACTGATAAAATAATTACCATGGTTAATTTTTATTCAAGATTAATTAGGGTAGAAATGGGAAAATGAAGTATCTAAAATTTTTAATAATCAAAAGGTCACTTATAGCTTACAAAAATAATTTTTTGGTATGAAATTAAAAACCACATGTCTCACCTACCATTTCTTCACCTAACTCACCTAAATCATCTAACCCACCTAATGCCCATGTGATTACATTCTTACCCCTTACCTAACTTTATTTTCCATGAAAAATAACCTCTTTTTCACCTATAAAAGGAAATCACTCCCACCAATTCTATCATCCCAATCCACCCCAAATTCAGTGATCAAAAAATTTCCTTCTCTCTCACTATATAAATCTATCCCAGAGAGTTAATAAGGTTCTAAGGAGTCCTCCCAATATTAAATAATCTACTTATCAAAGTAAGGGTTTCTAATCCTTCTCTTTCCTTTTAAATTTATTTTTTTTTGTTATAATAACATTTCTACATATTTACTTGATTGTAATTTCATGTAATTATCTCCCATTTTATATGTTGTTAATGAGATACTACTTATTCCATTTCATTATATCCTTTATCCAATGTCGTTATTAAGCTGACATAAGGGTTCCCATTCTACCCCTTCCATTTTCAATTACAAAACTTTATTATAATTCCATTATGCTTGTAAGTATTTGGAATTATAACTCATTTGGTAAATTTAAAATGATATTTAATCTCATTAAATCCTTTTTATAAGCCACCATAATACCTAAAAATCCTAAATTTTGGAAAAGTAAAGAGTGTATGGTTTTTCTAGCAATTACATCCCCGTCTAGATATTAGAAAGTGGATAGGGTTGTGATATAGATGTACCTAGGGGTAATCACCCTAAAAGTAACTAGTTTAGTTTCAACTCAATATTCAATCTAGTGCATGATATGTGGGCCTAAGTATTCACACCTATATAGACTCTCCATTGGGATATTCTTTGGATAATTCACATGATATTTACAAACCTTAATAATGGGTTTTTCAACAATCGCTCTGGTATCCTAACATTAAAAACTACAAACTCAATTACCATATTATTTTGATAACCCAACACTTGGAAAGTAAACTCTCCACCACATTATCTTTATATTATTAAGAAGGGTAATTCTTATTACATTGAGAATACACTATAGTTCATGTTATTTTTTGAATATTCTCTTAGATAGACACATTATTCCATTGAATGGGGAAAAATTTATTTTCCTTATTTCCATTATATGAATATAAATTGTTTTATTTTTCCATGATTAAGTAATAATCCCCTTAGGGAATATTATGGAATGTATTATTAATTGATATGATTAATGCATTAGAATTAATTATAAATGGTTGGGGCCCAACATAGATAGCTCCTCAATGCATTGGTAGGTCTCATGAGATAAACTAGCTAGGGTATTAACATATGCCTGACCTATTTACGTATTATGTCTTGGAACAAGGACTTTATGACATGTTTATGATGACTAAAATTATGAATTCTGTCACTATGATATAAAAAACTATTATCAATGTTCTTATTTATTTTTTTAGATAATAAATACCCTCAGTTTCATTTGATCATAGAATTATTTTGATTATTTATCTATTTTTCCCATACTATTTATGCCATGATTAAGTTGTGGTAGCTTCTATTGTATGATACCCCTTACTGATTATTTTAGGTCAACCTTATTTTTTTATTTTCCTTAGGAAACCTAAGAGGAAACCTGATGGGAATTGTATTTTATAATTCAATATCATACACTGATTACGTGTATGCTATTATATAGATATGATGACTAACATAAGGAATGAGAACCATATTAGTACCCATAGTCAATGTAGGGATGTTCCTCCTAAGTAAGTCAATGAGGGTAGATTTGGAGTTTTTTATATCATTGTTGAGTTAGAAGTTATATTACTTACTTTTCCATTCCTTTAGTTTTGGAAATCACAAACACTTACTTAAAACATGTTTACTAAAATTTTATGTCCTAAGTGTTTTTGCATGTTTTTGTAGAAAAAAAAATTACTTTTTACCATACTTATAAAAAGTTATAAAGTGTTACAAAAATAAAATTTACATTATTCATTATGATTATTGTATTGAGTATGTGTCCGATAAATTGGACTCATCTTAATCAGACTAGAAGTTAGACTCTAGTCATGTATATCATACTAAAAAAAAGTCTTAACAATCAGATTGATACTGGTATCGATATAATCAAAGTAATACTCATAAGGATTACCATATTGAAATTATTAAGGAGGTCCATTAGACTTACTAAATTTTATAATTGGAATACCGAAGACTTGTTTCTAATATATAGAAATCCTTTAACAATATAATGGTGTTAATCAATACAACATCAAACATTCAGTTATGATTAGATGTCGAGTGCCAACTATCTGAGTCCATTGAAAAAAACTTAGAAATATGATTGTTGGGAGATTTCATATAAATAATGAGTCATTTGAAGAGTTTGGATAAAATTATTTTTCTCTCTCAAGTCATCTGAAGAATACTTAGCATGAACTTATCATTCTTAGTCTTTTGTATTTTTTTAGAGAGTTGTCTTCTTAAGGAAACCTTATTAGGGATGTTTTCTTAGAACTTTTGAAATTGTATTCCTATCTAATCATTGTAATGATAGATAGATTCTAGGGATAAGAAGATAGAGATTACGATCCATAGGATTGAGGGATTACAGGGATAGTAATAAGATAGATCCAGTCATCATATCAAGGGATTCTAGGGATAGGAAGATAGATCCAATCTGATCATCATATTGAGGTATTTCCTAGTAAGGAAAGATAGATGTTACTGTAACTATAAAACAATGGATAACTTTATCCATATTTATTGACTGCCTTACTCTTAAGGTTAAAAGAGTTATCTTTTTAGATATCTTGTAAGTCATTCTTACTATTACAGAGCTATTATATTGCTTATTTTTACAAGTGTTTATTCCATTTCATTTAATAGAAAGCAAGTCATGATATTCAAATTTCTATATTGTTTGTTTTATTCGAAATACTCTAATTATGATAATAATAATAATATAATAAATAAAATCCATCATGATTATGATTCTCACTCTGATTTAATCAGACACATTGTGATTCTAATTCCATTACTTTGTTAATCAAACTGAGCCCAAGTCCGATAACCTTACTTAAAGAGTCTTGTGTGTTGTTTAGTTTAATTATTTTAAACTAAGTTTTTTAAAACTACAATTCACCCTCCTATAGTATGTATAAAAATTTGAGAAGATATTACGACCTTACTATTGGTATCAAAGTATGATTATTCTGCTCAAATTCTTGCTGAGTTTTTACTTTCTTTACTATTTTATATTGTTAATGTTTTTGATATAATTTTTTTATAAACTGTGCTACACTAATGTGTACTTATGGAAAAGAGTTTTTGATTTTGTTTTTAAGATGATAGGTCTTAATTTTAGTTCAATAGACAATCTAAATCCAAATAGAGCACTTATCTTTGATGGTGATGATTATGAGTACTGGAGAGATAGAATAAAGAATTTTGTTATCAGTACTGGGGTTGATAATTTTTTTATGCTTACCAGAGACTACAAGATTTTTGATAAGGAAGTTACTACCTTTACACATCAAGAAAAGAAATAATATCTGTTAAATTAAAAATTATGGAATACTTTGTTACGTTCCATGATAAGAAGTATTTAAAAGAAAATATCTTCATGTGAATCTATAAATAGTATCTAGAAAATGTTAGAAGTGACACATTTTGGTACTTATAAAGTTATTGAGACCAGGAGAGCTATTCTTAGAGAAGACTACTAGGATTTTGATTTCTTACCCAGATATTTAGTTGCAAAGATTCACCATAGGTTCATGACAATCATAAATAGTTTACACGAAATTAGTGAAAAAGGTTTAGATAATGAAATCCTTATGGAGAATATTATTGATATCATGGCCAACGAGTGGGAATATAAGATAAAAAACTTTTGATGAGACAATAAAGCTAAATAATCTGACCCTGGATGATCTTATTGGTACCCTTATGCAGTAAGAGGGTAGAATTAAAATAGATGCTTAGAAAGTGAAAAAAATGGAGGTGTTTCTTTTGGTATTACTTCTACAATACCTACTAAAGTGCAATCAACTGAGAAAATTTTTAAATATTTGAGGAAGAATAAATTTTTTATTCAATCCGATTATAGTGATTCTATACATTATAAGAATGAGTTATCCAATATATATAACACCCAAAGTATATACAAATAAATTTAATATAGATTGTAATGAACACAACACTAAGTCTCTACAAAACAATACTTTTTTATTATAATTATTTAAAAAATATAATTATAACTTAGCCACGAAACATAATTTTTCCACTTCTATGATTTTAATTTCAAAAAACATACATAAATTGTTGAAATCAATATGAAATTTAGTGTCTGATAGGATCAACATATTTTTAATGAATAGTAACTTGACCCTTTTGAATATTAATGTTACCCTTATGAATAGTAATATGACCCTTATGAATAGTAACATAACCCATGAAAGTATAAATAAAATTTGGACATATTATAAATGAAATTATTATATAATTATATCATAGTGTAAGTAAATGAATATTTTAAAAATGAATATTTAAGTGTTGCTATTTTTGTAAGTCATAAATATTTAATTAATATTTTATAATGATTTAAAAGAAAATTAATTTTCATAAAAATTATTCATAAATCAATATTTTTTTGTCTTATGATTTTAGGATAATTTTATGAGACCTTAGTTAATTTTTGAAAGAGTTATAAAATCAGTTATAAATTTAAAACTGTATTTTTTGAGTAAATAATGATTTTAATTAAAAATTAAACTTCTCATATTTTGAAAATTATTTTCATAAAATGGAGTTCATTTTTAAATACTGAACATCAAAAAATGGTTAGTCTGATTTTTTGGATTTTTCAAAAATACTTGAATTTTTAGTGAATAGTAAAATATGGTAATTTAAAGTATAAATATATTATAATCTAAATACACTATTACTTGAGTCATGGATGATGTAATCAACCTTGGTTTGAACTCACATTCACTTATTATATTATTTAGTTACAAGAATCAATACTATTTCTTCTCTAGAGAAAAATAATAAAATAATGAATAAAATAATGAGAAACCACCCTCACCCCCTCTTCCCTTCACACCTCTAAGAATTGAAACATGTCAAAATTCTACCCAAATCCTCTCCCATAGTCTCTCCCAATGTCCAATATCTCTTATTCTCCATAGAATACCAAAACCCCTTCCCTTAAGGTGGTTATCAAGGAGTACTCAAGAGGTAAAATCCTCTTCCTCTTCCTTTTAATTTATTTTCAAGTTATTTTATTTGATTATTCTCTCCTCACCTCCTCTATACAAATGATAATTATAAATCTAGTATCATATATATATTTTAATTATATAATGTTAATAGAATATCCACCATCAATATCCTTACTCCATCTATTTTATTTTAAAAATGAAGTCATCGTCCGGGAGGTGCCGATTTACAACCTTTGTGGATGACGAACTTTCATTCTTTAATTTTTCCTAAAAGGCTGGTCATGAAACCATTTTTATGGTTGAAAAATATGATAAAATATATATTATATCTTATTTAATTTTATAGGACCATTTTATATATATTATATTAAATAATAGAATAAAACTAGTTCATTGTGATTGAAAACCTACTAAAATTAAACTAAATGATCATCATTAATGATTTATCCTCATATATGAAAGAAAAATAATAAAAAATACCAATTACAATTATGTTTGTTTATAAATTTCATATAAATTCAATTCTTAAGAATTTTACCCATTCTATATGAACTTTCATACTCATATATAAGTATACCGATCTTGAAAACCAAGGGAATGAACGCCTCCGAGCAATAAAATTGTATCTTATAACCCATAAAAAAGGACATAAATGAACTTAATAAAATTATAATAAATAAAATAAATGTATATAAGGTTTTTAATTATTTAATTAATAGATTTATTTTGATTATCTAGGATTTTAAGCTCAAGTGCAGAACACATTCAGATATAAGGTAAGGGTTTTCTACCCAAACCTCCAATTTATTTCATGTTACTCTTTTTATATATTTACCATAATTAAATTATTAATTATTATTATTAAATAATCATAAATTATGTGTGAATTTTCTATATATATTTAACAATCTGAATCGCTCTTTATTTTGTGAGTATTTATATGACTTAAAAGGATCTTTCTCAAACTTTTCTCGATAAACAAGCCCGATTCAG
Source organism: Viscum album (assembly GCA_963277665.1). NCBI lineage: Eukaryota > Viridiplantae > Streptophyta > Magnoliopsida > Santalales > Viscaceae > Viscum > Viscum album. The sequence continues at coordinate 1,849,675,143 of OY728163.1, read as the reverse complement.
GGGAACTTCTCAAATTATTACCTATTTTTAAGTGCACTATATAATATATTTTAAGACCCCATAATTTTTCTAAAATCAGTAATTTTATTATGAAAAACAATATTAGTCCACTTCTGGTTTTATACTAATATTTTTCCAAAAGAAGTCTTCTTTGAAAAGTAAGAGTATTTATCTTAAGTATTACTCAATGATTTTATAAGAGTATTTACATCTATTTCAAAACTCCTATTGATTATTATGTTTAATTTGGATTAATATTTTATAACATCATATACCATATTTTATTAAATGTTTTATTATTAGTTTGACTGTGAATGTGCTATCTTGATACCATTCACTGTATTACTCTGAATGGTTAGTGTTTATGTTTACTGATTGGGGAAAGTTATTTACATTTCATATGTTAGTTTCAATATTAATATATATATTAATTATGCTTATAACCTTTCATATGAGGAATGAATTCGAATTAGTGAGTGATAGATGGGGCCCGCTACAGCCCTTTGATGCATCAGTAGGTCTTATAAGACAAACTAGCCTTGGTTTTTACCCATTAAGTATGATGTCTTGGCTGAGGCCTTGACGATATGATTATGATGTCTAAAATTATGCATTCCCTCATTATGAAACTAATAATTAATATTCCATGTGATTATTCTACTAGTATAATATCATTGGTTATGTTTTATTATGGCATTATTTATTTAGCTTTTATTCCTACCATGTTATGCTCAAGATGTTGTTTTAATGATAAGTGTTATTTAGTTATTCATTATGACTTATTATTTATGCTTCCTCTATATTACATACCCTTATTGAGCATATGATCTCACCCATTTCTTATTTTTATTTTCCCTAGGATTCCAAGATGAATTTTATGAATGTAAATCAAAGAAAATCTATAATAATAATAGTGTTTCCAAAGGAGTTTCTATGATGTATTTCATTTCAAGTTGTAATTTTGAACTTATGTATGTATCTGGTTTTCCAACGCTACTATTTATTCTTTCCTACAGGACATGACTTCCTTTTTTATATGCTAATTTAATAAAATAATTCACTAGCTCTAGGCTATTGGGGTTTGGGACCTTAAAATATATCCAAAAGGATGAACAAGATAGTCGGGAAGAAGGATTTTCAAAATTTATAAAAAAAGAGTCATAAGGATAAATGTGACAAGAAATATTCTAAGGTCACATGTTATTATTGTAAGAAAGTTAGACATATCTGACCATATTTTCCAAAGTTGAAGAAGAAAGATATAAATGAAAGAAATTGATAAAGGAAAGACAAACATATTACAAATCAAAAGGAAATAATGTTCTAGAAGTTTTTGAGACATGGAGTGCTAGTGGGGATAATTCATTTAAAAGTTTATCTAACAATGAAAGTTCTAGATAGTGGAAAATAATTATTTTTTATAATGTACCCATATTAAATAAATTCTTCATGGCTAAGGTACACACGTCAAGATCCCTCACCAATATGTATTTAAATGATAATTTTCTTGATGAGAAAAATTCTACATATTTTGATGAAGAATCTTCCTCACCAGAAGATAATTCTTTACCTTGTTATGATGATGTTTTCTATTTTGAAAAACTTTCTGAAAATGAGAATTATAAAATTCCCAAAAAACTTGATAATGATAAGGAAAAACCTTCCAAGGATGATACAATGATAAATGTTTTATCAAATGAAATATACTATCTTTATAAAGATATTTATAAGACTAATTTTGAAAATAAACTATTTCAAAAGATCTTGAAAAAGTTTTTCCTAAGAAAAACATATTGAAAACAAGTTTTGATAATTTTAGTTCCAAAACTATTACTGATGAAGATAACAATTTAGCTGTAAAAATAAAATATGAACTTTATTATTTGAATAAAAATTTATCAAACTTTACCTATGGTAAAGAAAACTTAAATAAAATGTATAAAAAAAATTCATCCTCATGGGAATAGTTCCAGAATGGGTTTTTCATATAAAAACATGTTTTTAATAACAATTTCTTTGTTACAAAAAAGTCGACCTTTTGTACTAAGTGCCAAAGTGGTGGGCATTAGAAGAAGAATTGTTCATTAAAAAAGTGAAATTACTAGGTTTTCATAAGGTATATTTTTTTAAACAAATTAAGATTCCTAAAGTTTTGTTTTCTGTAACATCCCGACCCAACTGACCTCTAAATTGGTAGCCAGTTCAGTTTCCATATGGCCTTAAATGCATCTCACTGCATACCAGATGCTACCGAATAGTAGCGAGGTTCTAAAGATGTGATAGTGGGGAGAATATACCCTAATTTTAGATTAGAACATTAGTTTATCAGATAATAAATATCAAGAAACAATGAAACCACTATAAAGCAATGATAAAGCAGTGGAAAATAAATGTGATATCAACTAAATATAAAATATAACCAATGCCATTTTATACAAAGCATGCATTTCTAGTTGATGATATTTAATTAAAAAAATATACATAAAACATTCTATAAGATATACAGTAGTACATAATTAAATAAAATAAATAAAACCCCAATAACTAGCTTCACGATCATCCCAATCTCTAGCTCAATATTGTGCTCCAAACTCCCGGGTACAAGTAAAGATATATAAGAAAAAGTATATAGTCTTGAAAAAAATAAGGTCTACTCAGGTACCAACGGTACTCAAGTAGGGTGTTAGATAAAATATCAGTAGGCTGATACCCATGGTGTCTAGCCCAATCCATTCCATACAATATAAATTAAGGCAGTGTGCAAGTAAATAAATAAGAAGTAAATCAAAGTAAAGATGCCCATGGAATCTAAACTGCTAAACCAGTGACACTGAAATAAACCCTCAAGGATCCCTACATAAGACAATCAATATCCTATAATATAGCAGCTATAAATAATTCATAAATAAACAACACAGACTTTTCATTCATCCAAACATGTCATACCACCATAGTTTTGCTGTATATTCCAAGTACCATATCAATCATGGCCTTTCTGTAAAACTATAAGAGTCAAAATATCCACGTCCGAGTTATATAAACCCATGTATCATATACCTTACGACCATTCCATATGTCAAAGAGTCAGACCACAAAGGGCCAAATCCAAGGTGTCAAAGACCAAGATATCCTCATCGAGTCCAAGGATCATCTTGAGGGAAACTTGGTTAGTCATTGGTTGGAGTGCTAGGAGAATTTCATACTAGACATGTACTACATGAGTCTAAGAAAGCCAGATTCAAGGGTTAGAAAGGCCCAAGGCATCCCATGGAATCAAGACCCAAGGAGCATCTTTATCCAAGGCATCCATTACTATGTTCTAGATCCAAGGAACATGTTCAAGGAATCTATCCATACATTTATCATTTTATTATATTTATCATTTCATACAATATGAGTCTACCCACTCATATAACCATTTCAGATTCAATTCCATCTCATGAGTATACCAACTCATGTATCATAATTCATATTTAAGGAAAACCAATGAGCATACCCTCTCATTGTTTATCCATTTATATTTAAAAATAACATATGATTTCACCCACTCATTTCCACATTATCAAAATAAATAATTATGCAATTCAAGTTCAGTATAACCATATAACTCAAGAGAATCAACATGAAAGGGAGGAAATACATCTCTTAACTACGGAAACCAATTGCCTTTAGTTATAATTAAGCTTTCTCTAAATAGGAAAGCATAGGAACACACCCCTTGGGTGGTTTAAGTAATGGAAATTCAAATTAAAAGGTACCAGATGGTACTTAGAAGGTGCAATGGTTCCATAAACGTTTATAAAGGAAAAATACATTTTTTAATTCCATTAGAGGCCATTTCCTAAAAATTCCTTACATAACACTATTTCATATATTCATAGGGAAAACTACCAATAATTAATCCAAGCATTTATCAAATAACTAATCCATACTTTTTAGCTTAGAAGACAATGCACATCATCTGAGGGGTTTTTATTATAAAATCATGACATCGTTTCTCAAATAATTCATTTAACATCTTAAAATTTTCATTTAATAATTCATACTTCAATATATAAAAGAATAACTTTATTCATTCTTAAATCTACAGGTGAAAAGGAAAGGGATCCTACCTCAAAGGGAAGAGAACCAAGTCGAATGCTTGAACCCTTTCCACTTTTATTAAAGACCACTCAAAGCTACTTCTACCTACCTCTGAGCATATGCACCTCCACATATACATAAGTACACCTAGAACCTATAAAAATATTCGTATGGACATGAATATGTACAAGTGGATCCTTATGTATAACTTATATGCATATACCCATTTTCAGTCACACACGTATGCATATTTCATATATATACACAAACACACATAGACACACACACACACAGATATATATATATATATATATTCACGCTTCAATGGGTGGATATAAATATAATGGGGGAACTTATATATATATATATATATATTCCAACCTATGCATACACGGTAAGTCACCTTTGACTCTGGCAACTCGAACCCTCCTCAAGGGTGATGAAAACACACTATAGATAAATATAGGAACTTAAAATCACTAAAAGGACTCAAATAAAATTGTGATAGACCAAGAAGGGGGAGAATAAATTACCTCAAGTGGTGATGGAAATATGAAAAGGGAATAAGGCGCATTTCCTTCGATGACAAACATTAAAATATAAACAAGCGAATCGAGAGGCCTTTCGCATGACCTAACATCGAAAGGAAAACAAAAAAACCGGTTATCCATAACCCTAGGGTTCGACCAAATGGTGAAGTATGATAGGAGAAAGGGAAAACCACTTGAATATATAAGATAAGGGAGAAAAGGACCTTACCCCAAAGAATCGATGAGAATTCATGAAAAAATCTGATGGAACTAGCATATAAAGAGGATCCTTGAGGGGGGGGGGTCGCACATGGTTGGACATGCCCAGGGAGGAGGGGTTTCATGCAATTTGGGAGGGGAGAAGGGTGTTTAGGTATTTTTTTATATTATTTTTCATTGAATTTAATTAATTTATTTTCTTTAAAAGAAACAGAAAATGTGGGTTGGGTCACATGGTTTGCCAAACCGTGCACCAACCGCATGACACCCCCTGCATTAGAAACCTCCCCATATGGGTTTTCTCTCATAGTTTGTATAACCATACACACAACGTGTGGTTAATAGTGTCTAGGTACTTCTTAAGTGGAACTACCCATGTAGGCTAGGTGCAAAGTTTGAAAAACCATGTGTAGCCCATACACACCACCTCTGTCCACCTGCTGCAGGTCACGTATTTTGCTGCTGAGGGCGGCACATTTTTAGGAAAACCATGTACCCTATTCAGAGCACCCAAACCTTGAATTTTCAGAGAAAAAAACTCCCAAAACTCAACGATGCCTTTGAGAGACCTATCAGGACTTCACCTAAGTTCAAAAACAACTTGTTGAAGTGTTTTAACTCTTGAAATTTTATTCCAAAGATTGGTTTGTAAAATGGAACATCTAGTAAATGCAAAAATTTAAATTCCCTTGGAATTAAATTTGGTGCAAAAACATAGGACTCTACAATCTCCCCACCTTATAACTTCTCATCCCTGAGAAGCCTTTGGGAACATCGAAAACATCACCCGACCTACAAGGGTCATGAAGTTCTGTTTAAAAGGTCACATTGCATTTCCAACACCCAACACACCTCAAATTACCCCTTAAGAACACAACACTTAAGACGTTAAAACCCAATCCAATGCTTGATTTCCAACCGAAACATAAAAATAGTGCTTACCTGAGCCCACTAATCCAAAGAAACCATCACGTTGTCACCTCCTTAAAAATTTGGCCAATGGTGCCCCCTACATTTGGCCTTAACATTAGAAAGGGGCCAATTCCTAACCATGGTTTCCCCCACCATTGGAATTAACTTACAAAGCATGCCTCTAAGAATTATAACAGTGCTCCAGGAATGTTTCTTCCCAACTGAGTGAACCCAAACACATCTGAGGCCATATGAAGGACCTCACTTTAAAGGAACGATCAAATCCTAATTGAGAAAAATGAAACTGGTAGTGCAAGATTTCCAAGAAGACACTACCAAACCTAAAAACACACCCAAATTAACCCAATGTTGTAATTTAAAATAAGTCCTACCCGACCACATACATTGAATAAGAAGGAAACAATTCTATCCACTCTGACCAACTATTCTCAAATGATCAACTTAGATGGGCAATGTATTTCAACAAAACTACAATGCCTCCTTCCATTTCATTTTGTATTTACAATGAACCTATCCAATGAAGTCCATACCTGAATTTAGATGTCATTCAACTCTCATACCATCTCATGGTTATTTAAACTTTCATGCCTCTTCCATAATAAAGGTGTATCATAGATCTAGCCCACTAGAATTTGTTACCCTTTAAACATCACCTCTGAGCTTGAAAACCAGTATGAGATAACCTCATATTCATTAATAAGGAGTTGATGGAACTAACCTAGGATATAATATACTCCATATTTACAAGTGATACATTGGTAAAAGGCCAAAAAATCCACATTAGATCATGACTGGTCCAAAAGTGGCATCCACCTGACAGCCACGTCATAAGGAAATGACTGGTGTCCAAGAGTCTGTCCAAGGAATTCCCATGTGGGAACCCAAGTATCACTTTAAACTAAGAAAGACTCAAAAGAACCATGAATCTAGTTCAAAACATAGATCGATCTCTAAAAATAGCCCCCCAAACTTTTAAAACATTAGCACGACGTAATAATGACACTCTCTTAGTGAATCTAGGATGATAAAAAGATAGGGGGCATGCTCATCTCTTAATAAAGAGTACACTAAGAGGATACCAAGGATCAGTAAGAAGATCAGATGAATCACTACTGGTTGAATTATTTAGAAGAAGTTTGACTTCACCCACCGACACATCATCAACTAAACCACGATGCCTATACCACCTGAGGCATTCATGATCTTTAAAACATTACCACTAAAACCCATCCTAGACTAAAAATATTTCTAAAGGGTGGTGCACACAGACAACCTCATCACATCATTTTGTCAAGCAAACATCGACCTGATTTAAAACTTGAAAGCCTCAAGGGAATTCATGTAAAATGTCTATTTTGAAAAGGTTCTCCTTGGATGTGTTCCTTCTACATGGAAGGGAATATTTATTAGAATTGACACGAATATCTCCACCTTAAGAGTGTTCTATTCATTGAAATAAAGGAAATACCAGACAATCATGAGAACACTTGACCCATATTCACCTTAAAAACACATGTGATACTCAATAAACCATGATCACCATGTCAAAGCATTTGGAATGAAAGCCTAAATCAAACTGACCAACATGTCGAAACACTTGAGTCTCATATTATCCTCCCGAGTAGTGGGATGAAATTGTTTCCTTGATTAATAGGTCAATCTACTCTATATTTGACTCAAGAACCCACTAAACAGCTAAAGGATCAATGATTACACCAAACTCAATCAGTTCATTACAACATTTAACAAATTGATGGAAACCGAATATATCAACACATATTACCATGAGATTATAAAAGAAAATGGGGAATCCTAAATACTATACACAGGTTTTCCTCCCTATAAAATCATGTATCAGATGGGTCACACAAAATATTTAACCCAAAGTCACATTTCCCATACAACCATTAACTCGGATGATGATGTACCAAGTCATCCATCACTGAGGAAAAATAGAGGTTCACATAACCTGCTAAGTGGCTGAATATGCCTGAGGCATGAATAACCTATTAAAACCAAGCATCACTCAATGATCATTCCCATAACATGGGTCAAACAAGCAATGACCACCCATCTGAACAAGGGTGTTGTTTAATAACTAAACAACCCACAAGGAACAATGACACCCAAATGACACCAAGCATCATAAGACTCATGGTATTAACAAGTAATTTCAAGCTATAATGGTGATACCTACCACGAGATAGCCCCTTAAGAAGCATAAATGTTGAACCTATCACTAAGTCATCAAAAATAGATTCCATTAGGCTCAAGAGCCTTTTATTTAATCAATTTCTAAAAATAATCATCCTATGGATAAAATCTCACATCTCCATTCCAAGGCATACCATATGAAACATTTAAATTACCCTTCCACGAGGGTTTAAACAAAGGAAACCACTATAGGTTCCATTTTTAAGGTCATTACATTGATTTACATACAATATTTAAACATTTAAAGGCTATTAAACTAATCATAAAAAAATTCATAAGGCATAAACACTAGATACTTTATTGAATTAATAGATCAAAGAAAAATAGGAAAGTCTGATCCAACTTCCTTTTTAAAAATTTAAACATTTTTAGAAATCCTGTAATAAATAGGAAATTTATAAGATAAATTATTTTTAAATGTTAGCAGATAAGGTGACCTATGAGGGCCCCATTAAACCAACCTAGGTTCTTTAGAAAGTAACCCAATAGCTGCTATTAAATATTAAAAGATTTAAAACACCCTTAGAGGTTTATCTTATAAAAACATGCCCCAAATGACCTAATTGGGTCCAGTTGTGTATTTATAAAATTAATCCAAAGTCATTATAAAGGAAACCATTCTTTCAGATCAAATTTAAACAACTTTATCACTTTAACCAATTCAAACATATAGCACATGACCATGTATATAAGGGTTTAATTATATGGGTGGCCATATACTAATCCATAAAGCGCCCATACACTCTATAGGTTGGAATTTGGTTCCCATTTTAATCAAATCAATTCACTTTAACACATGATCTCTAGAAACATTTTACATTTTAACAAGGGTCTATAACATTTATAAAGGTATAGAGATGGTTCGAGTATATAGGTTACCCTTTCCAGATTTTAAGGCACCCATACAACTTACAATTAAAACTAGAGTAGATATAAATTGAAACCAATAGGTTCATCTCATGAAATCATTTACATATATAAAAAACACTATAATGTTATCCAAAGTAGTAACATATAGAAACATGTTAAATAAATAGGTATCATAGAACATAAATACCTAAACATGAAATAATTTTAACATTCTAAATAAACCACCCAATCACATTACATTATCAAACATGATAAAGAAATCCAAAATCATGGATTAACACTCAAGGCACAAAATCAAAGCATCAGGAAACCTACTAATATAACTACATTGCATGTCATACACATGGAATGTGAATTTATATGTGCCTAATATGATGCATGTAATTCTCCATCATTTCTATACCAGGACAAGGTTAAAATACTATAAATTTCATAAATCAATAAGTTGTGTAAATACACCATTCACCCAAGGTGAAATCATATCAACTTTAATAGAAAACAGTATGAACATTAATCCCAGCCCTGGACACTTGGTTATTTCCCTGTGGGTGGGGTGATCATTCCTAGAAATGGCTATTTACCAATTGTCGACACATTACTAGTCTCCCATCTACCATCCCAAAATAGTAATATAAAGGAAAAATAAGCTTTGATGGCACTTTGTAATGTACTATCCCAAATGACCACTAAACCGATAGATAAGCCAGTCACCACATGGACTCAATCACGTCTCCTCGTATGCCAAAGCCTAAAAACTAGCATCAAAGGTATAAAGAGGTGATAGTGGGGAGATTATACCCTCTTGTTAGAGTAGAACATCTGTTTATCAAATAATAAATAACAATAAACAATGGAAGCAGTATAATGAAATGATAAATCATCAAAAGATAAATGTGATATCAAATAAATATAAAAGATGTCCAATTCTAGTTTATGCAAAGCATGCATGGCTGTTTGAGGATACATAATTAAAACAATAGACATAAAACATGATACAAGATACATGGAAGTGCGTAATTAAATAAAAAAAAATCACAACAACTAGATCCATGATCATCCTAAGCTACAACTTGGTCCTATGCTCCTAACTTCCAGGTACATGTAAAACAACATAAGCAATATTCCATAGTATTGAAACAAGAATGTCTACACGGGTACCAATGGTACCTGAGCGTTGTGTGAGATAAAATCTCACTAGACCAACACCCATGGTGTCTAGTCCAATCCATTTCATGTAATATAAATTAAGGCAATGTAAAGGTAAATATATAAGTAGTAAATGAAAGGAAATATGTCCATGGCATGTAAACTACTAAACCAGTGATACTGAAATAGCCTCTCAAAGGCTCCCTATACAAGACGATCAAGCTCCTATAACAAGGCAGCTATAAATAATGCATAAATAAAGAACACAAACTTACCATTCATACAAACATTTCATACTACTATGACCTTTCCATATGTCCCAAGTACTATATCAATCATAACCTTTCCGTACAACCATAAGAGTCAAAATATCCATAGACGAGCCATTTAAACCCAAGTACCATATACCTCATGACCATACCGTATGTCAAAGAGTTGGACAATAAAGGGCCAGATCCAAGGTTTTTAAGACCAAGGTATCCCCATCGAGTCTCAAGACCATCTCTATGAAAACTCAATTAGGCACTGATTGGATTCCTAGGAGCATTCCATACCATACATGTCCTATGTGAGTCCAAGAAATTTGGATCCAAGGGTTAGAAAGTCCCAAAGAATCCCACAGAATCAAGACCCAAGGAGTATCTATATCCAAGGAATACACTACCATGTTCCATATCCAAGGAACATGTTAAAGGAATCTATTAATACATTTATAATTCCATTCCATTTATCATTTCATATGATATGAGTCTACCCACTCATATTACCATTTCATATTCAATTCCATCTAATGAGTATACCCACTCACATATCACAATTCAAATTTAAGGACAACCAATGATCATACCCTATCATTGTTCACCATTTATATTTAAACATAACACATGAGTTTACCCACTAATTTTAACATTATCTAAACAAACCATTATGAAATTCAAGTTCAGTATAACCATTTAATCCCAATGAATCAACATGTAAGGGAGGAAATCCATCTTCTAATTAAGAAAATAAAATCCCTTTAGTTATAATTATGCTTCCTATAACTAGGAAAGCATAAGAACACACCCCTTGGGTGGTTAGATAAAGTTAAATTAAAATTAAAATGGGCAAGATGACCCTTAGAAGGAGAAATGGTTCTATAAACATTTATAAAGGAAAACTCCATTTTCAAATTCCATTAGAGGCCATGTCATAAACATTATTTATATAACACTATGTTATATAAGCATATGTAAAACTAAAAATCATTAATACAAGCATGTATTAATCAAATAATAATACTTTTTATCTTAGAAAAAAGTGCACCTCATTTGATGGTTTTTATTATAAAATCATGAAATTGTTTATCAAAAAATTCATTTAACATCTTAAAATATTTATTAAAGAATTAATAATTTAATTTATCAAAGAAGAAAATTATGAATTATTAAATTTCAAGGAAAAAAGTAAAGGTATCCTACCCTAAAGGGAAGAGAACCAAGCTTAATGCTTTGTCTCTTTCCACTTTCATTGACAACCACTTGAAGATGCTACTACTCGCCTCTGAGCATATGAACCTTCACATATACATAAGGAATCTTAGCCCCTATGTACATATTCACATGGCTATGAATATGTAAAAGGGGATAATTATATATATATATATATTATATAAATATACTAATTTTCACTCACACATTTCACACCCAAATTGATGTTTTCATCCTTTTTCTTAACTTATCTTTTAGCTCTTAGTTTTTCTCTTAAGTTACAAATTTAAATTTGGTGTTTCAAATGTTCTTGATTTGAATTGTGAGTCTTGGAAGTTTCGAGTGGTATTTGGACTTTTACATTGTTAATGGGAAGTTTTGTGGAGGTGGTGGCTTAGAAAATGAGTTTGAAACACTCTTAGTTGTCCCTTTTTATGAGGAATGTTTGTTGGATGTTTTATTCTCCTGAGTTATATGGGGTTTGGGGTGAAAAGGGTGATTTTTGTGGACTTTTTCTTGGTCGCACGGTTTAGGCGCACAATATTTTCAATCATGCAGGTATGTGTGTAGGGGGTCACATGGTTTGTGTATGGTTTAACTAACCATGTTGACTAATTGTGAAACCTGTGTAGTACTAGGAAGTGGGAAATTATATGGTTTGTGCATGGTTTGTGCATGGTTTGTTAAACCATGCGAGCTAACCGTGAAACCCACTTAGGAAAGGGTATTTTGGGATTTCATTCTTCTTTTTTAATATTATTCTCTACCCTTGGACACCACATTCAAATTCCACCAACCTATAAGCCTTCTAAGGGGTTTTTGGAACCTCCAAGCCCCTCCAAATGGGATTCAAGGTGATTTATTGGTGATTCTTCACCCAGATCGAAAGGTTAGGGATCCCTTCTCCTTCACCTTTTATTTTGTCCCATTACCCCTTATCCTCTTACCATAGTGTCTGGGTTTGGATTAGTTTCATACCTAGTGTCGTGTAAAATTGGGGGTTTTGTTATTTTGGGGTTCCACTTGATAGATCTTAGCTCTTGGAACCCTAGTGGTGCATTTTTAGGTACTTGTCGTTGATGTTCCATGGATTTTAGGTAGGTTTCCCTTTACACATGCATTTATGATTTAATATTAATTTTTGATGATTTATCACCTTCATTACTTGAAAAATAATGTTTTATGATATTTTTATTGGTTTTTTGGTGTGCAATGTGATGATTTAATTATTATTTTAAAGTATATAGCCTTTTTTGTTAAATATTTCACACCAAGTGTTCGATGAAATGATTGGTTGGATTTTTTGAGTAATTTTTGGTTTTTAAATCATGAGTTTTATTTGTTAATAAATATGTGGCATGTGAAATTATGACTTTTGGTTTCTTGAAAGAGTTTCAAGTGATTTTATGTTTAAAATTAGTGTATATTTGGATTTTTCAAGTGGTTTGACATGTTATGATGGATTGTGTCATGTTTGGCATTTTAATAAAAGTGGATTTCATTTTTAAATGTGGCATGAGTGATTTAAATGATTATTTTTTTTGTAAATGGATGTGAAATGTAAAACTTCATGTTTGTACCTTTTGGAAAGATGGTTTGTTTCTTCTAAAAATAATGGTTTTGTGAAAGGAGTTTAAGGATAATTTGGAAATTTTGTGAAAATAATGAAAGTGTTTCTTATGAAAACCTCCATTGGATGATTATTATTCTTTTTTTATGTTTAATGGATGGGATGCAATTACTATGGAATATTCGTGATCCATTATGATAATTGGAGATCCTCAATACAGACTCCTTTGAGACCTATTTGTTCCATGGCATGAGATCAATCCTTGGGGTAGCTCAGGGTGATTGCTATTATTTGGATTAATGTTATATATTCATGTGATTGGATGCTCGGTTGTCGTTGATTAGAAAACCCCATTTCTACATGAGACATGGGAACATTTCATAGTGATATAATTTTCAGAGAACGATTTCTATACTAGTTAGATTATGAAATAGTTAGTAGCCTATAACAGGAGGATATATTGAGTTTTATTACTATCAGATTGGGCATTTTGGTCTATGCCATGTGGGTTGTGGCCGAGTATATTGGTAGATTTGATGTCATCAAGTGAGGGATTATTTTTGTGATGAGTCATCATGTATTAGTATGTTCTAGATTATTAACAATCTTCTAGGTTCACCCATGTCTATTGGAACTTAGTTTCTTGCAATAATTATTGAGTTACTTGGATAGTCTTCTATGTTTATTTCCATTTCCCCCAATATATGATTATTATAGTGCTCTCATGTGTGGTGACTTTCTTATAAAGTTATGTGTTGGCTTCCAAAGGTTTATAAAACAATTTAAAGAAAAAGTTTTTTATGCTCTCTTTTTTCATTTGAAAAGGAAAGAATCACTTTCCCCCCTTAAAAATGTCAATGTCTCACTATTGGAAACAAACCTAGTTTTAAAATGAAGTAGGGAAATGTACCATAATTTGTTTTCAAGTAAAATGTGTAGAAAATATTACTTTATATATTTTATTTCAAACTCGAAGTTAGTGTTTCTTTTATTTTAAAGGATGTGCATTAGGAATAGATTATTTGGGATAGACTACTGAGTTTTAATACTCACACATATATTATCTTATTGTTTTTAAGTTGTGGTGCAGGTTCCATCTTGGCTTAGATCACCGTGAGCGATGTTTGGTTTTGGTGTCATAGGGTGACCCTCGGGGTCACATGGAGGTGTTGTGTTGTCAGGTTTCAGTTTGGTTTTTATTTTATAGTTTTTTTTATTTTCCATATTTGTGTAGAAGATGTTATGTTAGATATTTATATATAAATTTGTCTGTTTCATTTATATTTCCATTTTCTAGTTTAGTTAATTTATTTTTGGGTGAAATTGTTCCCTTTGTGTACTCTATTGATGCCCGTCACTAGTTTACAGATGGTGGGGATTAGGAATGACCTTCGAGCTATGCTAAAAATCTGCTCGGGTGAATAGTTTAGGGTTAACCCAGGTTGGTTCATGATAAAATGGTATCAGTGAAGGTTATCTTTAGAGGAAATTGTTTTTCAAAGTTCCCTTTATTACTTAGGGATGTCAAGGTAGATGGATTAGGACCGTCAAAACTTGATAGGTAGGGAAAGGAAGAACATCATGAATCCTTGGTCGTTTTGATCCTTGGGTTTCCATGGGAAGTTAGGTTTTGTTTATTTCTTTGGTATTTGGGGATTGTTTGGTGTTTGAAATACAAAACATGAGTTGGCCTAACGATATCTGTGAGATTGCAGGGCCTTGAAATCCATGTGGAAATGGGGGAAAAATCCTAGAAGGTTCTCTATGATGGTAGGGTGTTATGCATATGACTGCCAAGCATATGTCCATGTCACCCATCAACACTAGTTTCTATTACAAGTTGATTTTATTCGTCTTTATTCTGAGCATTGTTTTGAAAAACCTTTTGTTTGAATTTTCAAAACGGGTTTTGAGTGGTAATGGATGGATTTTGGAAAGTGGAAACATGTATTTTTAGAATTAACCTTGAGGAATAATTTTGAAAAAAAATTAATTTTTATAAAATGACATCTTGGGGTTTGTGGAAAACAGTTTTTTGGAAGAGGATGTTTGTTTTGGAAGTTGTTTTATAAAAAGGAGTGGGTTTTCAATAAAATGTTTTTTTATGGAATGTTGTTTGTTGAGTTTTTGGAAAATGTTTTGAATAAAACAAATTAAATTTTTGGATGTAAATTCATGGGATTTTATTTTTAACATGGTGGAATGGATTAAAACATAAAATCTAATTTTTTTTTTGACTTTATGGATTGTGGTATTTTAAAAAGTTTGAGGACATGTGAAATTTGAATGTTAGTTTTGACCTTTAGTGTTTCCATGGGTGCTCACATGCACAGATATGTGTGAAATGTTGTTGGAAAGTTTTGGTATTGGCATGGGTTATTAGATACCCAGGGTGTCATGGAATGTGCATGTGTGAGGCTCCATGAAATACCATTGATGAGTGTGAAACCCACTAAGTTGTTTTCCTTGAAAATGTTTTTAATGGGAAAGTTGTGATGTTTTGAAAAACTTGTTGTTGGATGGTTTGTTTCCCTATTATTTGGGAAGTGTTAATTCTGAGGTGATTTGAGTTTAAATTCTTGTTGTTTTTTTGGTTTTCGGGTGATGTTTAATGGATTTATAGAAAATATTTTGGGAAGTTTTTTCTTGTTTCCCATATGGGTCTTGATGTTTATTCGAGGTGAGTTTTTGTTTATGAGTTAGTTTTTATAGAGGTATTGGTTTTCTTGTTGCCTAGTGTTCACCCTCAAAGAGATTTTATGGATGTTTTTGGTGTGGATATGGGTGATTCCCCATTAGAAATCTTTACAGTTGATCAAACTAAGGAATTCATTCTCAAGTTTCAAAAGTTAAATCAGCCTACCTGAAGGACAACCCATCATGTTTTCTAGATTAGAGAGATATTTAGGGTCAACTTAAAGTTCCTTCCTATTGTAGTGTTTCCTTCGGTTATAATAGTTGTGCTTGTTGGTGTTTTGTGTGTTTCGTTGGGTGCCTTGTTCATTTCATCCCTTGTTCAGAAGGATAAAGAATGGTGTGTACTTCTTTCAATCCCTATTTGGGTAAAGGTGTTTTGTTTGAGAAGGTTATTTTCTTAGTGTGTATTGATATTATGTTTTTTCTTAGATTGTATTGTGGCCTCTTGTGGCACCAAAATAAGGAGTCTTGATTAGGTATTAGCAGCTCCTGACTGTGAGATAGCGGATGATTCAAACATCAGGAACCAGCAAAATGCCATGGAGTGAAGATGGCATGTAGTCAGGAATCCTGGGGGTATGGGGGAGTTTTTCTAAGCTTGTGTTTCCACCATTATAGTGAATCAATTTATATGATTCTATTTTGGCCTCTCTATCACTTCAAATTATCTATTATCTCAAATAGTTTGATGGAATTACCCCTCACACAATGTCTATGAATGTTCCATCTCAAATGAAAGATTCTGATTAGTTGTCCTAGTGTGGACCGCACAAGTGAATTGGATATGGTATGAGTTTGTGGCTATCTGGGGGTGATGTGTCTAGGGTCTGTTTTCAGTTATGGTTTCGGTATCCCATTCATTATCCCCCTCACCCCTCCCATTCTGGTTGGGGGTTTTCGTATGTGCAAGGAAGTTTTCAAGTTTGTTTAATCTTGTTAGTTCTTAATATTGGAGAGAGCCGCCGCGGGTCTCGTTGAAAATTATTCTATGAGAAATCATTGTTAGGTTTCTTTAAATATTGAGGAGTTTTATCTATCTTTATATTGGTGATCTATATTAGTTTAGTTTTGGTTTTAGTCCAATTAAAGTGTATTTCTTTTGAAGTTGTTTGATTTACGAGTTTCCTTTTTGGTTTGGGTAAATGTTTGGATTTTTGGAGTGTACTAATGGTTTAGTTTTATTTATGGGTGTGAAGGTTGTGGATATAATTTCTTGTTGATTCTCGAGAAGTGGTTCTGGTTGGTTGGACTATTTTTAGAAAGAGTCATATGTTCTGTTTGACTTTGTTGGGATGTTATTAGATTGAGGGGTTGGATCATGTGGTTTTGAGAATCCTTAGTCATTGATCAATCAATTGGAAAATGTTGTGTCTTTATTGGAGAAAAATGCATTATGGTGGGGAGAATTGTCACACCTGTATTTTTATTTTCATCCTTTTCCTTACTTATCTTCTTACTCTTGGTTTATCTCTTGAGTTAAGGGTGTTTCAGATATAAATTTAGTGTTTTGGGTGTTTATGTTTTAAATTGTGAGTCTTGGAAGTTTCAAGTGGTATTTGGACTTTTCCATTATTATTGTAAAGTTATGAGGAGGTGGTGGCTTGGAAATTTTTTTTGTAACACTCCCAATGACCCCTTTTTGGGGTATCTTTGTTGGATGTTTTATCCCCTTGAGTTAGATGGGTTTTGGGGTGAAAAGGGTGACTTTTTGGGACTTTTTCCAGGTCGTACGATTAAGGTGAACTATTAGTTTAATATTGAAGGTAAGTGCGTAGGGGGTCACCCAATTTTCACTTGGTTTAAATAACTATTCAGACAAAGTTATCATCCCGTACAACACTAGGTAGTGGGAAATTGCACAGTTTTCACACGGTTTGTTAAACCGTGTGAACTAACCGTTCAACCCACTCAGGAAAGGGTATTTTGGGATTTTATTCTTTTTAATAGGGGTTTATTCCCTTGGAAAAACCATTCAAACTCCCCCATCCTATAAACCTTACATAGGGGTTTTTTTCACCTCCAATCCCCTCCACGTGTGATTCAATGCGATTTCTTGGTGATTCTTCACCCAAATCAAAAGGTTAGGGCTCCCTTCTCCTTATCCTTTGATTTTCTCTCATTTACCCCTTCTCATCTTACCTTAGTGGATATGTTTATCCAATTTTCATACCTAGGGTGGGGTTAAATTGGAGGTTTTTTCTTTTAGGGTTCCTCTTGATAGATCTTAGCTCTTGGAACCATAATGGTGTGCTTTCAGGTGTGCATCATTGATGCCCCCTGGATTTGAGGTAGGCTTCCCTTTGCACTTGAATTTATGATTTATGATTCATTGGTTTCATGATTTATCACCTTAATTACTTGATAAATAATGATTTATGATATTTTTATTGATTTTTTGGTGTGTAATGTGATGATTTCATTATTTTTTTAAAGTATATAGCCACGTTTTGTTAGATATTGCACACCAAGTGTTCGATGAAATGCCTGGTTGGATTTTGTGAGTAATTTGTGGTATGTAAAGAATGGTTTGGATTTTTTTAATAAACATTAGTCATGTGAAATTATAAATTTTGGTTTCATGAAAGAGTTTGAAGTGGTTTTAAGTTCAAAAGAGGTGTATATTTGGTTTTTCAAAGTGGTTTGACATGTGACGATGGATTATGGCATGTTTGGAATTTTAATAAAAATGTATTTCATTTGTAAATTTTTCATGAGTGATTTAAATGATTTTTTTTAAATTTTTGTGAAATGGAAAGATTTTTGTTTTCACCTTTTGGAAAGTTGGTTTGTTTCTTCTAAAAATGATGGTTTTGTAAAAGGAGCTTAAGCCCTGTTTGGAAATTCTATGAAAATAACGAAAGTGTTTATTATAAAAACCTACATTGGAAGATTCTTATGAATTATTTATGTTTAATGAATTAGATGTACTCACTATGTAATCATTGTGATCCATTATAATAATTATATATCCTCGATATAGACTCCTTTGAGATCTATTTATTCCATGACATGAGATCGATCCTTAGGGTGACTCGGGATGATGCCTGTTGTTTGGATTAATGTTATATATGCACATGATTGGATTCTAAGTTGGTATCAGTTTGATCACCCCCATTATACAAGATACATGGAAACCTGTCATAATGATATATTTTTTTTGAATGATTACTACACTAGTAAGATTACACACTAGCTAGTGGCCCATATCATAGGCATATATTGAGTTTTATTGCTATGGGATTGGGACCCTCAGTCTGTTCCATGTGGGGTGTGGCCGAGTGTATTGGGAGATTTGATATCATCGAGTGAGGCATACTTTCGGGGATGAGTCATCATGTATTAGTATGATCTATATTATTCATGATCTCCTAGGTTCAACCATGTCTATTGGAACTTAGTTGATTTAAGTAATGATTGAGGTACTTGGTTACTCTTATATGTTTATTTCCATTACCCTCAATATATGATTATTATAGTGATCTCATGTGGGGTTACTTTTTTGAAACTGATGTGTTGGATTCCAAAGGTTTATAATTTTTTTTAAACTAAATGTGTTTTATATTCTCTTGTGCCTTTAGAAAATGAAGGCATCACTTCCCCCCTTGAAAATGTAAATGTCTCACTATTGTAAATGAACCTGGTTTTGAAATGAATTAGGGAAATGGAACATAGTTTTTTTCTAGTAAAATGTGTAGAAAAGCTTACTTTATATATTTTATTTCAAACTTGAAGTCATTATTTATTTTATTTTAAAGGAAGTGCATTGGGAATAGATTATTCAGGCTAGTCTACTAAGTTTTAATACTCATGCCTATAGTTTATTCTTATTTTTAGCTTGTGGTGAAGGTTCTATCTTGGCTTAGATCACCATGAGTGATGTTTGGTTTTGGTACCTTAGAGTAACCCTCAGGATCACATGGAGGTGTTGTGTTTTTAGGTTTCATTTTGGTTTTGGTTGTATAGTTTGTTGTATTTTCCATCTTTTTGTAAAATATGTTCAGTTGGATATTGTTATATGGGCTGTTTTGTTTATCTTTCCATTTTATAGTTTAATTAATTTATTTTTGGGTGAAATAATTCCCTTTGTGTACTCTATTGATGCCCAAAACTTATTTCTAGCATGTGGGGATCGAGAACTCCCTTCGGGCCATGCCACAGTTTGGATCGAGTGACTGGTTAAGGGTCGACCCGGGTTTGTTCATGACAACACACATATGCATCTTTCATATATATACATAAGAACACCCAAACCCATATATATATATATATATATATATATTCACACTTATATGAGTGGATATACATATATCAGGGGAACTTACACACACAGATATATATATATATGCCTAACTATGCATACGGAGTAAGTCACATTTGACTCTGGTGACTCGAACCCACCTCAAGGGTGATCAAAACTCACTACAGATAAATCTAGGAAATCAAAATAACTAAAAGTCCCCAAATAATATTGTGTTATACCAAGAAATGGGAAAAATAATTACCTTTATCAATTATGGAAAATCCAAAAGGGACCGCATCGCATTGCCTTTGGTAGTGAACACCAAAACATACCCAAGATGACCTGAGAGGCCTTTCAAATTCCCCAAAATCAAAAGAAAGACAAAAAATATGGTTATCCCTTACCCTAGGGTTTAGATTTTTGGTGAAGGGTGACATGAGAGAGGTAAAACCACTGGGAGATGAAAGATGAGGGAGCATGGGACCTTACCTTAAAGAATTGATGAGAATTCATGAAGAAATCCGATGGAACTGTCATGTGAAGAGGATACAAAAGTGGGACATCACACATGGCTGGAGAAGCCTAGGGAGGAGGGGTGTTACATGATTCAGGAGGAGAGAATGGTGTATTGATTTATTTTTATTTTATTTTTAGTTCAATTCAATTAATTTATTTTCTTTAAAAGAAACACACCGCACAGTTTGGGTTGCACAATTATCCAAACTATGCACCAACTGTGCAGAACTCACTACCTTGTAAAGCACCTCACACGGTTTGTCCCACACAGTTTTTCTAACCATGAACAAACCACATGGTGAATAGTGTCTAGGTATTGGCTAAGTGGCACTACCCATGTGTGCTAGGTGAAAAGTTTGGAAAATAGTGTGCAACCCATGTGTACTACATATCTCAACCTTCAATAAGTCACATGGTTTGCTATTGAGGACCACACAATTTTATACAAACCGTTTTCCCTATTCAGAGCACTCAAACCTTGACATTTTAGACCCCATCACTCCCAAAACTCAATGAGGCCTCTAAGAGACCCATCGGGCCTTCACCCAAGTTCGAAAGCAACATATGGAAGTGTTCCATCTCTCAAAATTTTATTCCAAAGATTAGTTTGTAAAATGGACCATCCAATAAATAAATAAAAATCAAATTCCATTAGAATTCCACCTGGTCCAAAAACACAGGCCTCTAAATTTTTTGACATTATCGGACCCAAGAAGGTTTGGGTTCTAAAAGTATAATGATTTTTTTTAGGATAACAAAGGTAGTACCAAAAATAAGAATATATAATACATGGATAGTGGGTGTTCCAAGTACATGATTGTAAACAAACACTTCTCTAAGAAGATAATCAAAATGAATGATGGTAAAGTAACTTTCAGAGATAATGCTGAAGGAGATATTATCAGGATAGGTAACATTTTTCTTCTTAGAAAATCCCTTATTTCAAATGTTTTGTTTGTTAAAGGTTTTAAGAAAAAACTTATAAACATAAGTCAATTATGTGATGAAGGTTACCTTGTGAACTTTAGGAATGATAAATTCTTATTACATAGTTCCAAGGATGAATTTATTCTTTTTTCCAATCAGCATGATAATTTTTACACACTTAACTTATAAGATTTTATAATCTTAGACTTACCTTTTCTTAGTGCAATGAAAGATCAATATTGGTTATGGAATAGAAGTTTAGGACACTGAAACCTTAGAAACTTATCTAAATTGACTAAGAAATGACTTGTTAAAGATATACTAGAACTTATGTTTGATACTTCAAAAGTCTGTGAACCTTTTCAATATGGTAATCAATAAAAGTCATGTTTTAAATATATTAGTGAAGTCTCAACTTATGATGCTTTATAGTTAGTACACATGGAATTATTTTGTACTATACAAATTGGTATTATTGGTGGAAAATACTATGTATATGTCTTAGTTTATAATTACACTAGATATACATGGGTTTCTTTTGTCACAAATAAATCCTAAGCCTTAAGTTTTTTTAAACTTTTGTATCCCAGGTTAAAAATGAGAAAAACATCTCCTTAATAATTATTCATAGTGATTGTGCTGGAGAATTTGAAAATTATGAATTTGAAACTTTTTATAGTAATAAAGGTATAGAACATAAATTTTCAGCTCATAGAACCCCCCCAAATGGTGTATTTTAAAGAGGAAATATAATTATTCAATAAATAACCAAAACCATGCTAAGTGACTACTCATTTTCTAAACATTTTTGGGATGAATCGATTAGTAATACCTTATATTCTATAAATTGAGTTTTAATTAGACATTTTCTTAATAAAACTCCTTATGAGTTGTAGAAAAGAATAAAACTAAAAGTTTCTTACTTCAAATTTTTTGGTTTCAAAGTATTTATCCGGAATACTAAAGATAATTTATATAAATTTGTAGCCAAATTCGATGAAGGAATATTTTTTTGTTATTCCACCACCTATAAAGAAAATAGTGTTTTTAATAAAAAATCTTGTATAGTTGAGGAAATTGTGCATCTTAATTTTGATCAACACGATCCTTTTGTTTTCAAATAAACCCAACCTACATCCTCCTCAAATGTTATTTATGAATCTGATTTTAAAAATTTGATAAAAATTTATTCTCATAAGGAAATAACTAAATAAATTGTTTAGGGAGTTATCCCTTATAAATATTTTATACCTATTATTGAGGAACAATTTTTTCCAAACCCAAGAATTCAATTTTTTCTTAGGAATCATCCTATTGAAATTATCATTGGAGATGTAGATCAACCCGTTAAAACTAGAAGCACCTTAAGAAAAGAAATTGATCATCTAGCTTTCTTATCCCAATTTAAACCTAAGAATCATGATGAGGCTTTAGGTGATGAGGATTGTATTAAGTAAATTCAATATGAATTCAATGAGTTTGAAAGGAAATTTTTTTTACTTTAGTTTAATGACGTAAATAAATTTCTATAAATGGAGTAAAATGGGTTTTTTTGAAAAAAATGTGATCAAAATGGAATAATAGTTAGAAACAAAGATAGACTTGTTGCTAAGGGTTATAATCAACAATATGGAATTGATTATGAAGAAACTTATTCCCTGGTAGATATAATTAAATTTATTCAAATACTTCTATCCATTTTAACATTATTTAATTATAAACATTTTAAAATGTATGTGAAGTGAGCCTTTATTATCAAATATGTTCTGAAGTAATTTTATGTTGAACAACCCCTTTGAAAATAAAAAAACTCTGAATACATTTATAAATGTACCAAAGCTTTATATAGACTTAAACAATCCCCTATACCTTAGTATGATAGGTTAACTAGATTTTTGTTACAAAACAATTTTGTTAAGGGATCCATGGATCATACTCATTTTTTAAAAGAAGTAAACAAAAATATTATTATTGTACAAATTTATATTGATGAAATTATATTTAGTTTAAATCAACAATATTTTACATAATCCTTTGCGGATCTTATGAAGTCTGAGTTTTAAATTAGTATGATGGGAGAGTTAACATATTTTCTTGGTTTTCAAATTTCACAAATACCAGAAGGAACTTTTATGTCCCAATATAAGTATATATGAATATCTTCTTAATAAATTTGTATACGACAATACTAAAAGTATTAGTACTCCTGTTGGAACCTCCAATACTCTTGATCTTGATAAAGTTAGAAACTAGTTAATCAAAATATTTTTAAAGGAATGATAAGAAGTTTAATTTAATTAACTGCAAATCATCCAGATTAAATGTTTTCTATATGATTATGTGCAAGATATCAAGAAAATCCAAAAGAATCCCATTTAAAATCTATAAAACATTTTTTTACCTTAAGGGAACTATGGATTTAGGATTTCTCTATTCTTATGATTTTTTTGAATTAAAAGGTTTTTCAGATGCTGACTTCGGGAGATGTAGAATGGATAGGAAAAGCACATCCGAAACTTCTCATTTATTAGGAGATTCCTTAGTTTCTTGGTCTTGTAAAATACCACACTCAATAGCTATTTTCACTACTGAATCCAAATATGTGGCATGTCGAATTTTTTTACTCAAGTGTTGTAGATGAAACACACACTCACTTACTATGAAGTGAGTTTTACAAAAACTCAAATACTTTGTGATAATAAAAGTACCATTAATTTAAGTAAAAAACCAGAACATCGCTCACGTGCTAAGAACATAGATATAAGACTCTATTTTCTTTGGGACCACACACTTAAAGAAGATATAATTTTACAATTAATCGAAATACAAGAACAAATTTTTGTTATTTTTACAAAACCCATTTCTTCTAATAGATTTGAATACATTAAACAGAATCTTGGAATGATCAACATAAATTAATCATTAATATCTACTTCTTGTTTACTAATCTCCTTACATTACAATACTCTTTTTCATAAGGAGTTAACATATGTTTTTTTAAAACATTCTATTTTATAAAAACGATAGTTTTTCTAAAACTTTTATCATAATAAGTTTCCTGGAATCAGGTATTTTTATAAAAAAATTAGAGTAAGAATTCTCAAAATGAATCTTGGTCTTAAAAATTTTCATAAAAATTCTGGAATCAAAATTTCTTAATTTTTTTTTAAATTAAATTTATTGTAATAAATTTTTATTTCTGAAACTCTAATAATTAGTTTTCTCTTAAAGAAAATTTCAATTATTTTTATACTAAAAATATCATATTCATTCATTTTAAAAACTATAGTAATATATTAGTTTAAAAAAGTCAAGAAGAATAGGTTAATCATATCGATGGATCTTTCTACTTTGAAATATACACTTATATTCTTTTATTTTTTTCACTATCTCATTGTGCTACTCTTTTAATTATTGTTATTATTATACTATTAGTTTTATTTTTCTTAAAGTTTTAAAACTTTTTCTAATTGAATTCAGCCTCATTCTGATGAAAAATTTAAAAATCATAGAGAGTTCAAAATTCTTTAAATATTTCTTCATATCAACATCAACCATCAGATCAGAATACTTTCAATCTCAACCACTGATCATTTTATGAAATTTGAACCATCACCATTTATGCTTATATAAATGAGGGCCCCCTCCTACCCCATATTATTTTTTCCAGATATTTTCTCTTGACTTGCTGCACCATTCATATTTCCCAGTCTGATGGATTTAATTTATATAAGATCTCTGGTAACAGTTTTTGATATGATGGTGACAAATAAATATTGTGTAAAGTGGTTCATATTATGAGATAGGTTATTTTAAAGATCGTGGTATGAAAAGTATAATTCAACTATGAAGAAGATAATTTTTTTTCAATTTTGGGAGTACATTTGTGTTTAGAAACCATATAAGGAATTATATATATATTTTCTTGATGTAGTTCATGAATTATATTCTTATATTAAGTTTTTCAAGGAAGATGTAAAAGATAAAATTTATTTTATAATTTATATAAAGGGGTATAAGTTGTCCTATAATAAACCTACAAACTTGGTTGGAATATCTTCTAAGGGTGAAGGCTATTTCCCTTCACATAATATTCCAGATACTCTTGGTACGTTTGACAAGGAAAAATATGAGGAATATTTTTTTTCTATGTATGAAAAGGTTAGAAAATTTTCCCATCTCACTCTCAATAATTATGTAGTTTCTTTATGGATGCAAGGATTTTTAATACCGAGGAAGGGAGATTGAGATACTTTGAAAGTATCTAATGTTTTCTTATTAATTTATTTTAGTAAATATAAGGATGATATATCTTATTAAATTCATCTTCTCACTATTGATAACATCAAAACTGGATCAATAAAGTCAAGGATTATTATGTTCCCTGATTTTATAAGAAAGATAGTTATTTAATGTATAAATTTTTTCAAAGTTTCAAAAAATTTGTATCCAATGAGGGAAAAGATTTCATTTATCAATGAGGATATGATGAATAGGATGAGGATGGTATTTAATAGTAAATCAAAGAAGTTTACAGATAAAGATAATGCCACTGCTTTGGAATAAAAACCATTAAGGAAGTTAAAAAAAATTTAAAAGAAGAAGAAGAGGAATATAGAGACCTATCCTTTAAAGAAAAAAATGATAGTACCAGATGAAATTCCTGAAAAATGGATAAAAGATAAACCTGAAAAGAAGAAAGGGGATCCAGAGTTTGGAATTGAGTCCACTAAGGAAAAATATTTAAAAATTTGTGCTGTCAGAACTCTTGACGAAGATTCTAAAAATAAGAAACAAAAAAAAGTTTGAAAGAATCCGTATTAGGTGATTTTTTTGAAAGGAGTAGAAAGGGAATATGAGAAGTTTGTTCTAATAAATTCTCAGACCGATCAAATAAACTCAAAATCAGGGTATATTTTTGAATAAACATCAATTTTCCTAGATAAAATTCCTTCTGTCATAGACAAATGGAAATTAAAAGTGGTAGTTGAAAAATTGGCTCAAGTAGTCTAAGAAAAAGGATCACTACCATAACCTATTAGTATTGGAGTTCTCAAAACATCAAGACAGTTACATGATGATATTGATAAGGAAATTGATGAGGAAGTAGTTGGAGAAGGATAAGATAAAGAAGAAAATTAAGGAAAATAATGAGATGATAAAGAAGAAGAAGAAATATAATACAGAGAATTTGAAATAGAAATAAAAGAATAAGTGGATAATAAAGAAGAATAACATGATGATAATGAAGGGGAATATGATAATGAAGAAATTAAATCCAATAAGAAATCATTAGATTCATCATCATCATCATCATCAGACTTACCTTCCAAGGCCGAGAAATAGGATAAATCAGAAATATCTTAGGAGTAAGAATCATCTTTAGAAGGGGAAGAAAAATCATCATCTAAGAAAGAGGAATGAAATAAAATTTCAAAAACAAAAGTTAATGAAAAATTAGACACTAATGACGTGGATATTTTGGAATTTTTATATGACATGATAGTTTCTAAGGAAGGATATAAAGAAGTTTCAAATTTAGTTAAAAAGAAAGGAAAGGATGTGGAAGATGAACCAAATAGAACTAAACCTCCCCAACATGACCTCGAACAATCAGACTCAGTATGAACTATAGCTCATAAGGGATTTGAAAATATTTTTCATGTTCTAAGAAGGTTAGAAGAAACCATTACTTACTTTCTAAACCTTGAGCTTTAGTTCTAGATAATCTAAGACAGTCTTGATCAGAAATCAAAATCAGTCAAAGTTTTAATAGAGAAAGTAATTCATATTGAGAAATAATTTAATAATTTACAAGAAAGTTCTCACAGTGATAAAAATTTATGTAATAAAATTGTTAAATGGTATAACCAGGTTGATATATATATTAAAATGCATGATGAATAGTTTAATGAGATAAAGAATCTTTTGGTAGAGTTTTCAAGTTATTTCAATCAATTATCTTCACACATGGATGAAAGAGTTATGTTTGTGGAAGCGTTTCAAGATGACAATGATGAATGATTTGAATATGTGAATGTTTTGAAACAAAATATTATAAATATAGAGATATAGATGTCTAGAAATAAATAATATGAAAAAAATCTCATCATTTTAAGAGAATAAAACAAAGATTTTACTGATAAAGTTCATATTCAAGAAGAAAGAGTTGAAAATCTAGAGAAAGATCAACGAGAGTTCAAGAAGATGAAAGATTTTGTGAAAACATTGATGAAGAAAGATGTATTTTTATTCTTCTTTTGAACTCTCATTATACATGTTTTATAAAACATTTGAATGTTTGTTTATAAATGAATGACCTTTTCATCCAAATCCAATTTGTCTGAAGGTTTTTCCAATTCCAATTGGTGGCATGTTCTTTCATACAAATATTGATGACTAGTTAGTTAAAAATTGTTTTGTATATTGTTTTTATAACATTTCAAAAAACATTTGGATTCATTCCCCATTCAATTTTGAAAATCACAAAGGAGGATAATTTTATATAAAGGGGAGAAAGTATTATCAAAGGGAAAATTATTAATAAAGGTTGAGCTGTAATATAAAGGGAGATAATTTTATAATATTTTTTTATTAAGGGAGAGAATACAATCCTTAGGGGAAGATATTATACTAAGGTGGAGTTTATCATATTTAATATTGTACTCTCCATCTTATTCAGAAGATTTATAAACCCATGGGGATTTAAGGTTTAACTATTAACATTGAATATGATGTTCTTAAAAGAATACAGGGCTATATGTTTTTAAAGTTACTTTTCATTTATGTTTTGGGGTCTGTTCTTTCCCAAAAGGGGTAGGCTGTTGAGTTAGAAGTTCTACTTATTACTATTACATTTATTTAGTTTTTTAAATCCCAAACAATTACTTAAAACATGTTTGCTGACTTTTTATGTCCCAAGTGTTTTAGTATGTTTTTGTAAAAAACATTACTTTTTAAAATACTTAGGAAAATTTCTAATGTACTATGAAAATAAAATTTACATTCTTCATTGTGATTATTGTAATGAGTTTGTGTTTGATAAATCGAAGTCATCTTTATCAGACCAGAAGTTAGACTCTAGTCATGTCTGTTGCACTAAAAAAATTCTTAACAATTAGATTGATACTGGTATAAATATAATCATACTAATACTCATACGGATTATCATAATGAAAATTTTAAGGAGGTCTATTAGACTGACAAAAGTTTATAATCAGAATACAAAATATATTTTTCTAATGCAATGAAAACCTTTTTCACTATAATTGTGTTAATCAATAAGATGTTGGACATTTAGTTATGATGATCTGTCAAGCAACATCTATCCAAGAACGTTGCAACAAACCTAGAAATATGACCATTAGGATATTGCCTATAAATACTGAGTCATTTGAAGAGTTTGGAGCCAATTATTTTTTCTCTCAAGTTTTTTGAAGAATACGTAGCGTGAACTTATCATTCTTAGTCTTTTGTATTTCTTTAGAGTGTTGTTTTCTTAAATAATTCTTGTACGAGATGTTTTTTTAAGTAATTTTGAAAATTTATTCATGTTTGATAACTGTTACGATCGAGGGATTATGGGGATAAGAAGATGGATATTTTTATCCATCAGATTAAGAGCTTACGGTGATAATAATACATATCTGATCATTGTATCGAAGGATTCTCAGGATAGGAAGATATATCCAATATGATCATCATATTCAGGACTTTCCTGGTAAATAAATACAAACATTACTATAATTATAAAATAGTTGAAAACTTAGTTAGGGTTATTTAGTACCTTACTTTTAAGGTTAAAATATTTATTTTTTTACATATATTGTAAGTCATTATTATTATTATTACATAGATATTCTATTGCTTTTTACAAGTGTTTATTCCTCTGCATTTAATATAAAGTGAGTCATCCTTTTCAAATTTATATATTATTTTTTTATCTATACAAATCTAATTATGATAATAAAAATACTCTGATAAATCAGATCCATTGTGATTAAGATTTCCACTCTGATTTAATCAGACATATTGTGATTTTGATTCTGTGACCTTGTTAATTGGACTCATTCTAAGTCAAATAACCTTACATTAAGAGGATTGTGTATTTTTAGTTTAATTATTTTAAACTAAGTTTCTAAAACAAAAATTAACCCCAATTATAAGTATATCCATCTGAGCGGATCATAAAATCCCATAATAATAACTATATTTGGCAGTTTACCCAGGTTTTGAAAAATAACCTCACCCTAAAAAAGAAACCTGTTGATCCATAATATGGTGTAACTATGTTGGATTTCTTCATATGATAAAAACCTTCAAAATTCAATGCAAATACTAATATATTTGTGGTTGAGAAATGGATCAAGTCCCTAGAAAATAAATTTCTTACTTTAGTAAGTGGTGAAATGGACAAAGTTTTCATGGAGGTATATCATCTAAAGGGAGATACAAATCAATGGTGGTAACTAATTCAAAAAACTAAAGATGAATTAGATATAGAACACATGGAATATAAAAATTTTAAAGATATATTCTTTAAAAAATACTTTCCACATGATAAAATGGGTGAAATTTAAAGGAAATTCCTTAATATTAGATAGGAGGAGGAAAATGTTGCAAAGTATGAGGCTAAATTTACAAGGTTAGATAGACATGTTGTGAACTATGTACGTAGACCAAAAAATAAGATTAACTATTTATTTTATGGTATAAAGCTTATCCTTCAAAGGATGTTAATATCTCAGACATTTTCATCATGTGAGAATATAATATCAAGTTCCATTAAGACAAAAATGATTTTTTTAAGACTTATGTATTCAAAGTAAATTTGGAGAATAAGAGGTTAGTTTATAAGCATGGAAAGAAAATTATGTGAAGGGGGAAGACAATAATAGGAGAATTTCTTAAAAGTTATAATTTTTGAAAGAAACACTCCATGACTTTCTTGACGGGAATAAGAGTTTGTTTCAAGTGTGGAAAACATGATTTTTATACCTATGGTTGATTTTGAGTTAATAATTGGTATGTGTTGGCCCTTAATATATAATATAAGAATTTATTTCTGAGAGAAGGAAATTATTATTTTATAAGGGGTTATATAATTCCTTATTTTAAAAGGAGAGGCATCACCTCTCGAGTCTTTCATAGAGCCTCTTCCAGTAGCTCACCTTAATGAGATCATGGGATAAGAAGAAGAAAAAACACTATATATGGAAAGTAATGACATCCAAAGGATAAATGATGTGGACATTTTGAAAAATTTCATTGATTTATTTTTAGAAGAATTACCTGTCCATCCACCTGAGTGTGAAGTTAAGTTTTCCATTGAACTCATTCCCAATGTAATACCAATATCTAAAACTCCCTATAGAATAGAACTAGTGGAGTTTGTAGTCTTTAAGAAAGAACTAAAACAGTTGTGTTATAAGAGATTTATTTTGGATTTGGTTCCCTAGATTAAAATTTTATGTACTTTATGATAACCTTCATTTATAGTTTTGAATATTAATAAATTCCTTATCACATCATGATTGTTCTTCTGCATAACATAGTATGTGATAATATACTATGAGTAGATATTGCACTAAAAGGTCATAACAGTTTTCTACCATGATTAGAACCTATAATTATCATGAAATTATTCTTAAATATATGTTCTATAGTCAAATGATATCATTTTAGGGACAAAAATCTTAATGCTCTGAAAATTTAAAGTAGGAACATTGTATTTAATAGTGTGTATGGAACACAACACCAAACACATAAGGGAATATAATTTCCGAAGAATTTATAATATATTTACTATTTTAAATAAATTCAATATATTTTATAGCTTGAAATGCACACGACAATGAGTTATCATAAATCACATGCAACAATGAGTTTTTTGGATGTCTTGTGTTACACACAAGACTGAGTTTTACAAAGAAGCAATATATTATTAAAATATTATTATTTAATATAACAAGATATAACCTAGACATTAAATTAGCATTTTTGAACAAGATTAACTAACTTATGAAAATATATGTTTTATACCAATATAAAATGAATTCATTTGTTACAAATTAATTAGAAATGAAAATAAGAACCTATTGAATATAAAAGGAATATTTTTATAGAAAACTATTTTTATGATCACAAAACTGTTTTATCCTAAAAAAATAAATTAATTAAATTAAGTGAATGATATTAATTTAATATATATGTTATATATTCAGTAAAATATTTTTGATATTCATCCAATATATTTTATAGAAATAAGATAAGAACAAACCCAATTTTAAAAATAAAATACTATATTTTTATTAAGGCACTTTTACCACCTTTTAATAGAGAACATATTGTAAATCCATTTTTTGGAACTTTTATAAATATTATAAGTAAAAAAAACTTAATATTTGAAATAAAAACATAAAAATTTGGTTAGGGTGAATTTTTGGTATTTTTCTATTAAGTTTCATTTTTAATGAATAATGAGAAATACTGAATTTTAATTCAAAAATGATTTTTCATATAATTTATCTAAAAGATTAAATTATATTTCTAATTGGGTTTGAAGTTTAATTATATAATTTATTTATCAATTAATCTAATTTAGGTCATTATAATCAATTTCACTTTGAAATTTAATGTAAAAATATAGCAAACTTTTGGACATTTTTACTTTAAAAACCCGCATTGTAGTCCCATCTATGGGACTAAATTTAAATTAATTTATACCACTTATATGATAGGAATTTAAAAAAATGGATTTCATATTTTTAATTGTAATAATTTATAATTTATAATATGTTCAAATTATTTTTTTCCAAAAACATTAGTGAAAGTAATTAAAATTAATTACAATGATTAAGGAAAAATTAAGCTTAATAAGGGAAAAACCTTAATATTAAGGGCCCAAATGACCTAGAAACATGTACCAGAGAAATTTTATGGACATATTTCAACCTTATACTCTATTTTATTGACTTTTTACCATTATTGGATCCACTTTCAATAGAAAAAACGTTGGTGTAATTCCCTTTCAAAAAATTTACAAGAGTGACACTCCTCCGCCACTATAAAAAGGCCTCCTCTCCTTCCACTTCCTCCCACCTCTCAAGACACTTATCATCGACCAAGATCTACCCAAATAGATCCTAAAAATACCTCCCCTAAATCTATAAGCCCCACCTTGTTCAAAAATCCATCCAAGTAATCCCTTTTGTTCAAACCAAAAGGAGTTACCCGATTAAGAGGAAACATCTTTCCTTAAGCTCTTTAGTTTTATTTCCATTATCCACCCCATAAACTCTTCTTATTCCATGATTATATAACAAAACCAGTATCCTAAATATACTATGTTGTTTTTATGCTAATGTTTCTACCTACACTCTCACAAACATACACCTAATGGGTAATGAACATACTATTTATGTGTATGATGAACTACCACCTCATGAAATGATGATTGTTAATTTTACTTTAACAACTCTCATGGTTGAGAATTTGTAATGTCCCAGTCCTAGAAGCCACATAGAGGTTCCTCATACCTGGTTGGTCACATGGCCTTAAGCGCATTTCACCGAACTCCAGAGGCTGCCGACTAGCAGACATCCCTGTTCTAGAAGCCACCTAGAGGCGCCCCATACCTGGTTGGTCACATGGCCTCAAGTGAATTTTACCAAATGCCAGAGGCTGCTGACTAGATGTGAGGGCCTTGGGTGTGAAAGTGGGGAAACTATGTCCTCATTTATAGAGTACACAGTGGAAGTAAATCAATAGCAATAGCGGAAGCAGCAAAAGTACCATAACAAAAGTAAACAGTGGAAGACTGATAGAATAAACTGGAGAACATATATAAAATGATGTGTGATACATATGTCTAAGAAAGTAGCGAAAAAAAGCACAATTATAAAATACTATACTAAACCAAGTATAAAAAAACAGTAATCAGCTCCACCGCATCGCAAGCCTAAACTTGGTCCCGTGCTCTCCAGCTCCATAGCATGTCATGTACCTGAAGTTGAAGGGCACTTGCCCTTGTCTATACCTGAAACAATATAAACTATTTGGGCCCAAAAGCATGGACCAAATAGGGTGTGAGACTAAATATCATTAGGAAACCACCAAGAGAACTGTTCCTAATAGTCAATGAGTATAAGGCACGTAAAAGTACAGGAAATATTAAACAGGAATGTACTCAACAGTAAACAATCCACGATTTCAATATCAAGAAACAACTAACCAAGAAGATAAACAAAAACAGGTAACCCTCTGGGAAGTACCCACAACCTTTCCCCTCTGGTCCTACCTAACATGTACAAGCAACCCTCTGGGTAGTACACTCAGTCTAAACCCTCTGGTTTAGCTTAAGCATAGACTCACTGAGGAAAGACTCGCCGTCAATTCCCCCTATAGTCTCATGTCATAACTAAAGGTGCTCTAGGGAAGCACTTACATCACATTCCATTTGTGGCCTATGTCGAGTAACTAGAGACTCTCTGAGGAAGCACTCAACGTCAATTCCCCCTATGGTCTCTCATAGTAAGTAAAATAGACACTCTGGAGAAGCCCTCAATGTCCATTCTCCCTATGGTCTATACACCAGGTTCTCACGGCCCTATGTAAGTCAAGCAAGTGTAGAAGCACGTATCATCCAAGATAAACCTCCAGAACTACTTGGATAGAATTATACAGCATGACAGCATAACAAAACAACAATCACACCATCCTACAATACTGGGCATGGGGAGGAAAATAGTAGCCTAACATGCAAACTGGACCCAAATGTCAAAACAAGAAAAACATGCCTGGGTAACACATCCAAAGAACAACAATTCACCCTATTCATAGTAAAATATCATCTAATCAAGAATACAATCATGGAAGACAAACAATAGGGCTACAACAGAAGACGTGAAATACCCCGTTCATGGGTATTGGAAAAATTTGCACATGAAACTCAAAGTATTTCAATAGAAAGGCACAAACCACCTACCTTGGCATTGGGAGATCAATATACTTGAACCTCGAGGCTTGAATCGCCTTATAACTCCATAGATCTATGAAAAAATATATAATTTTCAACCCACGATAACTCACGAAATAGGAGAAATTAGAAGATGATGCTCTAGGAAAAGAGAGAACTCACCGATGCAATTATAACGCAACCGACAGTGTTTGATTCAGAGGAAGGATGCTCACTCAGGGGTTCGTCGAATATCCATGGCCGTACGGAGCTCTTAGTCAAACAATACCTATAATGAGAGCATTCTAGCGATTAGATGCGACCCCAGTGCATTTAATGAAAAAAAGAAAGTACACAGTGTGTAATTTTGAAGTACATGGTGTGTACTCACCGTTTCCATACTCCTCTTTAGGCGGCCTTGTAGACCCCAAAAAACGTGTCCCCAAAATTTTCCAAATGCCTCCATACATGATCCAAGATCGTATTCAATTTTTCATGCTTTGATTTGGTAGGTCATAGGGCCCGAACGGAGTTACGAATTAGGATTTATGGACGTTTGAAGTTTGGCTGGAAATCTGGTTCACGAAGCCCATTCGTGAAGCCCCCTCCGTGATCGCAGAGCGCCGCCGCGAAGCAATGAGGCAGGAAGCTCCGCGAACCTGTTTGACGTTCACGATGTGCCGCGAAGACCCACCGCGAAGCTCCAGAGGCGGTAACTCTCCGCGAATGCATTTGACGTTCGTGACCCCGCCGTGAAGCTCCGGAGGCGGTACCTCCCTGCGAAAGAATTTGACGTTCGCGGGCGCGCCGCTAAGCACCTGAGGTGGTGCAGGAGTTCTGCTTCGCGGAGCCCCTGCCAATAAATACCCAGCTCACCCCCCTTCTCAAAAAGGACGGCCACACCCACTTCGCCCCTTGGGCGGCCGAGCGGAGCTCCGCATTGCGGCTCCGCGAGGCCATGCTCCGCGATGCTGCTCTGCGAGTCCATACTCTGTGAGGCCATGCTCCGCGAGCCAATGCTCCGCGATGCTTCTCCGCAAGACCAAGCTTAGTGAGACCCCTTTGATCCACGAGACCATACTCCGCGAGAGCCCTTTGCTCCGCAAGACCCCTTTGCTCTACGAGACCAAGCTCCGCGAGACCCCTTTGCTCTGCGAGACCCCTTTGCTCCACGAGAGACCATTGCTCCGCGAGGCCATGCTCTGCGAAGCTACTTTGCGAAGACCTCTCCTTCGCGAGGATCCTAACTTCGCGCCCACCGGTCCATACCTCGGGGGCGCAACCCCCGCACCCCCGCTCGGGGTCAGTGCCGGGCTGCGCTCCCGGCCCTCCAGGCCGGTCCCTTCGCTACCGTCACAGACCCCCATGAAAAATAGAGAGTCGCACCGCGAACTTTTCGGTCTGGGATGCCGGGATTTTCCATTGAACCCTTATGCGCTCCCTCCTTCAACCTATAGAATACCATGATTTGATACACTCCTCCACACACCATGAAACACCTTGGGTTGATGTATTCCTCTTGGTTTGTTTCCTATGTCGTGAGTTGAGGTTCTCATCATCAATTCCTCGAGTGCCTTGAGTCGAACCATTCCTCAGGCAACTCCTCCAAACCCAATCACTTGGCTCCTATGCTAGGTTGAACCAGAAAGGGCCGCCCTTGCATAAGTCCCAACACCAACCATTTCTAGGCACCTTCTGCCTAATAGTCCTATCTACAAGACTATAAACTGTAGTACTCCCTATCTAACAAACGATAGGATGCCTCTCGCCCTATACGAGAGATGCGTCATGCTCCAAGCCTGAGAGGCCAATAGTCCTATCTACATGACTATAAACTGTAACACTCCCTATCTAACAAATGATAGGATGCCTCTTGCCCTATATGAGAGATGCCTTATGCTCCTAGCATGAGATGCCAATAGTCCTTTCTATATGACTCTAAACCGTAGTAATCCTTATGTTCCAAACATAGGATGCCTCCTGCCCTATACGAGAGATGCCTTATGCTCCAAGCATGAGATGCCAATAGTCCTACCTACATGAATCTAAACTGTAGTATTCTCCCTATCTAAAAAATGATAGGATGCCCCTTGCTCCAAGCAAGAGATGCCTTATGCTCCAATCATGAGATGCTAACAGTCCTTTCTACATGACTCTAAACTGTAGTAATCCCTATGTTACATACATAGGATGCCTCTTGCCCTATACGAGAGATGCCTTATGCTCCTAGTATAAGAAGCCAACAGTCCTACCTGCAAGACTCTAAACTGTAGTGATCACCCTATGTTCCAATCATAGGATGCCTTGTGCACTAAAAAAGAGATGCCTTATGATCCCAGCATAAGACGCCTAGTGCCATGATTACAGTGGCATGATTCCAATGCCCCTTGGAATTATCCCTCTTGTGCACCAGTGCATAAGTGAAGGCCTCAACTCACCAGTGAGTTGGGATGCCCTCATGGCCTGACATGAGGAAGACATTATGGGCAGCTTCTTGCGTAAGCCCCATTCACCAGTGTCGCTCCATAGTGGCACCCGGGCAGCTTCCTTGTGTAAGCTCCATTCACCATTTCCGCTCCTTAGCGACACTCGTGAAGCTTCCTTGCGTAAGACCCATTCACCATTGTCGCTCCTTAGCGGCACCCGGGTAGCTTCCTAGGGTAAGCCTCATTCACCATTGCCACTCCATAGCGGCACCCGGGCAACTTCCTCGCGTAAGCCCCATCCACTGTTGTGATCCCAATCAACGGTAAGACGTTGTGACCCTATGCAGCGGTAAGACGTTGACATCCTTATTCATCGATAAGCTGTTGTGACCCAATCTAGCGGTAATCCGTTGTGACCCCACTTAGCGGTAAGCCGTTCACATCCTTATTCATCGGTAAGCCGTTGACACCCATTCCAGCGGTAAGCCGTTGCAATCCTATCCAGTGGTAAGCCATTGTGATCCTATCCAACGGTAAGCTGTTGCAACCCCATGCAGCGGCAAGCCGTTGAAATCCTCATCCAGTGGTAAGCCGTTGCGACCTCATCCAACGGTAAGCCATTATGACCCAATCCAGCGGTAAGCCATTGAAAACCCCAATCGACGGTATGCCATCATCAGAAGAACTACGTGGACTTTGTTCCCTTCCACGGGGATACGTAGGAATCCTCTTCAAGGCTCAAGCCCGAAACTATCATCATACTTTTCTCTGGGCCTCCATCCTGGAGTAAGTCCCAGCACCATGGGCCGCCTAACGCATAAGCCCCTCTTCACTTCTCACGGATGCATCCTTCGCGACGTGTTTGTCAGGTCCTTGCAACCTCTTGTTTCTCACACTGAGCATGACTCACGTGGGCTTAGAGTGAGCACCGACCCTGACCCCTACCTTTAGATAACTACGAGGTATTTGATCCATGTCAAGGCATGGTACGTAGGAAGCCTCATAGAGGTTCAAGCCACATTACTCGGTCATTCATTCACGTCGAGTTTCGACCTCACCCAGCATGACGTTAAACTGCACGCCCCATCCCGCATGACGTTAAACTGTATACCCTTGTCCAGCATGATGTTAAAATGTATGCCCTCGTACATCATGACGTTAAACTGTATGCCCCTCTATCCCGCATGACATTAAACCGCACACCCATTTGAACTACGAGGTCTTTGATCCATGTCAAGGAATGGTACGTAGGAAGCCTCCACGAGGTTCAAGCCCACCCATCATCATTCACGTCGGTTCACCCCCGTCCCGCATGAAGTTAAACTGTATTCCACTATTTGAACTACGAGGACTTTGATCCATGTCAAGGCATGGTACGTAGGAAGCCTCCCTGAGGTTCAAGCCCAACAATCATTGGCCCAGACCGTCTCCTTGTCGGTGTGCCAATCCCCCCCCCCCCATTTTCAACCGAACTACGAGGACATTGATCCATGTCAAGGCATGGTACATAGGAATCCTCCCAGAGGTTCAAGCCCATCTCCCATCGGACCAAGGTCCCTCATTTACGTCGGTTCACCGACACCCAAGTCCCGTCGTTTCATGTCAGGGTTCACTACCGTCCCGCATGACGTTAAACTGTATTCCGTCAATACTTTGAACTATGAGGACTTTGATCCATGTCAAGGCATGGTACGTAGGAAACCTTCCCAAGGTTCAATCCCACCACTAGTGGACCCCCGGATTCACTTTCACGTCGGTTCACCGATGACACCCCTTGAACTACGAGGTCTTTGATCCATGTCAAGGCATGGTACGTAGGAAGCCTCCCCGAGGTTCGAGCCCATCTCTCATTGGACCAAGGTCCACCTTCACGTCGGTTAGCTGACGATGCCCATCGGACCAAGGTCCACCTTCAGGTCGGTTAGCTGACGATGCCCATCGGACCAAGGTCCACCTTCACGTTGGTTCGCTGACGCATCGGACCAAGGTCCACATTTACGTTGGTTCGCTGAAGACATACATCAGGCGAAGGTCCACCTTCACGTCGGTTCACCGGCACCATCCCGAACTACGCGGACTTTGATTCCCTGCCACGGGGATACGTAGGAAGCCTCTTCAAGGCTCAAGCCTAACTTCACTGTCGCCTCTACGATGGTCCCATTTCATTCCCCCTACACTTCATTCATCCATCCATCACCCATCCTGATTCTCACCCGGGCCGCCACATCCCGGTGGGATCATGCCATCCACCTCCTCGCTACTCCTAGCGGCGCATGGGCCACTTTCCACGTGTAAGCCCCAGCATATCTCCGGGTTGTTGTCCTCTATGTACACCCCGATTCAACACCCTTTCGAACTACGTGGGTTTTGATCCCTGTCCTCTTCATAGGGTACGTAGGAAACCTCCAAGAGGTTCAATCCCAACCAATGGTAATGTACCCCATCCTGGGGTGCACTTCCCCTGATCCGCCCTCAGTGGTGTTCAGATCAGCCATTACGGTGTGACATCTCCCCTCTAGGGAGTGCACCACCTCGGATCCATCCTCATTGGGCGTTCTGATCCATCCATCTTCCAAGTGTTCTCTCCTCAGAATATACCAATCTGATCTATATCTATGGGACGTTCTTATCACCCTCATTTCGCCTCCGCAAGACGTTAAACTCGCGGCCTACCTCGTGATGAACATGAGATGCTTGAGGAAAACCTCGGATGACACGCCTTTGGTGTAACCGTCTGTGCTAGACGTTAATCTTGCAACATACCCTGTGTTAAACAAGGGAAGCTGAGGAAAACCTTAGATACATTCCTCGGGTTCTGCACCCTTGAGATGCCCTCTTATGAGGAAGAATACAGGTTCCCCTATGTCCACGCACCCAGAGATTCCCCGACATACCTGATTTTGCCGTCTACTCTGACCGAAGGTTTCTACCATGTCAAGACCCTATGGAAAGTCTTGACGGAAGTAGTGTAATTAACCGGCGTCCATGAAGATATGGCACCGGGAATGAGATTCACAGACAACGTATTAAATCTATGAGGGAGACTCGGACTAGGTGATGAGTTCTAAGGAGGAATCCACAGAAGGAAGAATCGACATCCCATCATCCCATTTCGATCAAGGAGAAAACGTCCCTGAACAAGGAGCGAATGCCGCCCGCCTTTGGAAAGCGGGAATGCGGGGCCACAAGTAGCGCGTCCTCCACGGAAGGATGCGCGCGCACTGATGAAAGCGTCGAAAATAGGCCTCTAGGTCACCCCCACCAGGCCATGTGCATGGACGCTACACGGCCAGCACACGACTACCCGTGGTAACTGAGTACACGGAGTGTACTTAGAAAGTAGATGACGTGTACTTCGAAAATTCCAGAAAAACCTATTTTACTCAAAATAGACAAGAAAAGGAAAACATAGATGAAAAGAAGGTCTGGGTTCTTAGGAAATTCCCCCCTTAAAGAAATTTGTCCCCGAATTTCCCTAGCATGGCGTAGAAGAAGAAACCTTGAACAACTTCGGCCACTACAGTCATACATCAGCCTTCGTCTCCCAAGTCTCATCCTGTACTCACCCATGATTCCATAAAACTCGTACCAGAGGAACAGACCGACCACAAAGAACCTTTTTACTGTGATCGACAATCCGGATAGGATGCTCCTTGAAATATGCATCCACTTCTAACTCAACCTCATCGGGTTGGACAACATGAGACAGGTCAGAAAAGTAACGTCGAAGATGAGAAATGTGGAAAACGTCATGCATAACTTGGTACCTATAAGGTAACTGCAAAAAATAAGAAATCGGCCCAACTCTCTCGAACACCTCAAACGTCCTGACATACCTCGATGAAAGCTTACCCTATCTCTTGATTCTCTTGTGTCCCAACCTCGGTGTGACAGGTAGAAAAACCTGATCCCTGACCTCATACTCTAGAGGTCGTCTCCACTAATCATCATAAGACTTTTGATGTGACTGTGCAATATCCATCCTCCTACGAATCAACTCTATCTTCTCTGTGGTCTCCTGAACAATATGAGGTCCCAAAATAGCTGCCTCTCCTGCCTCTAGCCAACATAAGGGTGATCGGAATGGCCTACCATACAAATCCTCATAAGGTGCCATCTGAATAGTTTCTCAAAAACTATTATTGGAGGAAAAATCCACAAGAGGTATGTACTTATACCAAGAACCTACAAAATCTAGGATGCATGCTCGGAGCATGTCCTTAAGCACCTGAATCTTATGCTCAGGCTGGATATCTGTTTGAGGGTGCTAGGCTGTACTCAAAAGTACCTATGTACCAAAAGCTTTTTGTATCCCCTTCCAGACCTGAGAAGTAAAACGTGCATCCCTATCTGAAACGATGGAGTGTGGAACTCCATGTAGAGGTTCAATATCACAGATGTACAACCGTCCCAGCTCACCAACACTGAAGATCTCCTTGATCGATAAGAAGTGAGAGACCTTCGTAAGTTTATAAATTACCACCCATACTGCATCATTCCCTTGAGGCAACCTCGGAAACCCTATTACGAAATCCATCGTGACATCATTCCACTTCCACTCAGGAATGGGTAACTGCTGCAAAAACCCTGCTGGTCACTGATGCTTCACTTTCATCTGCTGACAGGTGGAACACTTCATGACAAAACCAGAAACATCTCTCTTCATACCTGTCCACCAATACTGGTGGTGTAAATCACGATACATTTTCGTGACACCAGGATGAACTTCCCAAACTGAGGAATGAAAGTCCTGAATCAGCTCCTCACATATGTCTGCTGGCACCCATACACGCCCCTAGAAACATAAGATCTCATCCCCGCCTATGGTCCATCTAGGAATAGGGTCCTCTTTTAACACACTCTCCCATAGGACATGACCTTCTGAATCTGATAGCTACCTCATTCTCACTCGATCAAGAAGAGTAGAGGTAACAACTACAAAAGATAGAAACATCTTCCCCTGTCTGTTGTGCACCTCCAAATGCATCTCTGAGAACAGAGTTATAAGCTGCCACTCACCACTGGCCTCCTGAACTGATTATATCTTAGTCCTCCTACTCAACGCATCATCCACTACGTTTCCTT
Source organism: Viscum album (assembly GCA_963277665.1). Classification (NCBI taxonomy): domain Eukaryota; kingdom Viridiplantae; phylum Streptophyta; class Magnoliopsida; order Santalales; family Viscaceae; genus Viscum; species Viscum album. The sequence continues at coordinate 1,849,633,263 of OY728163.1, read as the reverse complement.
TCCCAGGCGTGTAGGCAAGCTCGAAGTCAAAGGACTGAAGGTACTCAACCCACCTTCGCTGTCTCAAATTCAGATCACACTGAGTGAAAATGCACTTGAGACTTTTTGGTCGGTGAAAACCACAAAATGCTCACCAAGAAGATAATATCTCCAATAGCGTAAAGCATGAACAACTACCGCCAACTCGAGATCATGCGTTGGGTAGTTCCTTTCATGTGGCCTCAACTACCGAGACCTATACGCAACGACTCCTTCTCCCTGCATAAGCAAAACTCCTAGATCGATACCTGAAGAATCACAATAAATAGTATAGCTCTTTCCTGGCTCTGGAAAGACTAGAATCAGAGCTGAAGTCAACCTCCCTTTCTGCTCCTGAAAGGATGACTCACAAGAATATTACCAAAAGAACATCGCACCCTTCTAATTCTAACCCGTCAACAGTGCTGCTAAGCATGAAAAGTCCTGTATGAAATGTATGTAGTATCCAGCCATCCCTAGAAAACTCCGCACCTCAAAGACGTTCTTCAGCTGCTCCCAAGAAAATAATGTTCTCACTTTCTCTAGGTCTACTAATACTCCTACCTCTAAGATAACATGACCCAAAAAGTGAATCTAATCCATCCAAAAGTGGAATTTTGAGAGCTTGGAATATAATCAATGCTCTCTCAGTGTACTCAGAACGATCTCAAGATGGGTAGCATGGTCGTGTTGAGTGTGAGAGTACACCGAGATATCATCCATGAAAACAACCATGAAGGAATCCAAGTATGGATGGAACACTCAGTTAATCAGTTCCATGAAAACTGTAGGTGTATTCGTGAGACCAAATGACATAACCATATACGCGTATAGACCATAACTACTCTGGAAGGCTGTAAGAGGTACATCAGATGTCCTAACATGAAATTTATGGTAATCGGACCTCAAGTCAATCTTCAAGAACACCCAGGCTCCTTGAAGCTGATCAAAGAGATCATCAATCCTAGGCAAGGGATATTGGTTGTTGATAGTCAACTGGTTCATCTTTTGATAATCCACACAAAGCCTGAGGGTATCATCCGCCTTCTTCACAAACAGGACAGGCGAATCCTAAGGACAAGTACTGGGTTGGATGAAACCCTTTTCATGCAACTCCTCCAACTGCTTCTTGAGCTCCTACAAATCTGGTGAAGCCATACTATAAGGAGGAATGGACACTAGTGCCTCCCCTGGAACAAGCTCAATAGAAAAGTATAACTCACACTCAAGAGGAAAACCTGAAAAGTCCTCTAGAAAGACATCTCTAAAATGATCCAACACTTGAGGAAAGTCTATATGTGAAGTCCCCTAGTCATCCAAATATAGACTAGTAATCTGGGATATAACTCCTCCCAACCCATGATGTTCTAGACCCGCTCTGCTCGCCTGGACATCCCACTCGCCCTTATGAAGAAAAGATCCACCCTCTGGTGATATGAAACTCACCCTACAGCGATAAAAGTTGACAACTTCCTGGAAGGGAACTGGCCAGTCCATTCTGAGAATGACATCATAGCCTGTCATCTCTAGGGAATAGAGATCCCATAAGAAGTGACACCCACCAACCTCTAGAGGTAACTCCTTGAACTGACATACACTAGCCGTTCTAGTCCCCAACAGAGTGTCTAGTGTCAAAATATCGGCATAAGAAAAGATGAAGAGCCAAAGGATCTCCACAAAAGCAAAAGATATAAAGCTATGGGAAGCCCCTGTATCGAAAAGAGATGAAGATAAAACTGAGGCAACTAGGATCGTACCTCGAACTATAGAGGATTCGGGATCTTTCTCCTGCTGGGTCTTCTCCACTGCAAAAGTCTAGCCTACTCCATGGCCCTATGACCCTACCTGACCACTCTGAGATGATCCACCCTACTATCGCTGAAAGACCAGTAACTGACCACCACAGCCATGACCTCCACCTCGACCTGAACGACCAGAAGAACTCCAGTTCTCAGACTGGTGAGAAATTGGTGGTGCTACTCCTGAACGCGGAGTCATAGAAGATCCCCTGTCACTAGCAGCTGGTGAGAAGATCTGACATAATCACTGAAGGTGACCCATCTTGCCACATGATTGGCACTCCACTAGGTCCTTCGGGTAATGTGGCCTCGTATGACCGCTCTTTTCGCACTGGTAGCACACCACCTGGCTACTAAAAGACGCGTCTCACCTCCTTGGATCACCACGTGAAGACTCTGTAGACGCCGGAAAAGTCCGTTGTTCCCAAACGAAGCTCCGGATGCGGAAAGCGAGGTCATATTTGGAGTCGGAAGAATGTTTCGGAGGGCCCGGAGGCCTTGCGCGGAATTTCAGAGGTCTGCGCGCAAAGATGATGATCCGCGCGCAAAACCCCCGGGATGCGCGCAACTCCCTTGCGCGCGGTGCCCGATTCTGCGCCCGCGAGGAGAATTCCGCGCTCGCGCCTTGGATTCCGCGCCCGGGGTTGCCTATAAATACTAGGCGACCCCCAACGTTTCAAGGGTTGCTGGAAGTCGAACGGTCTCCCGCGCGCGCAATTCAATCCCTTCCGCGCGCAATGCCGATCTTCAGGTAACCTCCTTTCTTTCGCGCAATCGAGCCTTGGGGTCCGCCTTCGCGCGCAATCCCCTTGGCTCATCTCCTTTGAATAAATTTCAACCCGAAGGCCTTTGCGCGCAACAGAAGCCTCTTGCGCGCAATTGCCCCCGGGTGCGCGCAATCCAACCCGATTGCGCGCACCCCCATCTTCAAAGTGGCCATTCGTTAGAGAATGAGCCGTTGCCCCCGCGCGCTACCCGAAGCCCGGTTCGCGCAATCCCAATCATCCGCGCGCGAAGCGCTGGCCCAATTGCGCGCCAGCCCGCCATTTTGCGCGCCGATCCACGGTTTTGCGCGCAAAGCTCCTCTTTTGCGCGCAATCCGCCAGGGTCGCCTCCCTTGACCCCCTTTGGGTACCCGCCTGCGTGGCGCCCGATGGTCTTCATCGCAGGTGCCCGCGTTGTGCGTCGTCTTTCCGTGCGGCCCCCCCTAGGCTCGCGCGAAGTGACACGGACCTACCGGCGGCTTTATCGTCCAGCATGACGCTAAACTGCACTACGTCCGAGCTACAAGACGTTAAACTGTTCAGCATTCGTCCTGCATGACGCTAAACTGCACCACGTCCTGCACGACGTTAAACTGTATACGTCCAGGCTGCACGACGTTAAACTGCCTAGCCCCCATCGTCCGCGCTGCAAGACGTTAAACTGCCAAGTGTTTCGTCCTCAACACACGACGTTAAACTGTACTTCGTCCGGCAAGACGTTAAACCGTCCGCTTCGTCCTCAACACACGACGTTAAACTGTACTTCGTCCGGCAAGACGTTAAACCGTCCGCATCGTCCGATCCCGTGCTCTACACGCAGGGTCTCCCCCGGTTTGGACGTGGCCCCCACCCGCTCGTCTCTGCAGGGATGTCGGGATTGTCCCGCTTTTGGGACGATTTAATGGGAGTGGCTTTTCCCTACGGGGGCAGGGTATTACAAACCCCTAGTTTCTCGTGGGAGGCTGCACATGTGTATCTCCATTGCGCCTCCCCACTGCCGAAGCCAGTAGAGGGTGTGACTGGGATCGAGGTGTCTTCTGCTTTCGGTCCAAGTCCCTTCCAACTGAGTTTTGCCGCATCCGGGCTGCCTCAAGTGCGTAAGTCCTGACAGAATGAACTACGTGGACTTTGATCCCTATCTTCTATACAGGGTACGTAGGAAGCCTCCCTGAGGTCCAAGCCCACCACCTGGTCGTCCCGGTCGTATTTACGTCGGTTCGTCCATCAGTGGACCCCTCCAGGGTTCACGCTTGCGTCGATTCACCTATGAATCCGCCCCTGTGGGAGACTGCCCGTGTGTATCTCCACTGTGCCTCCCCACAGCCCCTTTTCCCATTTCCCCTTTTATCGTCCAGCATGACGTGAAACTGTGATCCACCCGGCCGTTCCACCCCCCTCTGTGCGAGGTGGTTCGGTTCAATCCTCCGCCCGGCGGCCTAGACCTCTTCGTGAGTCGGCTTGCCGACGTCCAGCATGACATTAAACTGTATACCCGAACTACGCTGACTTTGATCCGTGCTAACGCGCGGTACGTAGGAAGCCCCTACGGGGTCTAAGCTCTTCACTCCATCATCCATCCTGATCCTTACCCGGGCCTCCACATCCCGGTGGGGTCATGCCACTTCACTCCACTCCACGTTACTTGGGAAGCCGCCCATGTGCTGGCCCCAGCGTCGGAGGTTCCCCGCAAGGGGTTCTGTCATCTGATCCACTTTTCGTGTTGATCGGTCCGACGCCGTCCCCGCTGGACGTTAAACTCGTGGCATACCCCGTGTTAAACATGGGAAGCTGAGGAAAACCTCAGGTGACACAGTTCCCCGCACCTAGTACGGGATGCCTCAGGCCATCATGCCTTCGAGAAGCCCTATTAGGGACGGAAGACAGACGTGCAGAGCCGCAGTGTTACGACACGCCGCCATCACCCAGAGCCACCCGGCCTTCTCACTGCAGGTTGCTGCCCCGCCCAGACTCCTTGGAGTGTCCGGGTGGAAGCAGCGTAATTAACCGGTGTCCATGAAGATATGGCGCCGGGAACGAGATTCACGAACATTCTTAAGTCTATGAGGGAGACCCGGATTAGGCGACGAGTTCCGAGGAGACGTCCAAGGAAGGAGGAGCCGACATCCCATCATCCCGGTTTCGATCAAGGAGCAGACGCCCCTGAATAAGGGACGAATGCCGCCCGCCCTTGGAAAGCGGGACTGCGGGACCACAAGCCGCGCGCCCATCCCCTCGGGTTGACGGGTGCACGCGCGAACGCGTCCTGGCGGAACAGCGTAACCCGACGCACATCCGCACCGAAACAGAAAAATGGTGAACCCGACGTGAATCTCTTCTCCTCGATACGAAGACCGATGACTTTCAGAGGTGTTGGAAGACCGGCATGTTGCCCGGCCAAGCATTCAGTCTTACCCGCCAGGGGCTGGGGAAGTGAAATCGGGCACTCCGTCTCGCAACGTCGAGGGCCTGGGTTCCCCCCACGGAAGGCGTCGTGGCGCTAATGGTTGGTTGTCGATTCCTTTTTCCTGTCAGTGTTAATGGGTCATTCTCCCTGCTTTCAGAAATCAGGTCGCCCGATCCAGCGCCCGATCGCCACCCGCCCACTGGCGCGGGGACAGGGGAAACACCGACGCGGCTACTCCGCGCGGTCCTACCCGTTCCACAGCCGTCCCAGCAGCCGCAATTGCGGGACGACCACGCCCTCTCTCCCCCTCGGAGGTCATCCAGAGAAGGGTGATCAACACCCTGGTGCGGAGATACGAGGAAGAGGGAGTCATCCCCACTAGGGAAATGGCTCGCCTAGACCTTGAGGAGGCTGCGCCTCGCCACCACCGCCGCCCCCGAGGGCCGCGCAGGGAGGCACCGCTGCCTACCTCGACGTCCAACCGCTTCGGGAGCTTATCCCCAGAGCGCTCTGACAGTTCCCTTCCCTACGCGGATGAGGTGGAAGAGGCCCGGGATCACCCTATCCGGGATTCGCTCCAGGGATCTACGGTAAGGACTCCCGCCAGGCCACGGCGACACCGCCGCCAGGCCTCTCCAGTCGAAGAGCGGGCTCTCCACCTGCCCGCGCCGCTCATTCCGACTCACCTGTCTCGACGCCAACGTCGGGCACGAGCGGAAGAGGATGCCCACCTTAGGGCTCTAGCAACAGCGGCCGCATTGGCCCAAGCCACTGCTGGCTCCAGTCGCCAGGCCTCTGCGCATCCTGAGCAGGGGAACTCCTATGCCCGACCTGGATCGAGGCCCCGACCGCCCCAAAGGTAGGTTGGGTTGACTCTCCCGGTTGCTGGCACTGGCAGTAGCCACCGCGGACCACCTCGCGGTAGCGCTATTCACCGGCAGGATCTACTCTGTGTGGCCGATCCAGGAGGCATGGGTCATCCCACCTTCCGATCCCGGCCCGGAGTCCTGCCCGGAATCATCTCTCCCCGCGTCCCCTTTGATATCTGTCCCGGTGCCCCTCGCACCTTGGTTCCCAGTCCTCTTGGCCCCAGCACCAGTGCGGCCGGAGGACGCCAGGACAGAGATCAGCCCTGCCCCGGAGAACCACCCAGGGGCAGGAAGGCAAGGCGTCGACGCCGAGGGAAGAATGTTACGGAATTCCGGGCAGAGATCCGACCGGTTCGCTTCTCTGATTCAGAGGCGGAGTACGATTCGGCGACAGAGCCCTTTCCCCAATCCCGCCAGTCAAGGGCAGGGGTAGGAATGCGGCACGTCAGCCTCGTGCTCCCCGAGAGCGAGATCGGTGTGATCCCCGCTTCTCTCCGAAGGTATATCCGGAGTAACGAGGGCCTGGTAGACCCCCAAGGATCAAGCTTGCGGTTGGTACCGGCCCCTCCGGAAGTGCCTTCCGCCTCGATCGGAGAAGCCGGAGACTTTTTCTGGGGATCGACGGTCGAACCACGATCTGGTGCACCCTCGGCGAGCACCGATGCTACGGCAGGATGTTCGCTCGCCGGCCCGTCCTATCGTGATGTGGTAGCCAGGGCACCGCCACCCTCAGAGGGCGGCCCGGGATATGGAGGCCAATCGGCCTGTTCGCCGTATTCACCGTCGGCCAGCCCGTCGGCCCGGCGGCCCGCCTCAGCACCACTACCAGTTCCCCGTCCGTTCCCAGCCATGGAAGAGGACCAAGGAGATCTGGGTCCCGAGTTTGAGTCGTGGAGCTTCTGGACCGTCCTTGAAGAGGGCCACTTCCCTGAGAAGTTTTGGCCAGTCGCAGGACCGGGCTTTGATGCACCCGAATCGCTCACCCCGGATGAGTTCGAATGCTTCTGCCGAACTCTCCGGGAGACTCGCTCCTGTCTTCACCGCCTACAAATGCCATACCCCGGGAGTCAAGCGCACCTGGAGGATATTGGTGAGCAGTGCCGTCAAATTGACCTGGCCATGCTCCCCGCGGTTCGGCACCCCGGGTCATTTGAGCGCTACGAGGCCCTCCAACAACGATGCGTTGAGTGCCTCCAAGTACTCCGCAAAGTTATCGAGGAAGCCACTCCCCACGTGTATATCTGTGGATGGGGGCAGTACGCTGCCCTACGCTTCAGTGTGATCCGCCGACAGCCCGATTCGCTGGGTGGCCCTGAGGGTATATCCCCAGGGACAGGAACGGTCAATATGGCAGACCTGTCGGGAGAGGGGAACGGCTTGGAACTTCTCGACGGGGGCTTCCCCCCCGAAGACAAGCCGTCGTCAGATCCATCGGTGAGAGTTACTCGTCATCAGAGGAACCTCCTGGGGCTCCCCGCACCCACTGAAGCACTGACGTTGAGCCGAAACGTCAGCAAAGGAAAAGAGCACAGCGAGGCTACAAAGCCCGCCGACCCATCTGCCTCCATGCGGAGGGCAGAGGAGGATCCCGAGAAGGCTACGCTACGTCAGCAGCTCGCCGAACAGAAGAGGCTGGTTGACCAGCTCCTCGCCGAGCGCGCTGCAGAACGGCGGCCTGACTACGGTGATCCCAGGCCAGGACAGCAGGGACCGGAACAACCACCCCTCGATGAGACTCTCCCGGGCAACCATGATTACGCCGTGTTCGCCGACAGGAGAGAGGCCATTGCCTATGGAAAGAGGGCGCGGTATGTTTCACCACACCCTCCCGAGCGGCGTGACTACCTGAGAGATCCCGCTCGGATTCCTCCCGCTGCCCCAAGGGCCGCTCCGCCCGCCATCCCACGAGCTGCCGAGTTCGACGACCCGGTCGACGACCCGATTGAAGGGCCATGCAATGCGCTCGTGGTTAGAGATCCTTTCCAGGACTGGAACCCATGTCCGGACGATCCGATGGCGGCACTCATTGCCCGCTTGGAAGCCTTGGAGACTCGTCAGGTGGCGATCCCACCGGACGGCAAGCCCTACCCAGCATGGGTGGCTGACATGCCGGCGCCTCCGGGATTCGGGAATCCCACTTTTGCCCCCTTCAACGGGACTGGAGATCCGCCACAGCATTTAGCCCACTTCAACTCGAGGTGCGGGCCTATGTTGGGGACTCCGGCGCAGCAAGAGGCCGCTAAGCTTCGCTGCTTTGTTCAGACACTGGAAGGGCCAGCATTTGTCTGGTACAGCCAGCTCCCCGTCGGGTCGGTAACCAGCTGGGAGGACCTCCGTAGACAGTTCCTCTACCAGTTCAGTTCCACGACACGGAAGACAAGTATCGCAGACCTCTTCAAGTGCAAGCAGAGGCCTGATGAGCGAGTCGCGGACTTCGTCGCCCGATGGAAGGGTCTCACGTATTCCCTTGACATGCCATTGACTCAGGAGCAGTTGCTGACAATGTGCGTCGGGAACGTCAAGACCGAGCTGGTCCCTTCCCTGATCACTCAGAATTACCCCGGAGGGTTCAGGGACTTCTCAGACAAAGCTCAACGTCTTGAGGAAGCCCTGCAACAGGCCAGCCAGGCACACCCGCTGCCTCCTATGATTCCTGCAAGGAGAGTCAGCAGGGTTGAGCCCTCTGCTGTCGCCCAGATAGAGGCCCCCAGGCCATTGGAGCTGCTGCCGGTGAGGCCAGCTCCACAGCCTCACAGGAATCCGCCTCCACGGGCTCAGTTCCCGGCCCAGCAGCGGCAGCCCCAGAACCGGCCGGCCCCTCCGCGTAATGTACCGCCACAACCCAGGCGAGATAATCAGGGTCCACCTCCTCGGCCGGCCCCTCCAGCCCCTCGTCAAGACCACGCTCCCAGGGGCCCGCGACACCTGACTTACTCATTTCATGAGGATCAGGTCCCCGGTTACTTCCGGAGCGCCCTGGAGCAGAGGATTGTGCGATTGCCTGAGTGTTGGAGGCCAGAGGAGGCACATCTTACGAATAACCCCCGCTACTTCCCCTACCATCGGGCTCTGGGGCACACCATCCAGCGGTGCTATGTGTTTAAGGATTGGCTCCAAGACCAGATTAACAACAATGTAATCAGGTTGGGCCCAGCTCCAGCACAAGTGGCGGGCGTGTTCGTGGGATCAGATGACGATAGTGGCAACGAGGACGAATGGCAGCTGGTCTCCGACCGCGGATCCCAGAAGTACAATAACTGGATGGCCCGCAAGACGACCATTCGCGCCCATGGAATCATCCGTGCACGCTTGAATCAGCCTGAGCCCCCAGAATCTACGGGTGCTGCTTCGGCATCGTCGTCCCAGCCTGCCTCTTCCAAGAGGAGCAAACGGCGGCAGCGCAAGAAGGAAGAGCGCGCCCCGCCGGTTCCGCCACTATCCCGCACTCTCGGCGATTTCATGCCCCCGGAGATGGGGGTCCCTCCTCGGATCCGCCCGGTGATGGATGATTCGTCCGATGAAGGTATTGGGTACGCTTCGGTTAATACCGTCGAGCTGGTAAATCCCTTTTCGGTTCCCGACGTTGAAGAACACCAGGTGGACCTCCCTAGTGTCCCCGGTCGTCGCCACCGTCGGAAGAACCGCAGCAGCAGGAGTCGCCGGGGCACAGCCGCTGGTGCCTCCAGCCAGGCCGTGCACGCCACTGAGACTAGGCAGCAGGCTCAAAACCGAGCTCAGCGCGCGCAGCCCCCCCATCCGGGGATGACGGATTCGCCTCCGCCACTGTTTGTGGTGTGGGACCAGGCAGAACCGCCTCAGCCGCGTCGCGACCAGCTCCGCCCTGCCACGAGTCCATCCCGGCCTCCTGACTCCAGTACGGTGACCATTTCCCGGACTGCGACCAGTGAACAGCGAGATGCGCCAAGTACCAGTCGGCCGCCGATCCAACCGGCAAGGTCCGTCATGCCACCAACCGCAGAGCAACCTCCTGCAACCAGGGGCTCGCGCTTGGCCAAAAAGTATGATGTCCTGAAGCACTTGGCCGACATCCCAGCAAGGCTCTCCATCCTTGAGGCTCTGCGCATGTCATATGAGATGCGCGAGGCACTCGCTGAAGCCCTGAAAAGCCCCCTCCAGTTTGAGACAGAGGTTGCGGCTGCAGAGGCCTTTCACGCCGAAACGATCGAGGACGCCGAATGTCAGGCAGTTATCTCGTTCTCTGGTAAGGATGAAGACCCTCCTATACAGGGACATATCCGTCCGCTGTATGTCACTGGCCAGTTCAATGGCCTTGAAGTCCGGCGCTGTCTTGTCGACACGGGGTCCGGGATTAACCTGATTCCAACTCGGACGCTCCAGAGATTGGGGTTGTCTGAGGATGAATTGATTCCCTCCGACCTCAGGATCCAGGGGTACGACCGCACCGAGCAAACCCCGGTCGACAAGATACGTTTGAAGACCCAGTTCGGTGACTTGGTTGCCAACACCGAATTCATGGTAGTCTCTCAGGACACTGCGTATAACGCATTGATGGGCAGGCCATGGCTTCACCTTCACGCGGCGGTTCCCTCGTCATACCACCAATGCCTCAAATACTCCCTTAATGGTCGAGTAGGCGTGATTCAAGGAGATGCCTCTCCTTTTGCCTCATGTGAAGCCCGCTATCTGGACGAGGACTATTACAAGAGCAAGGATAAGCAGATCCTGGCAGGTGAGGTTGAGCCTGTCGCTGTTGCAAGCGATCCCTGGGCAAGTCTGGATGACGCTTACGTCCTCCCGATTCACCGGTTGGACGTCGCCATGGTCTTGACGGTCCGCGGGTCTCCTGATGAGATGGCCGCGACCGCCCGTGCCAGCACCAGTGGCCCAGCAGGATCTGGTAGCCCCAGTGCAGTTTCCAACATAGTCTCTCCCGTGGACGATCCCTCCCCGAGCGGAGAGGATATGGAAGACGCACCCCCAGCCTTTGAGGAGGGCGTCCCCGCCACGGTCGATGAGTTAATACAGGTGAACCTTGGAACCGAGGCCGATCCAAGACCCACATTGGTTAGTGCCGCCATGCCCTCTAAGGAGCGGCAGCAGTACGTGGACTTTCTCAGGCAGCACCGTGATGTGTTCGCTTGGGGCTATGACGAGATGCCGGGGCTAGATCCTCAGGTAGCCGTCCACCGCCTTGGTCTCCCGGCGAACCATCGCGGGTTCAAGCAGCCTCCCAGGAAGATGCACCCATCCCACGGTGCCATGGTTGAGGCCGAAGTTGACAAGCTTATCAAAGCCAACTTCGTGAGGGAAGTTCAGTACCCCAAATGGCTGGCCAACATTGTGCCGGTCAGGAAGAAGAACGGGCAGATTAGAGTCTGCATCGACTTCCGCGATCTCAACTGCCACTGTCTGAAGGATGATTTTCCCCTTCCAGTGACAGAGCTGTTGGTTGATGCCACGGCAGGGTTCCAAGCCCTCTCCTTCATGGATGGATACTCCGGATACAACCAAATTCGGATGGCCCCTGAGGATGAGGAGTTCACTGCCTTCAGGGCCCCCCAAGGTACCTTTTGCTACCGGGTCATGCCTTTCGGCCTGAAGAATGCAGGTGCCACCTATCAACGGGCGATGCACCGCATATTCAAGCCAATCCTTGGCACACTGGTGGAATGCTACGTCGACGACTTGGTTGTCAAATCGCGCCAGCGTCAGGACCATCTCAAAGATCTTGAGAAAGTGTTCAGCTTCCTCCGGTCTCGATGCCTGAAGATGAACCCGTTGAAGTGTGCCTTTGGGGTCACCTCCGGAAAGTTCCTTGGATTTGTGGTAAGATACCGGGGTATTGAGATCGACCCAGAGAAAATCAGGGCGATTAGCCAGATGCCTCCCCCAGGTACCGTCCGGGAACTGCAAGGGTTCCAAGGCCACTTAGCCTATATACGCCGATTCATCGCGAATCTGGCCGGCAAGTGTAAGCCCTTTTCTCGGCTCATGAAGAAAGGTGCCACCTATGTATGGGATAAAGAGTGTCAGACCGCTTTCGAGGAAATCAAGCAGTACCTGCTTCAACCTCCGGTCCTGATGCCGCCCGTATCCGGAAAGCCGCTGGTCCTTTATGTGACCGCCCTGGAACGGTCCCTGGGTGCCCTTCTCGCCCAGAAGAACAACGAGGGAACAGAGAATTGCCTCTATTACCTCAGTCGCATGCTCCTCGATGCGGAAGTTAGGTATTCCCCCATCGAGAAGAGCTGCCTGGCGCTCGTATTTGCCGTACAGAAATTACGGCACTACTTGCAGCACCATGAGGTACAGTTGGTTTCTCGGGTAGACCCGTTGAAATATATCCTGAGCTGGCCTATGTTGACTGGCCGCCTAGCGCGGTGGGCTGTGATTCTCCAGTAGTTCGACATCAGGTATGTGTCTCAGAAGGCCATCAAAGGGCAAGCATTGGCAGACTTTCTGGCAGCTCACCCGACCTCCGCGGATCAGCCGCTGGATCTAGGCTTTCCTGATGAGGCCATTCTCTCGGTTGATCGAGCCGATCCATGCTGGCAGATGCACTTTGACGGTGCATCCCGGAGCCCCACCGGTAGAAGACTCGATAATCCTAAGCTCAACAGAGTGGGCTTGGGCATCGTCTTCATTACCCCGGAGCGAGCCGTGCTGCCATACTCTTTCCTGTTGTCAGAGGGCTGTACCAACAATGAGGCGGAATACCATGCCCTCATCACCGGCCTCGAGTTGGCTCTCGAGATCGACGTGCCCCGTCTGTGCGTGAAAGGGGACTCCGAGCTGGTCGTTAAGCAGATCAATGGCGACTACGTTGTCAGGAAGCCGGAACTTGTGCCATTGTTGGAGTGCACCCTCCTTCTGATGGCCCGGTTCCCTTCTCGGCCGGAAATTGTCCATGTTCCCCGGTCGCAGAACGGTCGAGCAGATGCTTTGGCCAGCCTCGCTGCGTCACTTGCGGAGCCTGAACAGGACAACCTGATCGTCCGCGTGACGCGCCGCAGGCTCATCGCTCCCGTTATCCCGGAAGAAGATCGCGGCCCGTTGGTAAGTAACCTCACCACGGTTGCCCCTATGCCCGGAGCCCCGAGTACCCCAGATATGACAGTCGGATCAGCCCCTGATTGGAGGACGCCTTTGGTTGAGTACCTCCAACATGGCATTCTTCCATCGGATCGGGCCGAGCGCGAGCGAGTTCGACGCCGCGCATCGCAGTTCGTCCTCCAGAGCAGTCCCGGCCTGGAGCAGATCCTCTACAAACGCGGATTTGATGGTGTTCTCCTCCGTTGCCTTCAGGGAGTTGAGATCCCACGAGTCATGCAAGAGGTTCATGCTGGTTCATGCGGCGCCCACCAGACTGGGCCGAAGCTGTCCCACCAGATTCGGAGGTTAGGATACTTCTGGCCCTCCATGATCCATGACTGCATCGAGTATGCCAGGAGGTGCCATGCGTGCCAGGTTCATGCGAACTTTGTGCATCGGCCGCCGGAGCCTCTCCATACCACAAGGTATTCCTGGACCTTTGCAGTCTGGGGACTGGACGTTGTGGGACCTTACCCGCCGGCGACAGCTCGCCAGTGCCGGTTCATTCTGACCGCCACGGACTTCTTCTCCAAATGGGCAGAAGCGATTCCGCTCAGAGAGGTCAAATCCTGTTCGATCTCTAACTTCGTGACCTCCAACATCATCTATCGATTTGGAGTGCCTCACGCTATCCTCACGGATAACGGAACCAATTTCCGAGCAGCCGAGTTGAAGAAGTTGTACGCCAAGTATAACATTCGCTCGAACCATACATCTCGCTATCATGCGCAGGCGAATGGACAGATCGAGGCGTTCAACAAAACCCTCTCTAACATTCTGCAAAAGATGGTTGGTCAGAACAAGAAGAGTTGGCCGGACAAGCTCCCCAACGCCCTCTGGGCTTATCGGACGACGACTCGCAATTCCACCCAGATGACCCCTTATTCCCTGGTGTATGGAGCTGAGGCCGTCCTGCCCATCGAGATCCAGTTGCCGTCCTTGCGCACTGCGGTCTACGACCAGCAAGCGCCGGACAGAGTTGCTGAAGCCCGTCTAGTCGAGTTGGAAGCACTGGATGAGAATAGACTTCGCGCTTTGCACAACTTGGAGAGGCATCAAAGCAGAATGGCTCGAGCTTTCAATAAGAAGGTTCGCCTCCGCTCCTTCCTGCAGGGTGATCTAGTGCTAGCCCTAAGAGCACCGATGATCCCCGGCAGGAAGCCACCCAAGTTGGAGCCCAAGTGGGAGGGACCTTTTGTTGTCCACAAGGTCTATCCCAATGGCGCGTACTCCCTAGCGACTATGGATGGTGAGCGTGTCACTCCTCCCACCAACGCTAGGTTCCTCAAGCAATACTTTGCCTGAGTGTTCAGACGTCCAGCATGACGTTAAACTGCACATTTGTCCAGCATGACGTTAAACTGCACAGTCGTCCCGCATGACGCTAAACTGCACTTCGTCCTGCATGACGTTAAACTGCACCACGTCCTGCACGACGTTAAACTGCATTCGTCCAGGCTACAAGATGTTAAACTGTTCAGCATTCGTCCAGGCTACAAGACGTTAAACTGTTCATCATTCGTCCGCACTGCAAGACGTTAAACTGCCAAGTGTTTCGTCCTGCATGACGCTAAACTGCACTACGTCCGAGCTACAAGACGTTAAACTGTTCAGCATTTGTCCTGCATGACGTTAAACTGCCTCTCAAGAACTACGTGCGGCTTGATTCCCATCCTTATGGGATACGTAGGACCGCCTGAACCTTCATGTTTCAGGCCCAGCCCCATCCTTCGGGAATTTCCATCCCATCTCGGGCCCTTGGCCCAGTTGCCCCCGGGTGTGCGGCGTATGGTGTGAGCGCGGGGCTATGCCCTCATTCACGTCGGTTTGCTCGTCACGCTGTACGCCCCCCCCCCCCCACGTTTGGGGATGCCTTCTGCTCCCCCCTTCCTTTTTTCTCTCTCATCGTCCTGCATGACATTAAACTGCCTCTCAAAGAACTACGTATGGCTTGATTCCCATCCTTATGGGATACGTAGGACCGCCTGGACATTCATGTTTCAGGCCCAGCCCCATTTCCCGGGAATCTCTATCCCGCGTTGGGCCTCTGGCCCCAGTTCCCCTCCTTTTTGTGCGAGGCGTATCGCGTGAGCGGGGGATTATGTCCTCATTCACGTCGGTCTACTGGCCACGACGTACGCCTCCCCCGTGTGTGGGACTACCTCACACCCCTCATCGTCCTGCATGACGTTAAACTGCCTCTCAAGAACTACGTGCGGCTTGATTCCCATCCTTATGGGATACGTAGGACCGCCTGAACGCTTTTGTTTCAGGTCCAGCCCCGTTTCTTGGTTGATCACGGGGATCTACCCTCTTTTGGTTGCTCTCAGGGTGAGTCCTCTGACCCTTCCCGGTGACCCGTTAACATGTTTTGGGTACTTCGGTCTATGACTCGTAGTGTCAGATTCAATCCCGACAAGTCCTGTGTTGCTTGTCAGGCCTCGCACTTCCTCTTGTTCGAGCCTTCACTCAAAGGGATCCTCGTTAGCGGTTTGGGTACGATGCCTCAGTGCTCTCCTACCGCTCCGGGTCGATTTACCGGCGGGTCTTGGGCCGCAAATCGATATGAATCCTGCGATTGAGCGGTTGATGCTCGTTTGCTTGCCCCGTCTTAGGCTGACGCGATCGGATGTTGTGTTGCGAATGCGTCAGCAACATCCTTGATCGCCATGTCGGCTCTTTCAGGCTCTGAACATTGGTTGCGCAGTCCTCATCACACTCCGCCTTTATGCGTTGTAGTGGAATCTCAACACTCTTCATACTGACCTACAGTACACCTCTACACGTTAGACAGACCAACCAGGGTAATGATGTCGTTCGAGGCTCCCATGATCTGAGCACCAAGGATATATGCGGATATCCTCCCTAAGGGCCGTGCGTAGCTGGACCCTCGTCCCCATAAGGAGGAAGGAGTCGCCCGAACAATCGCGTTCTGGGCCCAGTATATCTGGAGGCTAGCATCTCTGCCCCTCGGGTGATGGACATACGCAGACCCCTATCCCAAGACTCTCCTCCTGGAATCGTGCGTGACCGCAGGGCTGGGTATGTTCCCACCTCCGCCGTGTCCACCGTACCGCAATAAGCGGATTCCTCCATGGTCCGAACCACACGACCTTAAACTGTGTTGTCTGGTCCTACCACACGACCGTAAACTGTGATCGTCTTGGACGCCCGACGAGAAACGGCACTGCATCGTGATGTTCTCCTCAGGGGACACTCATGTTGGGTGCTGGTTAATAACCACGCCATTCATCAATGCCTTCCATGGCTTGATTATTGTGGCGACGCCAGAGATTTCTCAATCACAGGCATGTCGCCGCACAAAGAAAAACCATTCATATTTAAGGACAAACAAGAAATATCAAATGCCGCTCCTTCTGTGTGCGAGGGTCAGACCCGCACTCTTCCTCGCGCTGGTGCCCGATTGTGATGCGCCGCGCTTCAAGAACTACGTGTGGCTTGATTCCCATCCTTACGGGATACGTAGGAACGCCCGGATGTTTGAAACTTCGGGTCCAGCCCCCCACCACTTAGAGATTCCCCCCTTCTCTGGGGAATCCGCCGCCTTCAGGTCACCCTCAAGGCGTGTTCCCCGACCCCTTGCCGTGGTCCACCGGTGTCAAGAGTACTCTGGTTTATTGCCAGGAGTGTCAGGTTCAGCTTGGTCAGGTTCCTTCCACTTTTCAGGCTTCGTGCTCCCTTTCATTCGGACCCATCGTCTACGCCCTGGGTGGAGCCCCCGTGAACGGTTCGGACACAATGCCTCAGTGCTCTCCCACCGACTCGGGCCGGTACCCCCAATGGCCTCGGGCAGCAAATCGATATGAATCCTGCAATTGAGCGGTCGATGCTCGTTTGCTGCCTCACTCCACCAACGGTTAGTGCGATATTGATGCTGCTTTTCCGCCACGGTCGGCAGTACTCCCATATCGTTACGCCGGTGCCTCCAGTCCTTGAATGAATGGCCGCATGATTCACATTTTCCACCTCCCATTCCGGCCAGGCAAAACCTCGACACTCTTGACACTATCCCTCAGTGCATCTTCGCATATCCAGGGGATATGACCACGATGTGGCGTGCTTGGAGGTCTTTATGGTCCGAGCTCTAAGAACTTAAACTAAGATCTCTTCTTATGGTCCGAGCTCTAAGACCTTAAACTAAGATCTCTTCTTATGGTCCGAGCTCTAAGACCTTAAACTAAGATCTCTTCTTATGGTCCGAGCTCTAAGACCTTAAACTAAGATCTCTTCTTATGGTCCGAGCTCTAAGACCTTAAACTAAGATCTCTTCTTATGGTCCGAGCTCTAAGACCTTAAACTAAGATCTCTTCTTATGGTCCGAGCTCTAAGACCTTAAACTAAGATCTCTTCTTATGGTCCGAGCTCTAAGACCTTAAACTAAGATCTCTCTTTATGGTCCGAGCTCTAAGACCTTAAACTAAGATCTCTCCTTATGGTCCGAGCTCTAAGACCTTAAACTAAGATCTAGCCCTTATGGTCCGAGCTCTAAAGACCTTAAACTAAGATCTAGCCCATATGGTCCGAGCTCTAAAGACCTTAAACTAAGATCTACCCCTATGGTCCGAGCTCTACGACCTTAAACTAAGATCTCCCCAAATGGGGTCCTACGTCCTGCATGACGTTAAACTGCACTCTCAGAACTACGTATGGCTTGATCTCCAGCCTGATGGAGTACGTAGGAACGCCCGGGCATTCCGACTCGGGTCCAGCCTCAGGGATCGTTAAGTCCCGCCCCTCCTCGTCGCCGGCCGTCTGGCCTGACTTCGGGTAGAGTGGTGCAGTTGTGATATTCTCCCCGATTCAGCTCGGGATGCCCCATCGCAAGGATGGGAAGCGACGGTTTCCTCGTCAGAGAGGTGCTGTCTAAGAATTGAGGTGACTCACGGCCAGATTAGTGCATCCTCCTAATACGCTCTCCCCACGGTGGCGCAATTTTGAGAGCGTTGGATTCTGTCCGAACAAATCGTCACTTCGCCCCACGCTTCGCATGCCCTGTTGATCTGGATTTCCACCCTTGTGTCTGAAGGAACCCCAAAGCGGTATTCATGATGACATGTGGTCCGCCTCCTGCAATATGAATGATGGCCTTTTTCGGTCCGTCTATTGCAGTTGTTATGGTCGATCCGCTGTCCGCCTACCGTCTCGGGCATTTCCTGGAAGGCCGACCGTTGTGGATGTCTGGATTCGGGACGCACGATTCACCTTTTCTCATTTCCCTATGTTCGGATAAAATCTCAACGCCCCTAGCATTGTCCCGCTCGTGTGTTGGAACAGGTTGGGGGGATGGTACATTGATTAGGTCTGAGGTCTCCTTTCTTAGGAATGACCTCCCTCTTTTCTCCAGGAATCCAGGCCCAATTGTGGATGCCTGATGCTTGGTTAACACTCCCGCAAGACAACGAATTGTGGTTGAGCATGTTAAACCAAAAGATGCAGATAAATATATTGATTCATACAGATGGATCAAAGTAGCGGAAGCAAATGTTTTGGGAATGGAGAAACAAAGCCCTTAGGGATTAGCGTGCTGGATGAGTCTTTCTAATGCCGCTACCCTTTGGCTGGTGGCCTCCAGAGATGCTTCTCGCTCTCTGCGTGCCCTATCTTCGTCGGCGGTCGCAGCGCGCAATTCGTCGATTCTAGCCTGTGCACGCTCCCGCTCAACCTGAATTGTGACCATCTGTTGGCCCGCCTCCGTCAGCTGTACCTGGGCGTCAACCAGCTGAGCTGCTAGTTGCTCCACAAGCTCGGTACACGTTGCGACGAAGGCCTCCTTCTCTGCCGCCTGCCCTTCGAGGCGCCGGACTTCCTGCTCTGCCGCGAGGAGCGCCCGCGCGCTCTCCGACATGTCCCGACTTTGTGCGACGTCGGCACGCCGGCAGCTCTCGCGCATCTTTTCGGCCATGAAATCACGGACCGTTAGATGGAGGCGTTGAGCATCAGCTCCCCCGGCACACAGGAAGCGCAGCCAGGTTTGAAGTGATCCCATGCGCCCCAGCCACTCTGATGGGTCTCGCTTGAGGAAGCGCTGGATGCACTTCCACCCCCTACGGCGCGTTATCCGGCTCTCCTCGACCGCCTCCGTGTCTGAGTCGTCCATCTCCTCGGGATCGGCAGGCCGGTAGGCAGGGAAGGCAGCCAGCAGGTCTGCTGCAGGGTCCGCCCCTGGGAGGTCCTCATGAGGGATAGGTTCCCCAACATCTAGGCGACCTTCTTCTCTCTCCCCAGCGGCGCTGACACCCTCGTCAGCCCCCAGCCTCTCTCCCATGGCAGCACCGCCGACGTCCGCAGCCCCTTGATCAGCAGTTGGTGGGGCCGGCTCGGTTTGGGAAGTCTGTTCCGGAGCAGGCGGCATGTCCACCACTGGTCCACTCGTAGATGGCCCGGGTTCGGCAACCCGACGAGCCTCCAATGTTGAGATCACTGCGCGGGGCATGCCATGGTTAGTCACGGATCGTCAACAGCAAGCACCAGCAGTAAAGTAGGGAGACTTACGGGAGTTCGGAGCGTCATCTTCCGCTGCCCCGGTCGCCGCAGGAACAGTTGCAGCAGGGGACCCCTTAGCGCTTGTCAATTCAATGATAGGTGTCTGGCCCCCGCCTTGTCCTGCTGGCGCCCCTCCTACTCCCGCTGAGGACGCCTGACCAACATCCGTGCGCTCCTGAGAAAGATGGAGAAATGGGTTAGAAGCTGCATAAGAGAATGGATGAAGCAGATTGAGTAGGGATAGAAGCGGACCTCGAGGAGCTCAGTGACATCAACGTCGTCAGAGCCGGCCACCTCGCTGCTCTCCCGTGGGCTCCCCTGATGGGATCTTCCCTAGGAGCCTTCATCCTCCCCCATTTCCTCCTCTTCTTCGGAGTCGCTGCTACTGTCATCTTCTTCCGGCAGCATCTGTTCCGGAGCGGGCTCGAGACCGAGCATCACCTTCACCAGAAGGGATGGCTCCGCGCGCTGACCACGTTGGCGCGCGTACTCGTCCATGGCCGTCAGATACGCATACCGCCGGTTGAAGTCCACTCTGTCGGCAATCTGGAGGCGCCCGACCTCTGGCAGATAGATTCCTTCTCTGAGTATCTTTCGCCAGATGGCGTCGGTCCCCAGTGACTGCCGCAGAGTCATCCAGGCCGACCACAGCGCCGGGAAGACCGCATCATGGGAAGGTTCGAGCAGACGTCTCACCTGCTTCCCGGGCCGCTCGTCGACCACCGCACGTGCCCCCTCTCTGGGCGCTGAGGTCGTGGCGGCAGCTCGCGATGTGCCCGCCGCCGAAGTCCCTGCCCGCGCCGGCTCCGCTGTTTGGCGCGCCTCCGTTCTCCCCCGTGTGGCGGCACCTCGCCTCCTTCCTTGACGCCCGGTCTCCGCACGGGTAGCCTCGAGCCGCCGAACTAGCTTCCGCAAAAGCCCCTCGGGGTACGCGATGGCCCAGTGTTCGGCGTACTCGGTTGCCAAGCCTGCGTCAACTCCGGTAGGAGGGAGAGTGATGACGTCACCAGAGCCGAAAGCGGCAAACATCAGCCACATCTGGCGAAGGACGCCAGGGTTCGTCTCCTCCCGGACAGCAGTGAATACCCTCTTCGGCATCCGTTGAAGGCACCCGAACTTCCTGGCGAACCGGGTCGGCACTTAAGGCTCGCAGATCACCTTCCCGTCGATCCGAGCCACGAGCACCCCGCCCCGCATGTTCAGGAAGTATTCATGCTGCTCCAGCGGACCCTGCCCATTGTCGATCATCTGGCCGACGGGAGTGGGGAACGGACTGAAGTTGAAGTTGGCATGATTGCCAATCCGGATCCGCACGCCCTCCTCACTTAGGGTCATCGGAGCGACCCCCGCGATGTTCAGCAGGGAGGGTCGCAGGCCGTTGCCCGGAGGAATGATGGCGTTCGGAAACGTGTACCCACCGAGGTGAGCAGCCACCCAGCCGTGGAAGAACTGAAAGGGCCCACAGATCCTTCGTGGCGACCCCCCTCGTGAGATGCGTCCCAGGATGGCATACAGCCTCGCCAACACTGGGACCCCGAGGTTGTATCTCTTGTTGGCGGCCATAGCGCCCGCCATCGCCAGTGCCGCCGGGCGAACGCCCATTCTCGCGTCCCGCACTGGCAGGAGCCACCCACTCAGAAAGGCGGCCAGGAATGCCGCGTACCGGACATTTGGGTCCCGGGCCTCGATGACGCGGTACCCCCATGAGCGATAGTCACCCGTCTCCAGGACCCGCCAGTACGACCCGTTCCGGCTTCTCTGAGCTGCGGTCGGGCACCGCTTCCCCCTACCTGGCATCTTGACCACCGGGTCATGCTCCAAGAACTGGCCGAACCATTCCTTGTAGGATATGTCCTTCTGGAAGTCTTTGATCCCGAGCCGCTGCGTAGCCAGGTCAAGCAGATGCCAGGTCAGGATGGGAGTCCGTGACCTGTCCTCCCAGGTATTCTTCGGTGGCAGGAACTCATCGTATTGGTAGCCCTCCAGCGGGATACCTCCGATGCAGTGGATGTCCCAGAGACCGATGCCGACCTCCCCCTGGTGAAGATGGAAGGTGTTGGTATCCGGAGACCATCGGGTGAACAGCTCCGGCCCGAGCTCGGACTGCTGGTAGAAGTGGAACTGCGACGTCCACACCGCCTCGAACAGGCCGATGTACCGCAGCTCCTCTGCGAAGTGATCGCAAGTGTGGCGTACCCAGAACGCCCAGGCCCACTCGCTGGTGAAGTTGCCCCCAGACCGCAAGTCCCAGTCCTTCAGCCAGCCCTTGGTGTCGTCCGTGACGCTCTGGCGATATATGCTCGAGTAGAGGGCTGGAGAATTCTCCGCAGTAGGCTCACCCCCATCAATGGTTCGCGTCCTCGGGTTCAGGACATAGACATCCAAGTGTCTGGTCTCCCTGGCAGGATGCCCATTGTTGGTGATGTTATAGCGGAGAAGCTCGTCCTCCCGGGTCACCCAGGTCTGCGGCGCATCAATCTCGAACCCTGGCACCGGAACCTCATCTAGGATGCCGAAGTTCCAGAGCGGCAGGTTGTCCGACAGTGGATATGTCTTCTGGGCCGGCGTCAGTAAGTCGAACAAGGATTGATTGTTGGAAACAATCTCCTTGGCTCCGTAAACCTCCTCGTTCGTCGCCATCTCAGCCCTGCGAGTGGCGGCATCCCCCTCATTTCCTTGATTCGCGGCCATCTCAGAAGTTCCGGGGGTCGTGCGGGTTAAGGGATGAAGTGTGCGGAATCGGACGAGGCTGGTGGAAAAGTTTGAGAGTCGGCGCGCAATCCTAGTGGACGGCGCGCAATCGGGAAGGCGTTCGCGTAAAACCCTGGGTATTCGCGCAAAGACAGAGCGAAATCCAGACGGTTTTGCGCGACGAGCGGGCGAATTCCGCGCCGGAAAAGGCAATTTCGCGCACGAGTGCAGAGATGCTTATCGCGCGGAAGGCCAATGTACGGGACGGAGGGACCCAGTGCCCCTATTTATAGGCGAGGCCGGGGTCCGCGCTGCGCGGAAAGCGCTTTGCGCGACCGCAGCGGCGGATTTCGCGACCGGAGCCCCTTTTTGCGCGCCTAAGTCCCGCGCCGCCCAGGACTTCGGCATTCCGGCGTCTCCCTCGGAACCCGATCGTTGCGACCTCTCGCCGATCAGATTCCGAGGGGGGGCTTTTGTAGACGCCGGAAAAGTCCGTTGTTCCCAAACGAAGCTCCGGATGCGGAAAGCGAGGTCATATTTGGAGTCGGAAGAATGTTTCGGAGGGCCCGGAGGCCTTGCGCGGAATTTCAGAGGTCTGCGCGCAAAGATGATGATCCGCGCGCAAAACCCCCGGGATGCGCGCAACTCCCTTGCGCGCGGTGCCCGATTCTGCGCCCGCGAGGAGAATTCCGCGCTCGCGCCTTGGATTCCGCGCCCGGGGTTGCCTATAAATACTAGGCGACCCCCAACGTTTCAAGGGTTGCTGGAAGTCGAACGGTCTCCCGCGCGCGCAATTCAATCCCTTCCGCGCGCAATGCCGATCTTCAGGTAACCTCCTTTCTTTCGCGCAATCGAGCCTTGGGGTCCGCCTTCGCGCGCAATCCCCTTGGCTCATCTCCTTTGAATAAATTTCAACCCGAAGGCCTTTGCGCGCAAAAGAAGCCTCTTGCGCGCAATTGCCCCCGGGTGCGCGCAATCCAACCCGATTGCGCGCACCCCCATCTTCAAAGTGGCCATTCGTTAGAGAATGAGCCGTTGCCCCTGCGCGCTACCCGAAGCCCGGTGCGCGCAATCCCAATCATCCGCGCGCGAAGCGCTGGCCCAATTGCGCGCCAGCCCGCCATTTTGCGCGCCGATCCACGGTTTTGCGCGCAAAGCTCCTCTTTTGCGTGCAATCCGCCAGGGTCGCCTCCCTTGACCCCCTTTGGGTACCCGCCTGCGTGGCGCCCGATGGTCTTCATCGCAGGTGCCCGCGTTGTGCGTCGTCTTTCCGTGCGGCCCCCCTAGGCTCGCGCGAAGTGACACGGACCTACCGGCGGCTTTATCGTCCAGCATGACGCTAAACTGCACTACGTCCGAGCTACAAGACGTTAAACTGTTCAGCATTCGTCCTGCATGACGCTAAACTGCACCACGTCCTGCACGACGTTAAACTGTATACATCCAGGCTGCACGACGTTAAACTGCCTAGCCCCCATCGTCCGCGCTGCAAGACGTTAAACTGCCAAGTGTTTCGTCCTCAACACACGACGTTAAACTGTACTTCGTCCGGCAAGACGTTAAACCGTCCGCTTCGTCCTCAACACACGACGTTAAACTGTACTTCGTCCGGCAAGACGTTAAACCGTCCGCATCGTCCGATCCCGTGCTCTGCACGCAGGGTCTCCCCCGGTTTGGACGTGGCCCCCACCCGCTCGTCTCTGCAGGGATGTCGGGATTGTCCCGCTTTTGGGACGATTTAATGGGAGTGGCTTTTCCCTACGGGGGCAGGGTATTACAAACCCCTAGTTTCTCGTGGGAGGCTGCACATGTGTATCTCCATTGCGCCTCCCCACTGCCGAAGCCAGTAGAGGGTGTGACTGGGATCGAGGTGTCTTCTGCTTTCGGTCCAAGTCCCTTCCAACTGAGTTTTGCCGCATCCGGGCTGCCTCAAGTGCGTAAGTCCTGACAGAATGAACTACGTGGACTTTGATCCCTGTCTTCTATACAGGGTACGTAGGAAGCCTCCCTGAGGTCCAAGCCCGCCACCTGGTCGTCCCGGTCGTATTTACGTCGGTTCGTCCATCAGTGGACCCCTCCAGGGTTCACGCTTGCGTCGATTCACCTATGAATCCGCCCCTGTGGGAGACTGCCCGTGTGTATCTCCACTGTGCCTCCCCACAGCCCCTTTTCCCATTTCCCCTTTTATCGTCCAGCATGACGTGAAACTGTGATCCACCCGGCCGTTCCACCCCCCTCTGTGCGAGGTGGTTCGGTTCAATCCTCCGCCCGGCGGCCTAGACCTCTTCGTGAGTCGGCTTGCCGACGTCCAGCATGACGTTAAACTGTATACCCGAACTACGATGACTTTGATCCGTGCTAACGCGCGGTACGTAGGAAGCCCCTACGGGGTCCAAGCTCTTCACTCCATCATCCATCCTGATCCTTACCCGGGCCGCCACATCCCGGTGGGGTCATGCCACTTCACTCCACTCCACGTTACTTGGGAAGCCGCCCATGTGCTGGCCCCAGCGTCGGAGGTTCCCCGCAAGGGGTTCTGTCATCTGATCCACTTTTCGTGTTGATCGGTCCGACGCCGTCCCCGCTGGACGTTAAACTCGCGGCATACCCCGTGTTAAACATGGGAAGCTGAGGAAAACCTCAGGTGACACAGTTCCCCGCACCTAGTACGGGATGCCTCAGGCCATCATGCCTTCGAGAAGCCCTATTAGGGACGGAAGACAGACGTGCAGAGCCGCAGTGTTACGACACGCCCCCATCACCCAGAGCCACCCGGCCTTCTCACTACAGGTTGCTGCCCCGCCCAGACTCCTTGGAGCGTCCGGGCGGAAGCAGCGTAATTAACCGGTGTCCATGAAGATATGGCGCCGGGAACGAGATTCACGAACATTCTTAAGTCTATGAGGGAGACCCGGATTAGGCGACGAGTTCCGAGGAGACGTCCAAGGAAGGAGGAGCCGACATCCCATCATCCCGGTTTCGATCAAGGAGCAGACGCCCCTGAATAAGGGACGAATGCCGCCCGCCCTTGGAAAGCGGGACTGCGGGACCACAAGCCGCGCGCCCATCCCCTCGGGTTGACGGGTGCACGCGCGAACGCGTCCTGGCGGAACAGCGTAACCCGACGCACATCCGCACCGAAACAGACTCCCTGTGATGCTTCCTACTATCATGAGGATGGACACTAACTCTAGATGCCAAGCCTCCCCAGATCAAAACTTCAGAATCTCTCAAATTACGCTCTTTGATCAGCACCTGGTTGATGATAGACATGATGGAGGTCAACCTAAAGATGTTCACCTGTGACCAGATGTCATGCCTCAGACCATCCTCGAACTTCCTTGCCAAGAATAACTGATCACCTCTTGGAATAGGTAGGAAGCGCTATAGCTTGGTAAAGCGTGAGTAATACTCCATGACAGAAAGATTTCCCTACTCCGGACTCATAAAATCCCAATCTCAATCGGACCTTAGGGTCTTCGGATAGAAGTAATCATAGAAGATGCACTGAAACTCATCCCACGCCACAACCTTCTGGCATCCTGCCTGTGAGATCACATCTCACAACCTCTTGGCGGAGTCCCGAAGCATATAGGTAATGAGATTAACCCTCATATCTGGAGGAATCTCCAGATTCTCAAAGATCTTCATCATGGGTTCTATCCAGGACTCTGCAGCCTGAGGTCCACCTCCCCCCTAAGAAAGTGGGAGGATGCTACTGTTGGAAAACCCATATCAAATCTTCCATCGACTGAGAAGGAGGTAGTGCTCCCTAAAAAATCTGCATCATCCTTATGAAGCCTTCCCTGAGCTGTGCATCAGCACAAGTATCAGGTATAACTGATGGTGCCAAGACTAACACAATAAGAGGATATGCGAGAAGTCCCTGATCATCCGTATCCGGTGTCTGATCACTGCCCTGTAACTGGCGGAGAACTGGAGGATGTCTTAGTGGCATTACTCTACATGGTCAAATGCACACCTAAGATCAAGATTAATAGGGACCGAAACATAGAAGTGTAAGAAGGGAACAAGAGAAAGAAATAATTCAAGTTTTACAAAACATGACTACACGGCGTGTATAAAACCAACACGACATGTTCCCTTAATCCATTTACATGGGCATGTACGTCTTCCAACCCAGGACGTGTATCACACCAAAAACACAGTGTGTTACCTTAAGCCATTCAAATGGGAATTTACATCTTCCAACCCAGGTTGTGTATCACCCCAAACACACGGCGTGTTGTCTTAACACATGGCGTGTACCTGAATCCTCTTCCCCTGCCTGAGTCCTTCTAAAAGTCTCAGCCACACAGATCTCCTAAGACAAGACTACACGATGTGTTCAAGGTAAACACAACGTGTACTAGATGAGTTTCACTGATCCATGTCGTTAGTGACACGACCGGATACACAGCTCACACTACAAGACATGTTCAAGGTGGACACAACGTGTATAAGAAGAGACTCCACTGACCCGTTTTGTTAGCTACACAATCGAGTTCCTATGATTACACTACACAATGTGTTCAAGACTGACACGACGTGTATAACCAAAGATTTATCCGTCTGTGTCGTTAGTCACATGGGTAGACACAGGGTCAACACCACACGGCGTGAACAACCGGTACACGGCGTGTTCCCATAAGAATTTCCCTATCCCATGTCTCTTCACACATGGTCTATGACATGGTTAGAGACTACACAGTGTGTACATAAAGTACATGGTGTGTACTTAATAAAAACAGTTTCTTCCCAAATAGAAGAACACATGGCGTGTAGTCAAAACTACACGGTGTGTATTCTAGGTTTTTCCAGACAGTAATCCTTAAAAACTACTCTAGAACCCAGAAAAACACTAAAATGAACATTGAAGGTGCCAAATCTCGATCTTAGAGGGCCCATAATCCCCACGAATCAAAGATTGGAATCTTATACATGTTATAATAAGGTAGAAAAGTCAATGATCCACTATGTTCCGATCCTTGAGGTCCCATAACACCTCAAGAACCAAAGTTTGGAATTCATTCAAACAAAACCTTACAAAAAAACACCCTATCAAATAACAGGGGTTTTATCAAGGCATCTATCACAACGACATGAATATTCTACACAACATCTATCAAAACAACTTGAAATTTCTATTTCACCCTAGATGGCATGGCAAGAATTCATGACATGTGATTTCTAGCAAGTTCCTATATGATGAATGAGATGAAATGCCCTCATCTCATCGGGTTTTGACAGAAATAGAACCTTAATAACATCAACGGTAACAACACAAAACATGCGAATCACTCAACGGTGAAATCAATAAACTGTAACATTGAAAAACTAGAAAAATTGCAATAAACGAGGTAGATTGGATTTTCCTTATACATGGGTTAGCTAATATTGGGCACAACTTATTACCAAGTACCTATTCCATCCTATCCCTAGCTATAAGATCCAAATAGTAAGTCAAGAAGAAAATAATTCCTCTGATACCACTTTGTAATGTACCGGTTCTGAAAGCCACCCAGAGGCGCCCCATACCCAGTTGGTCACATGGCCTCAAGCGCATTTCCGTGAATTCCAGAGGCTTCTGACTAGTAGTGAGGGCCTTGGGTGTGATAGTGGGTAAACTATTCCCTTATTGGCAGATTACACAGCAGAAGTAAATCAATAGCAATAGGGGAAATAACAAAAGTACCATAACAAAATTAAACAGCAGAAGATTGATAGAATAAACTGGAGCACATATATAAAATGATGCATGATACATATGTCTAGGAAAGCAGCGAAACAAATCACAATGCTTAAATATAGTACTAAACCAAGTACAAAAGTAAAATATTAATCATCTCCACAGCATCACAAGCCTAAACTTGGTCCCGTTCTCTCCAACTCCACAGCATGTCAAGTACCTGAAGTAGAAGGGAGCTTATCCTTGTCCATACCTGCAACAATATAATCTATTTGGGCCCAAAAGCATAGCCCAAACAGGGTGTGAGACTAAATCCCAGTAGGAAACCACCATAATATCTATGCCTAACAGTATATGATTATAAGCCAGGTAAAAGTACAGGAAATAGTAAACATGAAAGTACTCGACAGTAAACAATCCACAATTTCAATATCAAGCAACAAATAACCAAGAAGATAAACACAAATAGGTAAACCTCTGGGAAGTACCCATATCCTATCCCCTATGGTCCTACCTAACAAGTACAAGAAACCCTATGTGCGGTACACTTAGTCTAACCCCTCTGGTTCAGCTTAAGCATAGACTATCTGAGGAAGGACTCACCATCAATTCCCCCTATAGTCTCATATCGTAACTAAATGCACTCTAGGGAAGCACTTATGTCACATTAACTCTATGGCATGCATCAAGGAACTACATACTATCTGAGGAAGCACTCAACGTAAATTCCCCATGTGGTCTCACATCGTAAGTAAACCAGACACTCTGGAGAAGCCCTCAATGTCCATTCTCCCTGTGGTCTATAAACAGGGTTCTCATGGCCCTGTGTAAGTCAATCAAGTGTAGCAGCGCATATCATCCAAGATAAACCTCAAGAAATACTTGGCTAGAATTCTAAAGCATAACAGCATAACATAACAACAGTCACACCATACTACAATACTAGGCATGGGAAGGTAAATAGTATCCTAACAGACAAACTAGACCTAAAGGTCAAAACAAGAAAAACATGCATGGGTAACACATCCAAAGAACAAAAATTCACCCTATTCATAGTAAAATATCATCTACTCAAGAATAAAATCATATAATACAAACAATAGGGCTAAAATGGCAGATGCACAATACCCCGTTCAGGGGTATTGGACAAATTTGCACATAAAACTCAAAGTCTTTCAACGAAAAGGCACAAACCACCTACCTTGGCATTGGGAGATCAATATACTTGAACCTCAAGGATTTAATCTCCTTAGAACACCATAGATATATGAAAACTTATAAAATGTTCAGCCCTCGATAACTCATGAAAGAGGATAAATCAGAAGATGATTCTCTAGGAGAAGAGAGAACTCACCGATGCGATTCTAACACAACCGACAATGTTTGATTCGGAGGATGAACACTCGCTCGAGGGTTCGTCGAAGATCCATGGATGTACGAAGAAGATCTTGGTCGAAAAAGACCTAGAAGGAGAGAATTTTGGCGATTATATGTGACCCTGGTGCATTTAATGAAAAAAAGAATGTACACGATGTGCACTTTTGAAGTACACGACGTATACTCGCCGTTTCCGTACTCCGCTTTAGACGGCCTCTAGGTCACCCCCACATGGCCATGTGCATGGCCATTACACGTCCAGCACACGACTACCCATGGTTACTGAGTACACGGTGTGTACTCAAAAAGTACATGGCGTGTACTTTGAAAATTTCCAGAAAAACCTCTTTTTTTTAAAAACGACCAGAAAATGAAAACATACCTGAAAAGAAGGTCCCGGTTCTTACAAAATTATTAGAGAAAATATGTATATATATGTTATATATGATATTTATTATTTATTTATGTTTATGTAATTATTTTACAACATATATCCTTATACTTTCCATTTTGTGTAAAAATGATAACATTGTTTGTGGAAGATTAAACTACTCCCCCTCAAAGTGATGTGATGCATTCACACGATACATGGAAAGTATAAAAGATTGTTTAAATTAAAAAATGTGACATAAAAAAATCTATATGATATTAATTACATAATTAAAATTCTATAAATATAATATATATAATTTTCTTTATTACCCTTTCACACACACTTAAAAGTGATAACATCGTTTGTGGACATGTGGACTACCACCTCCTCGACACGATGTGATTCCTTTTACATCACAAGAATTATATATATAAGTATATATAATTAAATTAAATGTTAATTATGATATAATAATCATTTTCTAATTATATATTGTTACCTTATTTTCATAATGATCATTGAAAAATGGGAACGTTACTCATGCGTATGTACAACCTACCATCTTTATGATTGTAACATTGGTTCATTTTTCATAACCATATTTAATGATTGGTTTTAAAAGTATAATTGATGTGTAAATATAATAATTATGTAATTATTATTATTATATATATTTTATATATTGAACCTATAACACCCCATGCTTCCACTATACGCTTCTCTTTGAATAATACAGTAGCGTGTGTTGTACGGAACTTCGAGTTCTAACACACACCACAACCAATCAAAGTAGCCATTATAAATAGTAATACCCAATTTTTGAAATTTTATAAATTTTATCTCTTAAAATGGACTTCATTTTTGGATTTGGAATATCGAATTTACCCTAGGGTGAAATTTTGGTACTTTTCAGATAACTTTTATATTTTGATGAATAGTGAAAATTACTAAATTTTAATTAAAAAAAAACTTTTTTAATCAAAATAATTAATAGTGATCACTAGGAATTTGAGTGGTTTTAAAGTATATTTAGAATATATTTTTACCATTTAATACAATTTTGGTCATTGGACATAATTTCACAATTAAACCGGACATAAACAAGTGTCAATGTTTTTATAGTTATTGTTTCTTAAAAACACGCTTTTTTGTTTTGACAACAGGGATTAACTTTAAATTAATTTCTGCCACTTCTGTGTTTTGAATTTGGAAAAATGGATTCCATATTTGGAATCAGGATGTACAAATTGTGTAATTAGATAAATTTTATTTTTAGACATTTTGTATAATTACTTCGGTAAATATTTTATTTACCATGGTTAAATGGTAAATCCGGTAAATAAGGGTAAAAAATAATATTATAATAATATTAAATTACCCTAAAACATGTCATAACCTTATTTTTGGATACATTTCCGACCATGGGAATCTTTGGGTCTATTTTGGGACCCCATGGAGCCACTTTTAGGTGATAGGGACACTTTATATTAATTAAGTTAAAGTAAATAAAAAAATGACATAAGAATATATCGTTTATAAAAACAATTTTTACATTGGGTTATATATGTTATATTTTAGACTATAAATATTCATTAGAAATATAACAAGATTTCCTACATAATATTATTTTATTTATAATTTTTAGACAATAAATAATTTAATTTATTTATGACTCAATGATGATCAAATAATTACCATACTAATGAAAGATTAAGATAATTGATATTATAAATACCGAAATAAATGTAATTTGAGATGTTTTATGAATTTCAATAATTTTCTAGGTTAATATGACATATTATAATTTTTTATATAATTTTTTTCGAAGTAATAATGCTATTATGAATTTATAAAAAACAAAATACCCAATAGTGTCAAAATTGACATAAAAGTGTTTTTTAAAAAAACATTATATTATTAATTGATATTAGATTCCTAAAAATATAAGGTTAGGCCAAGAGACTTATATCATGATAGGTGTATCATTAATGGACCACTTGGGGGTCTCTTTGATGTATATGGTATGTTTATTAGCTATATAATATAAAAATACAAAGTGACATGGTAAATGTCAATCTAATTAACTAAGAGTTAAAACTAAAAGATAAGGTTAATATAATGACCAAAACCTGTCTAAAATATATTGGTTGAGTGGTTTTCGACCTATACCCACCTTAAACTTTAAATAATCTAATTTTGAACCATTATAAACTGAATATGAATTTATTATAAAATAATATTTCTAACTTTTCCAAAGGTGCCTCTCACCCATCTTATAAAAGGGCACTCCCCCTTCTCACTAATTCACACATTAAAAGCCTTTTGGTTCAGCCAAACCCTGCCAAAATACTCTATCAACTTCCCTCACTTCAAACTAGAGGCCTTATTTTGATCATAAAGCCAACCTATGGAGCCCTTTTGGTCAAATCAAAAGGAAGAATCTGAAGAAGAGGTAATGTTTTCACCACCCTTTTTCAAGTTCATTTCTTCTTCAACTTCTTCTTTCTTTGTTATTTCCTTTCTAAAATAATAAATCTAGTATCTTATATATACTGTGATGTTATTATAAATATTGTACAATCATATTCAATATTCTATCCATCCTTTGAATGACATGTCACCATACGTGCGTACGTACAGCTTACCATCTCCACGTCGTGGTGTAATTGTTATTCAAAATATTATTATTTGGATGGGTATAATAATGATGTGTAATTCATGTAAATAATAAATATAACATGATAATAATTCTGTATATATGATATAACATCCAATTATATATTATTTCAATATCAAAAGAATGATATTGTCGCTCGTGCGTACGTACGGACTACCGTCTCCACGAACGCGATGAGATTCATTCCCCATCGTATCCATTCAAGACTAATTCTCATTTGATGATTAAAAGTAATGTTTAATAACTTTATATCATTTTGGATATGAATAAGATACAACTTATCGATAACAAACACGACTTATGTTACAAAACATATAAAAGAAAACGAGTAAGTTAACACCCGAAACGACGATAATACTAAAATATTATTAACAAAGAATTACTAGAGGATCATATATGATATCATAATTATGTATATGGTTATTTTATAATTTAATAACAATGTTTTAACTATTATACAGAATATTAACATACCATCGAAGAAGGAAATGTACAAGGTAAGGGTTATTTCACAATCTCTTCATTATCCGAGGTTGTTTATACGCAATTATCTACAGGGACCTCTTTATCATCCACATCCATGTTTCTTAAAAATGTATTTCAAAACATTATTAATATTTTATAGAATATGGGTTAAAGTCATTTATACCCTTATTTTACTTTTTATAAGAAGTTTATAAAGGAATCTTTCCTTCGTTTTCCAAACAAAGTCCTTTTTAACCTGTTCGATAGAATTAAGGTATGAATGTCTTTTTAACTTATACGGCGGATGAAGCTATTTTCTGCCGTTATAAAGTAGTAGAAGCTTACCTTACAAGATTATAAGAATATTTTCAAAGTAAATGTTTTATTTAATAATTATGGGACTTTTAAATGATTTAAAAAAAAGAGATATTTCACTCAAATGGTTTTGATTTCATCTATGTCAAAATCCTTTGATGGATTTCAAGCTTATTTGAAGTTTATTTATTATGATACAAAACTTCCATATTGTATTGATGGTTTTGTGGTATGTTTAACTATTGATGTGTTATTTTTATACCATTCATGGTTTATGAAGAAAGTATTGACATTTTGTATGCCAGTTTTAATACGAATGTTTATGTTTTGTTTAAACCTATTCATATGAGGAATGCATTGGACTTAATAAGTGACGGGTGGAGCCCGCTATAGCTCCTCGATGCATCAGTAGGTATCATGAGACAAACTAGTGTCTTGGCACAAGGCCTTGAAAAAATCTTATTTGTATTCTCGGCACGAGGCCTTGGCTACATTGTTATGATAGTTTGGCATTATGCATTCCATCATTATGAAAGTGGTTATTGATATTACATGTGATTATTCGATTAGTAGAATATCCATGTGAATAAGTAAATGGAATTATTTCATTTTATTCTCGCCATATTATGATGAAGTTCAAGTTTAAAAGGCTTTTGTTAGTTATACATTTCCTTAAATTTTTATGCTTAATTATGAAAGTTTCTGCTGCATTGTTATCCTTACTAAGCATATGAGCTCACCCATTTCAATGTTTTATTTTTCCCAGGATGTGAGGAAGTAATTTATGAATGACCTGCAGGGATAGTATGAGGGGATATGAAGACAAGATGTTGTTGTAGTTTTTTTACTTTATGATGTAATGTAAACTTTATGAATATATCAAGTGTTTCCAAGAATAATAAACTAATCGGACTTTCGAGACTTGATATTTTGTGATCATGACAATGTTATGTAATAATGCACCGACTCTGGGTAACTGGGGTCGGGGTGTTACAGAACCCTTTTGTGATGTCCCATATCTGGCTGCCACTTAACCCGTGCCCCAAGCTCGATTGGCCACATGACCCATGATGCGTATCCCCATATACCAGGGGCTGCCGACTAGCAGTGGGGGTGTGAAGATAAAATAATGAGGAGACTATAACCCCATGTTAGAGTACACAGTGGATGAAATATAAATAAACAGTAGCAGCATCATAACCAAACATAAAGATACAAAAAAAGCCGAAGATGAAATATATACAATGAAATTCTGAATAAATTAATGTCATAGGAAAATCCCCATAGGAAGTGTCTAATATAAACACATATGTATGGAATTATAGTATAAAATTAAATATAAAATAGGCAAAAATCATGCTATACAAAAAGTCAAAAGAGAACGAAATCCAAAAGCTGATCTATAGCATCTTGAACCTAAGAATGATTCTATACTCCTAAGATCCAACTAAATAGTATGAATCAATAGCTTGAAGACTGGTGTTTTCCTCTATCCATACCTATTGGAAAACTATCTTATTGGGTGCCAAAGGTTTCCCACGTAGGTTATGAGATAAACATCTCAGTAGGCCACCACCAACGGTGCCTATGTGTAATCTAAGTAGGCGATCGTAAGTAAATAGTGTGTAGATAACAACATGGAAGTAAAATATGTAGAAATAATTAATTAACCTCCCACTCAAGTTCCTAAAGGACACCTGGAAGGTCTAACTACTTCAGCTCAAAGCTGATATGTCTGAACAAGTTACTATGTATATATATATATAGAGGTTATCACTAGAACAATTTAAGAATGCCTCTTATCTGTACACACACACAAATATATATATATATATATATATATATATATATGTTGAGGTTATCTCTGGAACAAGGTAAACATGCCTCTCTTCAATACACATATGTCATAGCTGGCATGGGGTAAGAATTCCTCCCACCCATATAAGGATTATAACTGATATGGGGTAAGCATGCCCCCCATCTATACATATATAGAGGTTATAACTAGAACGAAGTAAGAATTTCTCTCATCCATACATATATATCAAACCTAGTGTGGGGTATGGATTCATCCCACCCATACATTTATAATATATCTCATAATCATATTAGTGGAATAACCATTCACATTGTTTAACTTAAGTCAAACCATCTTACATTATTTAATTTTAAACAAACAAACCATTTCATTTAATTCCTTTATAATAAATCACATAAAGGGAAAGGTCATGTCATCCCTTGAAACCATTCCATTTAAACAATTCCATTTTAAGGGTATTAACCATCTCATCCAATCAAACTCGTAAGATCAACCATCCAATTTTCCTAACATGGAAAATTTATCTCAAGGCCAGGTGACAAGGCCAAGAGTCAAGTAAAATACTCAAATCACCATTTGGAAAATTCCAATTAAAAAGGTTATAATCACCATTGAGTCACCTTGTTAAATATCAAATACACATGGGACAATGGTCAATTAAATTTAAAACCAAACCGGGGGGTTTCAAACCATAATTTTTCATTTTGGGAAATTATCCTAAAATGGAAAATTTGGTTGGAAAACCCCCTGGGTGTCTATATAGAGCAAGGGTGATCTCTAAACCCATAACAGAAACCTAATTTATAAATATCAAGGCTCTAGGGTGATTTAGATATGAAGTAACCAACACAATTTTGAATCTCAATAAAGTTCAGCTTATAACACAATGAGAATAAATACGAAATGACCAAAACTCAAATAGAAAAATATGCGACCACCTACCTTAGGACCATAGACAATGTCTCACTTGATATCGACCTCATATTCAAAGTGGGTTAGAAGAGATATGATTTTCAGTCCAATTACATAAAAAAAGGGCATATGAGCCAAAAACCAAATAGTGTAATAGACATAAAGAAGAAAAGATACAGGATTAGAGAGACAATGAAGCCTTACCACTGGGGATCCAATTCTTCTCTTATATTAAAAATTAGACACCAGAAGAATCCTCTAGATCAAAGCCAAGCATGAAGGAGATGTTGAAATCAAGGAGGAGTAAGAGGAGGATCTATTCTCTGGAGAGAGGATAAAATGAAAAAAGAGAACTTAAGTTGGAGGGAGGGTCAATATGGTCATTTACCCCCAAAACTGGGTTTATATAGTTTATGCGCACAATTTTACAAACTATGTACAAACTATGCTGTGTGGATCTACCCATCATCTGTATTAGGATGCATGACCATGTGTATAGTCCATACTATTGCAGAAAAACCATGAAGACTTGCAAGTTCCCCTGTCTACACCTCAACAATTTACACTAACCATGCATCCCATCCTACAACCCGTATTTATAGACTTCTGGGCTTTGAACTAGTCCTAGAAGCTCCTCAAGCCTTCCCTAGGCTAGAGAATACCTATATCAAGCTTAAATAAAAAATTCAAAATGAAAAACCAATAATCCATACCTTGGTCAAAAGTCAAGTCATTACAACCTCGCCTACTTATAACAACTCATCCCCGAGTTGGCCTTCTAAGGGTAAAGAGGTTTTGTCAGCAAATAGTTTTGG
The DNA here is from genome assembly GCA_963277665.1 of Viscum album. Classification (NCBI taxonomy): domain Eukaryota; kingdom Viridiplantae; phylum Streptophyta; class Magnoliopsida; order Santalales; family Viscaceae; genus Viscum; species Viscum album. The sequence continues at coordinate 1,849,596,698 of OY728163.1, read as the reverse complement.
ATACTAAGATCATACATTATCTTCCTACTCCTAGGTCTCATCTTGTACTCAATCGTGCTTCTATAACACCCATACAAGAGGAATGGACCTTCCGCAAAGTGTCTTCATGCTATGATCAACAATACACAGTGGATACTCCTTGAAGGAAGTATCCATATTTGGATCAACCTCATCAGGATGAAAGGCATGAGATGGGTCTGGATAATATCGGTGAAGATGAGATACATGAAACACATCATACATAGACTAGTATCTCTATGTAAGTGACAACTGGTAAACCACTGGTCTGATCAATTCACAACATCAATGGGTCCAATGAACCTTGGTGATAGTTTACCCAGCTTATGAATACGTCTATACCCCAATTTGGGTGATACTTTCAAGAAAACCTTGTCTCTAACCTCGAACTCAAGAGGTCGTCGACATCTATTGGCATAAGACTGTTATATGGACTCAGTTTTCAACATGTGCTTCCTGATTAGATGGACCTACTCTGAAGTCTCCTGGATGAGACATGGCCCAATCACAACAGCTTCCCCTACCTCTAACCAGCACAAAGGAAAGAAACAAGGCATACTATACAAGGATTCATAGGGATATATCTCAATAGTATCCTAGAATCTGTTGTTAGAAGAAAACTTGACAAGGGGAATGTGTTTTTACCAAGAACCCCCAAAGTCCAGAATTCACACACGGATCATATCATCTAGCACCTGAATTGAACACTCCATCTATCCATTGGTGTTCGAGTGATAGGCTGTGCTCAAAAGTACCTGCGTAACCAATGCCTTATGTAACCCCATTCAGAACCATGATGTTAAATGAGTGCCTTTCTTAGAAACAATGGAACGAGGTTCTACATGAAGACGTACCACCTCTTTGATGTACAATTTTCCTAGATCATCTACTGAGAAGGTCTCTCACATAGGTAGGAAGTGTGTAACCTTCATCATACGATCAATGACAACCCACATTGCATCCTTTCCATGAGGTGATCTGGGTAAACTATAAGATTTAGTGCCCTAGAACCAACTATTTTTACTTTGATTACATGAATATTTAATATATTTAAATATTAAACATCTTATTACATATTTTTCATTATTCTCCTTGACCATAGTGTAATAATGTACTGTTGTATTTGTCGCATTGACAAGGTCATAGCAGTTCCACGCTATGATGAGAACCTAGAAGTACTTTGAAAATAATATTAAATATAGTTTTTTAGTTGGATCACATACTTTAATGGGACACATAGTATACATACTATTAGCTCTGAGTACTCGTAAGTAGATGAGACTTCTTCTCATGAAGTTCCCACTTGGTAATATTCAAGATGGGAGATTATGAGAACAGACCCGCCAGTAGGAATTCCACATGTTTTGGTGTCATCGAATATTCCTATCTGTGAGTGTGTGTAATGATCCCGAGACTTTAATATTATCATTAATATGTGTCATGACTCTCACACATTGATTTTCTAATGAAAATCGTCACACCGTATGTTGGTGGGATGTAGGGTACGTTGGTTGCATCATGAATGTCATGTTATTAAATGATAAGATGAGGAAGTATTTTTCCTTCCATTTATAGAAGTTGATATCTCAACCCTTTGATTGAAATCAATCCATCATATAAAATTCCATGGCCATGGTGTAAGGATGAGTTTATTTCAGGTATTCAAAGAGCGTTGTGTCAAGAACAAAGGATGATGAAACTATCATGAAACCTACTTGATGAGATATTGAGACAAAGGGATTATATTATACAATAAATGTTTGTATGTGGATGTCATTGTTGTGATTTTAAGTTCTTTATATTGGGTAACTTGACCCTTTTCTAGATAGTAATCTTGAACTTTAGGTAATCCCAACTAATACCAATGAGAAAGAATCCTAGTGGGTCACACTTTTAGTGTTTTTAGTGGTCTCGGTTAAATTCTATTTTAATTTAATTGATGAAATAAATATTATTATCAAGACCGTGGTATAATTTTATTCAAGTTAAAATGACCACATAAATTAAATAAAAATTTATTCACTAGATTGTGAGTAAAATATATTTATTTATTTTATTGAAAAATTAATAAATATTTATTTACTAGTTTTTAAATAAAATATTTATTTAAGAGAATAAATTATTTATTTATTTATTCGAGTGTTCAATAAATGGAAGTAGATTTCGAGCGGACCAAGGCCGGTTCGATTGTAAAATAACTATTTTCAAGACAGTAAATAATTATTTAACTTTTTAGTACAAGTTAAAATAATAAAAAAACTACTATTAGTTTTGTTAAATGGAATTTTATTTATAATTACATTTTATTCAAGTTATCACACCATAAATAATGACGCGGTATTATTTTTACGATCATGAGTTTTCTCTAAGGTTATAAATATATTTAATCGCTGTTATTCAATTAAATATTGTAACCAAATCCCCATGTCAATAAATAGACATGTATGTCTATTGTGCCATGTATCGAACTGCATGCCCGATGAATTGAGAATTGTTGAGCTAAACGATTTCTCTCTCAAATACTCTTCCCGCACCTATCAAGAACGGGAGATGTTCTTCAATACTGAAGAACAAGAGATCAAGAACGACCGACATAAGACACTCACTTCACCGTGATAGCATCCGGAGAACAAGTGGTTTCAATTAGAGGACATCAAAGCATGTTTGGATCACCACTAGAGAGATTCTGGTTTGAATCCTCGCAAGTGAAACAAGACAATATTGAAGGGTCATTATGGATGATCAACATCATCAACAAAGAAAGTACCAAATATCCAGGTATTCTTTTCTTTATGCAATTAATTAAATTAATTATAAACATGATGTGAAAGATCCTCTCTAAAGGTTTCATGCCTCTTCCTTATTTATCAAAATATTTGATTCTATTCCATGGAGACTGGAGTTCGTCATTGTATTGGTCCTAGAATAATCACTGATCATGGTAAAAATTTAAGTTGGGAACTAGACCAACTGTGATTCTGCTACACCCAGAACCTACAAGTGGTATCCGAGCAGTTATATCATAGTTTATAATTATTTAAATAAATTTTTTATGATTTACTATTTAATAATTATTTTGTCAATTCAAGGTTAATCATTCTTGTAATCTAGATTTCAAGATCTGTTCTCCATCTTTTTGTTTCTCACAGATTTCAAAGAAACAAATGATTTTTTAATTAAAATTAAAACAGATAACTCATTAGGAGGCACCGACAACTATGCCCAGGTGACACAAAAGTACACTCCATGTCTTACACACCGTGTTCTTTGCCATACATGCTATGTAATCCGGACTACATTCCGTGTAGTTGTGTTCAGCGAATTGGGAGTAATTCAATAATTACTCAAGCTGTGTGCATTTATTGCATGTGGTGTAGTTAAATCTACACTACGTGCTGACTAGGAAAAATAGGCACATGATTACTGGATTACATGTCATGTGTCCCACTACACACATAGTGTAGTCCGTTTGGGTTAGGGGGCCAAACCATGTATCCCATACAAGGCTAAGTTGACCTATACATGTGTAGTGTGGAGACAAAATGGCGTATATCCCCCTGTACATGCCGTGTACTCCAAAATTTCTGAAGTACACTTCACACACCGAGTCCCTAGGCATGTACTTTGGGACAAAAGGTGAAGGTAGTACACACCGTGTAGTCGAAACTACATGCCATGTACTTTACCATATTAAACAAAATTAAAACTTAAATATTTGTGTAATGATCAGAACTATACATCATGCATAAATCACAATACAGGTTATCACTATATGCATTGAAACATCTTGAATTCCATATTTCATAGGAGTAAGACAATATGAGAATATAATACATGTTGGGTAGATTTGAACAGGTATTCACCAGGATACCTCCAATGTGCATTTATGTACAAATATTAGAATCTCAAGAAAATTTAGAAAAAAGATTAATATAAAAGGATTGATTAATTAAAGATAATAATTAATCAATTCAATAGAAATTTATCTTAATAAAGAATTATTAAATAATTGAATACTAGTTTTATTAAATGTGTAACTTGTTACATGTATGCGGGTGACCATAAGATAGACCAAGACCTTTGTATGTGATTGGTTTTTTTAATTTATTTATTAAATTAATTATTATCTTGCGATCCATCTCTCCTCATTAATATGTAGGGTCTGCATTCCCATGTTTTCTTTTATGTAACCCCCCTTTTACCCCTCACGTGCATGTGGGTTAAAAAAATAATATGTAATGGATGGAACTCCCAAGCTAGTCGAGGCGGTTCAAGCTGGAGTAGAGACAAAACCATTCCCAAGAGATATAGAGGTGGACACATGGAAAGCTATAAAAAAAAACCAAAAAGGATTATGGTGTTTCTCCCCTAGATCGAGGTTAGTTTATCAACCGCTAGATAAACTAACCATTTAAAAAGCTCATGATCATGACATTTACTTTATTTTATTTCTATCAGTTCCATGGTTTATCATTATAGATTTGTTGCTGCGATCACATAATTAATGAACTAACAAGCATACAAGATAGAATTAGAATAAACTAGGCTAATGAGTAAATATTATCAAGACATGGTTAATCACTTAAGTATGTTTCACTTAATATTAATAAGCATGTGATAATGATAATAAGTAATTCATGCATAAGAGATAAAAATACCTAAAATAAAATATTAAGTCAAACCAAAACATCCGTTACTTGATTAAGGGAAAAACTCAATAAGACTATGTGTTTGACCAACTGTTATTGGGACACTTAATTTTATACAAGAATCCCTTATGAAAGATTTCAGGTTGACTTAACCATATTACATCAAGAAGAGTAGAACTTTCTGTACTTGGTGTAATATTGTAGGTAAGAGTTGAGGAAACCCAAATTCATGATTTCAGGATTGGGGAGTCCACTCAACAGATCAAGGAGCTGTAAGCCCATTGTTGGAAAAGACCCGCCCACCTAAATATCTTCAAATAGCTTGAGTAACCCCTATTGGGGTTATTTGAAGGGGAATATGGATCCTTTCCACTAGAATGTCATGGCAACTAGACATTCTGAGTTCAATGGTGAGGGCCATTGGGACTTGATAAAATAGTGGGAGACTTAATAAAATTAATTTATTATCTCTCATATAATGTAATCAAGAATGTACTAATGATCTTCACTTTTATTGTAGAATAAAAATGAAAATCTCGTCAACCACACTATATATGTGATCAATTCTAGATAAATACAACATCCTCACTAGATATAAATTCCATGAATGGTTTAGACGCCTTTGGGTTATCCTATTCCATGAACTGAAGTCTTACGCGTTGGAGTCAACATTACCTAATCTTCCTGCCAAATAGGAAAGTGATGATGATTTCCTGGTCTATGAGAAACATATGAATGACACAGTCAACATTCAATGTTTGATACTATCATCAATGTATGGTGATCTCATGAAGTCTCAAAAAGACATGGATATTTATAGAATGCTCAAGCACCTCTATGGTCTTTACATGGAAAGAGAAAGACAAGAAAATTTTGAGATCTCCAAGGCACTCTTTTAGAGTAAGCTTAGAGAGGGTGCCCTATCTGGGCCTCATGTAGTCAAGCTCATTGGCTACATTGAGTTCCTAGAGGTTCTAGGGTTTAAACTCCCCAAAGAACTGGGAACGAATCTCATTATAACATCACTGCCTCAGAGCTTCTCCAACTTTGTTGTCAATTTCAATATGAACAACATTGTTAAGTCTTTATTTGATATTCTTATTATCATTCTCCAAGTGGACAAAGATATGAAGCATGAAAAGCCTTCTATACTTATGGTGAATATAAAGAAGGGAAAGGCGAAGAGATTTAAGCTAAAATCTTATTCACAACCTTCCAAGAAAAAGAATACCAAAGGGGAGGCAAGGGAACATGATGCTATTTGTTTTTCATGTGGCAAGAAGGACCACTGGAAGAAGAACTGCACCCATCCTAAGAAGCAAGGGGAATATTTAGGTGAGTTTGTTATCGAATGAAATCTATATGTTTCTAAAAATTGGGTCTTAAATACATCTTTTGGTGATCACATACATATCCAAATATAGGAACCAATTAGATTTAAGAATATTGAACAAGGGGAAGTAGATCTACGAGTAGACAACAGATCTAGACTTACTGTTATAACTATTAGGGACTACCACCTCACGTTGCCAACTAGGATGATCTTGGGATCAAAGGGTTGTTATTATGTGCCATCTATTACTAAAAACAACATTTCTAAATTCATATTAGATACATATGGATTTTTTTTTCATGTTTGGAAATGAATGTTGGTTATTTTACAAAGATATCATTTTTTGGTAGGGCACATTTATACAACGGTCTTTACATGTTGGATTACACAAACCAAGTAATGGAATAGATAACAAATATACTTCAAATGAATCATACCAAAACCAACTTTGGAATCACTAGCTAGGTCATTTAAATGATAAATGATTGACAAAGTTACATCAAGATGGATATTTATATTCTTTCAAACTAAAACCACTTAGTATATGTCATTCATGTTTATAAGGAAAAATGACCAAATCCCCATTTAGTGGGAAAGGTGAAAGGGCTAAAGAGCTTCTTGAATTGGTTCATACCTATGTGTGTGGACCATTTCCAGTTGAAGCAAGGAGAGGGTACTCATACTTCATAACTTTTACTGATGATTTTAGTAGATATGGATATATCTACTTAATAAGGTATAAGTCAGATTCTTTTGATAAGTTAAAAGAATACAAGAATGAAGTTGAGAACCAACTTGGTAAGAAGATTAAGAAACTCCATTCAGAATGAGGTGGAGAATATATTAATCAAGACATCATTGATTAATTATAGAAGTTTGGGATCCTATCACAACTCACTCCTCCTTACACGCCCCAGTGGAATGGTTTGAGAGAAAGGAGGAATCAAACCTTGTTGAACATGGTGAGATCAATGATGAGTCATGCGATTCTTCCATTATCCTTTTGGGGATATGCATTACAAATAGTGGTGTACATACTAAACCAAGTACCAACTAAATTGATAAATAGTATTCCATATGAGTTTTGGAGTGGAAGGAAATCCATGTTATCAAATTTACATGTGTGGGGAAGCGATTCATTTGTTAAGGACTCTTTAGGTAACAAAAATTTACCCCAAGGCACAAAGTGTACCTTTATAGGATACCCCAATGAAACAAGGGGATATTACCTATAAAACCCCTCATAAAAATGTTTATAGTGGGAAGAAACTCCATATTCCTTGAGAGGGAGCACATCTCCAAAAGAGATAGTGGGAGCGAGATAGACTTCGATGAAGTCAAGGATCAAGGTACACATGAGTTGGTACATGAACAAATTTCTGAAAGCCCCATGGAATAAAGAACTATTCCAGAGACACAAGAACTGTGTAGGAGTACAAGAGAGGTTAGAGAACCATAAAGATATAGTTTTCTAATTACTGAGAATGGTGACTCATTTTTAGTTGATAATAATGATCCTCTGACCTATAAGGAAGCAATAAGTGGAACAGAAATTTCCAAGTGGAACTAAGCCATGAATTCTAAAATGGATTCCATATGCCAAAACCAAATATAGATTTTGGTAGATCCTCTAGTTTATGTAAATCATGTTGGTTTCAAATGGGTATTCGAGAAGAAACTGGACATGGAAGGACAACTCAGTACCTATAAGGCACAACTGGTTGCAAAAGTGTTCAAGCAGCATCAAGGCATTGACTATGACGAAACCTTTTCACCGGTTTCAATGTTGAAATCCATAAAAATTCTATTAGCCACTACCTCTTACCATGACTATGAGATTTGGAAAATTTATGTCAAAACAACCTTCCTTAATTGAAACCTTCAGGAAGATGTCTACATGACACAAACTGAAGGGTTTATGACTCCAAAGGATTCCAATAAGGTATGAAAGTTGTAGAAATACATTTATGGATTAAATTAAGCATCCAGGTCATAGAACATTCATTTTGATGAATCCATAATGAAATTTTCTTTATCAAGAATGAATGCGAGCCTTGTGTCTACAAATGGTTTAGTGGGAGTACAGTCATTTTCCAAATAGTATATGTTGATGGAATATTACTCATTGGAAATGAGATACCAGTCTTATAGTTTGTTAAGGCTTGGTTGAATCAATTCTTCTCGATGAATGAATTGGGAGAGGTATCATATATTCTTTGGATCAAGATCCATTATGATAGATCCAATAGATTGATGGGCCTAAGTCAATGTACATACATTGATAAGATACTGAAGAGATTCAGTATAGAACAATCCAAGAGGGGATTGTTGCTAGCATCACATGGCATTCATCTTTCTATAAAAATGTGTCCTCATACACATGAGGAAAGAAAGATAATGTCAAGGACTCCATACACATTAGTGATTGGGTCAGTCATGTATGCCATGCTATGTTCTAGATTGGATGTCGCCTACGCATTGAGTGCGGTAGGTAGATATAATGCTGACCCAGGTGACTGCCATTGGATGGAATTCAAGACTATCCTAAATTATCTGAGGCGTACTAAGGATATGTTCCTAGTTTATGGAGGAGATGAGTAACTACTCATCAGAGGATATACATATGCTAGTTTCCAGACTGATAAAGATGACAAGAAGTCACAAACAAGATACATCTTCCCTTTGAATGGAGTTGAAGTGTGCTAGAAGAGCTCAAAGCGGAGTGTGGTCATAGATTTCATATCATAGTCTCAGTATATCACATCTTCTGAGGTAGCTAAAGAAGAAGTTTGTATGTGAAGCTTCATCCAGAAGTTGGATGTGATACCTAGTAGTAAAGATCCCATCACACTGTATTGTGATAATACTACAATGGTGACTCTCACAAAAGAGCCAAGGTCACATCAGTGAATGAAACACATACTTTGGAAGTATCATCTCTTGAGGGATTTTTCTCAGAGAGGTGAAGTTAAAGTGAACAATATTTCCATAGGAGAAAACATGGTAGACCCATTCACTAAATCCTTGACTTAGCAGAAACATGATAATCATGTGATGTCTAGTGGACTGAAAGACAAAGGCAGTTGGCTCTAGTCCAAGTATGAGTTTGTAAGAGTTGGTGTCCTAGAACCAACTGTTTGTACTTTGATTACATGAATATTTAATATATTTAAATATTAAACATCTTATTACATATTGTTCATCGCTCTACATGACTATAGTGTAATAATGTCGTAGAGTATTTGTCGCATTGATAAGGTCATTGCAGTTCCCCACTATGATGAGAACCTTGAAGTCCTATGAAAATATTAATAAATATAATTCTATGGTTGGATGACATACTATAATGGGACACATAGTATACATACCATCAGGTGAAAGTACTCGTAAGCATATGAGACTTCTTCCCATGATGTTCGCACTTGGAAATCTCTAAGACGGGAGATTATGAGAACATACCCGCCAGTAGGAATTCTGCATGTTTTGGTGTCATCGGATATTCCTATCTATGAGAATGTGTAATGATCCTTAGAATTTAATATTTTCATTAATACATTTTATGACTCATGCACTTTGATTTGATGATGAAAACCATCATGCCATATGTTGGTGGGAAGTAGGGTACATTGATTGCATCACGAGTGGCATGTTATTAGTGGATAATTCGAGGAAGGATTTGTCCCTTCCATTTATGGAAGTTGATATCTCAGCCTTTTGATTGAAATAGAAGCATCACATGAAATTCCATGGCCATGGTGTAACGACCAGTTTATTTCAGGTAGTCAAAGAACAGCGTATCAAGCACAAAGGTTGATGACAATATCATGAAACCTTCTTGATGAGATATTGAGACAAAGGGACTATATTAAAAAGTTAACATTCATATGTGGATTTTATTTTTATGACTTTAAGTTCTTTCCCTTGGGTGCCTTGACCCATTGCAAGAAAATACTCTTGGACTTTAGGGAATCCTACCTAATGACAATGAGAAAAAATCATAGAGGGTCACACACTAAGTGTTTTTGGTGGCCCCGGTTAAATTCTATTTGAATTTAATTGATAAAGTAAATTTATTCTCAAGACTATGGAATAATTTTATTCAAGTTAAAATGATCACATCAATTAAATAAATATTTATTCATCGGATTGTGAGTAAAATATATTTATTTATTTTATTGAACATTTAATAAATATTTATTTACTATTTTTTTTAAAAAAATATTTATTTAAGAGAATAAATTATTTATTTAGGTTTTCAATAAATGGAAGTAAAGTTTGAGCGAACCAAGGCCAATCTGGTAGTAAAATAATTATTTACAAGATGGTAAATAATTATTTAACTAGTTGAAACAAATTAAAATAATAATAATATTTATATTATTTTATAGTGTGTAATTTTATTTATAATTATATTTTGTGCAAGTTGGAACACCATAAATAATGATGCGGTATTATTATTAAGAGCATGGGTTTTATCTAAGGTTATGAATGTATTTAATTGCTGTTACGCAATTAAATATTGGAACTGAAGCCCCATGTCGATAAATAGACATGTACATCTACACTCGGTGAATTGGGAATTGTTGAGCTAAATGATTTCCCTCTTGAATCCTATTCCCACCCCTCTCAAGAATAATAGAAGTTCTTCAAGACTGAAGAAAAAGTGATCAAGAACAACTAACACAAGACACTAACTTCACCATGCTAGCACTCAGAGAACAAGTAGTGTCAATTGGAGGCCATCAGAGCATGTGTGGATCACCCCTTGAGGGATTCTGGTTTGGATCCTCGCAAGTGCAATGGGACAATCTGGAAGGGCCATTCCAGATGATCAAAATCATCAACAAAGAAAGTACCAAAGATCCAGGTATTATTTTCTTTATGAAATTAATTAAATTAATTATAAACATGATGTGAAAGATCCTCTCTGAAGGTTTCAGTACTCATAATTCTTTATCTAAATCTTTGATTATACTCCATGGAGACACATGTTCATCATCGTATTGATCCCATAATAGTCATTAATCATGGTAAAAATTAAAGTTGGGTATCGGCCCAACCGCCCTTTCACTGCTCCCAGAACCTACATAAACCAGCCATGAAGTCCATCAAAACATCATCTCATTTCAACTCAGGAATGGGAAAAGATTGAAGAAACCCTACCATATGTAGATGTTCCACATTCACCTACTGACATGTGGAACATCGAGTGATGAAACTGAATATCTCACATTTCATGCAAGGACACTAGTATTAGAGTCGTAGGTCTCGATACATTTTGGTGACACCGAGGTGAACTGCCCATGCTAAGGCATGGAAATCCATCATCAGCTCCTCTCTAATGTCTGCTGGGATCTGCACATGCCCACAAAACAAAAGCATATCATCCCCCTCAACTTCCCAAATAGAAAATGTATCATCATCTATAACACTTTCCTATAGGACAAGGCCTTCATGATAAAATAACTATCTCAAAATTACTCACTTCAGAAGAGTAGATGTCACCGCTAAGTCTAGAAGAATATTTTGGCCACAGTCCTCCTGAACTCCAATGTGCATCTCAAAGAATAAGTCCATAATCTTCCATTCATCACTGGATTCCTGAACCACCTGTGTCCGAGTCTTCTAGATCAGAGAATCGGCTACTGAATTCTCTTTCCCTAGAGTATAGTCGAGTTTGAAATCAAAATAGTGTAGGTACTCAACCCACCTACATAGCCAGTGATTCAGATCCCACTATGAAAAGATGTGTTTGAGGCTTTTGTGGTCCATGAACACCACAACATGCTCTCCAAAGAGGTAGTGTCTCCAAAAACATAAGGTATGTAGAACCACAATGAGTTAGAGGTTATACGTCAGGTAATTCCACTCATGATGCCTCAATTGAAGAGAACCATATGCATCAAAATAGCTCCAAGACCAACACTTGATGAATCACTTTAGACTATATAAGACCTTCCTGGGTCTAGCTGAATCAGTATCGGTGCTAAAGTAAGTCTTCCCTTAAGCTCTTGAAAGGCTACTTCACAAGATTATGACCATTCAAATTTCACAACATTCTTTATCAAGACTTTTAGTGGTGCTAAAAGGTGTGAGAAATACTGAATAAAACATCTGTAATATTCGGCAAGCCCCAAGAACCTCAGGATGTCAGATAAATTCTTCGGCTTCTCCCAAGAAACCACAACCCTCACTTTCTATGGGTCAATATAATCTTCTGACTCTGAAATGATATGACCCAAGAAGTGGACTTTGTCAATCTAGAAGTGTCATTTACTGAGCATAACATAGAGATGATGATCTCTCAGAGTATTAAACATGATCTCAATATGGGTTTCACGGTTGTGTCTTGAGTGAGAATACACTAAGATATTATCAATAAAGACAAACAAAAAAGAATCTATATAGGGGTGGAATACCCGATTCATTAGATCCATGAAGAAATCAGGTGCGTTCATGAGTCCGAATGGCATAACCAAGTACTTGTAGAGACCATACCTTCTCTTGGAAGTTGTGTGAGGTATGTATAAAGTCCCAACAGGCACCTTATGATAGCCTGAACTCAGATCTATATTTGAAAACACCTGTTCTCCACGAATCTGATCAAATCAGTCATCTATTCTAGGAAAAGGATTCCGATTCTTAATAGTTAGCTGATTCAACTGATGATAATTCATATAAAGCCTAAGGGTGCCATTTGAATTCTTGGAAAAGAGGACCGATGAACCCCAATAAGAAGTTTTTGGGTATATAAATCCATTCACCTCTTGATCCTCCGATAGAGTCTTTTGTTCCAGAAGCTCCTTAGGTTCCATCCTATAAGGAGGGATGGTCACATGTGCTGCTCTTGGAATAAGATCAATGGTAAAATCTACCTCTCACAATGAAGGTAGACTAGAGAAGTTGTCAGGAAAGACATCTCCAAAATACTCCACTACAGGAGGAAAGACAGCGGGTTGTAAACCCTGATCATCAAGATAAATACTAACAACCTATTTTGTAACACCACCTAACCTCTATTCCTCAGGTCTGGATCGTGTCACAATGAGATCCCATTCTCCCTTGTGCACTTGCGTAACTCCTCCTAGTGATGTTCCCATCACCCTATAATGATATTAGTAAATATGAGATTTTTATAGAACTAACTAGTCGATCCTAATGATTACATTGAATCCTTTCATGTTGAGAACATATAGGTTCCATACAAAAAAGTAACCACACATCTCAAAGGGGAAATTATGATAGTGGTGAATTCCCTTGGAATGGGTACATAAGGGTGTATCTAGCATCATGAATCCATGATAAGATTCGATGTCAAGGCCCAAAATCTCAGTGATCATCTCATATTCAAACAAGTGAGACACACCTATATCAAACAAAGCATACACTAAAGTGGAGGATACTAGAATAGTACCTCGTATAATTGATGGTTCAGTGCTCTACTCATTAGGCATAGGCTAGACTGCATGTAACTGGCCTATACCATGACCCTAAGTGACTACCTAAATTCCATGAGCAAGACCACTCTATTGACACTAATAATCCTAAGTCTAGTTGCCTCTGCCTTGACTGCCACCACAGCCTGATCGACCGGTGGTATTCCAGCTTCCTGACTATCATGATCCTACAGACCTCACTACCGATCGAAGAGTAGGTGCAGATCCTTTCTCTCTAGGCACTGGTGGAAAGTTCTGCAGAAATGGTGGAGATGACCCATCCTACCACAACCTATGCACTAAATTGGATTTTTTAGACACTACCTATTGAAGTGACCAAGTGATCTGCAGTAGTTACAAATAGGAAAAATGCCCGTGCATGGAGCCTAACCACTATTTCCATTGCAAGATTCCTTGAAGAATCCTTTTTTAGAAGAATATCCAATGGAAGCCTTAGGTGTCGAACATCCCTGGCTTGCACCATCATCATCCCTCAAATTTCGCTCTGTAATTAGTTTATAGTTGACATTTTCTGAACTTGTCATCTACCTAAACACATTGATCTATAATTGGATGGCATAAAACAACCCATCCTAAACATTCCAAGACACCACTATATCATCAGTAGCTAGAGAAGAAGTGAAATGCTACAACTCAGTGAAACATGATGAGTAATACATAACTGACATGGTACCCTACTATAGATTCATGAACTCTCTAGCTCTGTCAGCCCATAGAGTCTAGGGAAAGGAGTAGTCATAAAAGGTAGTATTAAAGTCACCCCAAACCATAATTCTATCCTTTCCTGCCTGGGTGATGACATCCCACCACCTATTGGATGAATCACGTAACATATAAGCAAATAGTTTGACCCTCCACTCTGGAGGCATATCTAGGTGCTCAATTATAGATAGGATCACCTAGATCCAATACTCTGCATCAAGTGGTCCACTATCCCCCCTGAAAGTAGGAGGATGCTGATGCTAAAACTCACAAGTCAAATCTTCCATTCTAGGGGTAGGTCAAACTCTTCCATTCATATTATGCATCATATGAAAGAATCCCTATAGAAACTGGGCGTCAGCACACAAATTAGGTATAGGAGGAGGATCTACAAGTGGATCAACTAGAAGAACAATTAGCAGCTAAAGACCCACTACCTTAGAACATGATCATTTATGCCTTATGAATGCACGGATGGAGGATGTCATAGAGGCATAATACTATAATGAAAAATGAATATCTCATAAGAGATTCAAGAAATTTAGATCATTTCATTTAAGAAACTAGGATAGGTGCTAAATCCTTCCTTTAATAATAGACACGCCTCACTACCTACATCAAAATCCAGGACAAGACTTTGGAATAGACCATAATAATCAATGAGAATAGAGAAACACCCACTACCCACTACTAAGGATCAATTCAATTCAAGAATATACGTTAGGAACGTGAAATACAGATGTTATCAGGTTTTAACACAATTTCCATTTGAAAACATGATTATTTAAACATTTAAAGCATTTAAATCGACTTAATCCAATGATATGTCTTTTTCTGACCCATAAGGACCCATACAACTTATGAACCAAAAGATGACACACACTTGGATGTCATTTTTATTTAAATTGTGCTTATCCATGTGATTATACAATTTTTCAAATAATCGATCTAGCTGGAATGCCATTTTCTAATCTATAAGGGCCCATACCCCTTATGAGTCAGAGAGTGGCACCCAATAATCATACACCATATATCGATCCAAATTCTTCCAGAAATTTCAACATGATTGTTTATATATATAAGAAGGCACAATAATCTACAACAGACAATGGTTGCTGAAAATTTAAAACGTGACATGAAAAAATGCATGGCCTATTCATATTGTGTCTATTGTGATGCATGTTATAATACACAACCCTAATTTCATCTGGTTGATCCATGAAATCATAATTTAAATATTATCAATATCAATAACATCACAAGTCATGTGAAACACCCAATGGTGAAATGATATCAACAGTAAAAATAGAATCAATAATAATAATAATTAAATCAACTTAGTTCGTACCCTGCACATGGGTTTGTGATTCCCAAGTATGGCTTGTGGCCAAGTTCCAAGAATTACCAATCTCCAATCTATTGTTTCCTAATAGTAAATAAATAAAGAAAAAACCAACCTTTAATACCACTTTGTGACATCCCGGACCCAGCTGCCACTTAACCCGTGCCCTGAGCCCGACTTGCCACATGACCTATGATGCATCTCCCCATATGCCAGGGGATTTTGACTAGCAGTGAGGGTGTGAAGGTAAAACAATGGGGAGAATATAACCCCATGTCATATCACACAATGTATGCAATATAAATAAAGAACAGCAGAAGAATAAACAAATATAAATATACAATAAATAGAGGAAGCAGAAATAGATACAATGAAAGTCTGAATAACTGGATAACATTGAAAAATCATTATAGGAATTTTATGATATGAACATGTATATAAGACATACTAGTACAAAAGTAAATAAAAAATAAAAAACAAGAAATAGGCAATCTAAACAAAAGGTGAAAAAGAGAACAAAAATCCAAAAGTTTCTCCATAGCATCTCTAGCCTAAGACCAATACTCTTCTCCTAAGATTCAACTAAATAGTATGAATCAATATCCGGGAGAGTGGTGTTTTTATCTATCCATGCCTATAGGCAAACAGTCTTCTCGGGTGCTGAAGGTGTCCTGAGTAGGGTGTGAGATAAACATCTTAGTAGGCCACCACCAACAATGTCTACATGTAATCCAAGTAGGTGCTCATAAATAAATAGTGTAAAGTTAACAACATAAAAGTAAAACAATGCAGAAATAAATAATTAACCTCCCTCTTAGGTTCTTAAAGGGTACATAGCAAGTCCACCTACTTCAGCTCAAAGGTGGCATGTCTAAACCAATCACTATGTATATATATAGAGAGGTTATCACTGGCATGAGGAATGCATTCCACTCATCCATACACACAAACATATAGAGGTTATCACTAACATGAGATAATCATGCCTCTCATCCTTACAGATATATCATAGCTTGAATGTGGTAAGAATTCCTCCCACCCATGTAGATATTGTAACTCGCAAGGAGTAAGCATGCCTCCCGTCCATACATATATAGAGGTTACAACTGGAATGCGGTAAATATGCCTCTAATCCATACATACATATCAAAAATGGCATGGGGTATGAATTCCTCCCACCCATAAATTTATAATATATCTTATAATCATTTTAGTGGCATAACCATTCACATCATATAACATAAGTCAACAAATATTACATTATTTCATTTTAAGAAAACTATCCATTTCATTTAATGCCTTTATAATTAATTATATCAAGGGAAAGGTCATGTCATCCCTTGAAACCATTACATATAAACCATTTCATTTTATGGGTCTTATCCATCTCATCCTAGCCAACCCATAAGAATAACCATACAATTTTCCTACTATGGCAATTTTATCTCAAGGCAAGGTGTCAAGGCCAAGAGTCAAGTAAAATACTCAAATTACCATTTAGAAAATTATAATTCAAAATGGTTTTAGGAACATTGAGGCAACTTGGTATGCATCAAATACACATGTTACAATAGTTAATTCAATTTAAAACCAAGTCGGGTGGGGGGGGGGGAGGTCAAACCATAATTTTTTATTTTGGAAAACTGGCCTAAAACGGCCAATTTGGTTGGCACCCCCTTTGGTGTCCATATAGAGAAAGGGTAATATATAAACCCATAATCCAAACCCAATTAACCAATATCAAGGCTCTAGGGTCATTTGGACATGAATTAGCTAACAAAATTAGGAATCTCAGAATAGAAAGATATATGGAATAACGAGAATAAATAAGAAATGGTCAAAACTCAAATGGAAAAATACATGACCACCTACCTTAGGGCCGTAGATGATTCCTCACTTGATATTGACTAAAGATTCGGAGCAGGTTTGAAGAGATATGAGTTTCAATAAAATTCCATAGAAATAGGGAATACGATCCTAATACAAAATAGTAAAATAGACAACAATAAGAACATATACATGAGTAGAGAGACTAAGGAACCTTACCACTGGGGGCCCAATTCTTCTCTCAGATCAAGGATTGGACACTGGTAGGAGCCTCTAGCTCAAATACTAGTTTAGATGTGTTCTTGAGCTCAAATAGGAGAAATATGGGGCTCTATCCACTAGAGGAAGTAGAAAAGTAAAAAAAATAACTTAAGTTGGAGAGAGGAAAAAATGGTCATTTTTCCACAAAACCATGCTCACATGGTTTATGTGCACAGTTTTCCAAACTATTCCCAAACCGTACAATATGGATATGTCCCCCATCTGTAGTAGGATACACCATCTTGAACCTGGTCTGTACGATTGCAGCAAACCGTGCAGACTTGAAGGTTCCCTTGTCTAGAACTGTATGATTTACCCAAACCGTGTGGCCTGGGTTTCACAATTTACACTAACCGCACAACCCAACCTATAGCCCACATTTATAGACCTCTGAGATTTGAACAAGCCCCATATGATCCTTAGGATCCCCTAGGCCATAACATACCTTTATAGAGATTAAAGTAAATATTAAAAATAAAAAATCAATGATTTTTATCTTGTTCAAAAGTTGGTTTGTTACACCTTTGATCATATTTGCCCTATAAAAGTTGTTTTTGACACATTAACCAAATTTGGTCAAAACATATGATGTAAAATTAATTTATTAATTAGTTGTATAAAACATTTTAATGAGTGAAATAAAATTTATGATAAACATGAAAAATTTATTAGGTATATAAATAATTAACATAAGTTTGTTCTTTAGGAATATAAAGACACAAGAGACAAATAAGATGCAAGATAATGATTTTCATCTCAATTTTTACATCTGTGAGATAAATTCCGTATTCATAACTTACTTCTTTGTGAGTTGTATCTACTATCCATTTTGATATATTATATCATGAATTATTTTATATTCATGGTATTTAATACTTTTAGGTAATGTTATTCCTTCATGAGGCTTATGATTTAAAATGTTTCAAAGTGGTATGGGACACTTTTGAATGTTTAAATATTATTTTACTCAAGAATAATTGTAATGATCCTTAATTTATATTTAATAAAATTATATGATTATTTTTTAATAAACCATTTAATTTTCCTATCCTTTTTTTATTCATGAACTTTTTCAAGTATTAGTACTATTTTCCACTCTTTGGTACTCAAAATGTTTTAGAAAATGTTTTAAAGAAAACCTGAAATAATTTCTCTCTTTAGTCAGAGAACCCATTTTCTTCTAAAAACCCTATTTTATAAAAGGTTTTCAAAAATGTTATTAACATTTAAAAAATGATATAGCAAATAAATTTTTACCTTTTATGTCTTTTATAAATGTTTTCAAAGTAATCTTTTTGTTGATTTCTGAACAAGACATTTTTCTAACCTTTTTACCTTGCCAAAGGAATGTTGTTTTTACCTCATACAACATGTAAAGATTTACCTACTATAATTTCTTTGAAGCTTCCTTTTCATGTTTAAATTTTTACTTTTTAAATTAAATGTTTTCAAAAGTTATTTTCAAATAAATGTGTTTTCAAAACAAAAGGATATTTTCCTTAAGAATGTTTTTAAAAGAACTTTTTATTGTAATTATATTAATCAACAACAACAAACAATTATTTCTAGTCCACTTGGGGCATGTTGTATTGATACCATACTTACTCTTCCTATAGATAGTTTATGATTAATTTGGCCATGGATAGTAATGAAATTCACTTCCTTGATTCTTTTTAGTCCCCTTGAAACATTCAATTTCCTATGATCATTTGACATTGAATTTCCCCTAAATATTTATATATAATTTTTCATGGATATTATTATTTTCTGAATAGTATACCATTCTCATCTAGTGTTTACTTTGAATTTTTTTGATTATTTGGGGAAATATTGATAAAAATATATTCTTTATTCAGTATGAATATTTGATAAGGAATATTTTTTATTTGATATGAGGAATTATTTTGATAGGTAAGACACGGGTTGGAGACCATTTAATGTAAACACTAAAATTTGGGGACGAGTTAATGAAATTACCTTGATGCACCAGTAGTATCATGAGGTTAAATTAGTTAGAAATAAACCCTTCAAGTTTGTTTACAAGTAGAATAGGTGGGTTTCTACCCAATATGCTAAACTTTCATATAAAAGGTCTTGACGGTACTGGTTCCATATAAATAGGAAACATAGAATCCAATAATTAAGAATTTACTTCATTTAGTTTCTTTTATTATTCATCCATGAGATCTTGTGTTGGCATATATATAGACAAATTTAATTTTTAGTTCATTTATTAAATGTATTTTGTTTCAGTTTCATACCTTACCATATTTATTTTTCCTTATCTATTTATTTGAATGGTATGTGTTTCCATTTAGTTAACTTTCAATTTGATTATTCTAATGTATTTATTATTTCCTCCATTATATATTTCTCTTAATAAGCATTTTAGATCACCCATATTATGTTTCCTTTCCCTAGGAATCCAAGAAGTCATAAAGATATGAAGGAAACCTTGAGAACTAGATTTTGGAAAACATCAATTAGAGAACATAGACCTATGGTAGAATTTGAGGATAAGTATATAAAAATATCCTAAAGTTTTAGTTAGATAGATATTATGTAGTTTTTCTAGAACTACATCCCTCTATGGATACTACAAGTGGACGTGGATCTAACACAAATTTACATAGAAGTGACAACTGTGTCAGGCCTAACTCGGTATAACTTGGTACACGACAAAGAGTCTTACTGCACATCTAGTTTGACACACCTAGGAGATATGCTTATCATAATTCACATTTTCTTTACAAACCATTATAAATTATTTTTATAATGAATAACCTAGGTTAAACCTAAGGATTTTTAAATTGAAGATAAGGTTTTTGGGTTTATAAATTCTATAAATGATATTATGGATAAACCTTATACCACGTAAGGGCCTATGTAGAAATAAAATGGATGAAGTATTTATGTGTTATCGTTATATTGAAAACTTTAGGTTATTTATAAATTGAATTTCAAGTATGTCCATCATATTTATTTTGGAAATTATATAAATATGGTTTTAGAAAAGGACAACTTATATTCTAGGTGACAACAAATCAAGTTTGACAAGGCTGCAGGTATTAAACCCATGACCAAAGGACGATAAGGGTTTCACACCAACCACTGACCTACGCAATATCCTGGTTAATTTGTTATTTTTTAGTTAAAAAAATATACTAATAAATATTAATAATGAAGTATTAGTGTAAATTTTTATGTTTAGAGATTAATGTATTATCCATATTGAATTTGGATAATATTTAGAGACAAATAGTTTGACTTTTCAATCTTTTTTGGGCCTTATGATCCATTAAAAGTTTATTTAATTTCTTTTGGAATCAAAGTTAATTTTTAGATAACAATTTATTAAAGTAAGGGATGAATTAGAATTTGATCAAAGCACAAACAAAAGTTGAAATTGTTTATATGAAATTGAAACCAATCAATAAAGTATATTTCCATATATTCTTAGGCAGTAAATAAATTTGTCAACATGAGGAAAAGAACCTTAAAAAAATGTTGTCCTAATACCTTAATTTTTGTTGTACCGATGGTCTTCTAAATCATAACAGATTTATGGCTTTGAGGCCCTTAAATTCGCTTGTTTATGATTTATTACCTCAATCAATCCCTATAAATATTTATGATTTCCATTAAATTATGTATATATACTTTCCACTAATGTTCTTTTACTTGGAGACCTAGTTTTATGTTAGTCCATGTGGCCATTTCACTTCTTATCCTCTCTTTTATAGAGGATATCTTATGAAACCTTCTCATGATTTGGGATTTAAAACATAGAGAATATCAAACATTATATCACCAATATTGAGTTTAAATTGTGAGGATGTAATTTAATTAATATGGGGAGAATGTAACACCCCAAAAATCTAAAGTAGGAACATTGTATTCAATAAGGTGTATGACAAAACACCAAGCACATAAGAGAATATAATATTCTTAGAATTTATAATATATTTAATATTTTAAATAAATTAAATACATTTTATAGTCTAAAATGCATGCAACACTAAGTTATCCCACGTCGTATTCAATAATGAGTTTCTTTGATGGCTTGAATTACATGCAATATTGAGTTTTACCAAACAATATATTATTAAAATATTATTATTTCATAAAATAAGATATAACCTTTCCATTAAATTACTGGTTATGAATAATATTAAAAAAATAATAAAAAATATATGGTTTACACCAATATAAAATGAATCCATTAGTTACAAATTAATTATAAATGAATATAAGAACCATTTGAATATAAATGGAATATTTTTATTGAAAACTATTTTTATGCTCACAAAATTGTTTTATCCTAATAAATTAAATTAATTACAATTAGTGAGTGATATTAATGTAATATATATATATATATTATTCAATAGAATATTTTTGATATTTATCCAATATATTTTACAGACATAAGATAATAAAAAACCTAATTTTACAAATAAAATTCAATATTTTTATTAAGGCACTTTTATAGCCTTTTAATAGTGAACCTTTTTTAAATTCAATTTTTTGAAATTTTTTAATTATTATATGTCAAAATAAACTTATCCTTTGAAATGGAAACATAGAAATTATTTTAGGATTAATTTTTGGTATTTTTCTGTGAAGTTTTATTTTTTAATGAATAATGAAAAATACCGAATTTTAATTCCAAATCGATTTTTCATATAATTTATTTAAAAGGTAAAATTATTTTTAATTGGTTTTAAAGTTTAATTATATTAAATTTTTATCAATTAATCTAATTTAGGTCATTGGAATCAATTTCAATTTGAAAATTGATGTAAAAAATTATCAAACTTTTGAACGTTTTTACTTTCAAAACCCGCATTGTCATCTCGTCCATGAGATGAAATTTAAATTAATTTCATCCACTTATGTGATTGGAATTTTTAAAAATTTATTCCTTATTTGGAATAATAATAATTTATAATTTATAATAAGGTAAACTTAGTTTTTGAAAAAAACAATTAGTGAAAGTAATTAAAGTTAATTACAACGATTATGGTAAAATTAAGCATATTAAGGGACTAAAATTTAATCTTAAGGGAAAAAATGATATATAAACTTTAACAAGAGCCATTTTATGGCCATATTTATACTCTATATAATATATAAATTTTTAAATTATTGGATCCACTTTCAATGGAATAAATGTGGGTGGAAGTTTCTTTCCCAAAATTTAAAAGAGCGCCACTACTTCTTCACTATAAAAGGCCTATTCACCTCCCACTTCCTTACACCTCTTAAGATAGTATGAATTGAAAAATATCTAACCAAATTTATCCTAAAAATACTTCCAATAAACATATAGGCCTCAAATTCTTTATAAATCCATCCAAGGAAGACCTTTGGTTCCAACCAAAATGAGTTACCCGATTAAGAGGCAACATCTTTCCTTAAGCTCTTTAGTTATATTTTCATTATTCACCCCCTAAAATCGTATTATTAAATTATTATATAAAAATATAGTATCATAAATATACTATGATTCTATAATTATAAGGGTTAAACCTACACTCACACAGACTTCCATCTAATGGGTAACAAACATACTTTTTATGTACACGACAAACTACGACCTCACAAAATGATGATTGTTCATTTTCCTTTACCTCCACTCATGGTTAGGAATTATGATGAATAATATGTTTATACATGTTATATATTATAGTTATTATATCTTTAATATTCTATAATTCTTATAGAACACATATCTTTATACTTTCCTTTTTATGTAAAAATGATAACATCGTTTGTGGAAGTGTGGACTACCACCCCCTTAAAGCGATGTGATGCATTCACACAATACATGGAATTTATAAAGAATGGTTTTAATTAAAAACATGTGAAATAAAAAAATTATATATGAAATTAATGACATAATTAACTTTATTTAAATATAATATATATAATTTTATTTATTACCCTTTCACACACACTTAAAAAGTGATAATGTGATTCATATATGTGTGGACTACTGCCTCCTCGACATGATGTGATTATGTTTACTTAACAAGAATTATATATAAGTATATATGATTAAATAACATGGTATTTATGATATAATTATCATTTTGGAAGGATATATTGTTACTTACCTTCTTTCCATAAAGATCATTAAAAAATGGGAACGTTACTGATGTATACGTACAGTCTACCGTCTCTATGATTGTAACGTTGGTTAATTTTTCATAACCAAATTTAATTATTGGCTTTAGAAGTATTATTTATCTATTAATATAATGATTATTTCTAATTATTATTCTGGATATGTTATATAATGACCC
This sequence comes from Viscum album, assembly GCA_963277665.1. Lineage (NCBI taxonomy): Eukaryota > Viridiplantae > Streptophyta > Magnoliopsida > Santalales > Viscaceae > Viscum > Viscum album. Next base: position 1,849,572,801 of record OY728163.1, on the reverse strand, counting down.
CTTCGACCATAGTTTACCTATAAAGTTTGTTTTTGAGACATAAACTGAATTTGGTCAAAACACCTGACGTAAACCTAATTTATTAGGTTGTTTTATAAAAAATTGAAATAATATAAATAAAATATATGATAAACATGAAAAAGGTTATCAAGCAGGTAAATAATTAACATATTTTTTTATTCAGGAATATAAAGGCACACGAGACAAATCAGACGCAAGGTAGGGGATTTTCATTTTAAATTTTACATCCATGAGATAAATGTCATATTAACCAATTAATTATTTTTTTGGTGTATATACTATCAATTTTGATATATTATATCATGAATTATTTTATCTTAATGGTATTGAAATCTTTCAAGTATTTTTATTCCTTATGAGGCCTATTATTTAAAAATTCTCAAAGTGGTATGGGACACTTTAGAATGTTTAAAGATTATTTTCCTCAAAAATAATTTTAATGATATTTCATTTACATTCAAGAAAATTATATGAAAATTATTCATTGAACCCTTTAATTTTCCTCTCCTATTATTATTCCCAACCTTTATGAAGTATTAGTACCATTTTCCCACTCTTGGATACTCAAAATATTTTAGAAAATGTTTTAAAGGTAACCCAAATTAATTTCTCTCATTAGCTGGAGAACCTGTTTTCTTCTAAGAATAATATTTTCTAAAAAGGTTTTTAAAAATGTTTTTAACCTTTAAAAATGATTTAGTAAAGTCATTTTAATCTTTTATGTCTTTTACCAATATTTTCAAAGTAATCTTCTTGTCGATTTCTGAACAAGACATTTTTATAACCTTTTTACCATGAAAAAGGAATATTCTTTTTACCTTGCACGACATGTATGAATTTAAAAACCATTATTTTTTAGAAGAATTATTTTCATATTTAAATTTTTATATTTTAAATTAATTTATTTGTAAAGTTATTTTCAAAGAAATATTTTTTCAAAAGGTTTAATAAAACAAAAGGACGTTTTATTCAAAAATGTTTTAAAAAGAATTTTTTATAGTAATTCTATTCATGAACGACAACAAAATTTATTTTATATTCCATTTGGTGTATGTTTTATTAAAACCATCCTTAATATTCCTTTAGATAGTTTATGGTTGATTTTTCTAAGGATAGTAATGATATTCACGTCCTTGATTCCATTTAGTCCCTTTGAAATATCCAATTCCCTATGATCACTTGACATTTAATTTCCCCTAAATATCCATATCATTTTTCATGGATATGATTATTACCTGAACCATATACCATTTTTCATTTTGTGTTTACTTTGAAAGTTATTTAATTATTTGGGGAAATATTGATAAAACTGTATCCTTTATTTAGTACAGATATTTAGTAAGGTGCATAGTTTATTCAATATGAGGAATGATTTGGACATGTAAGACATGGGTTGGGGACTATTTAAGGTAAGTCCTTTAGGTTAGGTACAAGTTAATAAAACCCCCTTAATTAATTAGTAGTCTCATGAGACAAAATAAGTTGGTGAAAAACCCTTTGAGTTTGTTTCCAAGTAGAATATATGGGTTTCTACCCAATATACTAAAATATCTTGTGAAAGGTCTTTACTGTACTGGTTCATGTACCTAGGAAACATGGAATCAAATAATTAATAATTTACCTAATTTAGTTTCTATTCTTATTCATCCATGAAATCTTGTGTCGAAATATATGGGGATACATTTCATTTTTAGTACATTGATTAAATGGCATGTATTTCGGTTTCTTACCTTGGAATATTTATTTTTTCTTATCTAGTTATTTGAATAGATTGTGTTTCCATTTATTTACCATGAAATTTGATTATTATAATTTATTCAATATTTATTCCACTATATTTTTCCCTTACTATGAATTTGAGATCACCCTTATTATGTTTCCTTTCCCCATGAATCTAATATGTAAGAAATATACTCAAGGATATGCTAGATGGAATAAAGTTATTATTATCAAAGTTATTTATTTAGAAATAAATTATGTTGTAATTAGTGTTTTCATTTGTAATAAAAGACTCATGTATGTATCTGGTTTACCAGGTCTACTAAACTCTTGGTCCTTTGGGATTTTATTCTTTGTAATCATTCCAATTTAATCATAGTAGACACCGGCTTCGGGATTTATGGGGTCGGGTCACTAAACAAATAATATAGGCTATCAGGGTTGGATACTCATAGGACTTTTATGAACTTTATCATGGTGTACTCCCTTGGTAATATAAAACATATGATATTATGAGAACAAGACACATTAATAGTAAATACACATTTTATGTGTCATTAGATATTCCTACATTATTACATTTTTATTAATCATTATAATTTAAGATTATTATTAATGAGTGTTATAAGTCTTGTACTTTGATGTATTGATGAAAACCACGATGACACATGTTCATGATTAGGCAGGATATGTTGTGTGCATTATGAGTAAATGAATAATGGGAGAAAGTATTTATCCCTTCCATTCTTCAATAGAAGTAAATATCTTACGGTGTTTGATAGAAATAATTTAGTTGAAATAAATCAATGACCATGATGTTCTATAGGAAAGTTCAATTTCCAGAAATTCAAATAAAGAGACATCTAGAACATAGGTTGATGGCACTGGTATGAAACCTTCTTGATTAGAGATATCATGATAAAGGGATTATATTACATAGTAAGCATCTATATGAGGTATTATGTCATTGTATCATTAAATTATTTCTCTATGGGTGACTTAGTGTGTTTCTAGTTACTAAGATTGGACTTTAGGATGATTCAGCTAATGTCACTGAGAAGGAATCCTTGAAGGCCACACACTAAGTGTATCCCGAATCTCAGTTAAAAATATATCGTTATTTATAATTTAACAAGTTGAATAAATATTATTCCCATATATGGTGTAATAATAATTTTTTTCTTGATCACATGTATTCCATCACCAGTTATTCGAGAGAATATTATGTAAGCAAAATATTTATAAATATTTATTTTCTATTTAGTGAATATAATATTTTTTTATTTATTGAAGAATAATGTAGTGATATTCATTTATTAAACATATAATCATTATTAAATCCCTAATAAATATTTTGGTTGAATGGTATAATGAGATTATAAGTCCGGTTAGAAATAATATATATATTTAATATTATTTGATTATGTAGTATTTAATTTAATTCAATATTTAAGTACATGATTAGAAATAATAATAATAATAATTTTATAGACACAGGGTTCCATAGGTATTACATAAATATTAAAGGGAACTTGTTCAATTGTTTATTTTTAACTATATAAGTATATAAACAATATTATATGTTATATTTCCAAGTGATCCAATTCATTTTGTTGTGCACAATAAAATTTGGAGAATCCACTCAAAGCCCTAGAGATATCCCTTCTCCAAGAAGACTCCCAAGAATGGGGAGTGATCCTCCTCCACCTTCCACTATTAAGTCTAGAGAGATCAAGAATAATCATTTGGAAGTGATTATTGGGGTGATAAAAGGATAATTACACAAGTGATATGATAAAACGTGCTGGCACCTAAATATTTCTTCAATGACATTTGGAGATTCATAGACCATGTGTGGATCGTCGCTAGAGGGAATATAATATTGACCCCCATAATGAAATGATGGTATGACATAGATCCATTTTCAGATACATCAATGAAATAATAATTTCACGTAAGGTAATTCTTTAATTTCTTAAATTATTTGTAAATAATATGTGATGATCCTACACTTTAGTTCTGATGTTTATCCATTTTCTATATTCTTTGATTCAATTCTGTTGATCATGAAATTTATCATCATGTAAATCTTGGATTAATCATAGATCATGACAAGAATAAAAGTTGTACATGACCCATCTGATGCTTCCACTGGTCTCGGAACCATCAAGTGGTATCAGAGTGATCACATAATTATTTATAATTATTTAAAGATCATTTATTAATATATATATTTTTATTGGTTTTCAATTACCATTGAATTGTTATTAATCCAAATTGATATATCTATTTAATTCTTCTTTTTTTTCTCTTAAATATAATAAAATTGATTAATTTTATGAATGAAATAAATTATAAGATCTCATTTGGTCTTTCTGATGAATCTGGATGAATAACACAAGTGCACATGCCGTGTAACCCAGAAGAACATGTTGTGCACTAGTTTTTAATGCACCAAGATTTAATGTGGAATTAATTGAAGTCATGTGAACTTATTACACATGGATAATTCAATTATACATTGTGTTTTTACTAGGACAACCTGGATTATGGTCAGCCAGAGTACACACTGTGTAACTTCCATACATGATGTGTAGTCCTTTAGACAAATACAAGTCGTGTATCTTCTTATACATCCTGCATGATAGGTGGCCATGTAAATCTAAGACCACACACCATGTAGCCCATGTACACACCGTGTACTCTAAAATTTTACATGTAACAGTTACACACAGAGTCCCTAGGCATGTTTTGTAGATAGATGGTGAGAATAACACACGCCGTTTATCTTAAATGTATAAACAATGTACTTTTACCAAATTACATAAAATTGAAAATTCATTTATTATGCCGTGAAAACCTTATCAATATGTGATTACCTGTTATCATTAATTTGATAGGTTATAACATGTGATGAGTTTATATATATATATATAAATGTATAATTAATTTCTACGTAATGTTTGGATCTACATATCATGTATATGTCATATTACAGTTATTACTCTATGTGTATTGAAACATAACACGCTACGTAAATTTCATGTAAATTATGTGATCATTAATTTTATAGAACATTTCATGACATTATGTGATTAATTCATGTATTCCATATTTCTCAAGAGTAAACCATATATAAGTATAATAAACATTGGGTAGTTGATACAGGTACTCACCCTGTTTCCTATAAGGTATATTTTTTATTGAGTATATTTATTTATAAATAAATTTATTTAATATTTTCCAAATTATGATGGACTTGAATCTAAATGAAAATTGGATGAGAATTAAGATAAAATAATATATTAATTAAATAAAAAAATTAATTTATTTGATGATGATTTATATTAAATAAGAAATAAAAGAATTGAATGTTAATTTTATTAAATGCGTAATTTGTTGCATGAATTTGGAGGATCATGAGCCTAGACTAGACCATTTTTTATGATTAGTTTCATTTAATTTATCATTAAATTAAATCATTAGCTTGCGTGTCATATCTTATATCATTATATAAGGGCATGTATGCCCATGGTTTCTTTTATGCAAACCCCATAAACCAATCTTTTAGTTCCCCTCACCCACTTGTGTGTAAAAGAATATGTAATGGATGAATCTACCAAGATAGTGTAGGTGGTTTATGTTTGGATCCAAGCTAAAACCAATCAAAGAGTGATATATAGGTGGAGAGATAAAAATATTTAACACGAACCTTAATTTGTTCACGATGTTTTCTCCCTAAGTCAACGATTAGTTTATTATATACTAGATAAATCAACCACTAGTAAAATCTCATGATCAAAACACTTTATTATTTAATTTCTTTTAAGATGCATGGTTATTTCATTATGGATGTTTTTTCATGATCACATGAATTAATTAATTAATAATCATGCAAGATAGAACTAAAATAAATTATCTTATGCGTAAATATTATCTAATACATGGTTAATGACTTAATTAAACCAACTTAATAATAATTATAATATAATAAAGATAATAATTAGAAATTTACACATAAAAGATAAAATCCCTCAATTATATATATTAAGTCAGTATAGCTTTCCACTACTTCAGTTAAAATTGAACAATAGTTCCAAGTGATTGACCAACCAAAGTTTCGGTGCTTTCAATTATTGGGGAATTAAATCTTAAAGTTTTGGGTTGACTTAACTTAGTTCACATCTAGGGTTTACGTCCAAAGAATGACCTCATGTAACTTATAGGAATGGGTTGAGGAAATACAATTTAAGGAATTTAGGATTGGGGGGGGGGGGGGGTCTACTCAACAGATTAGATAACTATGAGTTAATACAGTCGGAATTTGGAATTCCTACTTAAAGCCCTTCAAATTTCTTAAAAATATAATGTTTGGGTGATGACATGGGGAATATGTATCCTTTACACTTGAATTACCATGGAACATGATATTCTAAATCCAATAGGGAGGGCTATTGGGTTTTGATAAAATTGTGGGAGAGTTTTCTAAATTTTATCAGATAAAGTACAAAAACGTTTCTCATCATATTTTTAGAAACAAAATTAAAATGACTTCAAATATATCACTGTAATACATACTTGAGAATAATAAACTTCTCACTAGAAAAAATTTCCAAGAGTGGAAAAGGAACTTGAACATTATCCTACACCATGAAAGGAAATTTTATTTGTTGGAAGAACCTATTCCCAATGCACCTAGTAATAAGGCCAGTGTGGAATAGTTTTCTCTCTATGAGAAAAATTTGATCAATGCTATATATATTCAATGTTTCATGCTATCATCCATGATCAATGATAGTTTGAAGCAACATAAGGAAATGGATGCATGTTGCATGATGTGTCAACTTTGGGATCTCTATTAAGAGAAGGAGATAAAATGGAGATATGATATATCCAATGCTCTATTTATAACTAATCTCATAGAGTTGGTGCTATATGGGCCTTATGTAGTCAAGATTATTGTCTATATTGAATGATTAGACATATTATGGATTAAATCCTCAGAAGAGTTACACACAAATCTCATACTTTCCTCACTCCCCAAGACCTTCTCTAGTTTTAATGTTAATTATAACATGAGAAACAATGAGAAGATTATTTCATAAATTATTACTCTAATTCACCAAGTGGATAAGTACACGGGGTGTGACAAACCCATAGTCCTTATGGTGTATAAGAAAAGGAATAAAAAGGAGAAGGGGCCCAAGACTCATAACAAGTCTAAAGCTCCTGAGAACTATCCTTATAAGTATAGGATGATCTAGAGGTAGGGAAATAAAAATGAGGAAGTATGTTTTTATGTGGGAACTAAGGACACTTAAAGAAGAACTACACCTAGAAGAAAGGGGAAGATAAAGGTTCATTCTTTACTAAGTGTAATCTTTCAATGTCTACACATTGGGTATTAGATATATCTCTTAGTGCTCACATCAGTATCCAAAAACATAAACCAAGTAGATTTCAATATATTTATAGAGGATATGTGTATTTACAAGATTATAATGTGAGAAGATGACTTATCTAGCCATTGGTGACTACCACCTTTCATTTCCAACATGAATGATATTGGTTATAAGGGATTTTTATTATGTATTAACTGTTACCAAGAATATATATTTTTGTGTGTCATGCCCAGATATAAATTATTTTATTTTCAATTTTGGAAATAAAAGTTATTTTTTTATAAATAAAACATATTCTATGGTATGAATCATTTAAATAATATTATTTATGTATTAAATTGTGAAACCATGTATTGGAGATATATAACAAATCATATTCACACAACTTAAATAACACCCAGCCATGGCATCACCGTCTTGGTCATGTAAATGAGAAGTGTTTGAAAAAGCTCTATCTTGATGGTTATTTAGACTCTTTTCAGATAAAACCACTTGAAATATATCATGTTTGTTTATAAGAAAAAATAACCAAAACTCTATTTGGGGGATAGGGTGAAAGGGCCATAGAGCTTCTAGGATTGGTACACACTAATGTGTGTGGACCATTTCTAGTAGAATATAGAGGTGGATATTATTACTTCATAAATTTTACTAATGACCCGAGTAGATATAGATATGTCTAATTAATGAGGTACCCGTATGAATCCATTGAGAAATTCAAAGAATTAAATAATTAAGTAGATAATAAACATTGAAATAAGATAAATAATATTCAATCAGATCGAGGTGGTGAATATCTTAACCAAGAGTTTAGAAAATTTCTATAATATTTTGGGATTCTATATCTACTCACTCTACCTTACACACCATAGTGGAATGGTGTTAGTGAAAGAAAAAACCTTACCTTTCTAGACATGGTATGGTTGACAATGAGTCATGTAGATATTGAATTATTCTTTTAGGGATATACATTATAAACTACAACATATAAATTAAACCGACTACCAACTAAAGTGGAAATGAAATCCCGTTCGAGTTATATAGTGGAAATAAACCTTTTTTTTCACATACACCTATATGGGGTTGAGTGGCTTTTGTTAATGCCTTATCAGTAAGTAAACTTCCCCCATAAAAAATGTACATTTTTATAGGGTATACTAAAGAAAAAAAGGGATTCTACCTATACAACCCCTTAGACAAGAAAGTTAATGTTTCCAAAAAAGCCGTGTTTCTTGATAGGGAGAACATCCTAAAAAGGATATTTGGAGTAAGATTGACTTTGATAAAGTTTATGCTCAAGATACACAAGAGTTGGTACGAGAATATATTCCATAGGTCCCCATAGAAGAAGTAGTTCCTAAAACACAAGTACTGTGTATGATCACTAGAGAGGTAAGAGAACCAGAGAGATATGGTTTTCTAGTCACCAAAGATAGTGAATCATTATTATTTTCTGATGAAGAAACTATATCCTATAAAGAGGAAGTAGAGAACCTTTAATCTATAAGATGTAAAGAATCCATGAATTCTAAAATTGATTCTATATGTCAGAACCAAGTTTGGGTTCTGGTCGATGCACACATTTATGTAAATCCCATAGAGTAAAATGGGGTAATCAAGAGAAAACTGTACATGGAAGGTAAAGTAAATACCCCTAAATCAAGGCTAGTGTATAAAGGGTTTAAACAACCTCAAGGAATTGACTATGATGAGATATTTTTACAAGTTTCCATGTTTAAATCCATCAAAATTATACTAGCTATATATGATTACCATGGATATGAAATTTTGAAGATAGATATAAAAATTTCATTCCTTAATGGGAACCTTCAGGAAGATATATATATGACATAACCAGGAGGGTTTTTGGCTCCAGCTGATGTGAAAAAGATTTTCAAATTGTAGATATCCATTTATGGATTGAAGCAATCATCTAGGTCCTGGAACATTCAATTCAATGAATCTATAGAATAATTTGGTTTCATTAAGAATTAATGTGATACATGTTTTTACAAGAGGTTTAGTGGGAATTCATTCATTATCCTATTAGTATATGTTTATGAAATATTACTTATTAGAAATGATATAATATTCTTATAGTTTGTTAAGGATTGGTTGAAGAAGTGTTTTTCCATGAATGAATTAGGTGGAACATAATATATTCAAGGGATCAACATCATTAATGATAAATCCAAGAGGCTACTTGGATTAAGTCAAATTATATACATTGACTAGATACTAAAGAGATTTAGTATGGAAAAATCCAAGAGGGGATTAGTTCCAGTGTCAGATGGTATATATATTTATAATAAAATATGTCCTTATACACAACATGAAAAAGAAAGAATGAGTAATATCCCTTAAACTTAAGTAATAGGATCAATCATGTATTCCAAGTTATGAGCTATAATTGATGTTACTTATGCATTGAGCATGATAGGAAGATATCAAGTAGATATAGGGGAATAAAATTAGTCTATTATTAAGGCTTTCCTTAAGTATATAAGAAGAACTAAGGATATGTTCCTGGTGTATAGAGAAGATGAGGAGCTGGTCATCAGGGTTTATACTGATGCTAGTTTTCAAATAGTTCGTAATGATTTGAAGTCATAATCAGGACATGTTTTCTATCTTAACGGAGGATCTGTGAGACGGAAGAGTTCAAAGAATCCAGTTGTCACTAATTCTATAGTTATGTTTGAGTATATAGAGTCTTCTGATGCATCCAATGAATCCTCTTGGATAATTTTTTTTCCATAATATTGACATGGAAATTAACTGTAAAGACCCTACCATATTATATTGTGATAATACTACAATGGTGGCTCTTGAAAAAGAGTCACGACCACATCAATAGACAAAATAGATAGTCCATAAGTATAACCTATTGAGTGATTTTTCTTGTAGGGGTGATGTTATTGTAAGAATAGTTCCCAAAGAATAAAATTTAGTAGACCCCTTGAATACAGACCTATCTCATCAGAAGAATGAGTATCATGTGAGAGCTAGCAGACTAAAGGCTGTTAGCATTTGTCTCTAGTGAAAGTTAGGTTCTATTGAAGTTGGTGACCTATAACCAACTTTTGTATAATTTAAGATAACCTTTATTCATAGTTTTTAATATTAATAAAATTCTTATCATATCATAATTGTTCTTATGCGTAACATAGTATGTGATAATGTCCTAAGATTAGTTTTCACACTAAAAGGTAATAACAGTTCCCTGATATGATGGGAAACTAAAAGTACCATGATATTATTAGTAAATATATGTTATATATATGGATGATATCATTTTAGGGAAAAAATAATGTAGGATATTAGGGATGGAGACTCATAAGACATTTAGGCATCTTCTCATGGTGTGCACCCTTTGTAATATCTAGTGTAAGATATTATGAGAATGAGATCCACCATTAAGAAATCCACATTTATATGTGTCATTGTATGTTAATATATATTGACATGTTTATTGATCCTTATACTTTAATATTAATATTAATGAGTTTTACAAGTCACATAATTTGATGTATTGATGAAAACGGTGATGATACACATTCGTGGCTAGGTAGGATACGTTGGGTGCATGATGCGTAATATTTCCTTAATGAATAATGTGATAAAGGATTTATCTATTATGTTCTTAAATTGAAGTTTATATCTCAATCCATTTTATGGAAATTATATAGCCTAAATAAATTCATTACCATGGTTTTCTATAGTAAAGTATAATTTTCAAAAAGTCAATGAAAGAGACATTGAGAACATAGGTTGATGGCACCAGCATGCAACCTGCTTGATTATAAATATCATGATAAAGTGATTATATTAAACATTAAGAGTCTGTATGAGGTATTATTTCATTGTAACATTAAATTATTTCAACATGGGTGCCTTGGTGTGCTTCTAGATGCTAAATTTGGACTTTAGTCTGCTTCGCCTGATGCCATTGAGAAAGAGGCTTAGAGGGTCACATACTAAGTATATCCAGAATATCAATTAAATGATATATTATTATTTATTATTTAACAAGTTGAATAAATATTAGTCCTATATGTGGTTTAATAATTATTCATGTTTTCTTGATCCCATATATTTCATCACCAGTTATTCAAGAGAATATTATGTGAGCGGAATATTTAATAAATATTCATTTTCTATTTAGTAAATATTATATTTATTTATTTATCAGTAAATAATGCAATGATATTTATTTATTAAATAAATAGTCATTATTCAAGTCTCAATAAATATTATGGATGAATGAAGGACTGAGTTTATAAGTCCGGTGAGAAATAATATATATATTGAATATTATTTTATTAAATAATATTTAATTTAATTCTCAATTAAAGGGAATGTGGAGAAATAATAATAATATTATTATAATTATAGACATGGGGTTAAATAGGGATTAAATAAATATTAAATGGAACTTTTATAATTATTTATTTCTAACCCTAGAGGTATATAAACCCAATTATATATTATTTTTCCAAGTGAGCCAATTCATTTTGTTGTGAACAACAGAATCTGGATAGTCCTCTTGAATCTTTAGAGATATCCCTTCTCTAAGAACACATCCAAGAACTAAGAGAGATCTTCCTCCACCTTTCACTCTCGAGTCTAGAGAGATCTAGAAGAATCCTTTAAAAGTAACTCTTAGGGAGATAAAAGGCAAACAATGAAAGCAATAAGATCTACTGTGATTCCACCCAAAGATTCCGATAATGATGTTTGGAGATTCATGGACCACATGTGGATCACTACTAGAGAGAATATAATCTTGATTCTAATAATGAAATGATAGTATGAAGCATATCCATTGTACCATACATCAAGAAAATCATACACTTTAATTCCAGTATTTATCCATTTTTTATATTCTATGATTTAACTGAATTGATCATGAAATTTATATTTATGTAAATATTATATTAAGCATTGATCATGAAAAAAAATAAAAGTTATAAAGGACCCATCTGATGCTTCCATTGTGCCTGGACAATTCAATTTAAACACCCTATTGTTTCACCATGGGGATCCCCTATTTTTTCCATGAGAAAGAAAAATAGGTCTATGAGATTTTTCATTGATTGTAGGGAGATAAATTCCATTAATATAAATAATAAGTATCCTTTACCATGAAATGATGAATTGTTTGACCAAATTTAAAGAGATAAATATTTTTAAAATACTTATCTTTGATTTGGTTATCATTAGTTAAGGGTGAATAAAGAGGGTATACCAAGGATGGAATTTCTTATGAGATATGGAAATTATGAGTTTATAGTAATACCCTTTATATTGACTAATGTACCTTATTTTTTATTAATATGATGAATAGATTATTAAAGGATTTTCTTGAGAAATTTATAGTGGTATTCATTTATGATATCTTGATATAATCAAAAATCTATAAAGATAATTTGAACCATATTTGAATAATTATTGAGACCCTAAGAGAAAAGTAATTATATGGGGAATTATATAATTGTTACTTTTGGTTTAATAATTTTTTTTCATGGCCATATTATCTCTAAGGATGGAATAACTATTGATCCATCAAAGAAAAATGTAGAAAAAGAATTTGCTACACTGATGTATATAACCAAGATATGTAGTTTCCATATTTTTATAGGTTACTAGAATAGGTTTAGTCATTTTTTTGATTGGACTACCCATTTACCAATTTGAAATGTAAATGGGTTAATTTCACATGGTCCAGGGAATGTGAAGAATGTTATAAAGAGCTAAAGGGTAGAATAACTAAAGCATTGATATTGAATTTACCATCGAGAAAGGAAGTATATGTAATATATAATGATGCATCACATAAAGGACTAAGTTGTGTCCTTATTAATAATGATAGAGTGGCAGCTTATGTATTAAGTAAATTGATGATTCATAAAAAAATTAACCAAAGTTATGACCTTGAGTTGGTGTCAATAATATTTTACTTGAATATATGGAGGCACCATCCCTATAGATAAATATACGACATATATACGAACTCAAAAAGTTTTAAGTATATGTTCTTGTAAAAATATATCAATATGAGGTAAATAAGATGGTTGGATCTACTTAATGGCTAGGATTTCTCGATACACTACCACCTTGGTATAGAAAACAAGGTGGCTGAGGAATTGAGTATGAGTGACTATGGAGTTATAATAATATGAGGATTAATAAGGATCATATATTTAGGCATATTGTAAAGATGGATGTGATATATTTTTTAGAAATGAAATCCATTATTCCTTTTTGAAGAAATTGATAAAACATATTTTCTAGAAAAGATAGAGAAGTACTAGTAGGATGATAAATATATACAAAGGAGGATTAAAGTAGTGAATGATGGGAAATTTATAGACATCATCTATAATGATGGAGTGTTGATGTTTGGAAAGAGGTTATGTGTTTGATCCATATAGGAACTAAAGATGGAGTTCGTAGATGACGCACATAGCTCAAATTTATTTATACAACACGGTATCACAAATATGTAGATAGATTAAAGAGAAATTTTCTGGTGGGATGCTATGAAGTGGGAAACTATAGACTATGTGCCTAGATTCTTAGTGTTCCAATAGGTAAAGGTTTAAAGACAATATCCTAAGGTATTCATGAAACCTTTTCCCATAACTATATGGAAGTGGGATAATATTACAATAGTATTTTTCATTAGAATTCTAAATACTCAAAGGAATAATGATGTTATATGGGCCATCATTGATAATCGTACCAAGTATACACATTTATTAAAAGGGAATACCTACCCCTTGAGTACCTTTCCCAGCTCTCTATCAATGAAATCATGAGACTTTATGGGGTAACTCTATCAATTATATCTGATCACGACCCTTAGTTCCCATAAAAATTTTATATTCAAAAGGCTATCGACATTGAGGTATATTTAAGCACCACATATCACCCTAAAACTGATTGGAAGTCTGAAATGACTATTTAGAAATTAGAAGATATGCTAAGATCATGCTCTCTTGACTTGTAAAGAGAATGATATTAGTATCTTCCTCTAGAGTAATTCACTTGAAATAATAGTTTCAATTCAAGAATGAATATGGAATTATACGATGCACTGTATGGGAAGAGATTTCATAGTCCAAATTTTTGGGAAGAAGTTGGATAAAGGAAGAAATTAGTCTCAAAACTTATGCAGGGGACAACCAGGAAAGTATGGACTATGTAGAATCATATCAAATTGGATAAAAGTAGACACACGAGTTATATAGGCATTTTGAGAAATAATTTTTAATTTAAAAAGGGTGATTATATCTTCTTGAAGGTATCTCTATTGAAGGGAGTTATAAGTCTTGTAAATAAGGGAAAAATAAATCCCATATACATTAGTCCTTTTTAAATTTTAGAAATAATTGGAGTTGTGGCCTACCACCACGCTTTTCTACTCGACCTCTCTAAAGTGAATAATGTTTTCCAAGCTTCACTGTTAAAGAAGTACATGTTGAAAAAAATTCATTTATTCACCACTAATGGAGTATAATTTGAAATTAATTTGTATTATATTGAAGATATTTTAAAATTATTAACACAAGAGAGCATGTGTTATAGAATTATACAACACGACCAGTGAAATATCTTTAGAGAAATCAAAAGTTAAAGGAGGTAACATGAGAATTAGAAAATTAAATGATGAAAAATTACCTGAATTTTTAAATAATGTGACATGTATCCCAAGTTTGAAGATGAGATTTTTTAATGTGGGGAGAACTTAATACCTTTGACCTTACTCAAGAAGGTTAACACTATATCCCAAAACTATTAAATAATACACAGTCTAAAGAGCCTTCATTCATGAATTTATTTAAAATTAAATTTTTTATTTTAATTTAACGAAATTAAATTAATTTTATGATTTATAATTTTAATATTATATTAAGATTAATTTTATGATTTTTCTAAAATAGTTCATTATTAATTGAATAGTGAAAAAATACAGTTTTTACCAAAATTATAACTTTTATAACTTTATCATTATATAAGAAAAACCTAGAAGTTTAAAAAAATATTTAACTAATAAAATACGTGTTTACTGAATAAAACTATACATTTACAAATACTATTTTGAATTTATAAAACCTATGCTTAACATTTTATAAACATAAGTAATATTTTCTGATAGAAGAAAATGTTTTTGGTCTTTTCTTTTAATTAAATATTATTTTGGTAAAATTTTATTTTTGATTTATTTGGAAGCTACATAATTTTTTTATAATAAAAAAAATAATTTAATTAAAATAAAAATTATTGATTATTTATCCAAAACATAATTTTTATGCTTAAAAATACACTTCTTCTAATAAAAAGGTTTTACACGCTCTAATGTTAGAATTAATTTTTCCTACTCATATTAATTTTACATGATAAAATAGAATTTATATTTATAATAAAATGGTCTTAATTATATCACAATTCCAATAATACTTTTAGTAACTAAAAATAAACTACCTAGATTAAATATTAATTACCACTATAAAAGTAAAATTGTTGTTTTCAAAGAATTAATTTTATAAGAGTTATATAAATTTTATCTAAATAAATTTGATTAATATATTTTAAATTATGAATCTAATAATATTTTTAATAATATTAACATATATATAAACTCTTATTAAATTAATAATTAAGTGTAAATAATAATAAAAAACATCTAATGTATAAAAATGAATTTTTATACATTTTTTCCTATATCTTATATTTTAATTTAAAAGTTGATTTTATGAAATTTATAAATTTAATTAGATTAAATAGAGTCTAAATTTGGATTCATAATGTCAAAATTTGTAAAAATTGGTCATTTTATATTTTTTTGTAACAGAATAACCGCCATGATTATTTTTTAATCAAGACCAATATGGGAAAAAATGGGTAAATGTAGTATTTCAAATTTTTAATAATTAAAAGGTATCTTAAAACTTATATAAAGACTATGTTAGGTATTAAGGTCATTAAAAAAATGCCCCAACCACCATTTTTCAACTAACTCACCTAACCCACCTAACACCCATGTGATTCTTTTCTTACCCCTTACCCAACTTTAGTTTCAATGAAAAAGATGCGCTTTCTCACCTATAAAAGGAGTTCACTCCCAGCCATTCTATCATTACACTCTACCCAATGTATTTGATAATGAATTGAACTTATATATACCTCTATAAATCCATACCAATTAATTCCAATGGTTTTAAGGTGTCCTCTAAAGATTTAAGAAGTTACTTAGAAAATTAAGGTTATCCAATCATTCTCTTTCCTTTTTAATTAAAATTATTTTATTATAATACCATTTAAAAATATTTAATTAATTTTAATTTCATGGTATTATATCCAATTTTATATTTTTTTAATCATATAAAACTTATCCCCTCTCATTATATCCTTTATATTATCCTGTTATTATGTCGACATAAGGGTTCACATTCCACCCCTTCCATTTTTAATTACAAACCTTTATTATAATGTCATCATTCATGTATTTATATTGAATTATAACCCATTTTATATATTTGAAATGAGATTTAGTCTCATTAAATATTTTTTCTAATCCTTCATAATTAAATAAATTCTAAATTTTTGAAATGTAAAGAGTGTATTATTTTCCTAACAATGACATCCCTGTTTAGATACTAGAAAGTAGATGCAGTTGTGGGAACATATGCACCTAGGAGAATTCACCACAAAAAAGGATGATTGGGTTTCAAATTAATCTTAAATATAGTTCATAATTATTGGTCCTAATTGTTTACACCTGGCTAGACACTCCCGATGTAAGACTTTATCATTAAGTATAGTAAGACAGTTTTTCTTTCTAAAAAACAATAGCATCATGCCCATAGATTTATTAAATAATTTTATTTAAAAAATAAATTTTTTTTTATAAATTTAATTATTTGAAATTAATTTTATTTTTAATTTATCATGTCAAAATTATCTTCGGGGTTTTTTATATTTTTTAGAAATAATTGATTTTTGGGTGAATAGTAAACAAATGCAGATTTTACAAAAATTGTCACTTTTATGACATTATAATGTTTTAATAACAACTTTAAAGTATATGAAACATTTTTTGTATAAAAAATATATATTTAATAATTAATATAATTAATATAACAATACAATGTTGAACATAGAAACATATTCTTATCATTTTTGAAATCTAAGTAACATTTTTATTCAAATAAAACTGTTTTTAGTTCTTATCTTTTAATCAAGTAATTAAAAGGTTAATTTTAGTTTTGGTTTTGTTTTAAAAGAAAAAGTTTTTTTTAAATAATACCATTAATTCCATTTTAATCAATATTATACTTGATTTTTTTTTGTAAAATCAAATTTATGCTTAAAATAATTTTTTTTCTAAATATAGTTTTCATTGTATTTTACGAACATATGTTAAAGTAATTTTTATAAGTTATAGAGATTTAATATTTAAATATGTATTCCATATTTTAAATTATCATAATTAATATTATTTCATAAATCAAAAATTATTTTTGGTCATAATTAATAATAAAAAATAAAACTTTGTTACCAAGGTTAAGGTTAAACATGTTTACTTGGGGGTTAACCTAGGAGATAACAATAAAAATTCAACATAAAATTGTCTATATAGTTGTGCTTAAATATAATTATAAATTATATTATCTTATAATCAAATTAATTTACATTTTATTCCATTTTAATAAGAAAATAACTTCATATTATTTAAATATTGTAAGTAATTCTATTCATGTCCCTACCCTCAGTTATCAAAGGGAACCTCTTTTCCACCCTTATTAACAAAATTTAATCCATATAGATTAGAAAAAAACTAACCAAAAAAATTTATTGATTAATTATATTAATTATTGAGATTTTTTTCTTACCATAATACTATTATAAGAAGTCTTATGGTGTAAACTAAAAGAGGTCTATCAAAGAAGTGATAATCATCTTACCCGACTCTTTAAAAGTTTATATATTACTATAATTAATATAAATATATTTTATAAATAATATAATAATTAATAAAATATCATAAATATAATTATATTTTATTATGATTCTTTACAACTGTTTTCTACCTCCTTTCCATCAAATGGAAAATGAAAGTATCTCTCGTGCGTATGTATGAACAACGACCTCTATGTAGAAATATGATTCATTTTCCATAAGTGGCTTACATTTATGGATATAATAATAGATTTAATAATTATATTTTATATTTATTATATAATTATGATTATATAATGATAAAATTTTATTTATCTTTTTTTCCTTATTTTTTTAGAAAATGAAAAAACGTTTATGCATACATATGAACTAACATATCCATGAATTGTGTAATTAATTTTTATATATTTTCCTTTTATATATTATTATAAATATGTATATAATGAAAATAAATTATATTTATATCATTATTAACATTATAGATATTATGGAACCATTATCATGATACAAGTACTATAACTAGCAAATCAAAACATACTTAAATAACGAAGCAATTAACAATTGATATAGTGATGATAATGAAGGATTAATAATGAAATGGTGATAAAATGTTATAAGTAAACCATTTATGGAATTATAGGTATGAATATTATTATCTTATATAAATATAATAAATTTAAATTTATTATATAAGAGTTTAAAATCATTTACAATGAAAAACAGACATGAGGTAATGGTTTATTCTACAATCTCATTTTTATTCATGATTGATTATGTTTAAATTTACATTGAAGGAAATTATAATATTTTTATATTTTTAACTGCTTATATTTTATTCTCCAATGGTTTTCTATGGATTTTACATGTTTTTATTTTATTTTATCTCTTTGGTACTTAACACGAAAAGAAAATATTTCTGGGGAAAACTTACCTTATTTCTCATTTTAGTTAGGAATCTTTTTAATCTATATCCATTATCAATATGATATTTTAAATAATGTTTTTAATATTATAAGTTGATTGTTTAAATTTATTTTCATCTATATTTTACTTCCTTATAAATTTTTAAAAAGAATCTTCTTTTTTTTTCAAAATGAGGTACTTTTATATATTTACCAAAAGTGTGAAAGGAATATTTATTTTAAAATTTATTTAATAAACAGTTTTTTCCCACCATCATAACTATTATTTTATTTCAATATTCATTTACAATTTAATATGGTTATTTTCAAATAAAATCAATTTTTTATAATATTATTTTATATTTAAAATTTTATCAAAAGAAAGGATATTTTTCTCTTGTTTTCAAAGAAAGGATCAAATGCTATTTTAATGGTACTTTTATCTATGTCAACATCTTTTGATGATGAATATTTTTTACTGGGGATATACTATAATGATAACATCCACCTTATTTCTCTGTATGACCTATAATTATGTTGTTATATTTATTAACTATGGAAAATATTAATATTTCATATGCTAGTTTTCAATACGAATATTTATATTGATTATATATTTAATTTTTATTCATTTATTTAATATAATGAATGAATTAGACTTAGTAAGTGATGGGAAGGGCTTGTTTTACCCCTTTATTCATAAATATGTATCATAATAGAATTTCTTTGTTTATTTGGAAAATTTATTACCAATTTATATATGATGTATTGGACCAAGGCCATGATGATAAGATTATGATGTTCAACATTTTCTATTATATCATTATGAAACTAGTTATTGTTTCCCATGTGATTATTTATATTGTTATGTCATAAATGGATATATTTATCTTTTATGAGATTATTTATATAGAGTATTTGATTATTGTTTATCCATACAATTTTATTCATGCTTTATTAATTCTATGGCATCTTTTATTGTAAGATTTCCCTTAATGGGAATCTGAGTTCACCCTTTATTTTGTTTTCTTTCCCCCAGGATACCAATAAGGGATCTATGAATTTTTTCATAGATATAATAGAATAAATAATAATGTCCTCACTATAATTTTAAGTTGTAATTCATGTTTTCAAATGTAATGTGAGAATCATGTATGTATTTAGTCTCATAATAATAATAATCTATCTAATAATTTAGTATTAAATATATTATATATTATACCAATGTAGTAAGATAACCATCGAATTTGGTTTATTGGAGTCAGGATATTATAGTTGATATCAAATAAAGTTTAGTATAATCCTTGGGAACTAGATTTTGGAAAACATATATTAGAGAACATAACTCTATGATAGAATCTAAGGATAATTCTAAGTATAAGATAATATCATAAAGTTTTGGTAAGGTAGAGAATGTGTGGTTTTATAGCAATTAAATCCCCGTATAGACATTAACAAGTAGATGTAGTTGTGTAAAGGATGAACCATATGTTAAATACCCTAAAAACAATGATTGAGTTTCAACTTGATCTTTAGTCAGTGCATGATGAGTGGGCCTAAGACTATGAAAATGGATAGAAAATCCTAAGGGATATGCTTTGATTGATTTAAATTTTCTTTATGAACCATTATAAAATATTGGAAAATATTTTTATGATTTGAAGATATTCCAAAGATACTAAGATTATGATTCTAAGATTATCTATGCATAAATTTTCAATTAATGATAATTGTTACACAAGATTTATAATTATATACTATGATTTAAAATTAATAATATTATGAGAAATACATGCCATTATTTAGAAATGGATCCTAGTAGATGGAATGAGAACCATATAAATTTATGCAATGTTTGTATGGATTCCCTCATAATAAAGACAATAAAGTTGGAACTGGATTTGAACAAATTATAACTATATTAGGATAACTAACTTAGGTTCTGACCAATACAATTCTATGTATGGAGAAACCTACTGATCCCCAACACGGTGAAATAATGCTAGGCCACTTCATGCAATAAAAACCTCCAAAATTATATGAGACTACTAATCTATTAGTATTTGAGAAATGGATCAAGTACCCAGAGAATATATTTCTCACTTTGGGAAGTAGTGAATAAGAGAAATTTATCATATAAGTTTATTTTCTTAAGGGATACAATGATCAATATTGGTCATCGATCCATAACACTAAGGATTCATAGAAAATAAATAGTATAGAGTATAATAATTTAAAAAATATATTCTTTTAAAAATACTTTCCTAATGAGAAATTAGAAGATATGGAGTGTAAATTTCACAATCTAAGGAAACATGAACGAGAAAATGTTGCCGAATATGAAGGTGACTTTACAAGGTTAACAACTCTTGCTGAAGATTATGTATGTAATTCAAGAAGTAGGATTGATAACTTATTTAATGGGATAAATCATCCCTTAAAAGTGATTTATAATCTAATAATTTTTTATTATATGATGATATACTGTCAATTACCATCAAGATATTGAAATAATTCTCCATGTCTTATTTTTTCTAGGGAAAACAAGAAAAGAAATGAGTGGTTGGGCACTCTGAAAAAAGAAATATAGTAAAATAGAATAAGGGAAGGGTGTAATTTCTAACTTTTAAAAAATGTGGAATGAAATATCATGGAATATTCTTAATGGAATTGGGAGTTTGCTTCAAGTTTAGAGAAAAATTCCATCAGTATTGTGATTTCAAGGGAAAGAAAGAAGCAACCAATATGAAATGATTCAAATGTAAGGAGATGAAGAACTATTTAAATAAATTCCCAAAGAATCAATGGAATTTCTCTTATAAAAGAAAAAGAGATAAAGGGAAATATTATATGATCACTACAACTAAGGTTGATGTTCCTAATTATGTAGTATTAAGTACATTGATCATAACCTATAATTTAGCTAATGCTTTATTTGATTTCAATTATTTACACTCTTTTATATCTTCTATGTTTTCCAAGATAATTTCATATTTCCCTAGAACCCATTATGACACATAGGTATACCCTATTTGAAAAATTGATTATTATACATACGGTTTATTTGGATATAATACTTTGTATGGATTAAATTTCAAAGTATAATGTAAAAATTTAGAGAAATATATTATGATTTTGGACGGAGATATGAAATATCTTATCTCTGGAAGGGAGATTACAACATCTAAATCTTATATGGATCCAACTCTAATATCTGTCATTAATAAAACTATTAGAGAATAAGTGAATACAAAACAAATTAAAGGGAATGGTTTACTTAGAATAGATGATAAACCTATTTTATAGGAATATATTAATGTGTTTCTTAAAGAAATACTAATACATCCACTTGAGTGTGGGAATTAATTTTCTATTGATCTTATACTTGATGAAAAAATATATTTAAGACTCCATATATGATATAAATAATGGAATTAGTGTAACATAAGAAACAAATAAAGGGGTTTTGTGATAAGAGATTTATACACCCAAGTATTTCACCATAGGGAGTTTCTATCCTTTTTAAGAATAAGGTTTGGTCTATGAGGTCATTCATTTGTTAAAGAGAAATAAATTCCATTATTATAAAGAAAAATTATCCTCTACCCCATATTGATGAATTATTTGATTAACTTCAAGGATCTAAAAATTTATCAAAGAGTTATATTTGTTCTAGATATAATCAAATACAAGTAAATATAAAAGATATTCCAAGATGCCATTTCATATAAGGTATATAAATTATGAATTTATAGTAGTTCCATTTGGATTAACTAGTGAAACCTCTATTTTTATGGATATTATGAATGAATTATTAAAGTATTATCTCAATAATTTCATTTTGGTATTTATTAATGATATCTTAGAATATTTTAAAATTTTTTATGTGCATAAGAGTCATTTTTGAACCATTATCAAGACACTAAGAGAAAAATAGTTTTATATAAAATTTATAAAATATGATTTTTAGATTTAGGAAGTTTCTTTTATTGGACATGTTTTCTCAAAGTATGGAATATTAGTTAATCCTTAAACAAAAAAGGCTATGAAGGAGTGAAAAAATCCAATGAATATAACTATGGTATAAAATTTCCTTGTATTTATAGGTTACCATCGATGATTTTTTCAAAAATTTTCTTGATTAGCTAGCCTGTTAACTAAGTTGGCATGAAAAGGGGTTAAGTTTATATGGTCAGATGAATTAAAAGAAAGTATTAAATAATTAAAGATGATATTGGTCAATGAGCTGATATTGACTTCACCATAGGGAATGGATGGATGTGTGCTATATAGTGGTGCATTATATAAGGGAATTTGAGGTTTCTTTATATAGAATGATAGAGTTGTTTTCAAAACATAAAGTTAGTCAAATATTCATGAATAGAATTATTCATCCCAGGATATTGAGTTGGTAGCTATAATCGTTTCATTGAAGATATAAAGGAATTACATTTATAGTGAAATATATGAAATATATACGGATCACAAATGTTTTAAATACATATTCTCATAGAAATATATCAATATAAGTCAAAGGTGATGGTTAGAACTACTTAAGGATTATGATTTATTAATACACTACCACACAGAGAATAAAAATAAGTTGGTTGATTCATTGAGTTGGAAATATCATGCAGTTTTGAATAAAATGAGGATTGATAAATATCCTATATTCAATAATTTAGAAAATTTGGATATGCGAATCATTAAGTAATGGGAACCATTAAATCAATTCAAAATGAGTTCCAAACTATCCTTATTAGATAAAATTAAAAGTTCCTAGCTTGATAATAAGAATATTCAATTTTTTTAATGATTTGAAGTTGGTAGACCTCATCTATAAAGATGGTATATTGAAATTTGGAAAGAGGATATGTGTTCCATCCATTACTATGCTTAAATGTTAATTATTAGATAAATATCATGGCTCAAATTTTTCTATACACCCTGGTAGCACGAAAATGTATTGGAATTTGAAGGAACATTTTTATGGGATAATATAAAATGGGAAATTACAAACTATATATCACGATGACTAGTTTTTTAACTGGTAAGGTCAAAAAAAATGATCATAAATGAATTATTCAACCTATATCTCTTCTAATGTTTAAATGTGATGATATAATTATGGAATTTGTAACTAGATTTCCAAAGAATCTTGGAAATAATGATTCCATATGGGTTAGTGTTGATTTGCTTACCAAGTATTCACATTTTATCACTATAAGGGAAGATATACCTCTTGATCAGCTCACATGGCTCTATATTAATGAATATTTGATACTTCATGGTGAACCTCTTTTGATTGTATCCAATAATGATCGATGGTTTAAATAAAAATTCAAGAAGATTCTTCAGAAAGCTTTTAGCACAAAGATATATTTGATCATTGCCAATCATCCTCAAACTGATAGTCAGTTTGAAAAGAGTATTCAAAAAATAAAAGATATGTTGAGGTAATTCTTGTCAGACCCTGAGATATTATTATTATTTTTCTTCTAATAACTTTAATATTTTTGATATATTTTGTTACATTCCACACCGAGTTTTTTAATAAACTCTGACATATTATTAATATTATTATCTAAAAAAGACCATTATAACCTAGCCATTATACTTGGAAGTATTAATATTAATAACCAATTTTTAAATATTTAGTATAATGATTTTATATAAATAAAACATATTGATAAAAAATTACTTATATTTTTAGTAAAGTATTTATATGTTTCGGAAATACACTTTTCACAAAAACATTTTTATTGAATTTTGTAAAAAATAATAATAGAATTTTATTACAATTTTAGAGCATATATTAGAAAAAATAAAAATTAATTTTTAAATCTACATATAAAAATTATATTTGAGTTAAATTTTGAGAGTTTTCTAAAAAGATTAATTTTTAGATGAATAGTAAAAATACTGACTTTTATTAAAAACCACCTTTTAATTTAAAGAATTATCAAAGTTCCTACTTTTTTTAAAATGATTAAAAGTGAAATTAGTTAAATTTTATATTTATTAATCCATTTTAGTTCATTTGAATCAATTTATTATTGAATTTTTATATTAAAACTTTATATATTTATGAAAAGTTTCTCTTTGGAAAATCGATTTTTCATCACGTTTGAGAGATTAATTATAAATTAAGTTTTTATAATTATGTAAATGGAATTTAGAAAAATGAATTCTATATTTTGAATCATAATAATTAATATTATTCAACAATTTCAAATTAATATTTTGTAAAAAGTAATAGTAAAAGTAGTAAAAATTAGTTATCACAGTTAAGGTTAAAATAAGTTTACCAGGGGTTAAACTAAAAGAATAATGTGTAAAATTACCTAGAAACTTATCTGAATTCAATTTTTTCACAATATTTTGACCTTATACCATCTAAGGTTCGATAATGATTTATTTTAGAGCCTTTTGGAATGGGAAATATGTGGTTACACTTTATTCTTTTCAAAACTTTCATGCATGTCCTCTCCCTCACTTATAAAAGAGCCCTCTTTTCTCATCTTCACACTTAAAAAATAGTTTTATATAGAAAATGACTACCCAAATACCTTCCTAATTACATAACCACATCATATAGAAATTATTTTGATTAGTAAACCCTCATAATAAATCTTTAGTCATAAACCTAAATAGGTTCTTTGAAGAAGTGGTAAAATTCATAAACTTGTGTTTTTTTATTTATTCTTATAACTACTTAAAATATTATAAAACAATGATGATATGATATAAATATTATATCCCATATAAAATTATTTTATTATTTTAATATCATAACCTATATCCATTTCCCCGTTCATCAAATGGGAAATGAAACCGTCAATCATGTGTACGATTGACTTCTACCTCGTGAACCAATGTAATTTTTTTCCATCACCACCTATCACATATGGTTATAATATTGGATTTAACATATTTATATAATATTTATGATATTTTTATATTTTTTTATTATATTATCACATATACCTTTTTACTTTCTATTTGGTGGGAATATGATAACGTTGCACATGTGTACGACAGACTATCGACTCACGAAGTGATGTGATTCGTTCTTCACTTATTATTTTCAAGGAAAGTAAAAAGGATAGGTTTAATGAAAATATGTAATATATATAAAATAAAAATTATTCTATAATTTTAATATATTATTTACCTTTATTTTTTGTTTATTTAAAGAAAATGGAAACAACGTTCATGTGTACATACGACCTACCATCTCCATGAATGGTGTAATTCACTTTCTATCTCTAACATTAATGAATTACTGTAAATATACATATAATGAATATATATTATATTTATATCATGGTTAAAATTATGGATATTATGGAACCATGATCAAAGTAAAAGTACTGAGAATAACAAATTAAAACATATATGGAAAACAAAATAGTTATTACATGAAACATGATTTTAACAATGAATTGTTTATAAAAAGGTAAAAAAAGGTCATAAATTAATAATATATGGTATTATACATATAATTATGGTTATTTAATATATGTAAAACAAAATAATATTTATTATATAGGAGGTTCAAATGTGTAAAATTAAACTTATGTCTTAAGGTAAGTGATGTTTTTGTTTCAAATTGTTATCTTTAGAACATAAGTTATGTTGTACACCAATATTCTTTTATGAGGTGTATACACAACCTCTTTGACATGTAATATAATTACTTTATTTATTCTCATTATAATTCATGTTTCATTTAATTTTATTCTTTTTCAGTTCTTATGATCCAAAATTTACTAAAGTGGTAAGGGTTTTATGATACAATCTCATATTTTATCAGTATTGTTTATGTTTATGCTTATAATGATGAAATATTATAAAATATCTCTTAATAAACTCATAAAATTTCTTCTCATTTGGTTATGTTATGAAAATAGATGTTTTCCTTTCATTATCCTTTCTTTATGTACCCAAGAGTTCATAAGAATGTTTTAATAAAAATAGACCTTATCTCTCTCTTTAGGTGAAAATACTTTTTCTTCCAGGTCTATGTTTTCTAAAAATGGTTTATTTTTTTACTATTATAAAATTTTGTTTAAATTAATTTTTACCCATGTTTTATTTTTTTCAAAATGGTTTTGAAAGGAATATTCTTTATGTTTTATGAACAAGGTACTTTTTAATTTTTACAAAAAATGTGAGAGAAATATTTATTATAATGTACATGACATGAATGTTATTTTACATCATCATGACCACTCAATGTTTTAAAGATTACATTAAAATTTTCCAAGTATATTTTCAAAGAAAAATTTTTCTTTAAAATTTGGGATGTTTTCATATTTTAAATAAATTATTTCAATTTTAAAAGGTTATTTTCCTCAAAAATTGTTTCGAGTGATATTTCAAAATTATTTTATGTCAAATATTTAATCATTTTATATTAATTACATTTTACTGGGGATATATACAATGATACCATCCTTATTATTTCCCTATATGGCTTATGTTTATGAGGAAAATATGTTTATAAAACCCATTCCTTTCCCTTGGGTTCTGATATAATAAATGTTTTATGAAACCTATTTCGTTTCATGGGTTTTGATATGATAAATGTGTTATGAAGATAATTTATTTTCACGGTATTTAATATGAGGAATGTTTTATGATATTATGGCACACGTATGTATTATTTTCATTATGTTATGGGTAAGACCTATATCTACCTCCAATGCATTAGGTACAGATTGATACCTCATGAGATAAGTAGGACTATAATGGGGAGTGAACCAAGTTTAGTAAGAGAATTTTTCAAATATGATAGTCTTAGGATCTAACCTTGAATAGTAAGATAGTTTTGGGAGTTAACCCATTCCACTATAATAGTTTTGTAAGTGAGCCTTGACTACTAAGAAAATGATTTTCTATGATTACGTGTATTATAAAAATCTATTTATTATTGAAATTTTATGCTCTAATGTATTATAATAGTTTTTTACTTTATGATTCATATCTTATAAACTACCAATATTTATTCCACTACTCAAGCTTATAATCTATGATATGTATGTCATGTTTTTTTCAAATGTTATTATCATGTTCTCACACACTTATGCTCATGTTATGTTAATATCTCCCTTGTTTACCCTTAGTGAGCATATTAGATAACCTTTATTAGGTTTACATTCTTCAGGTTATGAAGAAAAGTGTTATATATGATATGCTTAAGAAGGGTTCTAGTTATGAAGAACTTATTAGGAGATGATTAGATCACTTATAGATGACTAGTTGTTTATGTATCCATGTTTCCAATGACACTAGACCTAAATAATTTTGGTGTGTATCATTATGTTATGTAATAAATATTTTTCTATTAAGATGTAATATCCATGTATGAAATGTTGGGGTTTCTGTAGTCAGTATCAAAGAAAGGTTTAGTTAAAATTATGGAAACTTAGATAAGAAGACTTTAGTGAGAATCCTTATAATGATCCTAAGTATAGGATAACATCCTAATGTTTTAGTAAGTAATATATTTTGTGGTTAACTTATAAATAAATCTCTATTTGGATATTAAAAGTGGATGTGGTTCTATAAAATATGTTCCTAGGGGTAATAAATCTGAAAAAGGCACACCAGGCTTGGCTCATGCATTACCTTGTTCACAAAAATAGGCCTTACTGTACACCTGGTTTAACACTACTAGGGGATATGCTTTGGTAATTTCATATTATGTGTACAAAATATCATGAAGGATTTTAATAAAGATCATGAATGACCTAGGTTAATCAAAATGTGTCACATATTGAAAATAACATGTCATTATTTAGACATCCTATAAGTTATTTGTCATGATTATGTGGTTCCCACTATTATTGTTATTTCATACACTATTTTTTGGTGTTAGTGAATAAATGTAACATGAAGAAACTATGTTAATGTTTAGTTCAATATATAATGAAATGATTGTCCTCCCAATAAAACCAATGTTATGAGAGTTGGAATGAAAAATCTCATTGCTATGCTCTCACAAATTTCCCAAGCCAGGAATCATGCTGATATTACAAATGAGAAAATGAGGAAAAATGTTCTACTAAGTCCATCATGAGGAAATAACCTAATTTTTCTTTTTTTAAGAAATGTATTAGTACCATTAAAAATATATTTTCCATTATCCAGTGTTTGGATCACAAAAAATTCATTTTAGATGTCTATCATTTGGATGGAGAAGCAGATCAATGGTGGACTCATATAAAGAACACTAGTCAACAATATGAAATTGAATTCATAGAATGGGATGAAGTTAATAAATTATTTTTCAATAATTAAGTTACTTTTATTATTTACACAAAAATAAATAATTAATTATTTGAGTTAAATAAGAAGGATAATGAATCCATCAGTACCTATGATGCAAATTCTACAAGACTTTAAAGGTATGGTTTTTGGTATAATAATTCAACCTAAAAGTAAGGTTGATCGATTATTCAGTGGACTAAAACCATGTCTACAAAATAAATTGACCATAAGGAACTTCAGTATCTATAAGGAAATCATTCATTTTTCTATCAATGTAGAAATAGTGATTGGGGTATAATTAATCACATGGTTTTGATAAAAAATAAATACGGAATTCAAAGAAAACTCTAAAAACTGTTGAGAAAAAAATGACATTTACATCATGCTCAGAGTGTAGAAGAAAACATGGAGGAAATTTTATTAAGGGGGTGTTAAATGTTTTAAGTGTGGGAATAAATGTCATCAATAAATTTATTTCTGAAGTTATGGGAAGAAGTTAACTAATGATTTGAATAGAGATAATGCTCCATAAAATGAACCACCCACACTTCAGTGTTTTAAATTTAAGGATTATTAGAATTCTGATAACCAGTTCCCAAATCCAAAGTTTTATGATGATGATCGACTTTAGAAACCTCTAAAGTTGAGAAATAATGGAAAATATCATCTAATCACTATTTTATATGAGGGTTGTGATAATAATGTTGTGAAAGGTACACATACTATCCACTTTAGAACTAATAATAACTTATTTCACTCTGGATCTAACAACAATTTTATATATTACGAATTTAATAAGGGTATCATAATTTCAACCTAATTATTAGATGTTGAATTTTCTATAAAACCCCCTAATTGTACAATGATCACATCACAAGTCTATGATTCTTATCTAGTTGAAGTTTGTGGGAATGTGTTTCCTTAAATATTTTTATTCTCCCTTTGGTTGAATTTTATGTTACCATAGGCCTACATTGGATATCACTACCTAAATCCAATATCAATTAATAAAGAAGGTAAGTCACATATGATATTCCAAACCAAGTTATGATATTCTATCAGTGTGACTATATATATGAAATTCCGATGAAAAAATAAATTGTATAGGTTTTTATTCCTATCCAAAATGGGTGTTTATCTCATATGGTCGGGGAGAAACTCATCATCAATGATATTCCTATTATACGAGAGATTTTTTAGGGTTTTTATAGAATATTTAAATATTCTTCCATCAAAACATGAAGATCAGTTCTTAATAGAACTCATTCCTTGTTCCACACCTATTTTAAAGACTCCCTATAGAATGGCCCCGATTGAGTTACAAGAATTGAATAATAAACTCTAGGATGACCTATACATGCTATTCATTCTGCCAAGTGTGCCACCTTGGGGTGAGCCTATTCTATTTGTTAAAAATAAATATGGATAAATGTGACTTTTCATTGATTATCAGGAGTTGAAAAATATCATGATCAAGAACACATTTCCCCTAACCTGTATTGATGACCTGTTTAATCAAATACATAGATAAAAATAATTTTATAAGATTGAACTCCATTATATATATCATCAATTGAGGGTCAAGAAGGAGGGAATACCCAAGACATAATTTTTTATATGGTATAGACACTAAGAGTATGTAGTGTTCCCATTTGGTCCTACTAATCCCCCCATCATATTCGTGGATTTAATAAATAGTCTTTAGAGATTACCTTGATCAGTTTTAGGTAGTCTTTATAGATTTTATTATCATTTATTCAAAGAGAAATAAAGAGCATCAAAATCACTAGATAATTTCACTAAATATCCCAAGGAAGAATAAACAGTATGAAAAATTGACAAAGTGTGATTTTTTCTATAAAAGGTTTTAATTTAGGGTCTTATAATGTCAATAGAGGGTATATTAGTGGATTAATCAAAGAATGAGGCTATTGAATGTTTTCCTAGAAAAACCATGATGAATGAGATCCATAATATTCTTGTTTATCGTGATATTATCAATGGTTTTTAGATAATTTCTCATGACTATATAATCCAATCACTAATTTAACTTGGAAGGGAGCCAAGATCCTCAAGATGGATGAATGTGAGGGAAATTTCAAGGAAATGAAGAGAAGATTAGTCAGTGAACCTATGATTACATTTCCTTGTAGTGAAGAAGGTTTTATAATATGTATTTATTCATCTAAGAAGGTATTAGGATGAATTCACATGACTAATGACATGGTTATAGCTTATGTCTCCCAACAATTTAATGTTCATGAGAAAAATTACCCTACTCATGATTTGGAGTTAGATGTGGTTATTTTTGCATTAAAGATACAGATGCATTATCTTTACATAAAAAAGTGTGATATATATACTGATCATAAAAGTTTAAATTATATATTAATATAAAAGGAGTAGAATATGTAGCAGATAATATGGTTGGAGTTTATTAAATATCACGACTACTCAATAAATTTTCACAATGTGAAAGTGAATAAGGTGGCTGAAACTTTGATTCAAAATGATCGTACTAGATTACCTATGATGAGGATCACAAAATATCCTATATATATAGATTTTCAAAGGATAGATCATGAAATAATTAAGGAAGGGAATGAATTTTATCTTTTTCAAATAAGTGTTCAACCACATATACATGTGAGGATAAAATAGGCGTAAAAGGAAGATAAAGAACTAAAAAAGAAGGTGAGAAATGTTACTTAGTTTAACCATGATCATGATTGAATGATAAGTTTTTGTAACCTTTTTTGTGTTCTGTAACACCCTGAGTTTTTATGATATATTTTCTTTGAATAAATAAAATTTATTCTATAGTTCGCATTACACACAACACTGAGTTTTGATGAACCAGAATATACTATTAATATTATTAATTAAACACAACCATTATAACCTAGATATTAAACTAGGAATCATGAAAAAGTATAAAAAAAATTAAAAATTAAGTATAATGGTTTTATATAAATAAATAATATTGATAAAAAGTACTTAATTTTTAGTAAATTGTTTATATTTTTTAGAAATACTATTTTCTCAAAAAATATTTTTATTGCTTTTTGTGAACAAATAATAAAATTAATTTTTTCAACTTTTATAAAATTTATTTGTAAAAATAAATTCATTGTTTTAATTCTACATTTAAAAATTATATTTGAGCGAACTTTTGAGAATTTTATGTAAAGGTAATTTTTTTATGAATAGTAAAAAATACAAATTTTTTAAAATCACATTTTTGTTTAAAAAACTTACAAGATCCATTTTATTTTAATATTGTTTTAAAAGTAAAAATGGTTCAATTATATATTTATTAATTCAATATATATCATTTTAATAATTTTATTGACATTTTTTTAAATCTTTCTATAATTATGGAAAACAATTCATCGGAAAACTGTTTTTTTCGTCACATCTATAGGTTTTATTTTGAATTAAATTCTACCAATTTTGTGAATTGAATTTTATAAAATGTATTTAATATTTGGAATGATAATAATTTATATTATAAAATAATATCAAATTAATTTTTGGTCAAAAAATTTCGTAAAAATAAAAAAATTAATTATTGCATTTAGGTTTAAAATGAGGTTTGGCACATTACATACACATGTGTTAAAATTTATTTTAAACACACATTGGATCATTAATTAATAAATTTTATTTCATATTTATAATCAATTTTTAAAATTATCCGTTAAGGATCATTTTAATTTTATTCTTAAAAGATAAATCACCTAGGTAAAAAAGACTAGTTACCGTGGTGAAAATTATAATGGTAAAAATGATAAAACATAAAGGATAAGGAATTACATGTTTAAAACACATGTATTTTATTTTTTTGGAGGTATGAATTGAAAATATAAACCATAAAATATATTATTTATCAATTTTAGAGGCACTTGGGGTGAGGGTGTCTTCCCATTATTGAATAGTTTTTAGTATTTACAAAAAACCAATCCCCCTAAATTATAAAAGGGAACTTCCTCCAGTCACTTATTCACACTGACTAACATTTTTAGATAAATAATAACAAATAAAAATACATAACCAACATCCTTATACATGTTATACAGCTATTGGTTATCCAAAAAGACGAACCCTAGTGTCCTTAATAATAGATCCAAAGGAGGTTGTTCTAAGCGAAGATAATTATCTTCACTAAGATCATTATTTTAACTTATTATCTTAACACATATATTCATGTACTAATAATTAAAATATAATAACACTATTATATACTATATAATGTGATTTTATTATGTTTATGGTATAAAATACATATATTTCCTCTTCTATTAAATGAGAAATAAAACCATAGATCATGTAGTTTGTTTTCTATAACTGCTCCCCTCAAGTGGATATAATGATGGATTTAAATTATATATACGATATTAATAAAATTATTACACTTATAGAATTATAATATCATATATACATTCTTACTTTCCATTCCATGGAAATATGATAACGTTGGTTGTGTGTACGATGTACTATTGCCTTGCAAAGTGATGTGATTAATTTTTCACTCACAATTTACACGGAAGGTAACAAGGATAAATATGATGAATATATGTGATTTATAGGAAATAATAATGAATATAAAAAGATGATATATTATTAAACTTCAATTATTTCCTTCCATCGAGAAAATGGATACAATATTTATGCGTACGTATGACCTACCGTCTCCATGAACATTGTAATTCATTATCCATCTATAAATTTTAGGGATTTATCTAAATACATGTATAATGAATATATATGATATTTATATCATGGTAAAAATTGTGGATATTATGGAACCATGATCAAATTAAAAGGACTAAAACTACCAAATAAAAATATACATGAAGAACAAATCAATTATTAACTAAAACATGATTTTAACAAGGAATTGCTAATAAATGGGGAATAAAAGATCATAATTAAATAATATATGGTATAATATATATGATTATCATTATTTAATATATTTATAATAAACCTATATTTATTATATATGAGTTTTTAATGAGTACTAAGGAAATTAAGACTTAAGGTAAGGGAATTTAATCTCAAATTGTCTTCATTGGGACATATGTTATATTATGCACCTATCTTCTTTTATGAGGTGTATATATAGAAAATATTACATGCTATATCATGAATTTATTTACTTTAATAATATTTAATGTTTGATTTAAGGTTAATCTTTAATAGGGTATATGATTCATGAGATACCCAAGTTGTAAAAATTTTATGTTACAATCTGATTATTTATCAGGATTGTTTATGATTAAGTTTATTATGATGAAATATTATGATATATATTTAAATAAACTCATTTATTTTATTATCCTATGATTATTTCATGAAAATACATAATTTACTTTCATTTTCCTCTATTTTTTCACTCAATATTCCAATCTAATGTTTTTAAGGAAAAACTAACTTTATTTCTCTCTTTGGTCGAAAACCCTTTTTATTCCATGTCCAAGTTTTCTAAAAATGTTTTAAATAAAGTTTTTAATATTCTAAAATTATTTTTAAATATATTTTTAGAAACTTTTTACATTTTAATAAATGGTTTAAAAGGAATCTTCATGTTGTTTTTCAAACAAGTCCATTTTGGCTTTTACCAAAAATAAAAAGGGAATCTTCGTTTTAACATATATGACATGAACATTATTTATTGTAATCATGAAAACTCAATGTTTTAAAGATAAATTTATAAGTTTCAAATATTATTTTCAAATGAAAGTATTTATACAATTTTTTTGTGAACATTAAGCATTAGAAATATGATTTTGAAAGTGAAAAGGTTATTTTCTTAAAGAAATGTTCCAAGTGATCATTCAAAATCATTTTCCATATAAGATGATACACTTTGACATTACAAAATATTTACTAGGGATATAATTCAAGGATAAAATCATTATTCTTTATTTTTATGATTTTTTATTATAAAAATATTTTTATGAAACCTGTTATTTTTCCATGGGTCATATTATGATGAAATGTTTTTTGAACTGGTTTTTTCACAGGTTATGCTATAATGAAATGTTTATAAAGACCATTTGTTTTCATGGGTTAAGATATGATAAATGTTTTTTGATCAAAAATAACAATTTTTTTTGATTTTTGTGATGTTTTGGACCTATAACTCCCTACAATTAATTAGTTAAAGATTGATATCTCATGAGATAAACAAGATTGGAATGGGGAGTAAACCCAGTTCAACAAGGGACTCTTTCCAATATGACAGTCATAAGATTGAACCATGACTAATAAAATTGTTTGGGTAGTGAACCCAATCCACTATCGTAGTATTGGGAGTGGACCCTGACTACTAAAATGGTTTCTAGAGTGAATCCAATCCACTATCGTAGTATTGGGAGTAAACATTAACTAGTATGATTGTTTGGGGAGTGAAACCAATCCACCATGATAGTACTTGAAGTTAAGCCTTGACTACTAAGGAAATTATTTTCTATGATTATGTGTATGACACAATTCTATGTCTTATGATAATTTTATTCTTCTAATAATTATGTTCTTTAATTCCTTTATGATTCATGTATTATGAACTTCCAATATTTATACCATGACTCAATTTTATAATCTATGATATGAAGGGTATGGTTTCCAAATGTTATTATCATGTTCTCACACCTTTATGATCATTTAATAGTGGTATCTCCCTTGTTGACCCTTACTGAGAATTTGATCCCACCCTTTCTTATATTTCCTTTCCATAGGTTATGAACAAAGGTATTATGCATGATATGTCTACGAAGGTAAATAGTTATGAAGAACATAGTGGGAGAAGATATAGTTCACTTATGAACTAATTGTTTATGTACTCGAGTTCCAAAAGAAACTAGACCTAAAAAATTCAAGTGTGAATCATAATTTTATGTAATGAATATTAATCTACTAAGATTTAATATTTATGTATGATATTATTGAGTCTCTATATGTTTTTTCTATAACATATTTGAATAAATATCTGTTAGAGGATTCTTACAATTATTCATTCTCTATTCATCCCAAAAGTATAAAGATGTATAGATATTTGAAAGAGTATTTATGGTGGGTTGAAATGAAGAGATATATTATAAATATTTTTATCTCAGTGATTTGTATGTTTAAATGTTATGTATGAGAGAAAAATGTATAAGGGTATGTTACAACCATTACTAATACAAAAATAGTAATTGGAAAACATCACCATGTATTTTTTCATTAGACTCCCCAAAACATTTAAAGGGAATAATACTGCATGGGTTATTGTTGATTTCCATACAAATTCAGCACACGTCATCGCTATAAGATACGATTTCTCTTTGGAACAACTTTCGAGAATATAAATTAAGGAAGTGGTAACATTTCATGGAGTACAACATTAAATTATATCTGATCGAGATCTGAGTTTTACCTCGATGTTCTAGGAAACTCTTATGAAATCTATTGATAGGGAGTTGAGTTTCAGCACTGAAAATCATCCTTAGATAGATGGTTATCTGAGATAATAATTAAAAAACTAGAGAATATTCTAAAATCCTATTCTAAGGATTTAAAAGGTTCCTGGGATCAATACCTTCCTCTAGTAGAGTTTCATACAACAATAACTTTTACTCAAGAATTCAAATGGATCCTTATAAATCCCTCTATAGAAATAAGTATTTAAATCTAACATACTTGGATGAATTTGGAAGAATAAATATATTGCTACTTGAGACAGATAAATAAATTCTAGAGAAGGTTAGATCTATTAATAAACACATAAGGGAAGCCCAAAGTTAGTAGAATTTTTTTGCAGATAATTACCAGTGTGATCTAGAATTTGAAGTTTTTGATAATGTGTTTCTAATAATTTCTCTATGCAAAAAGGTTATGAGATTCATCAAGAAAGGTAAACTAATAATTATGTATATTATCCCCTTTAAAATTAATTATCATATCCGGAAAATATCTTATCAATTGGAACTTCCACCAAACCTCTCTCAAGTCTAAGATATGTTCCATGTATCTCTCTCGAGGAAGTACATACCTGATCCTTCACATGTACTGAACTCAATGGTCATACGAATGGAGCATGATATTTCTTATGAGAAAAAACTAGGTTAGATTATGGATCATATATAGAAAGTGTTATGAAACAAGTCCACTCACCTAGTTAAAGTTTTGTAGAAAAATCACCAGTTTGAAGAAAGTATATGGGAACTCGAGGTTGTAATGAGGTAGAAGTATCCTTAGTTGCTTGTACCAAAGTAATGTAATTTCAAGGGATAAATTCATTTTAAGTGGTTTAGAATGCAACAAAATGATATTTTATTAATTTTATTCTTCATTTAATAAATTTAATTTCTTCAATAGCTTGTGTTACACACAACACCATGTTTTTTCATGAATTGGGATATATTATTAGTATTATTATTTAAATAAGACCATTATAACATTTCCATTAATATTGGTAGTATAAATAATAATAATCAATTTTTAAATACTATGTATAATTATTTTATATTAATAATAAATATTTATAAAAAATCAATTAATATTTAGTGAAGTCTTTATATGTTTTTAAAATACTATTTTTACAAAAAATGTTTTTATTGAATTTTGTAAAAAACAAATAGTTAATTTTTTAAACTTTTATAATTTTTTTGAAAAAATAAAATTAATTTTTCAAATATACATTTCAAAATTATCTTTGAGTGAATTTTTGATATTTTTTTGAAAAGATTAATTTTTCGATGAATAGTAAAATAATACTGAATTTTATTAAAAAATGAATTTTAATTTTAAGTATTTAAAAAGTTACATCTTGTGTGAAAATATTTTAAAAGTAAAAATAATTCAATTATTTATTTATTAATCCAATTTATGTAATTTGAAATAATTTCATATTGAATTTTGATATTAAATGTTTTATACTTATGGAAGTTTTCTCTTTAGAAAACTGCTTTTTCATGACGTATAGGGGCAAAATATTAAATTAAAAATTTCAATTATGTCAAATAAATTTGTAAAAATTGATTCAATTTTTTTTATTATCATAATTAAAATTATATAATAATTTTAACTTAATTTTTGTTCAAAATGAATAGTAAAAATTAATTACTGTAGTTATGGTCAAAATGGGTTTATCTGGGATTAAAATAAATGAATAAGTTGTAAAATGACCTATAAACTTGTCAAAATACTATTTTATAGCCATATTTATATATTATATCTTCTAAGGTTTGAGAAAAATCCATTTTGTGCCTTTTTTATTTGAAAAACATGGATACATTTTATTCTTTTAAAAAAATCCATGTATATCCACTCCCCCACTTATAAAAGGCCACACACTCTCCTCTCCTCTTGAAACTTCCAAAACAATTTGGTTAGGCCAAAAACTACCCAAATAACTTCATTAATTACATACCCAATTTTTAAATAATTTTATTATTATTAAACCCTCTTAAGAAGGCTTTTCGTATAAACCGAAAGAGGTTCTCGGAAGAAGAGTTAAAATTCATAAACATGTGTTTTGGTTTTATTTTTTCTTCAAAATCCTTAAAATATTATCCAAATATTATGATATAATAACATAAGTATCTAGAATATATTTATATTTTATTATGTTAATTTAATTACCTATATCAATCTCCTTTTCTTTAAAATGGGAACTGAAAATGTCGATCATGTGTACGATAAACTACCACCTCACGAACCGATGTAATTTTTTTAAATACCCACCTATCACAGTTGGATATAAGGATATATTTAACATATGAATATTATATTTATGAAATTATTATACTTTAAGAATTATAAAACCACATAAATCTTATTACACTCCATTCTGTTGGAATATGATAATGTCGCTCATGTGTACGGCGGACTATCGCCTTGCGAAGCGATGTGATTTGTTCTTCCCTTAAAATTTACATAAAAATAAATAAGGATATGTTTAATGAAAATATGAGATATATATGAAATAAAAGTTATTCTTTAAATTTAATATATTATTTACCTTTCTTTCATTTCATTCTTTATGAAAATGGAAACAACGTTCACGTGTGTGTACGACCTATCGTCTCTAGAAACAATGTAATTCATTTTCTGTCTATAACTTTAATGGATTACTATAAATATATATTTATAATGAATATATATTATATTTATATCATGGTTATAATTATTGATATTATAGAACCTTGATAAAATTAAAAGTACCGAGAATACCAAACCAAAACTTCATGAAAAATGAAACAGTTATTACCCAAAACATGATTTTAACAAGGAATTGTTAATAAATGAGAAATAAACGGTCATAGGTAAATCGTATATAAAATTTTAAATATTATTATGGTTATTTAATATATTTATAATAAACTTATATTTATTATGTAGTAGTTTTATACATGTACAAAGGAAGTCGAGACTTAAGGTAAGGGATTTTTGTCTCAAATTGTCCTCTTTGGGAAATACATTATGTTTTGTACCTATATTCTTTTATGAGGTGAATATAAATCCCATTTTAAATGAAATATAATGAATTTATTTATTTTAATTATATTTTAAGTTTCATTTATTGTAATTTTTATGGGGATTATGATCCAAAAATTTCCAAAGTGGTAAGGGTTTTGTGACACAATCTCATATTTTATCAAGATTGTTTATATTTATGATTAGGATAATGAAATATTATGACCTATCACTCAAAAAATTCATGAGTTTTATTCTCCTATATTTATTTCATGAAAATACATTTTTTTACTTTCATTTTCATCTCTTTATGCACTTTAGAGTTCAAAATAATGTTTTTAATAAAAATCTACTTTATCTATTTCTTCAATTGAAAATACTTTTTATTTACTGTATATATTCTCTAAAAATGTTTTAAAGTAAATTTTTAACATTCTAAAAATATTTTCCAAATTATTTTTTACCCATGTTTTAATTTTTAATTTTTTTAAAATTAATTTTATTGTCATTTTATAAACAAATCTCTTCTTACTTTTTACTAAAAATGTGTAAGGAATAATTATTTTAACATTTACGAAATGAACAATATTTTCCATCATTATAAACACTCAATGTTTTAAAGATTAATTTACAATTTTACAAGGTTATTTTCAATGAATTTTTTTCCTTTAAATTTGGTAAGTTTTCAAATTTCAAATAAATGATTTTAAGTAAAATAGGTTATTTTCTTCAAGAAATGTTTCGAGTGATATTTCAAAATCATTTTCCATAAAATATGGAATCCTTTTATGTAACATCAGTTTTAATGGGGATATGATTCAATTAAACCATCATTATTCTTTCTTTGCATGTATTATGTTTATGATGAAAAATGTTTATGAAAATCATTCCTTTCCCATGGGTTCTGATATTATAAATGTGTTATGAAACCCATTTATTTTCATGGGTTCTTATATGATAAATGTATTATGAAGCCCATTTATTTTCATGGGTTACTATATTATAAATATTATATTATGTTGTGGCACACATATGTATGATTTTAATTATGTTATTGGTGGAACTTATATCTTCCGCCAACACATTGGGTAAATATTGATATCTCAATAGATAAAAATGGATGGAATGGGGAGTGAACCTAGTTCAATAAGGGACTTTGTCGACTATGATAGTATTGGGAGTGAAACTTGACTACTAGTGAACCCATTCCAATGTGATAGTTTTGGAAATGATATTTGAAAATTAAGAAAATGATTTTATATGATTATTTACAAACCACAAATCTATGTCTTATGAAAATGTTATACTATAAAGGCTTATGATC
The DNA here is from genome assembly GCA_963277665.1 of Viscum album. Classification (NCBI taxonomy): domain Eukaryota; kingdom Viridiplantae; phylum Streptophyta; class Magnoliopsida; order Santalales; family Viscaceae; genus Viscum; species Viscum album. The sequence goes on along the minus strand of OY728163.1, from coordinate 1,849,531,729 downwards.
TTAGATTCCTTTATTATTCATGTTTTATGAACTTAAAATATTTATTCCATGACTAAAGTTTATGATCTATGATATGTAGTGTATTTTTTTTTCAAATTTTATTCTCATGTTCTCATACCCTTTTGATCATGTTTTGTTGACATCTCCCTTGTTTTCCCTTATTGATCATCTAAGATCACCCTTTATTATGTTTTTATTCCCTAGGTTATAAAGAAAAATATTATGTATGATATGTCTAAATAGGGAGATAGTTATGAAGAACTTAGTGGGAGATTATATTTATCACTTATAAAATGTTTATGTATCTATGTTTCTAAAGGAAGTAGAACTAAAAGATTCTGTCATGGATCATTATGTTATGTAATGAATATTTGTCTATTAGGATATAATATATATATATATGAAAAGTATGGATATTTATAATTATTACTTAACTTTCATGGTATGAGGGATTAATATTTACCATTAATATAATTTTCATATAATAAAAGTTTTAATTCAAGAATTAAAATTAAACAATATGAATCATTGTATGGTAAGACATTTCATACACCCACTTGTTGGGGTGATGTTGGTTAAAGGATTATTTTAGTACCATATATAATAGAGAAGATAGTATTAAAATTGAAGACTATTCAGAATTATATTAGGGAAGGTCAAAGTAGAAAAAAGTATGTCAATAATTGAAGGAAGGATTTATAATTTCAAGTGGGAGATCATATTTTCTTTAAGTAATCACCATAAAAGGGTGTTATAAGGTTCAAAAAGTAAGGGAAACTAATTCATAGTTATATCAGTCATTTTTAAATTCATGAATTAATTGGAGACATGGATTACCATTTGGAAATTCCAGCCAACCTCTTCAAAGTTTATGATGTGTTCCATATCTCATTATTAAAAAAGTACATTAAAAAACCAATGCATGTTCTCACTACTAAGAAAATGAGATTAGAACCTAATTTATATTACTCTAAAAGGACTATCAAAATTATGTACACCAGATAATAAGTGTTATAGAATCAAATTACTCGATAAGTGAAGGTACTTTGGAGAAATCATAAAATAGAAGAGCCGACATGGGAAAGTGAATAATTTTTAATGAATAATTACCCAAATCTATTCACGAGGTGATATTATAGATATTTATAGTATGATATTTTTAATGGGAGGAATAATGTAACACCTAAGCTTCATTTATAGTAAGTAAGCCTATCTTTCTAAAGAAACAATAACCTAATTCACCTAACTTTAATCAATAATGTGATTAAAACTCAAATTCCAAAATTTTATAATTTGAATTTTTTGGAATTAATTTAATTTTAAAATTTATCCTTTCAAAATTATCTTAGGATGAATTTTTTATATTTCTTATAAATAGTTGTTTTTTGGGTGAAGATTAAAAAATACATTTTTTTAAAATGTCACTTTTATGACATTAAAATGATATATGAATAACATGAATGTTTATGAAACCTTTTTTACACAAAAAAATATTTAAATATTTATATAATTTATATAAAAATATAATATTGAACATCAAAATGTATGGTTAAAATTTTGGAAATCTAAGTAATGCTTTTTGTTTAAATAAAAATAATTTTTAGTTCTTCTCATTTAATCAAGTATTTAAAAGGTTAGTTTAAATTTTGGTTTGGTTTGAAATAAAAATAAGTCTAATTTTATTTAAAATAATCCAATTAATTACATTGGAATAAAAATTATTCCCTATTTTTCTATAAAATCATTTTTATGATTAGAATAAACACTTTTTCTAAAAAAGGGTTTTATTACATTTTACGAACATATATTAAAAGTAATTTATACCAATTTTGAAATTTTAATATAGTAAAATGGAATAAATATTTATAATAATCACAATTAATCTTATATAATAAGTTCAAATTAATTTTTTTTCATAATTATTATTAAAATAAGTAAAAAATTGTTAACATAGTGAAGGTTAAAAGGGTTTAGCAGGGGGGCGTTAAACTAAGAGATAAGTGTAAAAATCCCACTTAAAATCGTATAAATATTATTCTAAGAAGATAATTTGACCTTATATTATCTTAAATTCAAATTATTATCCATTTTTAACACTTTTCCATGAAAACGACATTATATTATTTAAATTTTTTAAGTAATTCCATGTGTGTCCCTTCCCTTGCTTATAAAAGGGAACCTCTTCTCTAACATTATTTACAAACATTGAGCCTTATATCTTAGACAATAACTACCCAAAATCCTCAATATATTCTTTAACTACATTCTTGATCTTTTATTATTACCCTAATACCATCCTAATATGGATTAACATGTAAACCAAAGCAGGTATCTTAAAGAAAAGGTAATCATATTACATGAATCGTTAAAAGTATATATCTACTTATAATTCCTATAAATATATTTTATCCATTATAAAATAAATTATTTAGTATAATAATTATACTAATATGTTATTATGATTATGGGAAAACCATTTTCTACCTCCTTTTCATCAAATGGGAAATTAAAGTATCACTGGTGCATAGGTTTGTAATACCACCTCCACATAACAATATGATTCATTTTCCATCACCACCTAAAATTTATGGATATAATTATGGATTTAAAAAGTATGTATGTTTTTATTATAAAAATATGATTATATAATAAACAAATATTATTTATCTTTATTTCATTATTTTTTCGGAAATGAAAACAAAGTTCATGCATACATATGGAATACCATCTCCATGAACGATGTAATTCATTTTTATATCTATGAATTTTATAGATGGTAATAAATATGTATATAATTATTTTATATGATATTTATATTATGATTAAAATTATATAGATGAATTAACCATGATCATGATGTTGGGATCATAAATATTTAAATAAAACAAACTTGAAAAATGAAGCAATTAAATCCTGAAATGATGATGATAATGAAAGATTGCTAATAGATGAGTGATAAGATGTTATAAGTAAACCATGTATGGTATTATAGGTATTAATTTTATTTTTTATATAAGTATTATAAATAAAAATTTATTATATAATTTATTAAAAGCACTAATTAATCAATTCTGACATGTGATAATGGTTTGTTCTATAATCTCATTTTTATAGATGATTGATTATGTTTAAATTTCCATTTAAGGAAATTATAATCTATTTATATTTTAAAATAAATATATTTTATTATCCTCTAGTTATCTATATATTTTACTTACTTTCCTATCATTTTCCTCTCTTTGGTACCTAACACGCCGGATAAAATATTTTTAATGAAAACTGACCTTATTTATAAATTTGGTTAAGAATATTTCATCTTCATATCCCAATTCAATATAATAGTTTAAGAATTTTTTTACTATGATCTAATTTTTTTTTGTAAATTCATTTTAAACTATATTTTACTTCCTTAAATTTTTTTAAAAGGAACTTTCTTATCATTTTTAGAATGTGTTACTTTTTAACATTTTACTAAAAGCATGAAAGAAATATTTGTTTTTAACATTTACTAAATGAGTGAATTTTCTTTATATTATGAAAATTATTTTATTTAAATTTTCCTTCACAATTTTCCATGCTTATTTTCAAATAAAATCATTTTATAAATATTTTGGAAATTTTTATTTATAATGTTATCAAAATAAAAGGATATTTTTCTCATGTTTTCAAAGAATGGAAAAAATATTATTTTAAAGCATTTTCATTGATGTCAAAATCCTTTGAAGATTATTATAATTTACTGGGTATATAACCAAATTATACAATCCACCTTATTTCTATTGATTTCACATGATCAAGTTATTCTATTTGTTGATTGGAGAAAATATTAACATTTCATAAGGTAGTTTTCAATACGAATGCTTAGGTTGATTATGTATTGAATTTTTATTCATTGTTTTTTCATATAATGAATGAAATATACTTAGTAAATTATTTTTGGGGCCTGGAATAATTTCTCAATGCATCAGTAGGTCTCATGAGCCAAAATAGTTTGGGTATTTGGTGTATTCCTCTCCTATTTTCGTATGATGTCTCAAAACAAGGTCTTGATTGAAAGATTATAATGTTTGATATTATGAATTATCTCATTATGAAATTTTTTATTGTTATCCATGTGAATATTTATGATGTTATTTCATCCATGGATATATTTCTCTTTTAATATATTATTTTTATAACATATTTGATTATTTTTATCTATTCCATATTATCCATGCTTTATTTATTCTATGATAACTTCTGTTGTACGGTATCCCTTAATGGGATTATAAAATCACCCTTTATTATGCTTTTATTTCCCTAGGATACCAATAAGGGATATATGAATGATTTCATGGATATAATAGGATAAATAATAAATTTATTACAGTAATTTTATATTAAACTTCATGTTTTCAAATATAATGTGAGAATCATGTATGTATATAGTTTACAAATACTACTAAACTATTTGATCCTATAGGATGTGATCTCTTGTATATTATGATAATATAGTAAGATAAACATCATCTATGGGTTAATAGAGTTGAGGTGTTACACCTGAGATATATGATAAATAATTTACATGATCTTTATGAACCTTAGTGATGTATTTTTATACCATTTATTTGGTCTCCTACCATTTCAAACTACTAAACTCTATTATTATCTTATTTTGATATCCCAAAACTTTGAAAGTATCTTATACACCATCTTATCCTAATATATTTTAAAATGGTACTTCCTATTACCTTAGGAATAACCTATAGTTTAAAGTTTATTTTCAAGATATTCTCTAAGATGAACACATCATTACATTGAATGGGGAAATATTTGTTTTCCATTTTTCCATAATATGGATATCCATTATTATATTTTTTCTATGATTAAGTAATAAGTTTCATATCTAATTTTATGAAATGTATTATTAAATCATATGATGAATGCACTCGACTTAATTAGCAATGGGTAGGGATCTGTACAAATAGATCCTTGATGTATCAATAGGTCTTATGAGATAAACAATCTAAGGTATTGGAAGATTCCTTACATGTTTACATGTGATATCTTAGCATAAGGACTTGATGAAATGTTTGTAATGTCAAAAATCATATGTTATAATAGTAATAGATCATTAATTATTATACATTTTTTTATTTATTTTCATGGATATAATATGGCATCAGCTTTTTTTGATTATGGAATTTTTTATCATTCAGTTCCTTTTTTCCATAATATTTATTCCATGATTATTTTATGATAGATTTCATTATACTCTACCCCTTACCTTGAATCTATGCTCACCCTTATTTTTTCCTTTTCCCCAAGAAACCTAGAAGATAACTTTGTATAATTTTCAAGGATCTAATAGAAGGGATAATAACGTTCTTGTGGATTTTTTATGTTGTATTTTATATTCTCAAGTGTAATGTTGAAAATGTATATATATAGTATTCCAAGACTACTAAATTATTGTATACTTTATAAAATATTTTATTTGGTACGAATAATGTAATATAACTACTGAATTTATATTTTTAGGGGCTGGGTTGTTATATAGAACCCTAGGGGTTCTATCTCAAACAATTTATGGTATGAAGCATGCCTTCACATTGAGAATGTTTTCTTACAAAAACTATTCCACTATAGGTCTAACCAATTCCTCCAAAACCCATTTTCGAGATACCCTGACACCTCAAATAACCATAACTCAGTAAGATACACATGATTAGTCCAAAATTAAACAACAACACACCTTGAAAATCCAAGTGGAATTATAATCCCCCCTCTAAGGACTTATTATCCCTGATAAGCATCTATAAGGGTCTCCTATGAACAAGTATGACCACTACACCTGAATATATGACTCCAAATTAAAAGTTTACTACTAAATACACCCATTCTACCATATAACTGAATATGAGTAACCATATTCCCTCATATTACCTTTTTGCTCCAATCCACAATTTTCACTAGGCATTCCTCTAACAAAGAATCCGTACCCAACTTGACATCACCACTATCAATCATATACACAGAGTATGGCTCATACTTTTAACACCTTAATATTTTAGAAGAACACCATGTTTAATAGAGTGTAAAACATTCAACACGGAGCTTAAATGAACCATAATATATTATTATTTAAATGTTATTATTATAACAAAACCATTAAATTGGAGGGTAAGAACAAAATTAAACCATTCATAATATATATATAAATTTACTACTGAATAGTAATTTATTGATCAATTCATAGGAAACAAACAATTAAATTTCAGCAAAATCATTTTATACATCAAAAACATGTTTTCATCAAAAATGTTTATTTATTTATTTTTTAAGAGAAACTATTATAATTAGTTATCAGAACAATTATAAATTTTATTAGATTAAAAATTATTTCATTTTTGAAATCAGGATATCAAAATTATATTAGGGTGGAATGTTGATATTTCTCTAAAAAGATTGATTTTTCAGTAAATAGTGAATAATACTAATTTTTGTAAAAACATCATTAATTTTGATTAAATAAAGAAATTTAAATGTACCATTTAATATTAAAGAAACATATGACTTATTTAATTATAAATAATATAATTAATTACATATTAATCATTTTTATACATTATTTTTGTGTAAGTTCATTTTTTTTCTTAAAAACATATTTTTCTAACAACCATTTTTAGGTGGATTATATACATTTATATTTAAAGTAAGTTACTACACTTATAAGAACATAATTTGATTAAATGGAATTAATTTTTGGGTTCATAAATTCAAATTTATCTCATTTTGTGTTTTTTTCTGAAGAAGTTATTTTTTTGGTGAATATTAAAAAAAATTGTTTTATGAAATACAATATCTTTTATGATAACACCAAGACATAAATATAATATAAGAAATTATTAAACTTATGAAAAGAGTAATTTATAATAATATACTACATAAATAATAAAAATAATTCAAAAAATATAAATTAAAATTTATTTCATGATAAATATGAAAATCATTTTCAGTGTCGACGCAATGCTTGGGCAACACCGGAAAAGAAATATTTGGTGTCTTAAAGATAATATTTGAGAGTGAAGAAGTATTTTATATAATTTTTAACAAATATTATGTATTATTGATTATGTTCATGGATATATATAAATTTTGGAGATATATCACAAGTGAATTATCCGAATTCTTATGCAATGCTTGTGCAAGGGTAGAAAAGTAAAAATAACATATTAAATTAGTTATTAGGGAATAAATTTGAGTAAATATACATATTTAACAAATATAAAAGTTTATATTGATCTTAATTTATTTATTTTTAGGATTAATTTTTTTGTTTAATTTTTAGTGATGAAATAATTACCTTAAAGTTTTACGCAATACCTATATAGTGCTTATACAAGCAATAGAAAATTAATATAAATGATTAAAAAAACATAAAAATTAAGTTTTTTGGATGAATTATGGTGTCACATGAATTTTAAAGTTAATAATAATTTATTTTTATGGTTAAATGAATTAAATTTTAATTTCATTGCTTCCATATTGTTTTCAAAGTATAATTACGAGAATCGTTCTTAAAATGACATTAATAATATTTTACATTAAATAAATTTTATTATATTATTTAAAAATCATAAAAAAAATTAAATGGAAAATATGGATTTTTTTTTAATTTCATCCATTTTACATTTATGATATTTTTTTTAATTATTCATAAATTTATAACCCTTTTATATTGAAAATGTTTTTACCCTAGTTAAGGTTAAAAACTGTTAACGAAAGGGTGATTCTAAATGATAAAGTTTATAATGACATATAAAACTATAATTTTTTTGTGTGTTTATATTAGTACAATATTATCATTATTTTTATAACCATTTCATTTTTGAAACATTTCACATGCATTATATGCATATTATATTATAATATTTCATTTATTTCCAAAAGTGATCCTCCCCTCACTGATAAATGGGAACCTCTACTCACCTCTTACTCACACATTGTGAGATCTATATTTTGGCCCAGACCTGACTAAATCCATTCTTAACGTACCTAAACATGTTTTATAGGTCTTATTTATGGAATAATAACAACTTTAGATGGATTTAGGTGTAAAGAAAATGAGGTTGTTTGAAGAAGAGGTATAACTTTTAACCAAATATTTTAGTTTTATTTCTTCCTATACATCATTAAAAAATATTATAAACATATTGATATAAAAATATAAATATATCCCATATAATTATATGTCATTATGTTAATTTATTAACCTTAATCCATCTCATTCATCCATAAAATGAGAAATGAAATCGGCATTCGTGTGTATGGTGGACTACCACTTCGCGAACTAATGTCATTAATTTTCCTTTTTGATATCTAATGACTGGTTATAATAATGGAATTAATTTATATAAATTATATACATGGAATAATTATCATTTTTAAAAATAATATATCATCTATTTTCTCACTTTTCTATCAATTTAAAAATGATAACGTTGTTCACTCGTACGTGTGGACCACCACCACCACAAAGTGATGTGATTATTTTTAATCACCACATCACATGGATAGTACATATAAGTGTATTTAAATAGATAATATTATATTTATGATATAATCATAATCATTTAAATATATAATAATACTTATCTTCTTTCCCTCACATTTTCTGAAAAATGGAAATATTATTCATGCGTATGTACAGACTACTGTCTCTAGGTTGTAACATAATTAAATTTTCATAAACAAAATCATAGTTTGTTTTAAAAGTATAATTAAATAACAAAAATTATAATTATTTCATTATTACTATTCTTGATATTATTTATTAATGAACTCTTATACCACAGTCATCCTACCCAAGTCATTTTAGACATATGAGCTGAATATCATCAAAACATCTGATATATACTTAAATTATTAACTAATTGAATATAAAATAGAAATAAATAAAATAAAAGGAATAATAAACTTGAAATTTTTTCCTAATAAATTAAATAATTAACATAATTTTATTATTCAATATGATAAATAATATACATGATGAGTTGGATATAAGGTAAGGGACTTTCTTTTGGAAATCCTCTTTCAAAGTTTCCCTTCCAACTCTTTTCTTCTGTTTCCTTGTTTTATTAAATGTTTTAAGAGAATTATTATTTATGATGAAATAGATTCTAAAGATAATTTTCAACCATGTTTTCCTTTATTTACAATGGTTTAAAAAGGAATATTTTTCAAATTTTTCTATATGTGTCACTTTTGATTCTTTTTACTAAAGTATAAAATAATGTTTTTTTAATGCATAGACAAGAAAGATATTTTCAACATCATGAATTTTCATTAATTTGATGTTTAATTTAAAATTTTACATGGATATTTTTACATAAAATCATTTCCAAAATGTTTTGTGAATTTTTCATTTTAATGAGTTTTTAAATGAAATGGGAATTTCTCCCTATTTTAATGTGAAAATGGAAAGTGTTTTAATTATGTGTTAAAAAGTGTTTTCAAGGTATTTATGATGAAAATATAAATTCTTAAAAATGTTTCTATTATGATGTGTTACTTTATCATTATTGATAATGTAAGGTGAGTCCCATATAACTTATACAATGGGTTCACCTGATACAACCTATACAACGGGTGAGCCAAATAGAGATTATAAAATGAATGAGATCGATATAGATCCCAAATGCATTGGGTTACATTCCTTATATTCAAAGGTAAGGAGCGATTTAACCATGAAGGTTTCTACTCTGTATTTAACTAGGATAATGTTTTTTTACCTGTGTTATAAATATAATGATTTAAGTTTCAAAAAGGGATTCTATTTTCTTACTATGGTTTTTAAAGGTTTTATTTTATAAAAAAATTTTATTTTCTATATGGATATTATTTATTTAATACACACAAATAATAAAATAGAAAAGGTAAAAATTTTATGGGTTTTCATATTTTTCACTGGACTAAAATATTTTTTTACTTTTATCTCCCTTAATGAGTTTTTTTTATCATCTCACATTTTCAAATGATTTTTCACAGGGATTAAGGATGAGTAGAAAATTCAATAAAGTAAGGGTTCTCAAAATGAAAGTAACCTTATATAAAGAAAATAACTTATTTTTTAGGAAAAATGGATATTGTGTGGAAGTGTACACTTTCATAAATATTGTCCTAATTCTATAAAAACATTAAATCTAAAACATCATTGGGTATGTAAGTGATTTAATATTTTGGTATGATGTTATATGTTTTGGATGGATAAAATTGGTTTATGTTTATCAGTATCAAATCAAGAAATGTAAAATTATGTTTTTAGCATTAGTTATGAGAGTATGGGTTCATGGTTGTATAGTTTGTATTAGAGGAAAGGTTTAGATAAATTTAGAGATTGAGATGTTTTGATGTGAGGTTAACTTAAGAGTTATAGATACCATCATGGGTTTGTAATTAAAAGGTTTATTATAAGTTCAAATGTAATAACCCATTTTTTCACTCAGGCATATATCCACTAAATTTTAGTCTAATTCATTATTTTGGACCTAATATGGATGCCTAATGATTTAAAAAAGGTCTCAAGGGTGTCTGGGGCATGTTCAGATCCCAAAACCCATCTTCTTGGGAGAACTAGTCCTAGTGTATGGTTGGTAGTTAATAGTGTGGGGAGTTCATATGACAAGATCTAACCGTGTGGATTTATTGAATTTTCGGGAAGATCCATCTCACATGATTGGTGCATAGTTTCCCTAACTTTCCATCCTGTCTGTGCAAGTTCCCCCTCTTCTATAGGTTTCCATGCATGGTTTTTGCATGGTTTTGAAAACAATGCAGACAAACCATGCATAAGCTAATTTTTTGTTTATTTTACATTATTACCTTAATGATAAAATCAAGCCTTTGTTCTTCCATAATATGATTTCCAGCGTAAATAACCTCTATTTTCTCTCATTTTGGAGATTTTTGAAGGCCTTATATAGGAATCAAGAGATATTCTTCATCTGATAGCTTTTTGAGCTTCCATTCCTCACACCGGATTCACAATGGTAAGTACTCGAGTCCTTTTCTCTCATTATCTTGACCTAGTTATTGAGGTATACGAGTTTTTACCTTTTTCCTAGATCTACTATATTGAATGCTAAATTAGAGGCTAATATTTTAGGAGTATAGTTATACAATCCTAAGGTGGGTGCTCTATAAATCATCCCTCAAGTTCGTTGATTTTGGAATTATTGTGTGGGACCTACCGATTTCATCGGGCACCGTCTATTAAATTTATATTCCATGATTATAATCATTATAAATATATGATTATGATCTTTCCAAATATGCGATTAGTGGTTAGTGGTTATTCCCATAACTCCATCCATACCATGTATGGTGTTTTTCTATAATTATTATTTCGTGTTTTAAAATGTTTGATCAACCATTAGGGCGTTCTTGGGAATAACCTTTATAAGGGAACAATTTATATATTAAAAGGATTGATTTAAATTGTGAATTGAATAATTGAATTTACCATGTATGCTCACCACTTGACCTACCTTATGTAAGTGCTTCAATTTGATAATTAAATTTGAAATGGAAATTGGAAAATATACTAAGTATATGACTTGGCCTTTATAAATGTAATTTAATAATAGGTTTCATGTCTATAGAACCCCTTACCTTTTTAGTGGAATGTAGAGAAGTAAAACTTGATTTTGAAAATTCCTTAAATGGATTAAATGAATAGTTTTTGGCTACTTGGTATAGTCACACTAATGAAAGGAAAGGATTAAACCAAATGGACTTATTAATTAATTATGAATTGATTAAATGGTTGCATGATCAATTATCCTTTTCACACTATTTAATGGAATTCCTTGAACCAAATTGAATGTTATAAGACTTCATTATGAAAATAGGATCGGCCTCACTCAAGTACACCTTGGATTCCTGAGGGAATTCCTTGAGTGCTCAAGGACCCCATTTTAAATTCAAGGATACAGCTTTATTAGGTTTAGACCCACATGGAACCCAATCCTTATTTAACTTGGGATGCCTAGTATAACACTGTATGATCCCTCATGTAGTAATATAATATGCCTTGGATACACTCCATGAATCCAACACTAAAAATTAGGTTCCATGGTCAAATCCCATTAGTCCCAATCATTTCTTAGCCCCGTTTTACCTTGGATGAACTACTTGAACTCAAAATGAATCTTATTGTGAAATTAATTCGACTATAATCCTTAGATTACACTACTACCCTTAGTTAGGCTACAATCATTACTGAGTTGGCAAACCTTGAGGTCTACATTGCCTTGGTTATCACCTTGTAACTTCATTATTATATATCATTACAGGTTTCCTTGTTACATCTTAAAACCTTCACTATTGTTAACATGTGTCTTATTTATAAAATGGTAATAAAAAAATAATAAACTATTTACATGTTAAGACACCGGCTAAGGGATAAGAAAATTACTTGAGTATTTAGTTACAGTGTACTGATTGACTTTATATATATGTATGCTTGCTCACAGTTACATTTCCATCACATGGGTTGGATGTTATAGACAATGTTAGTGGTGGCCCATTGAGATTTATCTCACACCATATATGAGAACCATTGGTACCTAGGAAGATTAAATGTATGTAGGTATTGTTAAAGGGAAGCATAATGTTTTTTAAACTTGATTCCTTGCTCTGTTAGGATAGAGCTTGTAGCATAAGACCAAGCTGAGGCTTAGGATTCTTGGGATAGTTTATGTGTATCCTTTTTTCTATATTGGGTTTATCATGTATTCTCACTACTTGTATCCATGTTTTCCAACTTTCAAGTGACATGAAATATCATCATCAATTTTTGAATTCTTGTACATTATTCCTATTATTTCAATTATTGTGATCCTTTTCTATTTCCGTTGTTCCTTCTATTTACTTATATTGCTTCCGATATTTACCTCAATTTATATTTATTAATTTTTCTCCACTCTGATAATGAGGGAATAGTCTCCCCATGGAACCACTTTAGTCCCTCTCTTCTAGTCGGCATCCTCTTTTATTTGGGGAGATACACTTGAGTTCATATGGACCACAGGTCTTGGGGAACCTATTTAGTGGAATTTGGGTCTGGGGAATCATAAAGCAGTATCAAAGGGCAGGTTATTTTCTTGATTTACTATTTAGAGATAATATATTGGAGATTAAGAATTCTTGGGACTTGGTTATAATCTATTCTTGGTCATCATGAACCCATATTTTGGGTAAAATATGAGTTTCCTAAATTATAATTGTTGTTATGATTTTGTTTCTTACAGTTGATATCATTTCACCATTGGGTGACGCACATGCTGTGTGCTGTTGTTGATTATTACTCTAATTGATATTATATTTTATCCTTAGACCTATGAGACAGGGGAAATAATCATTGTTAAATGAATCATATAGGTACCAATAATTTTCATTTCATGCATATTTCCATGACATATAGGTGAATTTCACTAGTTTTCATTTCTTTTTATGATTGTGGTTGAAGAGTGATCCTTTCCTTGTATATATATTTCTTATACTACTACATGATATGATTGAGTGGATTTAGGTTCCAATTTATGAGGTGTAGTGGGACCTCATGGGTTGGAATAAGAAATTTTCAAAATCAAGACATTAATTATAAATTCAAATGGGTTTAGTTTTTAGTGATAAGGTATGTGGGAAATGATTCAATGGGAATGGATATCCATTATAAAGTGAAACATGAAATATAAACTAAAATGGTCTCACATCCTTATCATGACTTATCATGTTTATGAAAGGTAAAGGAGTGAACCTAGTAATTTAATGTAAAAATGAAATGAAACTTATACTTGAGAACTTACCAATAACTGGATGTCTAAGCGAGTAGTTGGGGTAGTATACATTGGTTAGTGAGACCTTACATGTTTAGATTCTATAAGTGTTTCTATTTATCTTATTAAATATTGTTTTGAGGTGTGTGCTTGACATTTGTAGACCAATGATACCACAGAGTCCTCATATCATACACTAGGAATGCGGAGATGACCATGCTCTAGACATGGTAGGCCCTAAGATGCTAGATTAACTTCAGGTGTGATACTTGAGGCACCGCCTTCTATACATAATCTGGGAACTGATGCCCATGTTCGTGATAGTTTCCTATATTTGATGTAGTCCATGCATGGTGCTACACGAGTTGCACCTACAATGGATGATCTGTCTCATGAGTTCTAGTAGCATCATCCTCTTACTTTCTCAGAGGATGGAGGCCCACTGGATACTAAGTCTTTGAAATAGGACAACCTATCTATATTTGAGCATCTGAAGATGCCTCATGTGTGGAGGGTCAAACTTGATACATATATGCTGCATGATTCTTCAAAGCATTGGTGGGATGTGGTTACACAGATAGATTACCATCAAGGCATGGTATGGGCTAACTTACAGACTATTTTCTATGATCAGTTATTTCCACAAGAAAATTAGAGATGAAAAATCTACAGAGTTAATGAATCTTGAGAAGGGTGATATGTTAGTTATAGAATATGCAGTTCATTTCACTGAGTTGCATCTATTTTCACTACTTATAGTCGGTGATGAGTTTTCGCATGTTAGACATTTCAAGGATGGGCTTGTGTACACCATCTGTACACATGTGAATGTCTTTCACCTGCCTACTTTTTTTAAATAGTCAATCAGGATATTATAACTAAGCATAACCTGAGGGATGTAAATAGTATTGGGCATAGAGGATCAGTTCCACAGTAGGGCAATATTTCTCTAAGTGGTAGGAAACATTCCCTTGAGGTTTCTCGTCAGGGCATTGGAAACCATAGCTCCTATTTTGATAACTCCATGGCGTGTCATCAATGTGGAAAATGGGGTAATCTTAATCCTTAGTGTGACAAGGACCCACAAAAAATCCAATATTGCATCCGTATGGGGCATATTTAGTGTTTCTATAGGACCTTTCCACCAGCTTCGAGTGGAAAAGGATTTTTTCCAGATCCACCTTCAAGAGCGGGTTATTTTGCACCATGTCAGGTGGGGAGCTGGAATAGAACTAGAAGGATTAGACGAGGAAGAACTCATGACCATATTAGTCAGAATCCGGATCACCAAAAGTTCCGGTTGAGAAATTTTGATCATGGTAGTACAGATATTTCATAGGTCCATAGATCAGGTCAGTTGCATACACTACAATTGATACCCAAGGATCAGGTTATAGGACTATCTATAGTACAAGGTGCTAATATTATTGAATCTACCAAAGTATCTATTTTATTTGATATAGGTGATTCAAACTCTTTTATCTCTATATATATTATGGAGATACTCATACTTGAGATATACTATTACTGGGGTGTAATGACCCTATATACAACGTTAGGGGTACAATCAGAAGGAATAAGCCAGTGTAGGGACTGACCCCTTGCGTTATGCAGTTACCATTTATTATGGGACCTCTTGATTATCGAGATGATATGCTTCGATTTCATTCTCAGGATGGATTGGATGGTTCAATATCATTCTTTTATAGACTACTATCATTGTAAGGTATCATATACATCACTAAAAGACAATAGTTATCTACATAATGGTGAGTGGTATCTATAATATAGTAGATCAAGACCAGATAATCATGGGATATGTGGAGTGAGTTCCCAAATTTAAAATCTCTTCATGGAGGATCAGAGTTTATGTTAATTTGATTTCCCTCCATTAGTGGATTGTTCCAGGGATGTTTTCCTGGTGTATTTTTTGAATTAACTCCTCATATAGAAGTAGAGTTTCTAATTGATATTATTCTGTGAGCATCTATAGTGTCTATTCCACTATATAGTATGGAACCTATAGAGCTTTAAGAGCTCAAGAATCAGTTATAGGATTTATAGGCAAAATGTTTTATATGGACCAATACATTCTCTTGGGGTTCACCCATTCTTTTCACCTTGAAGGTGGATGGAACCTTCCATATATACATGGATTATAGATGGTTGAACCATATTATGGTGAAGAAATAGTATCCACCTCATTGAATAAATGATCTCTTCGACCAACTAAAAGGATCAAGGGTCTTCTCTAAGATCTTCCTGAGGTCAGGATATCACCAAGTGCGAGTAAGGCCATCAAACATACCATGTAAAACTTTCCATAGTAGGTATGGTCTGTATGAGTACCTAGTTATACCATTCGGTTTTATGAACACACCCACCATTTTCATGGCTGTAAAAAATAGGGCGTTTCACCCCTATTTGGATTCTTTTGTCATTGTCTTTGTGAATGAAATCTTTGTGTATTCTCACACTCGTAGTGTCCATGTCGATCATTTTCAAATCATTTTGAGTACACTAAGAGTTAATTATATTTATTCTAAACTTTCCAAGTGCCAATTATGGATATACAAAGTTCTCTTATTATGTCATATCATATCAGAATCTGGAGTATCTATTGACCCAGAAAAGGCATGTTCTATAGTTTCATTGGAGAATCCCAAGAACATGTTTGATATAAAGATTTTCTTGGGACTTTATGGATATTATAGGAATTTCATACAGGAATTTTCACACTTTGATTCGCCTCTTACTAACCTTACAAATAAGGGTGTTAAGTTCCTATAGTCAGAATCATGCGATAAATCCTTTCAAGTGCTCAAAGGGAGGCTTGTCTTAACACCTATTTTTATTCTTCTAGATCCTAGAAGAGTTTATATAGTCTTCTTTGATGCATCATGCATCATCCTAGGAGAAGTAATGATGCATGGGGTAAAGTCTTTGTGTATGGATCTCAGTAGTTGAGGCATCATGAGAGAAAATACCTGACACACAACCTTGATCTATCAGTTACTGTCTATGACTTATGTTACTGGAGACACTATCTATTAGGTGATTACTTTATGGTGTACATAGACCAAAAATTCCTCAAATATATTTTTACTCAGCATGAATTGAACCTTAGATAGTGTATATGGGTTAAATATCTACAATAACTTGATTTTGAGATTTCCTATACTCTTGGGAAGGGAAATGTGGTCACAAATGTACGGAGTCAGAAAACCTAGGAACAGGCTATACATGAAACTAGTGATGAATGGAAATTAATGGCCCTCTTTAATGAGATTCATATAGAGTTTCATGATAGTCACGAGTAGCCTTACTTTCTAGCCTTGATTGCTACCTCTTCTCTCCTTAATAAGGTAAAGGGTAGCCAATTTTCAAATCCTGAGGGATTGGTTCTCTATAAGAGTATATCAGGAGATAACCCACCTATGGACCGGTCTATGGATATAGATGACATCCTATGCATAAATGTATGTGTATGAGTTCCTATAGATATGAGAGAGGAGTTAATGAAAGAGTCCCATGATTATTAGGGGGATGTTAATCCAGGAATATCCAAAATATTTTGAGATATGCAATTCCATTATTGATGGATTGGGATGAAATGTCAGATAGAAGGCTTTATTACCAGGTGTTACACCTATCAGTAGGTGAAGGAAGAGCACTAGAGACATGAAGGCTTGTTATAACTTCTTCCAGTCTTGGAATGGAAATGGGAAGATGTTTCTATGTAATTTATAGTCAGTTACCTAGGTCACCTAGAGGTAGAGACGTTGTATGGGTTTTCATTGACAGACTGATGAAAGTGGCTCACTTCATTCACATTCAGAATACTTTCTTAGTTACTGAGTTGGGAATACTGTATGTTCGTGAGATCAAACAACTACATGGGGTCCCTCATTCTATCATTTCAGATAGGAATACTTTTTTCATGTCATGATTTTGGAAGAGATTGAAAAAGGATATGGGAACACATGATCTTCTAAGCACAACTTTTCACCCTCATACGGATGTATAATTAGAACATACAATACAGGTTCTAGTGGATATGCACCAAGAATATGTCCTTGATTTTAGTGGTTCTTAGGAGAATCATATCCCTCTCATTGAGTTCACCTACAATAAAAAATTTTAGGTGAAAATTCAGATGTATCTTTTTGATGCCTCATATGGTAGGCCATTCCGTTCACCCCTATGTTGGCTAGAGGTAGTTGAGACAGCCCTACTAAGCCCTCATCTTGTTTAGGCAACTTCAAAGCAGTTTCAGCTGATCAGAAAGAATATAGATATTGTTCAGTCTAGATAGAAATATTATTCCAATCTCCAATGACAAAATCTATAGTTTGAGGTTGGGGATCATGCTTTCCTTCAGGTATCACCCAAGCTTGTACATATATTGTTATAGAGGGAAGAAAATCTATCACCTAATTATGTAGGGTCATTTGAAATTCTAGAGAGATTCCATCTGGTAGCCTATTGACTGCTACTTCCTCAGAGGTACTGTTATAGGCAAAACATTATCTATGTTTCAACACATCACCAATATCATGCCAAACCGTCTCATACCATTGATCCTATGGAAGTTGAGTTAGATACTAATACTACCATTAAGGAGTATCTGGTATGCATCATTGATTAGAGTAAAAAAGGATCTCTGAGGATGGTATGTTCCTATAGTATGGGTGCTATGGTAGCATGGTCACATGAAAGACAAGACTCGGGGGAGGTCAAAATATGTTACTAGTGTCTGGAGTTGTTCTCAGATAGTGTTTCACCACCCTTGGAAGGTGAACTCAGCGATGAGTTATTTTAAGGGGGGAAGATGGTAAGAACACTATTTTTAACCCAGTTATGGATCCTATAAATTTAGGTCTAATTCATTATTTTGGACCTGACATGGATGCCTAATGAATTAAAAAAGGTCTCAAGGGTGTTCAGGACTTGTTCAGAGCCCAAAACACTTCTTTTTTTTGGGATAACTAGGCATATCAAACATCTTGTAGTAAACTGTAAGGGGAGAACACAGGGTTAGATCAAACTGTGTGGATGGTTTAAATTTTTGGGAAGATCCATATCACATGATTGGTGCATGGTTTCCCTAACAATGAACCCTGGAAATGCGAGTTCCCCCTCTTCTATAGGTACCCATGCAGGTTTTGAGCACAATTTGTAAAACTGTGCAGAAAAACTGGGCACAGACTATTTTTTTTTTGTAATTTTACATTTTCCCTTAATGATCTAATTAAGCCTTTTTTATTTCCTAATATGATTTATAGTAGACTTAACCTCCATTTTATCTCATTTTGGATCCTTTTTAAGGCCTTTCCTAGAAATCAGGAGATCTACTTCATCCAAGATCCATTCGAGATTTCGTTCATCATGGTGGATGTGCAATCGTAAGTACTCAAGTCTTTTTAGACAAAATTCATGTCTCTTACTCTTGACCATGTTTGTCGAGGTATTATAATTTTTACCTTTTTATTAGTTCTACTCCATTCAAGATGAATTTGAGTCTCATATTTGAGGATGGGAGTCGTACAAGCCAAAGGTGGGTGGTCTATAACCCATCCCTCAAGTTCTTTGATTTTGGAATTATCATGTGGACCCTGTTGATTTCATCAGGTTCCATTTATTAAATTTATATGCCATGATTATAATCATTAGAACTATATGATTATGAAATTTCAAAATATATGATTATTTTTAGGGGTTATTCCCACAACTCCATCCATCCCATGTAGGATGTTTTTTCATAATTTTCATTTTGTGTTTTAACACGTTTGAGCCACAGTACAATTGTGCCATGGATTGACCATTCTAAGGTAAATATTTCTATTTTAAATGGATTAATTTAAATTGTTAATTTCATAATAGAAAGTAACATGTATGCTCACCACTTGACACACAAAAGTTGAGGGCTTCAATTTGATAATTAAACATGAAATGGAAATTAGAAATTATACTAAGTATATGACTTGGCTGTTATAAAGCTAATTGAATAATAGGTTTCATGTCCGTAGCACCCCTTACCATGTTAATGAAAGGTATCAGAGTGGAAATTGATTCTGAAAATTCCTTAAATGGATTAAATTAATGGTTTAATGCTACTTTGACTTATCACACTAATTAAAGGTAAGTCTTGCACCAAATGGATTTATTGATTAATTATGACTTGATTAAATGGTTGTATGCTCAATTAGCCCCATCACACTAATTAAAGTCAATGATTTAACCAAAAAGAATATTATATGACTTAATTATCCAAATAAAAGTGGCCTAACTCAAGCTCACCTTGGATTCCCAAGGGAATGCCTTTAACACCCGAGGATCCCATTCTGAATTCAAGGATACAACTTGCTTAGGTTGAGACCCACCTAGAACATGATCCCTTTCTAACTCTGGATGCCCAGTATGATGCCATAGGATCCCTCATGTAGTATTAAAAGATTCATTGGATTCACTACTTAGATCCATCATTGACAAGTAGGTTCCATGGTTAAATCCCATCAGTCCAAGTCATTGCATAGCCCTATTTTTCCTTGGATGAACTCCTTGGACTTGGCAGGAATCTTATTGTGGAATGAATTAGACTATACTCCTTAGATTATAGTGTTACCCCTATCCAAGAAACATTCATTACTAGGTTGGTGACTATTGTGGTCTATGTTTCCTTGTTTATCACCTTGGAGATTTATTTTTAAATATCATTATAGGTTTCCTTGTTACATCTTAGAAACGACACTATTATTAACATGTGACTTATTTATAAACTAGTAACAACCAATTAATAAACTAGTTACATTATCAGACACTAGCCAAGGGATGAAGTAATTACATGGCTATTTAGTTAAATTAAACTACTTTACTTCATATATATGAATGCTTTATCATAGTTACACATACATTTCATAGGCATGATGTTATGGACACCATTGGAGGTGGCCCACTAAGATTCATCTCACACCCTATCTGAGCTCCATTGGTACCTAGGTAGATTACATGTGTGTAGGTGTTGATAAAGATAATTATTCCTCTTCAAGCACTTGATTGCTTACTGTTATAGGATGGAGCTAGTAGTAGATGACTGAGATAAGGCTCTGGATTCTTGAGATTGTTTATGTGTTTCTTTTTTGCTACATTGGGTTTAGCATGTGTTCCTAATACTTGTATCCATGTTTTCTATCTTTCTAGTGACATGACATATCATCATCAATTATTGAATGCTTGTATTTTATTTCAGCTATTTTAGTTTTTGGGATCCTTTTCTATTTATGTTGTGACTTCTATTTACTTATATTTCTTCCACTATTTACCTGTGTTTATATTTATCAGTTGTGCTCCACTCTGGTAATGGGTGAATATTCTCCCCATGGACACACCGTAGGCCCTCACTACTAGTCTGCATCATTTAGAGTTTGGGTAGATGCGTTTGAGTTCATGTGGCCCACCGGGCATAGGGCACCTATTAAGTGGAATCTCAGTCTGGGACACCATATCAAAGTCATAAACACCCCATTTTTATGTTTTAAGTGATGGTATTTTGGGGATATTAATAATATTTTGGGAGTTGTTTTATTTGGTTGAGGTATATGAGACCCTTAGGTTTAACATGAAGTATTATTTTGGAAGAATACTATTAACTTTTTTGGGATGTAATATGAATGGTATGAGATAAAATTTGAGGTTATCACATTTTTCAATGTAGAGGTTATTAAAAATATTTTAAATATATGATTATTTATTTATGGAATGATCTATGTTGAACCATTGATATTATTGTTGAATTTTAGAGATTAATATATTATTTATTCATTTGAAGGTTCATACATTTTTGGAATTATCTTGTCATGCTATAACCATTTTAGTTTTAGTTAATATAGGTAGATTATATTATTACCCTTTTTTGGATTATGTGATTCATTATAAATTGATTTTAGGGATTTAGGAATGAAAAATTCATCTTGAATACTCATTATTTGGGAAAAAAAGATGAGATTGCAGTGGAAATTGATTAAAGGATGAAATTATACTTTTTAACTAATTATATTTACATATCTTTTTAATATATATGGTAAATTAATTCCCCATCTTTAGATATGGACCTTGAAACAAAAAGGTTATACCATTACCTTTAAATGTGATGAATTTATGGTCTTCTTAATACATTATTGATTTCTTGTTTTGTGGTCATTAAATTTCTTGTGACATCATTCTCTATCACATTACATTATTTGAACATTGATTTTTTCCTGTAGGTCTATATTTTCAATTCCCACTAATGATATACTATTTAAAAACCTAGTTATGTGTTATTCTAGATGAACTTCTTATTCCATTTCCCCTCTTTTTAATAGAATGTTTTACTAAACCTTTTAATGATGTGGGTTTTAAACAAAGTAATTTTGAAATGTTAAACCCTTTTTTATTAATATCATGTTAAAATTTTAAGGATCAACTTATAAAATGGGGATAATGTAACACCATAAGATTTTAAAATAACACTATGTTTGATAACATATACAACATGAAACACTGAACTTAAACAAACCATGATATATTATTAGTTACATTTTATAGTTATAACCTATCCATTGATTTAGAGGGTATGAATATGATTAAATTAATTAAAAAATATTTATATACGGTTCCTATTCAACCCAAATGTATTGATTAATTCTTATTTAATAAGAACTCAATTTTTAGTAAAGTGATTTTATACTTCAAAAATATGTGTTCTTCAAAAAATTTTTTACTGATTTTTAGAAGAAACTATTATAATTAATTTATAAAACATTTATAAATTTTATTTCACTAAAAATGATATCATTATATATATTCTAAAAACAAAATTGTCTTATAGATAAATCTTGGGATTTTTTTTGAAAAGATTGATTTTTTAATGAATAATGAAAAATACTAATTTTGAAAAGTCTCCATTTTTTTAATAAATAAATTAATTTAACAGTGAAATTTTACCTTAACTTAACATAAGTATCCTTAAGTTATAAATAATAAAATTAATTTCATATGAATCATCTTTATACTTGATTTCGATATTAGTTTAATTTTGGGTTAAAAATGCATTTTTCTAAAAACTATTTTGCATTGACTTTTACACATTTGTATTAAAAATAATTTATGTAACCTATAGAAATTTAATTTCATGAAGTGAAATTTATTTTTCAATCAATAAATTCTAATTGATCCTTAGATGAAGTTTTGAGATTTTTCCAAAGAAATTAATTTTTGGTGAATATTAAAAAAAATACATTTTTTATGAAATATAATATCTTTTATGATATCATAATGAAATAAATATGATATAAAAAATTATTAAAGTTATGGAAAAAAATAATAAAAGTTAATATACTACAAATATATTAAGAAAATAATTCAAAACATATAAATTATAATTTATTTCCTAATAAATATGAAAATTATTCTCAGTGCAGACGTAGTGCTTGCACAACATAGAAAAAGTCAAATTTGGTATCCTAAAAATTATATTTAGGAATGAATAAGTATTTTATCATCTTTTTTAATAAATATAAAGTATTTTTTATTATATTTATAGATATATATTAATTTTTGAGTTATATAAAAAGTGAATTATCTAAATTCTTGTGCAATGCTTATGCAATGCTAGAAAAGTGCAAATAACACATTAAATTTGTTTTCATGAAATATATGTGAATAAACATATATATTTAATGAATATAAAAGTTTATACTAAAATAAATTTTAATATTATAATTTTAATTTATTTTTTAATTTTTATTGGTGAAATAATGACCATAAATTCGTACACAACACCAACATAATGCTTGTGTGAACAGTAGAAAATCAAAATAAATCATTTAAAAAAACTTTAAAATTATTATTTTTTTGGGTTAATTATGTTGTTACATGAATTTTATAGATAATAATAATTTATTTTTGATTATTAAATGAATCATATTATAACTAAATTGCTTTCATGTTGTTTTTAATTTCAAATTATGTGAATAGTTCTTAAAATGAAATTAATAGTAATTTATGTTAAATATATTTTATTAAATTATTTGAAAATAATAAAAATATTGAAATAAAAAAGTTGGATTATATATTTTGTTAAATTTCATCACTTATACATTTATTCTCCAATATTTAACATATAAGTAAATTTATAACCCTTTTATATAGAAAAAGTTGTTACCACAGTTTAGGTTAAAAACAATTAATGGAAGGGTTAATCCCAAAGATATGTTTTAAAATGATATCTAAAAATTTAAATATTTAATTTTTTAATTATATTAAGACCATATTCTACTTATATTATAACCAATTTCATTTTGGAACCATTTTACAATAGTTAGACAAATATTTTATTAAAATATTTCATGTACTTCCCAAAGTGTCCATCCCATCACTTATTAAAGGGAACCTCCTCTCCTCTATTCCTCACAAGTTTTGAGCACAATAGTTTAGTAAATACTTGAAAAAATACCATAATAAAATCTATACTCACATTATAAAGGTAATTTTTTGAGAAAATACCAACCGTAGTGAGATTATGGTGTAAAGAAAAGGAGGTTGTCTCAAGAATAGGTATAACTTTTAACCGAATGTTTTAGTTTTATTTCTTATTATACTTCATTAAAAAATCTTATAACCATTGTGATATAATAAAATTATTATATAAAATATATTTAGATGTTATTATTAAAATTTATTAACCTTAATACATATCCTTTATCCATCAAATGGGAAATGCAACCATTGTTCACATGTATGGCGGACTACCTCCTCACGAACTGATGTAATTATTTTTCCATTACCACATCTCATAAGTGGAAATATTTATGGATTTAATGGTTATAAATTATTTTAATAAAATAATTATAATTATTTAATGATAATATATCATATATTTTCTTACCTTTCCATCCATTTAAAAATGATAATGTCATTCATGCATTTGTGTGGACTACCACCGCCACGAAGCGATATGATTATTTTTTCATCAATGAATCATATGGTTGGTATATATAATTTTATTTAAATATATAATATTATATTTATTATATAATAATATTTTTTAAAATATGAGATAATATATAATTATTTCCCTCATTTTCGTTGAAAAATTGAAATGTTACTCATGCGTACGTACAGACTACTGTCTCTATGTTGTAACATAATTAATTTGTCATTTCCATAATTCATTATTTTTTTAAAATTATAATTAATATATAATAATGATAATTATTTAATTATTATTTTTATTAAGGTTATTTATTAACGGAATCTTTGACTATGATGAACCTACCGAAGTCATTTTGGACATATGAGTTGAATATCATGAAAATGTCCGACATGAACTTAAATGACTAAGAAATTGAATATAACATGGTAAAGAATATAATAAAAGGAATAATAAAACTGAAAATGTTTATTAATCATGAAAAAAGTAACATAGTTTTATTATTTAGAAATATAAAGAACATACGTGATAATTTAGACTTGCGGTAAGGGAGTTTATTTTAAAAATACCCTTTTAAAGTTTCCCTCCCGATTATTTTCTTCCATGTAAATATTCTATTAAATGTTTCAAGAAAATTATTATTTATTCTTAATTAGTGGATAAATGTAATCTTCAAACATATTTCAATATCTTTAAAATCATTAAAAAATAATCCTTTCAATGTTTTCTGTACTAGTCACTTTTTACTCTTTTAACAAAGTATAAAATAATGTTTTTCTATAATATATAAAACATGAATGGAATTTAATAAAATATTAAATTTTAAAATTTTAAGCTTAATTATCAAGCTTCCATGTTTATTTTCAAAAGAAATCATTTTCATAATATTTTTGGAATTTATAATTTTAAATATTTTTTCAAAAGAAAGGGATATTTATCCACATTTTTATGGGAAATTGGATAGTTCTTTTCTAATAGGTTCAAAAGAGTTTTTCAAAGGATTTATGATGAAAAGTAACAAGATTGATTTTTTTTATTAAATGTCATGTTATTATTATAGAAATTGATGGGTGATATCAATACAACTTATATGGTAGGTGATTTGGATACAACTTATACGATGGGTGCATACAATATAGTTCTCAAATACCTTGGGTAATATTCCTTATCTTGAAAGGAATAGAGGGAGTTAACTAGGGATATTTATCTTATGGATTTAACATGGCTCCATTTATTTCTGACATGGGTTATTAATGTAATGATCTAAGTATCCTAAAAGTGTTTTTATTTTATTTTTATGGTTTTTAAATTTTTTAGTTTAGAAAAAAGTTAATTTTCCATATAGACATGATTTATTTTATATGGTCTAATAATAACTTGTAAAAGATAAAAATTTAATGAGTTTTCATGTTTTTTTACTAAAATACTATATTTATTACTTTTATATCCCTTACAAACCATTTTTTTTCTCATCCCACATTTTCAAATGATTTTTCTTAGGGATTAAGGATGAGTAGAAATGTTAATAAAGTCAGAGTTCCAAATATGAAATTTACCTTGTCTAAAGTGAAAAACTTATTTTGGGGGGAAAATGGATATTTTGTAGAATTGTTCAATTTGATAGAGTTTTTAATAATTCTCTAAAACTCTAAAACTAAATGGTCTATAGGTATATAAGTGATCAAATATTTGAGTTTGATGTTATATGTTTTGGATATTTAAAATTAGATCATGTTTATCTGTATCATATTAAAAAATGTAAATATTATGTTTTTAGCACCATATATAGGAGTGTGGGTTTATGGATATTATAATTCTTTTGGAGATGTAAAACATGAAACACATCATGCGTAACTCAATTTCATAGTGGAATATCTAACTGGTAAGATATAATCTCTAAAACACCACAGATTTTAGTTATATTACCCTTATTTTATGTATTTTCATGTTATACATTGACTGGGTTAAGTTTCAATAATTTTTGGATGGTTTTGGGATGTTTTGGAAGTGTTTTTATGGTAAATAGTTTGATTATAGTTAGTATAAACTGTGAAGAACCTTTAGGAAACTGTGCAAGTGAGGAGGGGAGTCACTGGGTAGGCACACAGTTTGGAAAATTCATGTGAGTGAATTAGGGAAACTATGTGATAGGAGGTAGTGGGAGAATCATGGATGGTTCATAGTTTTTTAACTATGTGATCCAATTATGCAAGGTGTTGTCCTTAAAACGGTATCACCACATGGTTAGCACATAGTTTCCCTAATAGTGCGTCCAAACCATGCAACTCATCAGATCTTGTGTAGTAGCATGTGGATAGTTGGTTCATGGATTGAAAAACTATGTGAAGGATAGTTAATACCAAAAAAATTGTGGTTTTAATTCTAATTATTTCTCAGAAGCCTCATTAGTCCCTTATTCTTCTATGGTGTGGAACTCCACTTCCTCCCTTTGATCCCAATACACTTCCTTTCAATACAGAAGGGAATTTTAGGTGAATAAAAGTGTTTTAGATATCTGTATTTTTTAGAGAGTTCTCATTCTTCCTTGTTTTGTTAGATTTATTTTTCTCCTCTCTCTCAGAGCCCTAGATCTAGTTCATTATGGATGTATCTATGTTTTAGGATGATAACTGCAATGAGATCTTGTTATATCTATTCAAGGAATAGTATTGTATACTTAATTCTAAAAGTTATAACTATTATTATTAATTGTCTCCATCCATTGAGAGGTAGGTGGATCCTCTCCCATCTCCACTATTCAAGAACATAAAGGCACAATTTTTCTTAAATGAATTTTTGATGGAAATGTTGTGTGATTTCATGAAGGAGACCCATTTTTTTGTGTTTTATAAAAATGAAATAATTTCATGGATTTTGGAAAAGTCATTTTCTTAT
Source organism: Viscum album (assembly GCA_963277665.1). Taxonomy (NCBI): domain Eukaryota; kingdom Viridiplantae; phylum Streptophyta; class Magnoliopsida; order Santalales; family Viscaceae; genus Viscum; species Viscum album. Next base: position 1,849,504,042 of record OY728163.1, on the reverse strand, counting down.
AATTATAAAATTATGATTTTAAAATTATGTTATGGTTTTGGCGTAAGTAATTTTTTTGATGAAATGATTTTAAAGAAAGAATTGTTTTATATGAAATGTTTTGGCATGTAATTTTACATTAATGGGTTGGAACATGTTCAATGTGGATGGGTATAGTTGGATGTTCCACCCACAAGATAGGATGGATTATGGTCATGGAGTACCACACTCAATGGTAACAACAATCTTGTGAGTATTGAGTGGATATAGATGTGTGTGTGAGTGTGTGTGAACATGAGAATGATATTTGAAAGTAAAAATGTATGGAAATGATCTTTTTTATGGGTTTATTAAATGGATTTTAATTATGGATTTATATAAACTATTTAATTTCTTTTCTACTATTTGATATGAAATGTTATAACCATTTATTATCCTAGTGGTGTGTGTTAGTAAGTATTTGGGGAAATCCCATTTATTTTATAACCACCCCTAATTGATAACATTTGTGCATTTAAATATGTTATATATTAGGATACAGGGAAATGGAAGATATAATATTTTTCTAGAAAGGAATATTAATTCCTTAGGCTTGGTAGGTGGTGTTGGAGTGTGGTGATTATTTAGGTGGTACTTCGGAATGTGGGTTTGATGTATTCTAGTCATGTTGTCTTTGGTTTTGTCAGTTTTTATACCATGTTCCACATTCACTCTGATTTTTATAGTTTTATTGGTTTTATGTAAGGGTTGTTATAGTAATATTCATATATCAGGTAGGATGATTGAATTATTATATTTTATACTTCTAGGATATTTTTTTAAAATGGAAAATCATCCCCCACTGTTTCCATAAGCCCTTACCATTTATTTCCTGCCTTTGGTGTATTGGGGATGTCACATAAGGTTAGTGGAACTCTATCAATTCTTAATCTAATGATTTGGGGTGGCATGTTACAAATGGTATCAGTCTTGGTGGGTCCATCTGTCTCTTGGGATGGTAAAAAGAAGATAGGAATGCCAAAACTTGGAATGTATAGCTTAAAAGGATGTATCTTACATTATTATACTAAAATTAGAGCTACCTGGGTTTTAAAGTACAAAACTGTTTTATGAAACTTCTATAGGTGTTTTCACTCATTATCATGAGTTTAGATGAGTATTTTTTCATATCAGTCATTGATAGTGAGACTTACCACTAAGACTGCATTGTTCGTTTTGAGGTTAATGATTTTTTAAAATAGTTAAAATTTGGGTGATTTTTGAAAATCATGGTTATTATTTATGTTTTTGGTGATTTAGAAAATTTATCTAAACCTTCAGTTTCTAATGAGTGAGGACCAAATATAATTTTTTTTCTTATAAATAATGGAACAAGGTAGAAATCATAAGAATCAGTAAGAAGTGGTTTCTAAAAATGTGGTTGCACCTGAACCATAGGAGAACCAACAACTAGTCCAAATCATTGTTTATTACTTTTAATCTATAGATAGAGGAAAAATAATGAATATCCTTGAAAATTGGACCATTCAGTTCATTTTTATAATCGTAATATGCCCATCTTTCAGGGGGATTTCGAACTTGAAAAAGAAAATGTGTGGATGAATCAAATAAACCAAATATTTGAATTAATGGGTACACCTAATGAGTTGAAATTTAAGATGAAAAATTATATTTTGGAAGATCTTACACACCAATGGGGGGATTTAGTCTTCTAAGAAAAAATAAACCAATGCATTTCATGGCAGGATTTTGAAGAATTGTTCCAAAATAATTCTATCATCATACATTCAAAATTGCAAGAAAAACTGATTTCTTCATCTTGAAACAATATAACCTATACATCATGAGGATAAGTTTATAAATTTAGTTATCTTTTCACCACAAGTTAATGCTAGTTCATCCTTGATATCACGTATATTTGAGTCTATGATGAAACCAAAGTTTCTCTCTAATGTAGTTGTTCTCTATATTATTGACTATACAGAGATAGTAAATATAGAGACGACAATAAAAAGAGATATTTTTGGAAATATGGTTTGAGGGAGTATGTTTATCACCATAAGAAAATATGAGAACTCCAATTCTGGGAATAATCAGAAGAGGGACCCCTAATTACAAGGTGGTGGGGTATCTTAGAATCAAAACATAAGATTGGTTAATTTTCCTCCACAACCTAGTAAAAATCCTGGTTATTTCCAATATGACTCTACTTCCCATAAAAAGTGAGACTATATGAAACCACTAAGAGAATTTCATAATAGTAACAATAAGGAACTCCTTCAGTGTTATTGTCATTTCACTCCAAAGTATGGTTTTGGAATTGTGTCTCATGTTTCTCAAACATCATATGCTTCAATGGGGTTATCTTTTCAGAATAATACTCATCCCAAAGACCAAGAAACTCAATTTTATTCTAGAAACACCATGAACCCTCATGTTATGAAACCCTATAAAGGAAGAAAGTGACAAGGAGGAGATATTGACAAGCATTATGGAATCTAGTAGATAATTATGGACGAACAATCTAGACCTTTGATGGTGCGAGGTATGATTATTTTAAATTCTACCCTTATAAAAGCCTTTTGTGATATGAGGGCATCCCAATATTTTATTTTATCCCATGGATAAATCATATGGGTTTTCAAGTTGAATTGAAACCTTCTATTTTGAAACTCTAAACACCTCTGGGACAATATAAGTGTGAAGATTTTAATTATGTAGAATTTTCAATAAAAATCAATGGGTATGAAGTGGTTTGAGATTTCTCTATTATTGAGATTGATATATATGACTTGATTCTGGGAATGGATTGATTGATATCATTCAAATCCTATATTGACTGTTATGTTCGACAAATGAGTTTCATATCATATGATGATATTAAACATATCTCTAAAGGATAATGAGCTATGAATGCATGAAGGAAAGGACCTTTGGTATTTGTGGTTAGGACAATATCTCAATTTTTGGTAATGATTAACATTGAATCTATTGATGAGAATATAAATAAATACTTTCCAACCATAGTTGATCAATTTACTAATGTTTTATGGGAAACAGTTTCAGGGTTTCCACCTAAAAGAGAAGTGGTGTTTACAATTGATATCCTAATATGGAAAAATACCATTTCACTTACATATTATAGGATGAAACTAACAAAATTAAGGTAATTTAATATCTAGTTAAAATATTTGGAAAGAAAATCTTTCATTCGATCTAGCATATACCTATAGGCAGTATAGATTCTTTCTATTAAAAAGGTGGATAAAAATATTAGAATTTGTGTAGATTATCATAATCTGAAACAAGTTATGATAAAGTCTATGTATCCTCTTCCAAAAATTGACGATCTATTTGATAAATTTAGGGGAGCCTAGTGGTTCTCAAAAATTGAATCATAATTGGGGTATCACCAACCATGAGTTTGGAAGGAAGTTATTCCAAATAAATCCTTTAGGAGAAGATATAACCATTATGAGTATGTGGTTATGACCTTTGGTCATAAGAATTCACGATACATATTTATGTAATTGATAAATTAGATATTCCAAAGGTATCTTGATTCTTTTTTGGTAGTTTTCATTGATGATATTTTGGTGTATTCTAGGACTAAGGCTGATCATGAACAACACTTGTCTATAGTTTTGTGTATCTTGATGGAGTATCACCTTTATTATAAGATTTCAAAGTGTTATTTTTGTATAAAAGAGGTAAAATTAATTAGTCATTCATTTTTTCAAAAAGGAGTTTCAATATATCTTAAAGAGATAAGGGTTTTTATCTCTTGGAAACCACTAAAGAATGTTTATAAGATACATAGTTTTCATGGTTTAGAAGGACACTACAAATGCTTTTTATTGATTTTTTATGTATTTACCCATCAATGATATCCTTGAAAAGGAAAGGTTTCACTTTAAAATGGATAAATGAGGGCCAAACATATTTACAAGAGCTTAAGGTTTGACTTACATTACCACTTATCCTTATGTTACTGAAATTGGGGAGGGGCTATGTGGTCTATTGAGATGCATCAGGATATAGTTTGGGTTGTGTTCTCATGAAGGGAAATCATGTTATTTCTTATGGATCACAATAGTTATGGGTGTAAGAGAAGAACTAACCCAAACATGATTTGGAGTTGGCTTCTATAGTCCATGACATAAATAAATGGCATCACTATCTTTTTGGTGTTAAATTTATGGGGTTTATGGATCATAAAAACTTAAAACACATTTTCTCACAAAGGGATTTAAATCTAATCTTACATAGATGAATGAAATATTTGGAAAATTTTGACTTCAGCTTGTAATACACAATGGGGAAAGGAAATTATATATCATTCTCCTAGAGTATGATGTTATATAATCAATTGGTTAAAGAGGATTCAAATTAATGGTATCTAATGTTAGTTATAACTGATATGAATCTAGAATGTGGTAATCAAGGTGATTCTATAGTTTTGTTTCCTATTTATATAATTCCTAATTATTTTGATGAGGTTAGTGATGCCCAGTAATCTTATCCAGAGTGTCTAACAATGATGTAAAAAATCAATGGTGGGGTGACTATTGAGATATGTAATCCAGGTGAGAGATCTAGGAAATATTTTAGAGAATAGATTATGGTTTCTCCAACCTATCAGAAAAAACTTATCTTCACCTACCACCATTCGATATGATCTATTAATACAAGAATCTAGATAATTTATAAAGCATTGAGAGAACAATTTTTGTGGGTTTGAATGAAAATGATATTGGTGGATTTGATCTCAAGATTCCTCACCTTTCTTCAGGTTAAGGAATAACACAAAATACTGGTTCGTATGTTGCACCATTTACCAATTTTTTTTTGTGTAAACGAGAGTAAATATCCATGAATATTTTGTTATATCTACCAAGAATAGTGAGAAAACATGAATCCATATGGGTGATTGTGGATCATCTCACAAAATCGACCTACTTTATCCCTATTTATGAATCCAATATAGAAGAATATTTGTAAAAAATATACTTTTAGGAAGTTGTAAAGATGAATAGCATCCCGGTTTCAATTGTTTCTAGCTAGTACCCAAGGTTTATGTATTTATTTTGGAAATAATTACAACAATACCTTAGAACCCAGTTGAACATGAGTATATGTTATCATCCTCAAATGGATGGATAATCCAAGAAGACAATCCAAATGTTGGAAGACATTCTTATAGCTTGTGTGATGGATTTTTTAGGATCATGGGAGGATCATAAACCATTAGTGGAGTTCTTATACATTATAAATTATCATACATTAAAACATATGGATCCTTCCGAAGAATTGTATGGCCACCCTTGTTGTTCTCTACTTTGTTGGGTGGAAACAAGTGATACATTATTTATTGGACCTAGAATTATGAAAGAGACAATAGAAAAGATTCAAATGATCAGAAAAAGGATAGTGATGGATCAGAGTCATTATAAATAATATTTGGATCAATATTAATGACCATTGTTATTCAAGGTGGATGATCATGTTTTCTGGAGAATCTATCAAAGTTTAAGGAATCTTCATTTTTGGTAAACAATGAATGTTTTATCCATTGTAAATTTCCCGTTTTGATATACTTGAGTGATTGGGTGATGCGGCTAATCTATTTTATTTACCTCTAATGTTCAGTTCTATGAATAATATATTTCATTTATCTCAATTTAAGTTGTACTAGTCTGATCTTGACTATGTGATTTAATGGGACCATGTTGATCTTGAACTAGATGCTATGTTTATTCATGTGTCGATACAAAATTTGGATCATAAATAGAAACTATTGCATAAAAAATCATTAGTTTGGTATGGGTTTTATAACACCATGGTCAGATTCATGAAGATACATGGGAATGTGAAAAGGAAATACTAGGAAAATGTCCCAAGCTCTTCTAAAAAAAACTATTGTTTTCCACTATATGAGGATGGAAAATCTGATGGATAAGAGAATATAACACCCATAATTTAAAGTAATTTTACCTTGTTTTATTAATTTTCAAATTATAAAATGAATGGGTTAATTTTTGAGAGTTTTCAAAGGATTTCAGGACGTTTTAAAATTTTTTCTAAAGGTGCACAGTTAGTAGAAACCTTGAACCACTTTTAGGAAACCATGAAAGTGAGGAGTGGAGTAACCGAGTAGGCCATTGGTTAGAACATGGTTTGGATAATCCATGAATATTAACATAAAAAACTATATGATAAGAGGTAGTGAGAGAAGCATGGTTGTTGTATGGTTTTTCTAACCATTCGAGCCAACTGTGCTGGGTGTTGGCCTTGAGATAATAGCACTACATGGTTGGCACACAATTTTTTATACCATGATTCTTAACTCGATGGATCTATGGATATTTTCTAGTAGAACATGCATGGATGGTGCATGGTTGGAAAAAACATGATACCTAACCATGCGATGTATAGTTAATTCTCTAAAAATTATAATTTTATTTTATATTAAGGCCCATAATCCTCATTAGTCCCCTATTTTTCTAGGGTCTCAAACTCCGCTTCCTCTATAGGATCCCAAGACAATTACATTCGACCCAGAAGTGAATTTTAGATAAATCAAAGTGCATTGGAGATCTGAATTCATTAGTAAGTTCTTGTTCTTCATTTTTCACTTAGATCTAATTTTCTTCTATCTCTCAAATCCATAGATCGTGTCCGTTATGGATAGATCTATGTGCTAGGATGAAAATAATTATGAGTTATTACTATATCTATTGAATTAAATGTGTTGTAAGCCCTGGTTTGGAAGTTATAAGTGTCTCTATTCATTATTTCCATCTATTTAGAGGTAGGTGGTTTCTCTCTCATCTCCAAAATTTTAGAACTTGAAGGCATAATTTTTATTAAATGATTTCTCTATGGAAATATTGTGGGATTTTGTGATGGAACCCCCTTTTGAGTTTTGTATTGGTAAAAACTAAATAATTTCATGGATTTTGAAAAACCCCTTCGCTTATAATTTTAAAATAATGATTTTCAAATTATTTTATGGTTTCAAAACATGAAATATTTTTATGAAATGATTTTAAAATAGAAATTGTTTTATAAGAAATGTGTTGGAATGAGATTTAGAATTAACAGGTTGGAATATGTTCAAAGTGAATGAGTATGGTCATAATTTCCACCATCCAAGTAGGACAGATTGTGGTCATAAAGTTCCACTATCAATGGTATCACCAAGATTATGTGTATTTTGTGCATAGGGATGTGTGTGTGGGTGCATGTGGACATGGGAATGATTATTCCAAGTAAAAAATATGAAAATTGAGTTTTTATGGTTTTACTACATGGTTTTCACTTATGGATTTATATAAACTATTTAAATACTTTTAAACTATTTTATATGAAATATTCTAATTGGTTCTTGTACTTGTTTTTTGTGTTGGGAAGTCTTTGGGGAATGCCTATTGAGTTTATACCCACCCCCTTATTAGGCACTTTAGTGAATTTATATATTTAATCTACCAAGATATAGGGAAAGGAAATATTTCATATTTTTCTAGGGTGGCGTCTGGATACCTTGGGCTTGGAAGGTGGTGTTGGATTGTGGATATTGTTCAGGTGGTAATTGGGATTGTGAATTTGATGTCTTTTTTCATGTTATCATTGGATTTTTCAATTTTTATACCAAGTTCCACAATCACTCTAATTTTTTTAAATCTATTATATTTATGTTCAGTTAGTTTTGGTTATATTCATGCATTAGGTTTGAGGATTGAATGTTTATATTTTATATTGTTTGGATATTTATTTTTAAAGAGAAAACCATCCCCCATTATTTTCTTAAGCCCTTGGAATTTATTGCTGGCCTTTTATGTCACGAGGATGTATCCTATGGTTAGTGTAATTCTATATCTTCTCAGGTTAATTAGTTAGGGAGATGTATTACAATCCCAATCCATTCCATAATGGCAAATGGATCGATAAACTACAGTGTTAGTTCCCCCTACTTCCTCAAATGTTAATTCCCTAACTGAGGTGACAACCACTAGAAAACCCAGTCACACCCTTAAAGAACTACAAAATCTATCACCTATATTTATAATATGAACACTTCATTCTATGAGTTGTAACCAACCACTTCTCAAGAAACTAAACCCACTTAGAAGTCTCCTGTATTAGGCTCAGGCCCATAACTGCTAACTTGCCCACCTCAAGACAACACAATAGTGAATAAAATGGTCGACTATAAAGAGCCTCAAAAGGATCCATTTAAATTGAATCTTGAAAGATATTATAAAATGAAAACGTTACCAAAGATATATGTTCATCACATGAACCACTAAAATCAAGAACACATTATCTAAGAATATCCTCCAAAATCTAAATCCTCCTCTTAGGATATCCTTTTATTTATGGGTGATATGATGTACTCAGCTTCAATTGTGATCCCGTCAATATTTGTATGACTTCAAAAAACCACAATGTGAAATTAAAATCCTGATAATGAATGATACATGTAGGAAAACCATACAACCAAACTATTTATTACACATAAATCTTACCCAACTCATTCACAAACTAATTTTCTTGAATCAGTAAGAAATGTGGAACCATCATCATCTGATCAAACACAACCCACATAAAATATCGAATTCTTGGGGTCCTAGTTAACCCCATTATAAAATATATATTTACCTCATCCTACATCCATACTAGAAATAAAAGAGGTTCAATCAACCCACCCAGTCATTAGTGCTCCTCATTTACCCACTAATAGGTAAGGAAACATGTGACAAACCCTAAACATCTTTATGCGTACTTGACTACAAGAAATGATGTTTCATATCATGATATATCTTGGTTGATCTCTAATTATTTCCCAATAAAATTCATGGGTATCTCTCATAAAATCATCCCTCATAGATCTGTGAACCACCACCTTTCCCTAGACATGTAAAATGTTTTTCCCATTTAGGGACCATCTTGGATCATGATTGTCTCCCATTATCTGTTGTTGCATCACCTGAAATTATGAATTAGACTCTTGAAGGGACTTTACTCAATCCAAAAATTAAGAAGTGACAATCATATGGGTGTAGATCACCACCCCTTGATCTTTGGATATTCCCACATTATAAACCACTAGTAATCTCATAATATTTCACTCCTACCATGATGCCCATATTCCTAGTCCCTATAATTTTCTACTGAGGGATTCTACAACAACATTCCCCTTTCCCAGGTAATATGCTATCTGGAAATTGAACATATAAAAGTACTAAACCAAATGTCTCTATAATAGGTTCAAGTCCCATAGAGTATATATACTTCATAAAATTTTGTGTTCTGCATAGAAAAAAATCTCCCACTGAGGAGATAGTTAACCTAACACTTAAAATCATGGAACACTATAGCTAAATCCAAGTTATGGGTGGGGTTTTGATTCTCATGGGGTCATAAGTTCCATAAACCATAAGTGGATACCCAATCCATATACATAAAGAAAATCACCCAAATATCTCTTAAAGTATCATATAAGATATAACATCAATCTATGGGTCTGGTAGAATCAGAATTGGAGTAGAAATAAACATTATATTTAACTCATAAAAGGCCTACTCATACTTTTTAGTACACTCAGACTTAGAACCTTTCATGGTTACCCTTGTAAAAAGTGATATAAAGTGAGAATCATCCTTAATGAACCACCTATAACACCTAATTAACATAAGAAAACTATTTATTTTAAACACATTCCTAGGATGAGCCAAAGAAATAACTACCTCCACCTTCTCTGGATCAGTAGATATTACTTCCTTTGAAACCACATTCCCATGGGAGTGTACCTCCCAAATCCATAAGTTACACTTATAGAACCTTAAATAATGTTAATCTTCTCATATTATTCTAAAAATAATCTCAATATGCCTAGTATAGAACTCTATGGTCTACAAATAAATCAGAATATTATTAATAAAGACTATTATGAAGGAGTCTAGGTAAGTATGAAAAACTCAGTTCCTGAGATCCATGAACACCACTGACAAATTTACTAGACCAAATGGCATAAAAAGGAACTTTTAAAACCCATATCATCTACTTAATTTCATGTTTTTTATATCCTCATCCCTAACTTGTAGCTGATCATAGCCTGATCGCAGATCATTCTTGTAGAACCATCGAGATCCCCAAAATTGGTCAAACAAATAATTGATCCTTTCCAGTGGATACCTATATTTCATCAATAATTAGTTTATATTTAATTATCCATACATATTAAAATGATATTATATTTATTTTTAGATAATAAGACTGAAACACTCCAAGGAGAAGTTCTTAGAAGAATGAATCCATTCACTTCTAGGTCATCAAGATATACCTTTAGATCTCTCAACTTAATTGGCGCTATATGATATAAGAGAATTGATATAGGCTATGAACCTAGTATGAGTTCAATTTTAAACTAAATAAACTTTTTATGAGGGATTTATGAGAAATCATCTGGAAATATGTCCTTGTAACAATGAACCACTGGAGGAAAAAAGGATGGAACCATCACCTGACCTGCTACGAGAACCATACTCATAGTTGTGATATAATGGCCCTAATATAGATAAGGTATGGTCTTGTTCTACCCAACTAAAGATTCCATTAATAGAAAATAACATACTACTCTCCCTCAGGGGAGGTAAATTAACATATATTTGATAGAAATCGATGAAATATCTAAAATGCATCAACCAATCCATTCAAAAAATGAAATCAAAACTAGAAATCTCTAAAATCATAATTCCCATAGATATTCATAATTTAAAACCACAACAGGGCACTCTAGGAACCTATGAATATGATCTACCCTATTTCTATGAGGTGTATCACGAGTTTACAAACCATGGGTTAACTCTTATAGTAACTATAAACTTGAAACAATTTGGGCAGAAATAAATGAGTGAGACACCCTCATATCAAACAAAGAAGTTGGGAGTATCAACATAATAAAAAATATACCTCTAACCATTGAAGCTCCCTCTACACCATCTGATATAACCTAATACAATGAATAAAATAATCCTAAATTAGATCCATAACCCATCCTCTGTGATCCTTGACACACCTACATAACTTCGCCCTAAGGCATCTGCTACTGTGACTACTGATACCCTCGGCTAGCTCCATGACTAGAACACCAATATGTAGTACAACTATCATATTAGGGTCTCCCTAATAAATATATTGAGGTATGGATCTACCCCAAACCAATACCCACACATGAATGAGAGAACATTAAAAAATTACTATATATTCCACATCCTTTTGTAAGAATGGAACTCCCCCGACTGATCGGTACATGTCATACAATAATATCCAGGGTGGCCGCACTGAAAACACATGGGAGGGGTCCCTCATAGAACCAAAAGATATGAACCATTTCCCTATCCTAACTACCTATTATCGCCCTGGCTCATTTCCTCAAATATTTTCTTTATACCACTAGAATAATCCCCCACAATCCCACTTGAATTCATGCTATTGAAGAAGGGATGAATCCCCACCGTGTTTTCCTCTTTTAGGAACTTTTAAATAATGGGAGACTAATGGAAAATATAAAAGTATGATTTCAATTCATAGGTTATGAGTTTCAACCTCACATCAGGATGGAGGCATACATTAAACTTCTTGGATTTTCAATCCTTAATTCTGTCCAATAACAAATCAAAATAAATAAATTTCCTAAAATTGGTGATGTAGTCAACCACTAACATTTTCCCTTTCTAGAGATACATAAACTCCTAAGATCTATCTATCCTCAACATTTCTTGAAATAAATCCTCAAATAAGAGGCCCTTGAATCATTCCCACATTATTCTATAATTTCTACGATCTTAGATCATCAATCCACACCACCTCCCAGTCGGCCCCTATAGCATAAATGCCTTCAACATCACTCGATGTTCACCGAGCATCTCTATAGTACTAGTAAATAATGGCCTTTAATGACCTAATATTAATATATAGTATTTGGAAATGATGTTAAAATTAATCATATATTACTTTTAACATTGGTTATTTAGTAACCCTTGGTAAAATCTAAATTTTAATTCTGATTCTAGAAAAAATGACGTTGAAATCTCTCATAAAATACTTTTAACATGATTTTTTAAAAAAATAGTGTAAAAAGTGGACTTTTAGAATCACTTTTTAAAAAAACCAATGTAAAAAATGTTCACAGGGTTGTATTTTGTTTCACAAGATTTGATTTGAATTCACATTAAGCTAAGAAAGAATAACAGATCAAAAGTTATGGGTGTTAGAAGTTATAATTATCTAAGAGAAGTCTTAGAGAAGTCCAAATTTCGAGAGCCATAACTTTTGATCCATAAGTCCATTTGAGATCTATGACCAGTCAAATAAAATACTAAGAAATAAAATATAAACCAATATTTTGATTTTTGATTTTTTAACATTGGTTTTTACTAGAATCCAACTTTAAATTTATTTTTCTACTTTTAATGTTGTTTTATGGTAAAAACCGACATCCAACATATTTTTTTTAGATTTTACATTGTTTTTTTGTAAAAAAGACTTGAAAAATGATGTGGTGATATTGTAATGTTGGTTTTATAAAAAAATATTAAAACCCCAATACAATAATGTTTTTACATTTAGTTATATATTTACCCAATGTTAAAAGTAAAATTTCAAATACTCATGTTTGGTAGTTCAATTTTTTCACAACACTCGTTTTAATTATTAAAATCTTGCATAAATTTCAATACATATTTGCCAAAAATATTTTCATTTATAATATATAAATCCTCATTCCATTTATTTCAAAATAGTTTACCTCTTCTATCCAATCAAACTTTCAACACTTTTTCAATCAATGATTTGAGAATAGTATTTACTCTCATCATTTAACTTCCTTATTATTATTTTCCTTCATTTATAAAAATATTGATACTTTTTATTATAATAATGAAGACTTATTATGATCAAGATATAAAGATAAAACTTCCTCATGAGATTCACTAAACAAAGTGAAAAATTACTTATTAATCACTGTTTTGATATGTAAGTCTATTTTAGATCCATGATCAGTAAAATTGAATCTTAAGAAATAGACCATATTCTTGTATTTAGAGTTTAAATGTTTTTACATTAATTTTTAATAAAACCAATGTGAAAAGTATTTTCTTTTTATTTTATGTTGTTTTATTAAAACTGACATGAAAACATACTTTTAACCTCAATTTTTATCAAAAACGACATTAAAAACATTGTGGAATCAAAATTTAGACGTACTTTTTCCAAAAAACCAACATCGAATGGTTAATATTTTAATTTTTGATGTTGTTTTATAAAAACATGTAGTGACCATACCCTAGATAGCCCAAATAGAGTGGCTTCTATCAATTACATTAGTATGATTACAAGGAATCAAGCCCTAAATGACCGATGAGTTTAGAAGGATTGGTAAACCAAATATATAAATGATTATTTTATTAAAAAATACTATAGTAATTAAAACATAATATTTTTCTTCTTTCTAAATAAATAACTTCGAGGATAACTCTAATCTATATAGGAAATCCTAACTCATCTTTTATAGTACACTTCTGGGATTATTGGGTAAAGAAACATAATAAGGGTGAGCTAAATGTTTAGTAAGGAAAAAATATAACTAAATCAATAATGAATGAATGATAATAATAATTATGACATGGTAAATAACTGAATACACATGCCATATAATAAATAAACTGAGAAGGAACTACAAAACAATGTGGCAAGGTAATAACTGGAAACATATGACATTCAAATAACTAGATAAGGAAATATCAACATAGAAAAATAAGAAACTAAATCACGTTCCATATAAATAATTGAAAATTAAATGTATCCATAGATATATCAATGCAGAACCTCATGGATGAATAATAACTAAAACTAAATGAGGTCTAATGCTTAATTATTTGACATCATGTTTCCTAGGCACATGATACCTTTACTCTAAAGAGACAATTTAATCTTTTCAAATTTGCACAACTAATTCATCCCACGAGACTACTGATGCATCAAGGGGCTTACATTAACCAGTCCCCAACCCATAAGTCTTGCTTTAAATAATCCCAAACACATGTATTTCAAGTCCAAAACATTCCTCATATCAATTAAAAATTATAACTTATCAAATATTTATATTTCATAAAGTATATAGATTTATCAATATTTCCCCAAATAATAAAATAACTTTTGAAGTAAACACCGTATGATAAATGTTATACAGTTTAGGAAATAATCATATCCATGAAAAATGATATCGTTATATAGGATAAATTCAATGTCAAATGATCATAGAAAATTGAATATTTCATGGGGACTAAATTAAAACGAGGAAGTGAATGTGAAAACTCTCCTTGTACAAATAAATCATAAACTTTCCCTAGAAAGATTAAGGATGGTATGAATACCACGTAACCGAAGTGGAGTATAATAAAGGGTTGTTTTCATTGATGAGTGGAAACATTATAAAAAAAATTTAAAAAGATTTTTAAGGAAAATATCCTTTTGTTTATTAAAACCTTTTTTGAAAATAACTTTAGAAAATATTTTATTTAACAAGTAACCTTTTAAACATGAAAAATAATATTCAAGGAAATTATGGTGGGTAAATCCTCACATGCTATTTGAGGTAAAAATAACATTCTAGTTACATGAATAAAGGTTAGAAAAATTCAATTTTCAGAAAGAGACAAGAAGATTACTTTGAAAAAATTGGTTAAATAAAAAAAGGGTAAAAATGTATTTTACAAATAATTTTAAAAATAATTTTGAAAACATTTTAATAAAACATGGTTTTTATAAGAAAATGGTTTCTTCGAATAAAGAGGGAAATATAGTCAGGTTTTTTTAAAAACATTTTCTAAAACACCTTGAGTACTATAGAGTGAAAAAATAGTACTAATACTTGAAAGAGGTCATTGTTGTACCTCTCGTACCCCTCGTGGTTTAATTTTCATGATCACAATCACTCTCTTATTTATCTAATCTTGTTTTAAGTGTTTTTGTTGATAGGGAAAAGGTTGCCAAGGAATTGGGCCAAGAAGGACCAAAAGTGGACTGAAAATCAGTCCACCGGCTAACCAGTGTCCCACCACCGGCCATCCAGTGGAACCCAGACAGGCCGGACAGCTACTGTCTCAGCACCGGCCAACCGGTGGCCTCCTCACCGGCCAGCCGGTGGTGCCTGAGCCCGAAGTCCTCTCCTTTTTCAAAGCACCGGCCAACCGGTGGCCAAGCACCGGTCAGCCGGTGGAGCCAGTCAAACTAGCCGTTGGGCTTTGACCAGACTTGTCCACTTGACCCCCAACGGCTCCGAAGGCCTCTCCAATGGCTCCGAAGACCCCCAAAGGCCATTTGAGGGTTCCCCCTCTATAAATAAAGGACTAGGAAGCCCCGGTAACGTAAGGAAGCCCACGGGAACATTTTTCCATCATTTGGTGAACCTCCGGCGCATTCCTTCAAGGATCCCCATTTGCTCCAACTCAATTCCACATCCAAGGAGCACCATCAAAGAAGCTTGGGAGCACTCTTCATCAACTTCATCAATCCATTGGCGCCCAAGGCTTCTCCTCTTACGGTTTTTCTTGTTTTATCATTTTGAGCATCAATTTGGGTTTGTGCCTACAAACCCCCATCTCTTTCTCTCATCCTCTCTTGTTTGGGTTTTCACACCACCTTCAAGGTGTGAAGAGGTTAGTCAAGCCTTCCCTTTAAAAGGCTTTAGTCATAGGTGAGCTAGCCTTCACCTGTAAGAAGGCTAGTGGGTTCTTGCTCAACCATTAAAAGCAAGTGGGTTCTTTCTCAACCAATAAAAGCAAGCTGTAATAGGTTCTAGACTACCTTAAAGTCTAGTGGGTTTCTTGCTAAAACCATTGAAAAGCAAGCGGTAGTAAATCTCTCAACAGTTGATTTGGGAGCGGAGACGTAGGCTTTGGGTTAAGACAAACTCCGTTATCAAGTTTTGTGTCTTGCCTCTTTTATTTCCGCTGCACCTTTTACTTTGATTTTAAATTGTTAATTATTTTTAAAAGGCAATTCACCCCCCCCCTCTTGCCATAACTTTCCGCCCAACAATTGGTATCAGAGGGAAAATTTGAGTAATACCCTAACCGGTTTCAAATTCAAGATCCTTTTTTTGATGGCTTCAACTTCTTTCGCCCCCGAAGGCTATTCTTTGGGTCGTGCTCCATTTTTTGATGGAACCGACTATACCTATTGGAAAACCCGCATGACTACTTTTCTTAGAAGTATAGGTTATCCTATTTATAAAATTGTCATGCATGGTTATTCTCTTTCTTCTCCCGATGAATCCAAATGGACCCAAGCCGATATTAAAAATTTCGAGCTTGATGGCAAAGCCATGAACGCTCTACATTGCGGCCTTGATCGTAATGAATTCAATCGAGTTTCCACATGCACCTCATCACATGAAATCTGGAAACTATTGGAGGTTACCCATGAGGGGACCAACAAAGTCAAGGATACTCGATTGGATATGTACCGTCAAGATTTTGAGTCTTTTACCATGCATCCATCTGAAAATATTACTGATATGTTTACTCGTTTTACTGACGTTTGCAATGGAAGAAAATCTCTTGGAGATGATGTTTCTACAGAAACGATGGTCAAGAAGATCCTTTGGATCCTACCAAGGTCATGGGCACCAAAATTCATGGCAATCCAAGAAGCAAAAGACATCAAGAACATGCCGGTCGAAGAGATCATCGGATCCCTCATGACCTACGAGATCACCATGAGGAGGCAAGCTGAAAAGGAAGGCAAACCGATCAAAGTTCCAAAGAACATCGCCTTCAAAGTTCAAAAAGAAGAAAGCTCCTCCTCCTCATGTTCTTACTCTTCAAGCGGCGATTCAGAAATGGAGAATCTTGCCCGCAAGATGCACAAATTCATGAAGAAGCACAAGAAGAAGAAATCCCGCAAGGCTCAACCCAACGAAAAATCCGAGCCCGAGGTAACATGTTACGGGTGTGGCAAGAAAGGCCATTACAAGCCCGATTGCCCACTCCACAAGAAAAAGTCCAAGCAAAAGGAAAAGAAGAAGGCATTCAAGGCCACATGGAGTGATAGCTCCACATCCTCCTCCTCCTCCTCCTCAAGTGACAACGGTAAAAAATGCCTAATGGCATTTCATGAGGTAACCTCTTCCGACTCCTCTTCCTCTTGTTCTTCAAATTCTGTTAATCATTTATCTTATGAGGATCTCCGACATGCAAGAGATCAATTAGAGGAAGGTTTTCAAGAACTTTCTTCCAAATTTATTGCTTTAAAAAAGAATTTAAAAAAACTTTCTTCCGAAAAGGAACAACTTCTCAAAGAGAATGAGGACTTGTCCCTCAAGATCCAAAACCTTCCCAATGTTGATTCTATGGAATCAACAATCAAGGATTTAAGGGAATCTCTTGCCAAGTTCACCCAAGGTGAACAAAATTTTACCAAATTGCTAGGTTCCCAATGCATATCTAGAACCACCCAAGGGCTTGGCTATTCCAAGAAAGCTTCCTCTTCCCATGCTCCAACTATTTTTGTAAGGGGGAGCTCCCAATATAAATTTTGCAACTATTGTAAAAAACCCAGGCACTTAATTTATGAGTGCAATTGCAAAAATTCCCGGTATGGAAGGCCCAAAACCATTTCCTTTAATGATGAATTTCATAGGAGAAGACCCGCCACTAGACAAGTTTGGATTGAAAAATCCCTTTTAGCGAGTCTCACTGGACCAAAATTTGTCTCGGTTCTAAAATCCTCTCCCCGGTGATTTGTTGTTTTTATTTAGGGGGAGTTAGGATCGTTTAAGCCTCTGAACTTTATTTTCAAAACTTTCGTTTCAAAACTTTCATTTCAAAACTTTCAATTCAAATCTTTCAATTCAAATTTCAAAAAATTTCAATTGATTTAAAAACTCTATCTTGTTTTTTTTTTCAACCTTTCCCTCAATCAAGTTTTATGCCCCGTGCTATTTTGATAATCACAAAGGGGGAGAAATTCTTGGTTGATTGGGGGAGAAATCTTTCTCTCATGCTTTGCTTTACTTTTCAATTTATCCTTTAAAGCATGCCTTTCATTTCAGTATTTTACATTTCTTGTTTTGGTGATTGTGATCATGAAAATATGGGGAGATTGTTGTACCTCTCAAACCCCTCGTGGTTTAATTTTCATGATCACAATCACTCTCTTATTTATCTAATCTTGTTTTAAGTGTTTTTGTTGATAGGCAAAAGGTTGGCAAGGAATTGGGCCAAGAAGGACCGAAAGTGGACTGAAAATCAGTCCACCGGCCAACCGGTGGAAGACCACCGGCCAGCCGATGGAGCCTGGACAGAAGGCATCCCTCTGTCCAGACCACCGGCCAACCGGTGTCCCACCACCGGCCAGCCGGTGGAACCCAGACAGGCCGGACAACTACTGTCTCAGCACCGGCCAACCAGTGGCCTCCTCACCGGCCAGCCGGTGGTGCCTGAGCCCGAAGTCCTCTCCTTTTTCAAAGCACCGGCCAACCGGTGGCTTGTCCACTTGACCCCCAATGGCTCCGAAGGCCTCTCCAACGGCTCCGAAGACCCCCAAAGGCCATTTGAGGGTTCCCCCTCTATAAATAAAGGACTAGGAAGCCCCGGTAACATAAGGAAGCCCACAGGAACATTTTTCCATCATTTGGCAAACCTCCGGCGCATTCCTTCAAGGATCCCCATTTGCTCCAACTCAATTCCACATCCAAGGAGCACCATCAAAGAAGATTGGGAGCTCTCTTCATCAACTTCATCAATCCATTGGCGCCCAAGGCTTCTCCTCTTACGGTTTTTCTTGTTTTATCATTTTGAGCATCAATTTGGGTTTGTGCCTACAAACCCCCATCTCTTTCTCTCATCCTCTCTTGTTTGGGTTTTCACACCACCTTCAAGGTGTGAAGAGGTTAGTCAAGCCTTCCCTTTAAAAGGCTTGAGTCATAGGTGAGCTAGCCTTCACCTGTAAAAAGGCTAATGGGTTCTTGCTCAACCATTAAAAGCAAGTGGGTTCTTGCTCAACCAATAAAAGCAAGCTGTAATAGGTTCTAGACCACCTTAAAGTCTAGTGGGTTTCTTGCTAAAACCATTGAAAAGCAAGCAGTAGTAAATCCCTCAACGGTTTAGTTGGGAGCGGAGACGTAGGCTTTGGGTTAAGCCGAACTCCGTTATCAAGTTTTGTGTCTTGCCTCTTTTATTTCCGCTGCACCTTTTACTTTGATTTTAAATTGTTAATTATTTTTAAAAGGCAATTCACCCCCCTCTTGCCATCACTTTCCGCCCAACAGTCATGAATAACTTGAGGATAGTAAAATGAAAAGTTTTATTTAACAATGGTTATATAATTTCATTGAATGAAAATAAAATTGAGATATTATTATAGTTATTATTGAGGAAAAAAATCTTTAAACATTCCAAAGTGTCCCATAGCACATTGAAAGTTTTTAAATCATAATCCTAGTGAAAAAATAACATTAAATGAAAGCCTTAAATACCATAAATATGAATAAATTCATGATATAATAAATAAAAATGGGTAGTAGATACACCACACAAAATATTCAAGTGGTGAACATGATATTTATCTCACAGATGTAAAAAAGTGAGAGGAGAATCCCTTACATAGAGTTTACATTCAAGTGAACATCATTTAACTTCCTAAAAAAATAAAATTATGAAAATTTTATACTTGATTCCAAATATTTTTCATGTTTATATTTTTTAGTTCACTTATTACCATTTTGTGTACAACTACTTAAACAATTATGTTTACATCGGGTGTTTTGACCAAATTCAATTTATGTGCCAAAAACAACTTGGGTTGGTTAACTATTGTAAAAAAGGACATTATATAATATATCCTTAATAATAATAATAAAATAAGCATTATATTTTTAAATAAATTATATTTTTAAAATCAATCATTAATTACAGTTATGAAAAATGAATCAATGTTACAATCATAGAGATGGTAGGTCGTATATATGCATGAGTAACGTTCCCATTTTTAAATGATCATTATGGAAAGAAGGTAAGTAAGAAAATATCTTTCTAAAATTATCATTATATAATAACTAACATATTATTTAATAATATTTACTTATATATAGAATTATTGTGATGAAAAAAGAATGACATCATGTTGAGGCGGTGGTAGTCCACATGTTCATGAATAACGTTATCACTTTTTATGTGTGTGAAAGGGTAATAGATAAAATGTTATATATATATATTTATAGAAAGGTAATTATTTCATTAATATCATAAATATGTTGTGTTTGTCTCATATTTTTAACAATAACCATCATTTATACATTCCATGTATTGTGTGAATGAATCACATCGCTCTGAACGGGCGGTAGTCCACATTTCCTCAAACGATGTTATCATATTAACATAAAATGGAAAGTATTAAATATATTTTTTATAAAAATATTAAATAAGTATAAATACATAATAAATATCATAAATATTATATTTAAATATATTTTTCATCATAATGTCCAGCATGATAGGTGATAAGGGAAAAATAAACAATCATCATTTCATGACACAGTAGTTCACTGTACACAAAAAAAGTATGTTTGTTACACATTAATTGGAGGCATGATTTAGTGTAGGTATAAATGATTACATAAAAACATCATAATATATTTAGGATACTTTTTTTATTTAATCATATAATTTTATTATGTGGGGTGGATAATGGCAATGAAACTAAAAAGCTTGAGGGTAGACGTTACCAATAAACCAGGTAACTTCTTTTGGTTTATACCCAATGGATTACTTTTAAGAATTTATGACCAAAGGGAGGATTCAAGGTCAATGGGAGGGATTTTGGGAATCTATTTGTGTAGATACGGGATGAACCTAAGTGGTTTTGTAGGTGTGAGTAATGGAGATATGTGGTGGCCTTTTATAGGGAAGGAAAATGACTCAGAATTTTTGGAAACAAGTAAGGTGTACACATATTATTACCTAAAAAAATACATTAAAAAAATAAATAATGGAAGGTTAATGGATGAAATATGGACATGAAATCGGTTTTGGATAAGTGGATAGGTCATTTGGGCCCTTATGTTAAAGATTCAGTCTTTTAATAAGCTTAATTTTAGGTTAATATTTGTAATTAATTTTAATCACATTCACTAATAATTTTGGTCAAAAAAATTTGACCTTATTATAAATTAGAAATTTTTATTATTAAAAATATGGAATAAAATTTTCCAAATTCCAATCATATAATTTTCAAAAATTAATTTAAAATTCATTCAGTAGGTAGGACGACAATGCGGGTTTTTAAAGTACAAACATTTGAAAGATTGCAATGTTTTTTTAATAAATTTCAAATGGAAATTGATTTAAATAACATAAATTTTATTAATTTATAATAATATTATATAATTAAACATCAAATAACAATCTAAAACATAATTTAAATTGAAAATTAAATTAGATGAAAATGCAGTTTTGAACAAAAATTCAATATTTTTACCTATTCATTAAAAAATGAAATGTTTTAGAAAAATATAAAAAATTCAACATAACCTAACTATTATGATTCAATTTGAAATATGAAGTTTATTTTTCCATATTAAATCAATTATATATTCAAAATTAATATTTAATATTGGTTCGTCATTAAAAAGAGAAAAACTTACCTTTATAAAAATATAGGTTTTTATGTGTAAAATAGAGTTTGTCCTTATCTTATGTATATCAAACCTAATGGATTAATAGAAAAAATATTTTATTGAATATATAAAATATATATTTAATTAAAATCACAAAATAATTTTAATTAATTATTTTTATTAAAACAAAACTCCTTTGGAAGAATAAAAATAAAAATAATTCTTTTTTATATCCAATTGGTTCTTATTTTCATTTCTCATTAATTGGAAACCCATTAATTCATTTTATATTTATATAAACCATAAATTTTTATAATTTATTTAATACTATTTTTTACCACTAACATAATGTCTAGTTTATATCATATTATATTAAATAATAATATTTTTGTAATACATTGTTATTTGGTGGAACTCGTTCTTATATGTATCACAAGCTATCAAGGAAGGTCACTCTTATATGTAACACACACTAACTCAATGTTTCATGCATTGAAATATATATAATATATTTTAAATATTAAATATATTATAAAGTATTTGTATGTTATATTATCGGACGTGCTTGGTCTTTTGTGTTATGCCCGCTATCGAATACAAGGTTCGTACTTTAGATTTTTGGGGCATCACAAAACCAATGACTAAATTGACACTTTAAATATAAGTGGAAATAATGTCGAGAAAAAACGGACATTAAGATACAAAACAAAAACAAAAATTAATTTTTTTTCCTAATAGTGTAAGATCAAATATTCCCTCTAGAATATGGATCCAATCTTTGGAATACTGGGGACCACCCATTCCATAGAAGGTTGGAGGGTGTTGCAGTTTGAAATCTCGAGAGAAATATACCATCGTTGGCCCTCCCTGATAGGAACCTCCACCTCCCATGAAAATAATATGGAACATCCCCAGCTAAAGAGTATCTCCTACGTCAATTATAAGAGTATTATTTAGAGCATTCAGAAAATGACCATCTTGAATGTATGGTGATATAACTATAACATTCCCTACTTTTGGAGTGTCCTCACCTTGGTCCCTTAGTGGCACCATGGGATATCGATGAGGCAACATTATCTAAAATTCCAAAATAGACACTCAATAACACCTTTAACATCTTAAATTTTCAAAATAATTAATAAATTAACAAGAACATGAATACACATATAGATCATAGGAACATACCCTATAGCTACCCATAACCTCTAGTCATATCCCTTTAAAACCTACCCGAGGCCTAAACCAACATCATGGCACCTGCACATTAGTCACCATCATATATACTTAATGACATATAGACATTCTTAGGTTAAATTAATTAAATGTAACTAATTATAAATTTGGGGAAAAACCAAATATATTATTTCAAAAGTTTAATTAATTTAATCCTTTATCAACCATATATAACAATATCATGACATGTTGACCTACATTACTATCCATGATTCATGAACTCACATGATATTTCCTATTAGTATAAGATATAATCCCATAAACCATAATCTCACAGTAACACCCATGAGAAACATGAAACTGTAATATCATTACCAATAAAAGTAATCCCAATTCCCCCAGAAATCGAAGGGCCACTATATGAGTGATTTCTAAGAACAAGCTTAGATCCCCTACTCTAGTTCCAACTATCCTATATCTATTTTACTAAACCTTAAATAGTAATTCAAAATAAAAGGGGATATGATACCATTTTTTAACACCCCAATTCAAATAACCCCATCTAGGCTAGAGTAGCACATGGCCTCATGTGCACCCCCATATGCAAGAGGCATCCGACTAGTGGTGAAGGACTAAGAGACATCATGAGGTGAATATTAGCTTAGTAATATATATACACTATATTAAACATAGATGGAAGAAGTAATTGATAATAAATATTAGAAATAAATAAATATAAACAATAAAAATAACATCAACCAGGGAGATATCAGAATGGAATTATAAAGTTATAAAATCAGTTAAAATGGGTCACCAAATGTTGTGGATAAATGTAAAAAATAACCAAAAGAATAAAATAATGAGGAGGTATTATAAAAAAATATCTTGAAGTATTTCCTGATATAACCTTAATACATTCTACTCCATCTACTCGATAATTTGATGTAGACACATTTCCTTTTGATGGATATACAAACATAATGTCTGCACATGCACAAACACCAATAATGTGTCCTTAATATAAGTACAACAGTCATATAAAATCATATTTGATAATAAATAAATAAATAAACACACAACCTTTTAGGTCATCACGCGCTAACCATGTTGAAATGATCCTCAGACCCACCTACTATAGCTCTATGCCAGAAGGAATGTCTGTTGGGATCTCATTATTACATGAAACACACAAACCACACCTTATTTCTCATGTCACAACCTCATTAATCACACCAAATGATTCTTATTCACTCAAGGGAGGGCACATCAAGCATACCGACACACACCCATGTACTCCAGGGAGGTCACATCCAGCACACCAACCCATCCTCACACACTCAAGGGAGGTCACATAAAGTAGCATGAAACCAGAAACAATATACATCAAAATCCAACACAATCAAGGAGACTTATCACCCAAATATGTACATTATTCTACCAAATTATTATAACCATTTCTGAACCAAAACAACACTTTCCAAGCCCAATTACCCAAATGAAAATTCATACCCTTATCCTTGGAACATTGATCATGCTCATCGATTTTAAGGAAAACAACCCATACTCCCGCTCTTAGGGACCAACTATATCAATACAAACTACACTTGATCACTTTAAGACTAAAAATAGAGGTCCCACAAGCTACACATGCACCCATATGAAAAATAAAGGCATAAAATTTGAGACAAGTGTTTTGTGATGGTAAATACATCTTAACTCAAGAAAAATAAAGATCAATCACCAATAATTTCCACTCAATACAAGACTAATTCAAATAATCCTTAAAATAAGACCTATATTCACAAATTAGGGTTCTAGAAAAGGGGAAACAATAAATAGGGGATAAAGGGGAATATAATGATTAGATGTCACTAGGCTTACAAAAAAAGAGCCTCTTAAATGAATGATAGTTAAACTAATCATGTGAATAAGTAGGAGAAAAAATTTACAATAAAAATTTCCTATTTAGAAAAAATCCATGTAAGGGTTAAGGGAGGGGTGAAATAAGGGTCGAAGACAAAAAAACCATTTTAACCCTCCTTAAAAACTCCCCAGATTTTCATTCATGGTGTAAACATATGGTTCATAGTGTGAGTGACTGTAGGAAAAACCACAAGGGTTCCATCTCATACAATTCATGATGTGACACATGCCTTCATGTAGTGAATACCTACCTATAACAACCGTTCAGCTTCAGGTCCAACCCATTCCTCCCGAAACCACCCCCAAGTTACCCCGACAAATCAAACAACCATAACATAGTAATACAAACATTATTAGGCCAAAATTAAATAGTAATTAACCTTTAAAATATGATGAGTGTTACAGTAAGTTACATTAAATTGATATAATTGAAAAAAATATGACAATTGAATATGTGGAAAATACTTGCATCACCACAGGGCCAAACATATATATAGTTCCAAGATTCAAGATATATTTATTACAAATAATCAATATAAAATCATACCCAAATACATAAATAATCATTAGAAACTCATAAATATACACCAACACCAACATAAACGTATACAATAATAATTTATAAATTCTTTTAGAACACGTAGTATGTTAAGTCATAAGGTCCTCAACAAGATATTTCTTTCTATACATCATATATTCACCTTTATGGTTTTTATAGAATATATATATACATATTAAAATATTAAAATTAAATTAAAAAATATAAAATAAAGGATATATAGTATATGAATACCTTAGTGATTTGTTTTCATACAAGTCTAGTTAGAAAAAGTAATAAAGTTTTTACACTCTATCCAACTGTAGTATCCTCATCAATATGAGAAGACACTATAGCTGATGTATCTATAATATATTGTACCAATACCCTAAACCAATACATATCCATCTACTAATGGTATACGGCATCCCTAGTATTATGTATGAGCCCATATACTATAATATGATATGGAGATACACAACATACATTACAAAAAAGATCATTTAGTCATGTCTCTATTTGACATTAACCATGTTTATAAATATCGCAAAACTATTTACCCATGATTTTTAAAAACATAGTAAACTGAGGGGATAATAAATTACATCCATTCACCCATTTTTCTCAAATGTGGGTAAATGATAAAACACTTACCCACTTTTATCATAAATATGGAAAAGTTTATTTTTAAATTAATTTTTTTCCATGCGTCTCACATCTTCCCATTTGACACATTTTTCTTCATGACTTGTGTCTCTTCCAACATGATAGGCCTTGACCTCCCTTGCTCACTGCATTTCTCATGGGATGTTCCACTCCCACCAAAAAATATTTCCACATCCTCTCCCTACACAACACATACCCCCCAAATGCCCATGTGACACTCACACCACCTAACATGCCGCCCCAAAATATCCCCACTCTTCAGCCTTAAACAAAATATTTTCATTCCAAAAGACTCTAACCTATGACATTATGAACATGAGAATATTCTTAGACCACTCAATCAAGGTGGTTTTCTTAAATTACGTAGTGTTTCATGGTATTTATATCTAAGTTAAATATATATGTATATATAGTATTTTAAATATATATTTATTTAAATATATATTTATACAAATATATAATATAAATATATGCATATAATTATATATAAGTTAAAATATTAATATACATATAAGTGTGTGTGTATAAAAATATATGCATAATATTTAATAAATTAATATATATATGGACTAGTATACATATATTATTATTACATATATATTCACATCTTTATATATACTAGTATATAAATGTGTGTGTAAGTGAACAATATTTTTTCATAAATTTATGTATTATAATATATAAATAAAAACAAATATATTGATTTATATATAAATGTATAGATAATATTAATAGATACATAATCATATATATATATATATATATGAATTTCTATAAATAAGAATATATATATATTATGAATTTTTATGTTTATATTCATTATTAATGATCATATATTTTGTAATTATTAGTTAATTATAATTATCTTTTTAATTTCATGTGTATGTTTATATTTATAAATGTATGTATGTATGTATGTATGTATGTATGATTGTGTGTGTTAATTTTATAAAATTAACATTTTTTTACAATTATATATACTATTATATATGTACCCTCTCTCTATATATATGTATAATTTATTTATATTATTTTTAATATATATATATATAATAAAGAGTATAAAAAAATAATTTTAATTTAAAATTTAATTTAGCAATGTTTAAAAATGTGGCTACAGTAAAAATTATCCATTTTTAGAAAACTTGGCTAAAAAACACGGTTAAGTGTAAATTAGCCACATCTTAAAATGCAGATAAAAAAGGAAACTAATTAGCCACATTTTTAACAAAATACATCTAAATTAAAAATTATTTACATTTAATACACATGTAAAAACATGGATAATTTAGTCATATTTTTAACAAAATAAAACTAAATAAAAAAAGTAGTTATGTTTTAAAATGATGCTAAAAAAATGCGGCTAAATTTAAAATTAACCACAATTTTAAAAACATGGGTAAACAAACATGTCTGGTTTATTTTTGTAGTGACATAACTCACAGTATATTGTCAAATGTGGAGGAAGAGGTGGATGAGTGAGATATTTAGGTTGAAAATGTCTCTAAATATCAGAAAATATCAACTGCGTATGTGATATAATCCTATCCTCCATCATCTCATCCATCTCTAGTGCCTCTATTTTTAAAGATTCTATTTTTCCCTTTTATAATTTCCCCCTCAAATAAGTACTCGAAAGAATGAATAGTTTATAATTGATACACCCACATCATATTCTCATAGGCGACCTGAGTGTTCTTCCATTCCTAATGCAGTAGCCAAAATATCTTTCCTACCATTGAGTATGAATATCCTCTATGTGGTATGATCTTGAAGTCCATCCTGTAATGAATATTTTAAATTTATTAGTGTTATAAAATATAAATATTTTAGAAATAAATTAAATTGATTCTTAAAATATTATCAGCTATAAATTTTTAATATTCTATAAGATATTTAACTTTTCTTTATAATACATTCCATTTTATATTTTTCATGGTGAGGTTAGGGGAAGGAGGTGAAATATCTAAAGATATTGAAGACTCAACTCTCAATTTTTCAAGCTTCTCATCCTTTATTTTTTCTTTATGTAATGGATACCATCCAAGAGATAAAGTATGATAATATACATTATTATCCTAGAACTCTTGATGAGATCTCCTCAGCGGAGGAGTCCTAAACAAATTCCTCTTTGTTCTAGAGCATTCAATATATCTCCATAACCTTTTTGATTATTTTCAATCTATTATTGGGAGAGGGTGGGTCTCATTTTGGAAATAAGATTTTATGGGGAGTCCGTTGTTCTTTCCTTTCCACCCAACCCTAGACTTGAGCTTCAAATAGGTTAATGATTACCCTAGCTTCACTAATACCATCCTAAACTATGAAAAAATAAATTTTTTCAAAAAAATACATTTTTAGCGGATCCAAATCATTATTTATTCACCTAGGATAGATCCAATCTCTTTAAAAAGAAAGAATTTCAAAACTTCATACACACCAAATAAGGGAACAGTGAGCATAGTAAAGTTTTTCAGGATGACACCTAACTTCCAAGTAAAAACTCCTAGTGTTGTGTGATAATCAATTTTCCCTAACTATATACAACTAAAACCAATGTATATGTATTTATCTAAATTCAAGATTCTTATGTTTCTCCCTCCATTAAATTGGGAAAAAGACACACCTTTTTTAGGAGGGTATCGGGCTAACATCATCTGGAACCTCCTTGGGGAGAACATAGGAATAATCATTAACATTGGATCTATCTATCAGTTTATGGATTCATGGTTTCACAACATTAGTATCGATTTTAGTGAAGGATTTGTACATCAGGTTGATTTTTTTGAAGGGTGTCAGTTGATCTGGGAAAGTCGGAACAACTTGAGACATTAGGCAACACATATCAGCTTACAACACCTAAAAATCATGATTATCCCCTTAATATATAACATGGAGAATATATTTAGTGGTTTTATACTTTCTTCTACTTTGGGGGATCAACATGTGGATATTATAGTTTCATATCATCATGTGTGAAGTAGTGGTACTGAGCATTGAGTGTAGTGGATCCATCCAGTGTTAGGTTTCAAAATTAATACCATTGGAGCCCACTCAAATGGAATTATGTGTGGTGGGGAATTATTTATCCTAGGAATATATTTGTGTTTTTATCCTTGAGTTTTTATTATACTAAAGGGTTCCATATAAGAGAGCAATCAAAATCCATACACAATGGTCTCCCCATCTACAAGGGTATGATTATCTCTTAATCTAATATATAAGCTAACATAGCTTTGATTTCTAAATATATGATATGGTTCTCACCATACCACTAGCCTATGGTTTATCTAATTCATTAATTTAAGTGGATGATACATCAGGATGTGATTATTTAATATACAAATCCTAAGTGAAACATGGTGGCAGACATATTAGAATCTAAAGGAGTTAAAATTATGCTCCTTATAATTTATCCTTCTTTATTATATATTTCCCCAACATTTTAAACATATTATAACTTGAGATTCCCTTGGTATCTATAATTTTAGTCCCCCATAACTCTCTTTTTAGTAGTGTGGTTTTTCTTTTTCATCAAATAAAAATTCAACTTTTATAAATCCTCAATGATTGTTTTTTAAGGACAAAAAAATCATTAGAAATATTGTTTTAGTGATCAAAGAAAAATTAACTTTTCATAGTTTACATTTCAATTTCCAAAAATGATTCATTACACCTACTTTCATCAAAATCACTCCATATATCTTTATCTAATAAACTATATAATTGACATGAATTTTCATCTTTTCATTCACCAAAAAAAAATTTTAAGCTAGTGTTGACTTAGAATTCCTTCTTATCCTATTAAAAAATATAAGAATATCCTCTGTACTTATATAGTGTGGGAAAAATCATATTTCCTCTAAAATTGAGAGGAAAAAATGATCATTACTACTAAATACTTGTCTTGATAAATAAAATAATAATAAATGAGATTAAAAAAATGGTCTTGAATAGATGAGATAGTGTTTTATATTTTACACTTATCCAATAAGAAATATAAATTCCCATTTTTATTGAGATTTCATATCAATAAATCACATTTTTTGGAATTTGAACTTGTAGGATTACTATTACCATCAAATTAAATAGGTATCCTCTTCTCTTTATTATTAAAAAGTGAGAATTTAGGTAAAAATGTGCTACCATGTTTACCAACCTTAGAATAAATCTATTTACCTATAGAAGTAATAGGATTTTTGTAAAGACCCGCAAATTTCAAGGAAATTTTTTTCTTAATTTTCTTTGGAATTTTACAAGAGCGCAGCTTCAGACGGCACCTGATTCCGAGGCCCGGTGTGCCCGGAATCAATTTCCGAAGTTTGGCTCGGGTACGTTCAGTGAACGGACGAGCGGGTTTTTCTATCTTTTGAACCGGTGCCCGGAATCAAATTCTGAGGGCACCGATGAAATCGCAGCGCTGATATTTGCTTAGAAACGCCTCTTCCGGAGTTGCGTTTGCTCAGACGTGGTTTTTAAATTTTGCGGCTTTAAGTCAGAATAAAATAAAGTTTGTGCGACAACTTTATTTTATTTCACTTAAGCTGCTTGGAAGCCACTTGAAGTCACTTAAAGGCGGCTTGAACTGAGTTGAACTGGATAGGATGCTATCCAGAAATATCCTACCCCCTTGGTAGGATATTTGTGAGGTGGGGCCCGCACGAGCCCCGCCGTTTCTTTCGCTAAGTAACGCACCCGCGAAAACCCGTCAAAGTAACTGAAAAGTCAACCGACGCGTTTTCTTTAATTCTTAACAGACCATTTAATTGGGCGGTTTATTTCGTGAATTAAATGGGCTGTTTCTTTCGTGAATTAAATGGGTCGTTTCTTTCGAATTGATGGATCATTTCTTAACCGGTTTCGTGTGTTGGCATGTTTATAAAATAAGACCAACCTAAAAATCCTTTGAAAGGATTTGAGAGAATCTTGTTTCTTCATCTCCCCGCGAAGAACGCGAAGAACGCGAAGAACGCGAAGAACGCGATGAACGCCGGCGACCGGAATTCGACGACGCACACCGAGATCTGCGACGTCGACGAGCCCTACCCGCGACATTCTTCGGCGACGCCTCTTCTTCCGCGGCCGACCCTCGTTCGGCAACAAAGGTGAGAATCGAACCTTTTATTTCTCCCTTTTTAATTTCATGGCAACAGATTTAATTAATTAAATCCGTTTGTTCTTGATCCGGAGTTTGGCGACGCGACGCCGGATACCGCGACGACGCAACGATCCCCCCTTCTTCCGCGACGAGCGATTCCGCGACGACCTCTCGTCCGACGACGACGACAAGGTAGGGGTTTATTTCCTTGATGATTCATTCCCGTGTTCTCATTTCTTTTAAATAAAGAACCGACATGAATAATTTCAATTAATTAAAAATTGAAATGCCGTTTAAAAGAAAAGGAGTGAACAATTTTTATCTTTGATTAAAAATTGTTGTAGCCTTTCCTCCCGTTGATTATGACTAACGCGGAGGGTGCGGGTCTAACGAACAAGACCTGGCAACCCTCCGCCGATCTCTTTTGTTGTGCGGATATGGAGGACGACGATGAACCGCGCGGCAGGGGCGATCCGTTGATCCCGCAGTGAAGATCGGCCCCCGGGAGGAGCATCGGCGCAGACGGGAGGCAAAACGGGCCACCGGAGCAACTCCGGCGGCCCGCGGAAGGAGGCGGCGGCGGCGCCCGGCGCGCCGCCGGAGGAGTCCGCCGCGGCCGAGCCGCGGCGGCGGCGAACCGCCGGACCGCGTCCGCGGTCCGGCCACACAGCACGCGGCCCGCGCGGGCCGCGTTTCTCCAAAGCCGCGGGTTTGACCCGCGGCGGCTCCCTCGGCCGCTCGGCCGAAGCCGAGCCGGCCGGTCCGGTCGGCCGGGCCGCGCCCAGGCCGGACCGGACCCGGCCCAGCCGGGTCGGGCCGGGTCGGTCCGACCCGGTTCGGGCCGACCCGGTTCGGCCGACCCAAGGGGGGGGGGTTCGGGCCGGGTCGCCCCGGGCCCAGAACCCCCGTTTCGGGCCCTCTTCGGTCTTTCGCCCATATCTTGGGCCTGAGACCTCCGATTGACGAACCGTCAGCGGCTACGCGATCCTTGGATCGAGACGGTCGTTTCGGTATATTATACTCAAGGTTTCGGGAGACTTTGGGTTCGGCCGGGTTGGTTCGTACACGAAACCAACCGGGCCCTCGGAGCGGAAACGCTCATAACTTGAGCTACGGACGTCCGATCGACGTACCGTCAGTTGTGGTAGTTTCCTCTAAGTGAGACGGAACTTTTGGCATACTCCGCCCGAGGATCGGATACAGGCGGGGTACGGTCGGGTTGGTTTTGCCCTAAAAACCAACCGGGCCCCTGGGACGGAAATGCCAATAACTCTCAGACCGGGCATCCGATTGACGCGCCGTCTGTTGCGTTGAGATCCTGTTGTCGATATGGAACTTTTGGATACATCAACTTCGGACTAAGTGTCAGTTGATGTATCAGCCTCTCGGCTCGTGGAGCGGACCCTCCTAAACGAGCTCGCTAAGTGCGGGAACCCTAGTGCTGGCTGTGGCTTCGACGACAGAGCAGAGATCCTCCGTGGACTGCGACGACGACAGAGCAGAGATCCTCCGTGGACTGCGACGACGGAAGAGCAGAGATCCTTCGTGGACTGCGGCGACGACTGTGCAGAGATCCTCAGTGGACTGCGTCGACTACTGCACTCAGCGATCCTACGTGGAAGAGTGCTACCGAACCTGTGTGAGCTGAATCTTCTTTTTACCTTGAGCGGTGGAGCGCTTGGGTGTAGCGGCGGACCCGTGGTACTTGACAGTGGTGGTGCGCTTGGATGCAGCAGCAGACCCTTGGCGGTGGAGCGCTTGGTTGTAGCGGCGGACCCGCGATACTCTACGGAGTGTGTGCGCTTGGTTGTAGCGACAGACCCGCGACGGTGGAGACGTGCGTGCGGAGTACGGAGACCGTGTAGATGACTGAGACCTGACGACTGCTTGACCGACTCGACTTGGAGTGAGTCGACTAGCCCAGTGGACGGAGCGCCCAGTAGTTGGCAGCAGACCCACGGCGGACGGAGCGCCTGGTAGTTGGCGGCAGACCCGCGGTACTCGACAGGAGGAGTACCTCAGTAGGCTATCTGGGTGAGCGCCCGGTATTTGGCAGCAGACCCTCAGCGGACGGAGCGCCCGGTAGTTGGCAGCAGACCCGCGGTACTCGACAGGAGGAGTACGTCAGCAGTCTTAGGTTAGTGAGCAGTACCTCGGAGTCGTGACATGACCACTGTACACTTCAGAGATGGGGCTCTTCAACACTTACGGTTTCGATAATGAAAATCCTGGTTGAGCTGAATCTTATGTTACTCTCCTTTGTGGTTTGTGTTGAACTATCCTATGTGGATTTACTGTTACTCTCCTTTGTGGACTGTGTTGAACTATCCTATGTGGATTTACTGTTTACTCTCCTTGTGGATTTGAGTCTTGCTTTCCTTTGTGGATTGAGTTGTTCTTGAGCTCGTGAGCAGAGCTAGAATTGGGGACTTAGGTATATGTATGGGCATATACCTAAGTCGAGTCAGATGTTACTTCGTGATTGCATCTTTCTTTTGTGCTATATCCTTTGTGGATTTCGGGAGACCTTCGGGGGTCTCGGGGTCCTTACTGAGTAGCTTGTACTCACCCCTGCACGGGCTATGCCCGCACCTTGTTGTGTTGGTTGCAGACGACGGACAGCGCTGATCACGGTTGGGGCGTGGAGCAGGACGGTACCTGGAGGTGGACCACTGGGCGGGACGTGCTCGGAGCGGACGTGGGACCCGAGGAGCCTGGAGGCTATCTGTACCCACCCTTCAGGTGGGATTTCCAGTGGACGACACGAGGCCGCCGTCTTTTCTTCAGTTGCTGTACTTTACTTTTCAGTTGTACTTTACAGTTGGGCTTGTATTTCCGGCCCCCTTTACTTTTCTGCACTTTACTTTCCGCTTGCTGACTCTGTGTGGTTGTTACTTATAAAGGCAATGCCTTCCCTGTTTACTGGGATTTTACGCCTTGGTGCTAGTCGCCAGCCCCTGGCCTATGGAAGGCGGGCTTGGGGTAGTCACGGCACGGGCCCCGAGGACGGGTCGTGACAAATTGGTATCAGAGGTGGTCGGTTCTACCGCAGACTCTGATCGTCCTTTCTTTCTATGTGAAGCAATAGTGTTAGTGTATTGAGTGTGGTTATCAGTTCAGGGAGCCCAGTGTTGGTGCGGCGGCCGACGTATCCGTACACCAGGACCCTGACTCCTGATTTCCGACTTAATGCATGAAAACATTGATTGCGTGTGTGTTTCAAGTTTTCCTTGTGATTACTTGTGTCAGCTCACCGGGTATACTGATCTGCTTTATGAAAGTCTCAAGTTTCCTTGTGATTACTTGTGCCAGCTCACCAGGTGTACTGTTCTGACTGTGGTGCTCTTGTTCTCCTTTTCAGGATGGCCCCGCGACGACAGCCAGCTAGGGTTCCGAGTGTAGGGCGCGACGGCAGCCCACCGAGCGACGAGGCCTCGGTGCAGGGCCCTTTGCCAGCAGTGGCACCGGCGGCAGCTTTACCCGCCGAGCCACCGATGCTGCCAGTACCAGACGCTGACGATGCACGTCGCCTCGGGGCACTGCATGAGTTTCAGAGCCAGCGACCGCCCAGGTTTCGCGGTGAGGCGGACCCCCAGGCCGCCGAGGACTGGCTAGAGGCGGTGGTACAGATCTTTAGGCTAGTGAGGATACCAGCGGATCTCATGGTGATTCTCGCGGCGAGCCTCCTGCAGGCGGCGGCAGGACGATGGTGGAGCTTGATGCTCCAGGTGCACGATGAGGCATCTCTTCTTTGGACGGACTTTGAGAGCCTCTTCCGCTCGGAGTTCGTCCCAGCCACCCTTCGTGCGGTGCGTATCCAGGAGCTTCTACAGCTGCGGCAGGGCAGCATGACGGTCGCTCAGTACGCGACGAGGTTCACCGACCTTTCTCGGTACTCGACAGACATGGTACGGGACCCCTTCTTCCGGGCCCGGACCTTCGAGCAGGGTTTGAGACACGAGATCAGGGCATCGCTGATCTCCCTCAGCATACCGACTCAGACATGAGTACTAGAGCGGGCCCTTCTGATCGAGAGCTTCCTTGCTGAGTCTACACCAGCACAGAGACCCACCGCAGGGCGGCACGTAGCGGAGTCTTCGGTGGCAGGTAGCCGACAGATGACTCAGGGTTCCAGGCAGACCAGACCTACCAGTGGCCGACTGCACGACTCAGGCTCAGTTGTGCGGGGAAGCCGGGGTGGAGTCAGAGCCAGGCGTGCCGAGAGTGGGCAGTGCTACTCCTGTGGCGGAATTGGTCACATGGCTCGTGACTGCCCGACCCGCCATGCGGGGGAGCAGCAAACGGTTGAGGAACCACCTAGGCAGAGGCAGAGGTTCGACCGTGGCGGTCTGCAGGGAGGAGACGGACGAGGTAGAGGAGCTGGCCGAGCAGCAGGTGGTGGACGACGCTTTGAGGCTCTACCACCACCACCACCAGGAGGTCCACCCCGACCGCAGGGGAGAGCTCAGCTTCAGGCAGTCGAGGCCTTCGATCATGGAGCCCTGGGAGCTGATGGACAGGAGCAGAACTAGTGGATACATCCTTTGTACTTCTGGTTCCTTGTTGCTTTTGTGTAGCGTCTTGTAATATGAGCTGCAATAATAAAAGATGCATACCTTTGTGATATTTTCGTTCCTGTCCTCTTTCGTGATGTTACTAGGAGATTCCAGTTTTGTCTGTTGACTTGACCCTCACTTGTGAGACATCTACTGGAGGAGACCCAGTTACCACACACTGATGCCGACAGTGTGACTCAACCCTTGGAGGTGAGAGTAACAGTTGAATCTCTTAGTAGTAGCGTCGAGGCCTTACGACGTCATCCTTGGTATGGATTAGTATCATCCATGTTAGGATTGACTGTTTTAGGCAAAGAATGTGGTTCATCCAGGGGATGAGACCAGATTTCTCTTTTCGGCAAAGAAGAAATCTTGCAGCTCTTGTGGGACCTGTGATGGTCCAGGCCACGACAAGAAGGTCCAGATCATCCAGGAGAGGATGAGGACAGCTCAGAGCCGGCAGAAGTCATATGCTGACAAGAGGCGGAGGCCACTGGAGTTCGAGGATGGCGACCACGTCTTTTTGCGTGTCTCACCTCGACGTGGTTTACGGAGATTTGGCCGAGGCGGCAAGTTGTCTCCACGCTTCATCGGGCCTTTCCAGGTCCTCAGCAGGATAGGAGAGGTGGCTTATCACCTGGCTCTACCACCTCAGTTGCATCGGGTGCACGACGTCTTCCACGTGTCTCAGCTGAGGAGATACGTGCACGACCCGACGCACATCATCGACTTTGGGGAGCTGGACGTGGACGATGGGGCGACTTTTGCGGAGGTCCCAGTGGAGATCGAGGATCGACAGGAGCGGGTCCTACGTGGGCGGTCGATTCCTCTTGTGCGCGTAAGATGGCAGCACGGGAACCTCCAGGAGAGCACTTGGGAGCGGGAGGCTCAGATGCGTGCTCAGTACCCCCATTTGTTCCCCTAGTTTTTGATGTATCTTTACGGGGACGTAAAGCCCTGAGGTGGGAGTAATGTAAAGACCCGCAAATTTCAAGGAAATTTTTTTCTTAATTTTCTTTGGAATTTTACAAGAGCGCAGCTTCAGACGGCACCTGATTCCGAGGCCCGGTGTGCCCGGAATCAATTTCCGAAGTTTGGCTCGGGTACGTTCAGTGAACGGACGAGCGGGTTTTTCTATCTTTTGAACCGGTGCCCGGAATCAAATTCTGAGGGCACCGATGAAATCGCAGCGCCGGTATTTGCTTAGAAACGCCTCTTCCGGAGTTGCGTTTGCTCAGACGTGGTTTTTAAATTTTGCGGCTTTAAGTCAGAATAAAATAAAGTTTGTGCGACAACTTTATTTTATTTCACTTAAGCTGCTTGGAAGCCACTTGAAGTCACTTAAAGGCGGCTTGAACTGAGTTGAACTGGATAGGATGCTATCCAGAAATATCCTACCCCCTTGGTAGGATATTTGTGAGGTGGGGCCCGCACGAGCCCCGCCGTTTCTTTCGCTAAGTAACGCACCCGCGAAAACCCATCAAAGTAACTGAAAAGTCAACCGACGCGTTTTCTTTAATTCTTAACAGACCATTTAATTGGGCGGTTTATTTCGTGAATTAAATGGGCTGTTTCTTTCGTGAATTAAATGGGTCGTTTCTTTCGAATTGATGGATCGTTTCTTAACCGGTTTCGTGTGTTGGCATGTTTATAAAATAAGACCAACCTAAAAATCCTTTGAAAGGATTTGAGAGAATCTTGTTTCTTCATCTCCCCGCGAAGAACGCGAAGAACGCGAAGAACGCGAAGAACGCGAAGAACGCCGGCGACCGGAATTCGACGACGCACACCGAGATCTGTGACGTCGACGAGCCCTACCCGCGACATTCTTCGGCGACGCCTCTTCTTCCGCGGCCGACCCTCGTTCGGCAACAAAGGTGAGAATCGAACCTTTTATTTCTCCCTTTTTAATTTCATGGCAACAGATTTAATTAATTAAATCCGTTTGTTCTTGATCCGGAGTTTGGCGACGCGACGCCGGATACCGCGACGACGCAACGATCCCCCCTTCTTCCGCGACGAGCGATTCCGCGACGACCTCTCGTCCGACGACGACGACAAGGTAGGAGTTTATTTCCTTGATGATTCATTCCCGTGTTCTCATTTCTTTTAAATAAAGAACCGGCATGAATAATTTCAATTAATTAAAAATTGAAATGCCGTTTAAAAGAAAAGGAGTGAACAATTTTTATCTTTGATTAAAAATTGTTGTAGCCTTTCCTCCCGTTGATTATGACTAACGCGGAGGGTGCGGGTCTAACGAACAAGACCTGGCAACCCTCCGCCGATCTCTTTTGTTGTGCGGATATGGAGGACGACGATGAACCGCGCGGCAGGGGCGATCCGTTGATCCCGCAGTGAAGATCGGCCCCCGGGAGGAGCATCGGCGCAGACGGGAGGCAAAACGGGCCACCGGAGCAACTCCGGCGGCCCGCGGAAGGAGGCGGCGGCGGCGCCCGGCGCGCCTCCGGAGGAGTCCGCCGCGGCCGAGCCGCGGCGGCGGCGAACCGCCGGACCGCGTCCGCGGTCCGGCCACACAGCACGCGGCCCGCGCGGGCCGCGTTTCTCCAAAGCCGCGGGTTTGACCCGCGGCGGCTCCCTCGGCCGCTCGGCCGAAGCCGAGCCGGCCGGTCCGGTCGGCCGGGCCGCGCCCAGGCCGGACCGGACCCGGCCTAGCCGGGTCGGGCCGGGTCCGTCCGACCCGGTTCGGGCCGACCCGGTTCGGCCGACCCAAGGGGGGGGGGGGGGGGGGGTTCGGGCCGGGTCGCCCCGGGCCCAGAACCCCCGTTTCGGGCCCTCTTCGGTCTTTCGCCCATATCTTGGGCCTGGGACCTCCGATTGACGAACCGTCAGCGGCTACGCGATCCTTGGATCGAGACGGTCGTTTCGGTATATTATACTCAAGGTTTCGGGAGACTTTGGGTTCGGCCGGGTTGGTTCGTACACGAAACCAACCGGGCCCTCGGAGCGGAAACGCTCATAACTTGAGCTACGGACGTCCGATCGACGTACCGTCAGCTGTGGTAGTTTCCTCTAAGTGAGAAAGAACTTTTGGCATACTCCGCCCGAGGATCGGATACAGGCGGGGTACGGTCGGGTTGGTTTTGCCCTAAAAACCAACCGGGCCCCTGGGACGGAAATGCCAATAACTCTCAGACCGGGCGTCCGATTGACGCGCCGTCTGTTGCGTTGAGATCCTGTTGTCGATACGGAACTTTTGGATACATCAACTTCGGACTAAGTGTCAGTTGATGTATCAGCCTCTCGGCTCGTGGAGCGGACCCTCCTAAACGAGCTCGCTAAGTGCGGGAACCCTAGTGCTGGCTGTGGCTTCGACGACAGAGCAGAGATCCTCCGTGGACTGCGACGACGACAGAGCAGAGATCCTCCGTGGACTGCGACGACGGAAGAGCAGAGATCCTTCGTGGACTGCGGCGACGACTGTGCAGAGATCCTCAGTGGACTGCGTCGACTACTGCACTCAGCGATCCTACGTGGAAGAGTGGTACCGAACCTGTGTGAGCTGAATCTTCTTTTTACCTTGAGCGGTGGAGCGCTTGGGTGTAGCGGCGGACCCGTGGTACTTGACAGTGGTGGTGCGCTTGGATGCAGCAGCAGACCCTTGGCGGTGGAGCGCTTGGTTGTAGCGGCGGACCCGCGATACTCTACGGAGTGTGTGCGCTTGGTTGTAGCGACAGACCCGCGACGGTGGAGACGTGCGTGCGGAGTACGGAGACCGTGTAGATGACTGAGACCTGACGACTGCTTGACCGACTCGACTTGGAGTGAGTCGACTAGCCCAGTGGACGGAGCGCCCAGTAGTTGGCAGCAGACCCACGACGGACGGAGCGCCTGGTAGTTGGCGGCAGACCCGCGGTACTCGACAGGAGGAGTACCTCAGTAGGCTATCTGGGTGAGCGCCCGGTATTTGGCAGCAGACCCTCAGCGGACGGAGCGCCCGGTAGTTGGCAGCAGACCCGCGGTACTCGACAGGAGGAGTACGTCAGCAGTCTTAGGTTAGTGAGCAGTACCTCGGAGTCGTGACAGGACCACTGTACACTTCAGAGATGGGGCTCTTCAACACTTACGGTTTCGATAATGAAAATCCTGGTTGAGCTGAATCTTATGTTACTCTCCTTTGTGGTTTGTGTTGAACTATCCTATGTGGATTTACTGTTACTCTCCTTTGTGGACTGTGTTGAACTATCCTATGTGGATTTACTGTTTACTCTCCTTGTGGATTTGAGTCTTGCTTTCCTTTGTGGATTGAGTTGTTCTTGAGCTCGTGAGCAGAGCTAGAATTGGGGACTTAGGTATA
This sequence comes from Viscum album, assembly GCA_963277665.1. Classification (NCBI taxonomy): domain Eukaryota; kingdom Viridiplantae; phylum Streptophyta; class Magnoliopsida; order Santalales; family Viscaceae; genus Viscum; species Viscum album. The sequence goes on along the minus strand of OY728163.1, from coordinate 1,849,464,109 downwards.
TGTATGGGCATATACCTAAGTCGAGTCAGATGTTACTTCGTGATTGCATCTTTCTTTTGTGCTATATCCTTTGTGGATTTCGGGAGACCTTCGGGGGTCTCGGGGTCCTTACTGAGTAGCTTGTACTCACCCCTGCACGGGCTATGCCCGCACCTTGTTGTGTTGGTTGCAGACGACGGACAGCGCTGATCACGGTTGGGGCGTGGAGCAGGACGGTACCTGGAGGTGGACCACTGGGCGGGACGTGCTCGGAGCGGACGTGGGACCCGAGGAGCCTGGAGGCTATCTGTACCCACCCTTCAGGTGGGATTTCCAGTGGACGACACGAGGCCGCCGTCTTTTCTTCAGTTGCTGTACTTTACTTTTCAGTTGTACTTTACAGTTGGGCTTGTATTTCCGGCCCCCTTTACTTTTCTGCACTTTACTTTCCGCTTGCTGACTCTGTGTGGTTGTTACTTATAAAGGCAATGCCTTCCCTGTTTACTGGGATTTTACGCCTTGGTGCTAGTCGCCAGCCCCTGGCCTATGGAAGGCGGGCTTGGGGTAGTCACGGCACGGGCCCCGAGGACGGGTCGTGACAATTTTATTTAGTGAAATATGGAGGAACGTTAATAAAAGTATGAAAATCCTCCTCTTTAGAAGATCAATATGAATTAGTTACTTGATCTGGAATGTTTTTATAAATCAAATTAGCAAAAATATAATAAGATATGATATAATTTGTTTTTAAATACTATTTAAGTTGGTTTCATGTTATGATTATTTTACTAGAAGGAAAAACATCAGAATATATGACTCTACCCAATGCTTAGACCAATGGTAGTGGAAATACAATGAAGGAAGTTGTTTTAGAAGTTATGTTTAATAAATCAATGTCCAAGTGATTAGTTTTCTAGAATATGTGATTGAAAATTATGAAGCATGTAAATGTCCTTCTAATATTTATGCAAAGGTCATTCCTCGTAGTGTTCAATGATAAAATATAGAATGTAAGGGTCATATAATGGAATGTATGAGTACCTTCCACTATTCATCAAAAGTTAATATTTAGATATGGATTTATATAGGAGAAAAAATGTTACCATTTTTAATGGAGGGACTCTTGAAAAGAATAGAAGTTAGTGAAATTGGTTGACTGATTGGTCCCTAATACAAAGGTGGGGTGGGACCATTTCACATGTTTCTTGATAAAATATGGGGATTACATGTAATTAGTGATATCATTGGTTAACTTAGCCAAATTTATTGTAATATTTATAACTTATGATTAATGAAATGGAAAAATGGTTCTCTTCCATGGATGTAGGACTTAATATCTAAACCTTGTAAATCCAATTTTTCTTTATTTTTGTTTAGAATGATTGTTTTTTATTTGTACTTATGAGTGTCTGTGAAAATTAACTCAGTATGGTGATTTAGGATGTGGTGAAACATCATAACTTCTAATACATCAATTTAAAGGGGTTACATCTATTGTGGTAAGTATGAGAGGTTTGTTTCCACCTTTTTAAGTTCCAATGGTATCTTATGATGGATCAGTGGTTTGGTTTCCAGAATAAGTGGAATAAGATATTGGTAAAGGTCTTGAAATCACTCTCAGTAGTAAAATCAGGTAACATTCACTATTTTATTGATGTTATTTATATTTAATGTGAATTTATTATTATAATAAGGTATAAAATTAGAGGAATTAAAGGTCCATATAGATAATTTTATGGGCCAGACTTTGGATTCAAGAGGATATAAATGGAAGACTATCAGATTCAGAAGGACCTCAAACTTCCATTTAAGGGAGTCAAACTAGAAGCAATGAAACAAGTGGAATGAGAAAGGGTGGATAGAAATGTGATTAGGTTGATTTAGATGATATTATCATGAAATTATTCTTTTAAAATCATATATAATAATACCATAATAAATATGATGGATGATTTGGAGTACATGTATGAGAAACCAAAGAGATCACATGGTAAGTCTAGAGAGAAGAGTCAAGATAAATAAACTGATCTTAGAACTGTATGATGGAACTATGAGAAGAGAGTTAATCTCAAGGACTAAAGAGATCACATGGTAAATTCAAAAATATAATATTTTATAAGTTAATTTTTTAATTAAATAAATAAAGGTAGTAGTAAATTAGTTTTGAGCATTAATGTTCTGTTGGAGTCATAGATCGTTGACTCCAGGGATTCATTTCACTAAATGGTTTTGAGGGGGTTCATGGAGAATTATGAATCTATAAAGTTGATCAAGTTTCACTTAGACAATGATGAAGCTCTTTAATTCATGGTAGTGGGTGACATTAATGTCATGTTATTGAATAAAAGTTACCTTGACTAGAAGTCAAGTTAAAACATAATTGGTTTACAGAAGAACCAAATTTATTTTAGTTTGAGGGATGAGGCAAGCTACAGAACTAGCATTATAAATTGAGTATTAAAATTTTATTAGGATTCTTTGGTCATGGTAAGTGTATTAAAGGATGATGCCTTTTATATAACCACAAGATCATATAGATTCATTTATTGGGGCATAAACTTCAAAATTTTTCTAATTATGGCATTGATATCTTAGGAACCTCAATGAGAAGAACATGAAAGTTCTAGAAGAAAAGGGTACACTAAATGTGAATCATGTTAAAATCAGAAGTTGTGTTAGATATTTACTTTTAAATAACATAAAGGTATCATTTAACTTGAATGCTAGGAATCCTAGTTATTAAAAGTTATATCTTGTTCACATTGATGTGTGGGTCCTCCAAAAGTTCATTATCATAGAACATCCTTGTACTTATTCACGTTCATTTATGATGTAACCAATAAAGTATGGTTTTAATTCCTAAAAAAATATAAGGTGTTAATTTTTTTTTCTCAATAGAAGTTCATGGTGTAAAGGGATACTTGAGAAAATTTGAAATTCTTAAGGTCCAATAAAGGTGGTGAATATAGCAGTAGAGATTTCCCATGATTTTACAATCAGAAAGGAATCAGGATAGAGATAACTATACTAAGAACACTAGAGTAGAATGACATGGATTAGTAGATAAATAATATATTAACTAAAAAGTAATACATCAAGAGATTATATTCTGAAATATACAAGGATATTGGGGTTGAAGTGGTTAAAATCATGGCATGACTAGTCAATAGAAGTTCATTTACACAAATGGGATCAAATATTTCAGAAAAATTAATGGATAAAACTAGAAAATATAACCATTTTAATGTTTTTAGAAGTTTATCCTATGTTCATGTTGATTAAAAAAATTAGGGAAAAATCAAGTCTAATTACCAAACATGTTTCTTTATGGGATATGGTGATGAAAACTTCAAATTCTGACTTTGGAATGATGATAACTGGAAGATATTCATAATTCAAAATGTACTCTTAATTGATAAGGTATTATAGAAATAATAAAACTTGGTTGAAAAGGATTTCGATATCTAGAAATAAATTAGCAAAATAAAAGTTGATATAAATAGATGTTCCAGAATGTATCAAGTTATAGAATGTTCAGGGGGAATAAAATGACTGGAAGTTTGGCTAGAAAAAGATATACCTAAGAGCTATAGGACCATGGAGGCTTGGATTAGAGAACTAGATTGTGATGTTATAGAAGTTATTTTTTCTATAAATTGAATAGTTTTATGATGAATTATGAAGATCTTCTAGAGTTAGGTGGTAATTACAATGGTTTTTAATTAATACAAACTACTTTTTTATAATAGATAGTGGAGATCCTAAGATCTTGTAAGAAGTGACTAGTCTCAGTGGTTCTTAAAAGTGGGACTTATCTAGGGAATATGAGATGGATTCATATCATGAAAATGAAACTTGGGAGTTAAAAAAATTATATTAAGGGAAGAAAGTGTTTTAGAAAAAATGAGATTTTTTTTGAAATAATAAGCTGATGATATTAAGAGGTAGAAGGAATTGTTGGTGATAAAAGGATTTCAAGAGAAAGAAGGAGTTGACTTCATCAAAATGTCTTCACTCATAGTTAAATGCACTAATATCTATATATTTCCATATATTATTTCTTTTGATAGATTAAATTTATAGAACATGGATATTAAAATGGAATTACTTCATGGCGACTTGTGTAACTCCCTAGTCTAAAGTCCACTCACTTATACTCGGGCCGAGGTGCTACATGACCTCAGGAATACCTCTCTGTATTTTAGAGGCTACTGAATAGTAATGGGGGCCTAATATTTGAAATTAGGTGACTATAACATCAAATCAGAGTCATAAAATATATAAAACAATCAAAACATACACAAACATAACCATTAGGTTACATATAAACAAATGAACACTACGCTATATAAAATTGAAATGTAGCATACAATCACACAATAATGCATGAAAACATTAACTGACATCCCTCTGGTCTGATTATATATAAAAATAAAAAAATTTCTAAAATTACATAGTATACCAACTTATATCCTAGGGCCACACTATACACTCTATCTCTAATAACCATCAAGATACTCTACCCCGATCCACTACAAAACCTATTTTATGACCTATAAAATAAACATAAGGTCTACTTGTACACTAGGGTTCCCATACAGGGTGTGATAAATACATATCAATATTATGTCACCAAGAATATTTAGTAAACTCCATACTTGATGTGTATGAATGTGGAAAATAAAAATGTTACATAATTACATTATCATCATGTGCTAATCAGGACACTATGACTCTATGCACATCATGTCATCATGTGTTAACCAGGACACTATAACATTTGATCATACTAGATTCAAAACTATTCTATAATCCACTTCATTGCCTTGTACCATCGAACCCGCACCCAGTCCATACCAAAAGACTCAAGGTAGGTTTCATCCAAGACCTGAAAACACTATTCAAAAGGACATGGAAACATATTACATCAAAATATTAACCCACTACCATGTAACTCAATCTAGGGTCCATCATCAATGGATCAAATCACATCATATCAAATCAAAAAATATCCTTCTCATATGAGGTGGTCCACAATCCTTACCCAAGCACTCAAACTCATGGAAAGGTCCAAAAATATTCACTCGAAGATCCCATCTCTCCCATGATGATCCTATCAGTGACATCTCATGCATGGAGGGGCCAAGCCTCAGGATCCCTCTCCCCCACCTAGTCTATTTCCTATCACAAGCACATGAAAAAAATACAAAATTAGTTACATAGATGCCCTAACAATCATCGCATTACTCATAGGATGATATCATGTTGTTAGTCACTATATAGATTACGCCTCATCTCAAAGAAAATATCGTCTTTCCCTTCAGGGTGTCCATTAGGTCCTCCAAACCTATCACAATCTCTAGTCATCAATAGCACCTCTCACATATCACACATCAGTTAACAAAATTCCCAAATTATCCTTATACCCATAACTCAAGTTTGTATAAAACCTCAAAAAAATCCCTCATCACTCCTAGTATCTCTACCTAGGGACAATCCCCAACCATCTTATACTAAAACCCTAGGAAACTTGATGCCAATTCTCGAACAACCCCCATTACCAACACTGGGGTCCTATCTCACACTGATCTCAAAAGATATCCTAAACTTCTACTTAGAGGAAATAGTCTCCATCACACCTTGAATCATCCTGAAGGACTCATCCCACTCACAAGGATCACCAAGCCTCATTCCACCTTTAGGAGGGCACTACACACCTAGCATGAGATGTGCAACTTTCTCACCCATCCTATTAGGCCTGATCCACTCATTTCTACCTATCTTAACCTAAGAGGACTAAACTAGGATAACAAAAAATTACTTGTAATCCTAAGGAACACCCGAGGACTTTATTAAACTCAAATGACACTCTAAAACCCCATAAAAATATCCATAGGGTGATCCCAATTCACTCTGGTGCTAAAGATAATTTAACATGATCATAGGAGGCCTAACACCATCCTATATTTTCTACCCAAGAAAATCTAGATACTTATCCTTATATATGGCCCCTTGAATAATGAATGTAGGAAATAAATCATTCATAAATAAGAATATGATATTGTATTACAAGGACTACCTACCTTATAAACAAATTTTCCATCCCCACCAAGCTATATACAACCACATCTAATCCCATCTATACCTCATACAAGCTCACACCACCACCCATGCTCCTATATAAAATCATAAGATAAAAATAATTAATTTAAAAATTTATAATTGATTATTTAAATTAAGCCAAAGAGTCATAATAATTAGAAGACTCATCAAGAAATGAATCTTCAGTGAAACCACTCCTGATGGAACACATCATCCTTCCCTTCTCTAGCCATTCCATATGAGATACCTATCAAATTAGGATTATTTCACCATTATATAGTCAAATTGTCACCAAACCCTATCACAAGTGAGCTATATAATAGGAAACTAAATGGGTAAACCAAAATGGAAGTAAATAGGAAAATAACATACCAAGAATCATTATGGAATCACACAAAAACTACCCCACTTAATGGGGGATCAAAGAGATGGAAGAGAGGGGGATGATATATAAAAATATCCATCATCCCATGTACCTAGTAAACTAAGAAAAAGGGGTACAAAACAAAATGTTTGGGTCTTTCCCTATTTAAAAATACCACCCATGAATCTATCATGATGCGACCAAGGGTGTCACGACATGACACAACTCATCACCTGATAAATTTAGAGCATAATTAGGGGTTGTTGCATGAATCAATAATCAATAGGGGAGGAGGAATTTACTCAATTTTTTATGGTGTAACACCTCATGCCTTATTGTATGACACCCCTAACAAAGTCCATTTTGGTGTGACCAATGATTCATGATGCAACTTGAAACAATAACAATTATTCAGCAGGACCCCTGGAACTTTCTTCGGTGACTATACAATCACTCAAACGACTAACATTAAACTTATAGATATTTATTATTGAGATATTACAATACTCATATTTCCCATTGGAATCCCATCTCTTGGAATAACCCATACTCCAGATAAAACAAATTTGAACTCCCCCTAAAAAGTAACAACCCAAAAATTTACGGGTCATTAAAAAATACCAACTATAATGATTATCATCCCTAAGAATATATGGTAGTCCTTATTTAATAAAACATATCCTATCTTGGTCATAAATTCACCAATTAATCACCGAGTTCTATTTGTGAATGTCAAAAGAACCTCCACTATGCAATTCCAAATGTAAAGTGCATTATTCACTAGAAGCTGGGCCACCTACTTTCTATCAGTGCCAATATCAAGATGATGCTCACCTTCACCCATATACCCTAACACACCATGTTTTATTAACACGATTCTTTATAAATCTTATAGTGGTAGCCACTATAAGGCTTCACTTAGAAAAATCCCAATTCTGAACTATGGTGATTCCCACTATAAGAATCACCTCTTGAATGCTCTTCCAGTAGTCCAATAACATGTTCAATGTGGTTTCCACCTAATCACATATGACTCCATGCTAAAAAATGTCAAGTTCTCTTCGAACCATACTCTCATAAATACAATCATCCTCAACTATGGATGCATCACCAGACCACCTCACCAGAACATGATACCCCAACTCTAAGAGATATCCCAAGATCATCCATTGTCTCACACTAAAGTATGAGTTTTAAACTTAGTGCATTTCCATGTTTTTATCACCAATAAAATTATTTCACCAATTCATCCTCAGAAACCAAACAAACTAGCCATCATACACTCACGTTGAGCACTGAAGCATCACTGATCCGACTCACTTTCAGATTACAAAAACTCAACCTTAAGCCTGATGCTAAGGAATCAAATCCATATTAATACACATATAAATTCCAAATTAGGTATTTATCAAGGAACTAGATCACATAGTATTTTCACATAAATTGGAATCTCAGTGTCACTTTGACCATCTCGTAGACTGTTATCACTATTACCATGACCTTTTTTACATGAAGGTTGTACCTTCATGATAGATATGATACTCCCCAACATTGAATCATCATTATCATCACCAAAAAAACCCAAACACCTATTTTCTAGGTTCTATGATATATTAATTATAAAACACATTAACTTAATGTGAACAACCTGATCATACCCGAGAACAATCACAAAACACCAACCGCTACCCATCTTTGACACACCAGGAACACCATCCTCACCATTCAATTTTCAACTTACAACGAGGGTATCAATCTTATAAATCCAATACTATGATCCCCACTATATGTATTTACTTATGAATATCCTTGATCCCTAACCCAAATAGGTCTAAACAGCTCATGGATTCCACTCTCCCTCAGCCATGCTCACCCATCATGTTAACCCCCACCACCATCCATCCAAGATATCACCATCTTATCACATGTGATATATATCTCAAAAAAAAATAAAGATATAAGAAACCCTGAAGACTCACATATCATGACTACAATTATATTATAGCATCATTAGGGTTTATTCGTAAACTGAAAATTTCTCAATGAACCTGCACATGACTTGATCACTGATCTGTGTACCAAATAGGGACCACACATAACCTGCACACACCTAACATCAAAGATCAAGGATATTCCCAAAAACCCTTTCCAACACTAAATCTTCTTCTTAGATAGAGTGATCCACTTGGAACCAACTCACATGTTCTCACCTACTATCTTTCTCGATCTCACCCATATCCAATAGGCTTATGCTTCCGTATAACCCAATTGCACAACTAGACTCTTGCTCCCATGAGTTGTATAATATTAAACATATAATCCTAATATTAACCTATAGATAATGACACTCATTCATGTTAGGATTATCCAATAACTAGAGGCATGTCACTCTTTCTAAGTCCAACAACACGATCTAATGGCACTAGGGCGTGTAACGGAATCCAGTGGGTTGGATAATTAAAAATTTTCATCACTAGAGCAACAAAATATGTCATCTCCAGTGATCCAAGCCCCGATATAGTCCAAATATCTCACCTGTATTATTCAAATCACATAAAATAAAATTTAATGAGCACCTCATTCGATTCGAAGTGTACCCAACTTCATCTTGTCTCCAGTGACTGTTGCTTCAAATATCCAAATCCAAACCCCTCTAGATAATCCATGCAGTGACCTGACCCCAGAAGTCCCGAAGAAGGTTTCTATTATAAATTATATTGGTTTTATTACAAGGAATCAAATCCCAAAGGACTGATTAGTTTAGTAGTCTTGGTAAAATAGATACATACATGAGTATGCTATTATAAATTAATACACTATTTACAATATATATTTTTTATAAATAACTTTGAGGATAACATTATTCTATCTAGTATATAACTTCATATTTTTCATAGTATGCTTCGTGGATTCTAGGGGAAAGGAAATATAATAAGGGTGAAAGAAAATGACTAGTAAGGGTAAAGTATAGTAAAAGAAATAATGAATCAATAGGAATAAATCAACATGGAAAGGTAAATAACCAAACACACATGTCATGTAATCAATAGGATGAAAAAGAAGTGAATAATCAATAAGGAAAGGTAAATTAATACACATTTCATTAAAATTACTAGATAAGGAAAAATAAATATGGCAAGGTAAGAAGCTAAAACACATACCAAGAAATCAATGAACTGAAAATGAAATGCATCTATAGGTATGTTGATGAAAAATCTCATGGGAAAATTATAAATTTATTCTTAATAAAATAAATATTAACTATTGGATTCCATGTTTTCTAGGTACATATAACCAGTACAATCAAGACCTTTCACAAGATGGTTTAAAACATACTAACCAATTTGGTTTTTCCCACTGTAACTCTACTATCAAGACCCTTCACAAGACAGTTTATAATATACTGGGTACAAATGTGAAGGGTTTTTCTAAACTAATTTCTTCCCATGAGACTACTGATGCATCGAGTGGCTTTCATTAACTATTCCCAAACCCATAGGTCTTAAATTAAATGACCCCCAACTCATGTCTTACCCATCCAAAAAATTCTACATATCGAATAGAAAATATGCATTATCAAATATCCGTATTGAATAAAGGATACAATTTTATCAATATTTCCCCAAATAATGAAATTACTATCAAAGTTAACACCGTATGGGAAATTTTATAAGGTTGAGGAAATATCATATCCATGAAAAATGATATGGATATTTAAGGGAAATTCAATGTCAATTGATTATAGGAAATTTAATATTTCAAGGGGAGTAAAAAGAATCATGGAAGTGAAAGTGAATACTATCCTTGGACAAATAAATCATAAACCATCCATAGGAAGATTAAATATTATATCAATACAACATATCCCAAGAGGAGTAAAAATAATGGACTATTTCCATTAATTAATAGAAATACTCTAAAATAATCTTTTAAAATCAATCTTGAGGAAAATATCTTTTATTTTTGAAAAACCATTTAAAAATTATGTTATTTAAAAATCACTTTTAAAAATATTTTCTTTAAAAAGTAACATTTTAAACATTAAAAGGAAGCTTTAAAGAAATTATAGTGGGTAAATCTATATATGCCGTACGAGGTAAAAGAACATTTCTTTAGCATGGAAAAAGTTTGAAAAATTTCTTGTTAAGAAAGAAATAAGAATATTACTTTGAAAACATTGGTAAAAGAAAAAAGGGTAAAAATTTATTTACTAAATCATTTTTAAAATATTAATTTTTTTTAAAACATTTTAATAAAACATGGTTTTTATAAGAAAATGGGTTCTCTATCTAAAGAGAGAAATGATGTCAGGTTTTCTTAAAAAACATTATCTAAAATATTTTGAGTACCAGAGAGTTGAAAAATGGAACAAATACTTGAAAAAGGTCCTTAATAACCATATGAGAGGAAAATTAAAGGGATTATAGAACAATGGTCATATAATTTTATTGAATGTAAATGAAAGATCACTAAAATTATTCTTGAGGAAAATAATCTTTATTTATTCTGAAGTGTCCCATACCACTTTAAATTTTTTTAAATCAAAACCCTCATGAAGAAATAATATTAAATTAAGGTTTTAAATAACATGAAGTTAAAATAATTAATGATATAATATATCAAAATGGGTATTATTAACACCACACAAAATAATTAATTGGTGAACATGACATTTATCTCAAGAATGTAAAAAGTGAGATGCCAATCCCTTACCTTGAGTTCAATTTTTATCGAGTGTCTTTATATTTCTAAATAAAAAACTTATGTTAATTATTTAATTTCTTGAGAAAATTTTTCATGTTTAGAATAAATTTTATTTCACATATTAATATGTTTTATACATATACTTAATCCATTATGTTTACATTGGTCATTTTGACCAAATTCGGTTTATGTGTCAAAAACAACTTTGGTAGGTCAACTATGATCAAAGGGTTCATTATATAACATCTCAAGAATAATAATAATGAAATATTAATAATATTATATATAAATTACACTTCAAAAAACAATCATTAAATATTTTTATGAAAAATGAATCAACTTTACAACCATGGAAATGGTAGACTGTACGTATGCATGAGTAACATTCCCATTTTTCAATGATCGTTATGGAAAGAAGGTAAGTAACACAATATCATTCCATAATGATAACTATATCATAAATACCATTTTATTTAATCATATATACTTATATATATAATTATTGATATGTAAAAACAAGCACATCGTGTTGAGGAGGTGGTAGTCCACACATCCATGATCGACATTATCAATTTTTAGCATGTGAAAGGGTAATAAAGAAAATGATATATATATATATATATTATTTATTGAAAGTTAATTATTTCATTAATATCATATATATGTTATGTATTTATCATATGTTTAATTTTTATCATCGTTTATACATTCCATGTATCATGTGATCATATCACATCAATTTTAGGAGGAGTTAGACCACACTTCCACAAACGGTGTTATCGTATTTACACAAAAAGGAAAGTATAAGGGTATATGATATAAATGAATTAAATATTCATAAATAAATGATAATTATCATATAAAACCTATATTAATAGATTTTCCATCATAAATATTACCATGAGAGGTGGTAAATCAAGAATGAACAATCATCATTTAGTGAGGTGGTATTTCACCGTACACATAAAAAGTATGTTCGTTACCCATTAGATGAAAGTGTTTGTGAGTTTAGGCAGATAGATTAGTGCAAAAAAAGATTATTATATTTATGATACTATTTTTTTAATATAATCATGGAGTAAGAAGAGTTTTTGGGGTAAATAATGGAAATAAAACAAAAGAGCTTAAGGAAATATTTTACCTCTTAATCATGTAACTCCTTTTGGTTTTCACCAAAGGTATTCCTCAGTTTAAATTCTAACCAAGGTTATGATTATAGGTTTAGGTGACAGATTTTTATAAGATATTTGGTTAGATCTTGGTTTAGAAAATGTGGCTTGAGATGTGTGAGGAAGTGGGAGGAGAGGAGGCCTTTTTATAGTGGAGGACTGGCACTCTTGTAAATTTTGGGAAAGGGAATTCTATGCATGTTTTTAACTTTAAAAGTGGATCCAATAATGGAAAAAAGTATATCCATGAGATGATACGGTCAATATATGGCTAGATAATGGCTCCTAGACAAGTGTATAGGTCATTTAGACTTTTAAGATTAAGGTTTAGTCCATTATTACCCTTAATTTTATATTAATCGTTGTAAATAATTTTAATTAATTTCACTAATATTTTTGATCAAAAAATAAAATTATTCTAATTAAAAATATGGTATAAATTTTTTCAAATGCCAATCACATATTTGGATAAAATTAATTTAAATTTAATCTCGTAGACGGGATGAAAATTCAGGTATATAAAGTAAAAACATCCAAAAGTTTAATAAGTTTTTATATTCAATTTCAAAATAAAATTGACTATAATGAAGTAAATTGTATTAATTTATAAAAATATGGTCTAATTAAACATTAAAACGAATTTAAAATATAATCTAACCTTATAAATAAATAAGATGGAAAATCAGTTTTGAACTAAAATTCAGTATTTTTCACAATTCATTAAAAAATGAAACTTTAGAGAAAAATACCAAAAATTCACCCTAACTTAATTTTTATGTTTTTATCTAAAATATAAAGTTTATTTTAAACTTTATAATCAATAAAAGTTCCAAAAAATTGAATTTAAAATAATTTATCCATTAAAATGTGGTAAAAGTTCCTTAATAAAAATATAGTATTTTATGCATAAAATTGGGTTTGTTTTTATATTTTGTCTATCAGAGCTATCGAATGAATATAAAAACATTTGCTTAAATATATAATATATATTAAATTAATATCAGTCACTAATTTTAATTAATTTAATTTTTTAAGCTAATACTCTTCATGAGTATAAAAACAGTTTTCTATAAAAACATTCCCTTTATATTCAATAGGTTCTTATATTACTTTCTAATTAATTACTAACCAATGAATTCATTTTATATTTGTTTAAACCATTTATTTTCTCAATTTAGTTAAAAATATTCATAATTTCTAGATTATATCTCATTATATTAGATAATAATATATTATTGTTTGGTAAAACTATGTTTTGCGCGTAACACAAGCCATAAAACAAAATCATTATTGCATGCGACGTATATTAACTTAATGTTGAATGCATTAAAAGCTATAAAATATATTGAATTTATTTAAAGTAGTAAATATATTACAAATACCTGGGATATTATATTCCCTTATACACTTGGTGTCGCGTTTCATACACACTATCAAATACAAGTTACTCTTTTAGAATTTTTGGGGTGTTACAATCCATACATGCTCCAAGAATCTGCTGGAGAATCGATCATTAAATTCTGGGTGCTTTCATGGTGATATGATGATTCCTTTGATGTCCTAATTATCACTACATTGGCGTTCCTTTCATGGTAGGAGATAATATCAATCCAATCACTTGAATCGAGATTTTATCACTATAGAAAGTGGTAGAAGAGAGAGATGCTATGAAGGACTCATAGTGAATAGTTGTCATGTGAGTGATTCACTCTTTCTATATATATTGAGTTATGAAATTACCAAAAAAAGGCACCCCACACCTAAATATGTATTACCCACTAAATAAATCATAAAGAGAATATTATGACATCTGTACTAAGTCATAAATATCATTCATATTTTATCACATACTTGTAATGTATATTAAATATATTATGTGATAAACCAAATTCATTAACATAACCAATAATTCTTACTAATATTAAAAAAACCTTGAATATGAAAATAAAATTAATTTATATAATATTAATCCATGTATTTACTAAAACAATTATAAATACGTTAAAAAAATTTAACCAAATTATGCTAAAATTGATTAATAATTTATTTATTTATATATCGGTGATTAGTAAATATATGACAAATCTCAAACCTTGTGCTAGGGCCAACCATGTCATATATACTTATTCATCATAATATCGAATATTCTTTAATACACTATTGTCTGTGACCCTATAGGACCTTATCTTGATAGTAGTGTATAGTATTCATAGACCAAAATCCGAGTCTATCAACCCATCAAGCCCCCTAAAGAAACAAAGAATAGTCATAGAAACGACAACCAACCTATGAACACATATTGTGTAATATAATAAATTTTTTATTCAAAGTATCATAAATAAAGAAGAGCACCAGTGTCATATTCCTTTATTGATATATTATTCTTTGATCTAATTGGACAAATTTACCTTCAATTACCATGTCCATGGATTTATAAAGGTTCTACCATTTGATCAACCAGGCCTGAGATATCACTTACTCCACTCATAAGTGACAAATTCTATCTTGACCATTCAACCAATTTAATACCACTAATGATGCACCCAACACGAGCTATATCACTACAAATATGTTGTCATGGTTTTTCCTTGCATTAAAGTACGCGATCAAATGACCCACATTGATGATGATATCAAGTCATGAGACTAATAAACATGTCTACAGATAGGAACTACCAATCACACTCAAAAAATTTGTTGTTCTTATTGGAAGTATTATCCTCATGATCTCACATACCACATATTACCAATTTCAAAATTCATGAGAACATGTCTAAATTCTTATGAGCCCACAACGCCTGAGAGTAAAAAATCAACTGATTCTAGTCTGTATGATGTATATAGGCCATAATAAATTTATTTAAGAATAATTACATAATATCTCAAGGTTCAAGTTATATCCTGGGATATTTCATAACCTTTTTATATGACATCTAATCTAAGTAAATGACTATTTGAATAGTTGAAATTGAAAAATATACACAATAATAGTAAGTGTACATCATACATATCTCACTATATACTTGAAATGGTAATAAAAAATTACTGTTTAGATGATTCTAGGGAAACCACAATTAATATACTACCTCTCGAACTAGATCCAACTTTATAACCATACATATTAGGTTTTACATGATTAATATCATGTTTATACTAAGTTATGGATTTATTTGATGGGTCTACCATGTCTCTATCGCATGGCTATTCTGCTACCTATGACCTTACCTCCTTGAGCAAGACTCCACAAGATATGTATCCCTGAGTTTAAACCTTTTGTACAATGTAAATTTTTTACATCTTAGCTAGTAATAATATCATAATTTACATTATGATAATACTTTACTTACTAGGTGTGATTCAAAGAACTAGAACAAATCATTACATATTTTTCACAGCTTGTTTTTCTACCTCAGAATCCAAAACGCAATCGATATTTATATACCTGGATAACACTAACTTGAATGTTATTATATTTCTTGTTAAATTATCCTAACTGAGATATTATATCATATTTATCTATGGTAAGACTTGTTTATACCCCCTTATAACTAGTATCCCTTCGTCTCTTTATACCAGGTATATATTTTTTGTACTTGTTCATGTAAAATGGATAGTTCTGATTTCTTCCCCTGCAGTTCTATGGGATATAACTAATATTTTCTTACTATAAAGAATATGTTGGAAATATAATATCTTGTACATATCAAGGAATACATGATTGATCCATCACAATAGTGAATGGAATTCAAATCACCACAATAATCTCGTCCTATGAACATGAATGTCTTCTTGGAGAGAATTATTCCATATAACATTGATAAAAAATTTCTCTCAAATTGTTCCAACTTGTATTTTTCCATACATTCTCAGTATATACACAATTGACTTATACTAATCAACCTTCAGATCTACCTCAGTAGATCTTGTTCCCTTAAACTTAGGTTACTAAGTTAAATCAATCACTAGAGTATTTATTTCATTTTGGTATTAACTAACTATAATACTAATAGTTGTTTTTCATATGTTATCAAAAATATTTTACGTGAAAAAACATTGTGCTCCCACTAACCTCTAATAGACACATGAAAAAATTCCTTTCAAATGAATATTATATGATATTGTTTCTTATATTAATTATGAACTGGATTTGAGTAACTTTTACCCCTTATTGGCATTCTCTGGTGTCACCTTCCATTTCTAGTTGCATCGTATAGACACATTCCACAATTGGTGGTCCTGAAATCAAATTCTCAATAAAATGATTATAAAAATTATCTATGATATGTAAAATTCTAATGTATTTAGGCATAATGACTTGGTGTTACCAATTGAGCCTTATTGGTACAACACTTGTACCACCCATGTATTATCTCACTTGAATACCAACCATAATATTGAAAATAATAAGCCCTTGTTATTTGATACGTGGAATCCACTATTAAATTTTAATTGGTCTTGTAAATTTTATCTAATTTCAATATAATTATTACTTTTAGGAAATATTATTCTTAATGAATATTTTATCACTAGACATAGTGAATATAAAAAAATCACTATATTTTTATCCATCCTACATAACATCTGTCCTTAGAAAATTCCTCTTCCATACTTACTGTGGAACTCTTTCCTATGTCAACTATTTGGGAATATATAAAATTGAATAAAACCAAGTCAATATTTCTCTGAATATCTAAAATTTTTATTTTCACCATTTTATAGAAATATATCCTATCACTTGAATTTAACATTTCTATCATAAGGATATTTGTAGTATCCTCAGAAAAATATAGGATGATTATTATGGACACACAATGTGTTTTTCCTTGATGAAAGTTTTTTCATATCCTCAATAGAATCTTTGAATCTTAATATATTTTCTTGTGAAATTAGGTATTTCAATCATACTAGACCCCATATGATAGCAATTATTCATGATGGATTACATATTGTTATAGGATAATGTCGTTATTTTCAATGCGTGTCTTGAATAATAACGGAAGTGTCTACAATTAATATAAGTTCCAACATTGATAATCATTTTACTTAAATCATGAAACTAATTTATATAAGGAAATTTTTATTTTTGAATTAATCCACACTTCATTTTATTAATCAATTATAATATGAAATACTCATCACTGATCCTCCTTAATAGCATCATAGAACTGACATGGATAACGTAATGTGCCTTTAGGAATTATTCCATGCTATATTATATTGATTAATGTAAACATGTAAGAATCATCATTGATCATCCTTAATATAATCATTTCCTTGATGAGGATAATGTAATATGAATTTAGGAATTATTCCACACAATATTATATTGATCAATGAAAACTTGGTCAAGATATTATTCATCATACGAGCATAAAATAACTCATATCTTCTGAACATGAAATTAACATTATTCCCTTTAAAATTACTTAAACACTTAAAGTAATATTTTGAAGCATACTTACTACTATATTACCCTTGGAATATCTCACACTCTCTATTAGAATAGATTATGACAACTTTGGGCTTACCCTTATCTCTAATGGTTTCTTTTTTCCAAAACTAAGTACATTACTTTGTCGATAATTCCTAAGGTATTTGAAGGTAGACATTCCTAAGGTAGACATTCCTAAGGTAGACATTACTAAGGCATTTGCATGGCTATTCTACTATATATGCGCACCATTTTATAGAAATATATCATGTAATTTTCCAAATACCTTAGTCCACACTATATTAAAGGTAGACATTTGACTAGAAAACCACATTAACTCGTGACTTCTTAACCTATTGAGTGAAGTCCTAACTTCTAAAATCATAAACACGATTTAATCAATGCTTTCCCCTAAAGTTAAAACAATATTGATATGACTATTCCCTTTCTACCAACTTTAGATATGTCAACCCATTATTCTCATAAGAACTCCCCAGTAGTTGGAGGCACCATAAACTATGGATAATAGATCACCCCAAACATCTGGTTGTGTTCAAATTCAAATGACGAAATGCATTTTAGACTTAATAATTATTTAAGGGGATTGTAATATTTTTTGATGAATGTAATCCATATTTATTAATATGTTCATTCTATCTTGTCATTCTCACAATTAAAAATTAATTGAAAAAAATTCATCACATCTTTATGCATTTTACCATTTATTATTTTATGTGTTTTCAATTGTCACGAAAATTCATAAAATAAAAAACAAATGCAAAAAATAAAAATACAAAACAACTGTTCTTGAGTATCTAATATTGGTTGATCCATTTGAACTTAATGGATTAACCATGGCCTATGATAATCATATTTGAGACATTTTTTTGACTAATGATGTAGATCATCCCTGTATAGTGTGTCATTTTCTCAGTTAGAAATTGCCTCGACATGATCTGGTATACATCGTACATCATCATCATCATAATAAAAATATAATCACATAATGGTGAGGGGGTCCTGAGAGTACAAAATATAGACTGATAAATTGGATGTGTAGACCCGTATACACATTTAAATAAAAAATGATGATGCTTATACCATCATAAAAATTAACTACTTATTACAAACATTTCACACATGTAATAAGTAATTAAATAAAATAAACCAGACATACACAAGGTCGGTCAATGCTGAAGACCATCCATCATGATAAAATTAAATTTCTATACATTTAAATATGAGGGATTTTAAATAATTTATTCAACTCCCATATTAATTTAATTTTAATACCAAAAATTAATTAATTAATTAATTATATATATATATATATATATATTAAATTAAATTTTACCAGAGTATTAAAACATTACATTTTTAAACCAAAAAAGAATATTTAATTAATTTAATTTCATACTATAATTAAATAAATCAATTCAATTAATTTTTTATTGTATAAAATTTTCTCTGACCTCAAAACCCTACCCAAGCCCATTTTGGGCTTGGAAAACCCATTGCATGGCTATTCTAGGCCCGAAAACCCTCCCTAAAATGTTCCGAGTTTGGTGGAACCACCCTAACCCACTCAAGGGAAGATCGATTCCAACAAAACCTGATGAGGCCGTGTAAGGGGTTACCTCTTCACTAGGGCATCACAAAGGGGGATCACACTGGTGGTGGTGGGCCTAGGTGGATATGGAAAATGACATGATGTTTGAGATTGAAGTGTTTCAAAAAAATGGTGGAACGAGCGACATGTGGGGGGTTCAAGGTTAGATATGGAAAGTGATTCATCAGTGCTCCAGTGGTTGGGCCTCAATAGAGGTGGTAGTGACACTCAACCTGGCTGGGGAGGATGATAATTGAGCATTCATATGCACCGGAGGAAACGCATGCACTAGCTAATAGGGAGGCATCCTAATAGTGGCTAGTTGACTCTCAAGAGGTGGTATAGGGGAGGTAGAGGTAGTGGATCTAGGTGATGGCAGTGGCCAAGGCGTCGCAGAAATGTAGGCTGCACAATGACCTCAGGGTGACCTCGTGGTGGTCGACTGCTCCAACCCACCATAGGTAGAGGGCAGTCCACTGAGGGGGGCACCCACAATAGCATGTCTAGTGGGGTTTCGGGGGGGGGGGGGGGGTTACCAATTTATAAGGGAGTGTGGCAGTGAGGGAGAAGGGTGTCTGACTCAACTGCGTCTAGAGGTAGGGGCACGATTTGTTTGGAAGGAGGAGCCACTCAAGCATGGGGTGGTGATCGATCGGGCCAGTGAGGAACAATAGTAGTTATGGATTCCTCAGAAAGATAGTTTGTTTTTTAAACTCTTTTTTCTTCTCTGTAAACTAAAACCCACCCCAAAATTAATTAGTCTGGATGACAGACTAAAACCAGTGAATATTGTATTTTTTAATATTTTATTCCCTTTTTTTGGAATAAAACCCAAAATATCTCCTAATGTAAAAATATTTTCATAATAGGCCCTTTTTATTTTTGTTTTTACTATGAATACTACAAAATAGTGTGTATCCAAGGAACCCTGAAAAAAAAATTCACCCAAATAGTATACTGCGAGATCTGGTTGAAAGAACAATTTTCTTTATAATTGTATCTGATCACATAAAATTTATTACCCAAAATTTTAACATTCAAAAACACTATTTTTATCTATAATCTTTTTTATATGGTTGTAAATTGGAAATCCAAGATCGAACCATGAAACAATAAAATCTATTAGGACCAATTTCAAACCCCCTACTTAAATTTAATGTAAAATAATTTTTATTGGCTAAGAAAATATACACAATCGCTCTGATACCAATTGATGGTACTAGCGTGTAGAGAGGAAGATTATAGTCTGGAGATTTAAAAATTTTCATCACTGAAGCAACATAACTTGGAGTAACCTGTGATCTGAGCACTAGTACAGTCTAAGGATTAGATACATATTATTCAAAGAACATAAAATTAAATTTAATGAGTACATCATTCGATTCGAATCATTCTCAACTAAAAATCATCGTCTATGAAGGATCCAAATAAAAAATCCTCTAGATCAACATTACACAATCTAAGAATTTTTAGGAGTATTAATCATCAAATTCTAGGTTCTAAAGCAGTAATCCAACAATGCATTTGATGTCCTAATGACCACCACATTATCATTCCTTCAATGCAAAGAGATAGGATCGATATAATCACATGGATCAAGAGAAGCTCTATCTAGATAGTGGGAGAGGTGAGAGAGGATCTGAAGAACTCATAGTGAATAGTTTTCATGAGAGAGCCTCTATCCTTCTATATAAAACGAGTTATGAAATTACCCAGAAAAGGATTCCTAACCTAGGAATATTTATTACCCTATAGATAAACCATAAATGAAATATTATGACCACTGTATGGAGTCGTAAATATCATTTTTATTTTATCACATACTTATAATATATATTAAATATATTATGTGATAAACTCGAGTCATTAACTCAACTCATAATTTCATCTAATATTATAAAAACCTTGAATATTAAAATAAAATTCTTTTATATAATATTATAACTTGAATTTACTTAAAAACTTTTAAATAATTTTAATAAATAAAATCAACCCAATTATTTTAAAATTGAATAATAATGAATTTTATTTATTAATTGGTGGTCAATAAGTCTTGGAAAACTCTTTGACCCCATTATGGATCCCACAATGTCCTATATACCTATTCATCATAATAGGGTAGATTATTGAATATGCTATTGTGTGTGACCCTCTATGACCTTATCTCAATATAGTGAATAGTATTCACAGACTAAGAGCGGAGTCTAGAAACCCATTAAGGCCCCTAAAGAGACAAGAAATAGTCACAACAACATGAAATAATCTAAGAACACACATTGTGTAATATAATCTCTTTTTAATTAGACATCCTATATTAAAGTACACACACTTGTGTCATCATCCTTTCTTCCTTTATTGTTTTTTAATATAGATGGATGAATTTACCTTCAATTACCATGGACATTGATTTATAAAGGTACTTCCATCCTAATCAATCATGTCCATGATATCACTTACTCAACTAAGAAGTGAAAAATTCTATATTTAACATTCAACCAATGTCATACCACTAATGACACACACAACAAAGGTTTCCTCGCCATGAAATCATTATCATGGTTTTTTTCTTACATCAATGCACTCGATCAAATGAAACAAATTGATAATGATATAAATTCAATAGACCAATACACATGTATATAGATAGGAACTAACAATGACACTTGAAACATGTGGCCTTCCTATTGATGGTTTGTCTTCATGATATCATCTTCTAGAGATCACTAAGTTATAACTTCATGTGAAGAATTATCAATTCTTATGATCCCCCAATAGCTGATAGTCATATATCATGTAACGCCCCGACCCTAGTTACCCAGAGTCGGTGCATTATTACATAACATTGGCATGATCATGAGAAAGATTAAGTCTCGAAAGACCGATTAGTTTAGTAGCCTTGGAATAACTAGATACATCCATAAATTTTTACATTACATCATAAAAAAAACATCTTGTCTTCATATCCCCTCATACTATCCCTGCAGGTCATTCATAAATTACTTCTTCATAATCCTGAAAAAAAAACATTGAAAGGGGTGAGCTCGGATGCTCAGTAAGGATAACAATGTAGCGGAAGATTTCATAAATAAGCATAAACACTTAAGGCAATGTATAACTAAAACAAAAGCCTTTGAAACTTGAACTTCAGCATAAAATGGCAAAGGTAAAATGAAATAATGCCATTTACTTACTCACATGGATATTCTACTAGTCGAATGATCACATGCAATATCAATAACCACTTTCATAATGATGGAATGCATAATGCCAGACTATCATAACCACATAGCCAAGGCCTCGTGCCAAGACTACAAATAAGATTTTGCCAAGGCCTTGTGCCAAGACACTAGTTTTTCTCATGAGACCTACCGATGCATCGAGGAGCTATAACGGCCTCCACCCGTCACTTATTAAGTCCAATGCATTCCTCATATGAACATGTTTAAACATAACATAAACATTCGTATTAAAACTAGCATACGAAATGTCAATACTTCTACCACAAACCATGAATGGTATAAAAATACCACATCCATAGTCAAACATAACTCATTCGATACAATATGGAAGATTGTATTGTATCACATTAACCTCAATCAAGAATAATGAAGGATGTTGACATAGATGAAAATAATCATCAAAACTATTTGAGAGAAATATCCCCCTTTTTCTTGAAAACTTTTAAAAGTCACACTATTTGTCAAGAAGACATTCAAAAATAGATTTTTGAATCAAAGTGTCCCATACCACTTTGAAACTTTTAAAAGGATTTTTAATTTTAAAACTTTAATGTCCATATAAATAAATCCTTAAAACCATTTTTAAAACATGGACATTAATGAAAAAGATTTAGATGAATAAGTCTTTAAAACATTTAAAAATGGTATTTTAGTTAGAGATTCTAACCAAAAGAGAGACACTTGAATGAAAATAATTGAGGTAATCAAAACTTTGTAATATCATGAGAATAAAGGGAATTCATGATATATTATGTCAAATTACATTATATACACCACATAAAAGTGATTTGGTGTATATCAACAAAGAAGTCTCAATGGAATGTAAGTTGAGATGAAATCTCTCATAAAGGCCATATCCTTAGGTTAAGGATAAATCAACAACATAATTATGTGTGAAAAATATAAATACACTAAATATGATTGGATATTCAGTGTAAAACAATCAAAGTATATTCACACATATTCCTGTAAAAACAACACCAACGAATTGGATGTTTAACTCAACAAATGGTGAAAGAGTTAAAATTACTCTTATCAAATTCATATCAATGACTTGAGAATTTTCAATGGAGTGATTATGTGTATCAAAAGTATATCCACAGGAAGGGGAGTGGAAATTATGACATAATCAAATGAATAGTGATTCCACACATAATCTTGGGGTAATAAAATCAATGAAATATGCGTAAAGCCAAATGAGTGGAAATTGAAATCTCAAATTCCCTTATTGATTAGGTAACATAAGAAACAAACACCCATGAAAGAAAGATCATACCATGATGATGTAAATACCCATAAAATAAAGTATATTACACAATTAATACAATCATGGGTAGTACACATACACCACATGCAATAATTAAGTGGTGATCAATGGAATTCTCACGGAATTAAAAGTGAGACAAGAAACCCCTTACCACGTTAATCAACTGAGTCGCATGGCCAAAAGTTAATAACCACCAAATGATTTACAGAATAACATGAATATAAAGTGAATCATGATAATATATATCAAATGTAAGTACACAATACACCACTTTCAATAATTTAGTAGCGAACAATGGAAATCTCACGGAATTGAATTTGAGATAAGAGAATCCCTTACTTTGTACTTTTTCCTTGGTAGATGGTAGGTTTACCTCCTGTATAATGGTAAAATAATTGTTATTGAATAATACAAGAATCATTTACTTTAATATGATATCATATATGATCTTTTAACATTGATTTGTTAATATTATCTTAGAATTATCGTCATTTCGGGTGTTAACGGGTTCATTTTACTTTATATTCTTTGTTATGTGAGCCATATTCGTTATTAATGGGATGTATATTATTCATATCCAGAATGATATCAAGTCCTTAGATACTATTTTTAAATCATCAAATTATAATTATACTTGAATGGATATGATGGACAATGAATCTCATCGCGTTCGTGGAGACGGTAGTCCGTACGTACGCACGAACGCTACTTCCATTTAATTTTTCATTTTAAAAGTATTGAATCCAAATGATACATAGGTATATTATTATTCCAGTATAATATAATATTTTATATATGTTACTTAAGTTCATTAACACCATCCTTTATACGTTCCATGTGTGGTATGAACGAGTCATATCATTTTAAGGGAGCGGTAGTCCGCACTTCCTCAAATGAAATTATCGTATGTATATACAACATGAAACGAATAATGATATGAAATAAAATGGAATTACAGAAGCTTATATATAAAATATATATCATTAATATCATATTTAATTACAGTTCCATCATAATGGCCACCATGAGAGGTGGTAAGATGTATTTGAACAATCATCGTTTCGTGAGGCGTTAGTTTGCCATCCACAGAAACATTATGTTCATCATCCATTAGATGGAGTTGTGTGTATGTGTAGTTTGAATCCTTCTTATAACAACATCCTAGTATATTGTGGATACTGGTGTTGTTACAAAAGAAAGGAAATAAAAAGAGTTTGGGGGTTGGAGAAGCAAAATAAATGAAAATAATTTAAGAGAAATCGTTACCTTTAATTTAGGTAACTCACTTTGGTTGGAACCAAAGGACTTCTTGAAATGCTTTCTGCCTAATGGGAAGATTCAAGGAGGAGGAGAGGGATGTGGGGAGATTATTTGGGCAGGGTTTGGACGAGCCAAGTGGCTTGAGAGGTGTGAGTAATGAGTAGAAGTGGTCTCCTTTTATAAGGGAGAGGAGGGGCTCTTTAGGAAAGAGTGAAAGTATTACTTTATAATATAATTATATTCGGTTTATAATGGTCCAAAAATCATTGAGGTCGAAGATAAGATGACTCATATTCTAAATAACATCAACCAATAAGAATTGGACAGGTTTGAGATAATATTTTAATCATTATAATCTTATTTATTTAAATTATTTATTAATGAGGTAAACATTGCATCATTATTGTGTCATTAATAATTTAAATTATTTGATGTCTAAAAATTATAAATAAAATATCATTATGTATGAAATCTTTTTAGCTTTCTAATGAATATTTATAATCGAAAATCCAACATATATAACCCTATGTAAAAATTGTTATTCTAAAAGATATATGCTTGTGTCATTTTTGTATTCATTTTAACTTAATTAAAATAAAGTATCATTATCACTTACAAGTGGATCCATGGGGTCCCAAAATCGACCCAAAGATGCCCATGGTCGACCATGTATCAACCAATTGGGTTAAGACACGTTTTATGGTAATTTAGTATTATTATAATATTATGTTTTAACCCTTATTTACCGGATTTACCCTTAACCATGGTAAATAAAATATTTACCGCAGTAATTATTCAAAATGTATAAAAATAAAAGTTACCTATTTACACAATTTGAACATCCTGATTCCAAATATGGAATCCATTTTCTTAAATTCAAAACACAGAAGTGGAAGAAATTAATTTAAAATTAATTCCCGCTGTTAAAATAAAAAGCGTGTTTTTAAGAGATAATAACTATCAAAAGATTGACACTCGTTTATGTCTGGTTTAATTGTGAAATTATGTCCAATGACAAACATTAAATTAAATGGTAAAAATATATTCTAAATATACTTTAAAACCACTCAAATTCATAATTTATCAATATTAATTATTTTGATTAAAAAAGTTGTTTTTAATTAAAATTTAGTAATTTTCACTATTCATCAAAATATAAAAGTTATCCGAAAAGTACCAAAATTTCACCCTAGGCTAATTTCGATATTCCGAATCCAAAAATGAAGTCCATTTTGAAATATAAAATATATATGATTTCGAAAAGTAGGTATTACTATTCACAACGGCTAGTTTAATTAGTTGTGGGGTGTTAGAACTCGAGGTTGCGTACAACACACGCTATCGCATTATTCGAAGGGAAACGTACCGTGGAAGATTGGGGTGTTACATTCTCCCCTCCTTCAATAAATTGCGTCCTCGCATTTTTTAAAATTTTGCTTGGTAATATAATGGAAAGTCCCACATCGGAAAAATAGTCAATAAAACTATCACTTTAAAAGAAAGAAAGAGGGGTATAAGGGTCATCCAAGATAACCCATACTAGGATTCCATGTAAGAAAACATGGATATGGATGATAAACTAAGTGTCAAGTTCTGATGGAGAGGGATAGGAATCATGATCAGGAGAAAGTTAACAATGAGAAAACCACAAACTTGTGTTGGGACAAACGACCATTAGTCTCCTAGTAGGAAAGTAAACAGACAACATTTTTTTAAGTTACATTACATAAGGAAGAGGAATTCATTTATGATATTGACTAAGAACATTATGAGATATACATACATTTTAAGTAGATTTTCATTTTTTAATAAATTTCCACCACTAACTCAATTTTTTTTTAAACGATGAGTATTCAAGAAGACTTGGTCACACTGGAAGAGCTAGAATAAACTTCTATAGAATCACATGATCCATGCATGATAAACTATATATTTACATTGTCTTTGAATATTAATCAAAACCAAAATGGTTAGTGAATGATCTAATGATCCCCCAAAAGGATATTCATTGAGATAAATATGCACTAATATTAATTTCTAAAATTAAACCAACAATACCCCAAAGTTAAATAGATACCATTCAATAACCAATTGTCCTTAAAATCCTTTAATATAATCCAAACTAATATTGAAACCCAAATCATAGAAGAATTTGATTATGTAGTCTCCCATGTTACATTGTATCTCCAAATGACATCAAATACTCTTAAAGTCACATACTTAAAAGTAATTAACATCATCACATATTCTCTGTTATAGATTAATAATTTCTATAAATAACCCAAATCACTATAAATCAACAATAAAAACGTAGATAAAAAAAATCCACCATTACTCTACAAATGAAACCCCATTATATTCTATTTTCCTTGGGCATATAGTGTTTCCAACAAAGCGAACATCTTCCAAAATAACATTTATCACTTAATCACCAAATCATTTTCCTATACCAAGGGTATTCATTTGATAAGACATAAGAACCCAAATCATCTTATTATTGATCAATAAAATCATTTAACAAAAAAAATAGTCACATTAACCAGGGACTTCACGTAGTCCAGTGGTAGGCGATAAATCCCAATCGCACTTTGGTTGTGGGTTCGATTCCCACATCTTTGTCCGACGCGACGGGTTGTCACACGGTCTACGTGTTGTCCTTTTTCAAAAACTATATTTTATAATATTACCAAAATGAGATAAATTCCTCAAAATAACATAATTTAATCACAAATGTTATATCATACTTTGCATTTTTATCCCAAATTATAATAACTTATAATTTTCTCAAACCCCAATGATCATATAAAACCAAATGGTTTTTTATACCTATATCCACAAGAGAAGAGACAATTCTTCCTCAAATATCATTCTCACATGGCAAACTGCGGGGTTACAAATACAAGAGAAAATTATTCCAAAGTAAACCCATCAATAAAGATCACTAACACTTTTAAACATTTCACCATCCATTTATTTCCACATAGGTTCTTCATCATATGTTCCTCGGGTTCCCACATTGCCTCTTCCATCTTATGATTTCTCCATAGATCTTTTACCAGACGAGTCATCCGGTTTCTCAACACTTGATCTTTGGTATGAAGAATTCTGATAGGCTCTCCAAAATAAGATAGATCTGGTTCCAGTTATAATTCTTCATAGGTGAATACATGCGTTGGGTCAGGCATGTATTTTGTCACTAGAGATATGTGGATCACAACATGAACTCTGGAGAGACTAGGCGGATTTTCCTTTCGGTAGAATGCGTTCATGTGTCACAATGGTACCTCAGGAATTTTTCCAAATCATCTACTTCCTTTACCCAAAAACTCCTCATCCATTTTGGATTATATCGATGGAAGCATCGATGCATCATAAAAAAATAGGCATTTCTTATATATAATTTGGAGACATCGTCTTTAACATGTTTTTTTAGAAAAATTCTCACTGATTCATCTTCAAATATTTCAAAATAAGGTATTGGTAAATCAGTTTTCGTATATCCCAAAAGACATAAATATATAATTTGATACATATAGGCTGCTCGAAGGTCTCCCTCTTCTGCAGCATCTAGAAAATCATTTAGTGCATCGTAATTTTGAGATAAAGTGAATAATTTGAAAAGACCCTGATGGTACTTCCCACGCTTAGCGTGGTAAGAAAGTTGAGAGCGCAACATTATCCCACAGTTGGTACTTGATCCTTGAAAGAAGCATGCAATTCTAGAGGTATTGGATGTCTCATAAAGTTGTTTGCATGTAACTTGGACATTTGAAAAAGTTTCAACATCGTCTGCGCATGACTTCTGGATAATAATTGTAAGTAGTTCTTTAGGAAGAGAGAGAAGAGTTGTTCGTGATCTTGCTCCCTCCATGTTTCAACTAAAAAAATAAAATACAATTAGGGTTTTTGAATACTTATCTAATAGGAATAAAAAAAGACATAATAGGATAATCTTGTAATTGAACAATATATCCTAACTTGGGGTACCCTATGTTAAAATCTACATTATCCACTATCTATTTGCCGACATATATTCTTAGGGGCATTTTTTGTATTCCCTTAATAATGGTTTATACTAATCTTGTGAATTTACCAAAGCATATTCCCCCGGGAGTGTCGTAACCAAGAGTGCAGCAAGGCCCGTTGTCGTGTACCAGTTCCCGTTCGAGTCTAGCTCAAAGCGGTGTTTTCGGGTTTTATCCCTAGGTACATCTGTGCCAGAGCCACCTCTACCTGCTCGTATCCAGACAGGGATGTATTGCTTGGAAAACTCACAAAATCATTACAATACCAAAATTCTAGGAAGTTCTTCTATACTAATCCTCAAAGTTCATCTTAGGTCTACGTGCTCTAATCAGAGTTTATCTAAATCTAGCTTCCAAGGTTTGTACTAAACTTCCTCTGATACCAACTGTAACGCCCCGACCCTAGTTACCCAGAGTCGGTGCATTATTACATAACATTGGCATGATCATGAGAAAGATTAAGTCTCGAAAGACCGATTAGTTTAGTAGCCTTGGAATAACTAGATACATCCATAAATTTTTACATTACATCATAAAAAAACATCTTGTCTTCATATCCCCTCATACTATCCCTGCAGGTCATTCATAAATTACTTCTTCATAATCCTGAAAAAAAAACATTGAAAGGGGTGAGCTCGGATGCTCAGTAAGGATAACAATGTAGCGGAAGATTTCATAAATAAGCATAAACACTTAAGGCAATGTATAACTAAAACAAAAGCCTTTGAAACTTGAACTTCAGCATAAAATGGCAAAGGTAAAATGAAATAATGCCATTTACTTACTCACATGGATATTCTACTAGTCTAATGATCACATGCAATATCAATAACCACTTTCATAATGATGGAATGCATAATGCCAGACTATCATAACCACATAGCCAAGGCCTCGTGCCAAGACTACAAATAAGATTTTGCCAAGGCCTTGTGCCAAGACACTAGTTTGTCTCATGAGACCTACCGATGCATCGAGGAGCTATAACGGGCTCCACCCGTCACTTATTAAGTCCAATGCATTCCTCATATGAACAGGTTTAAACATAACATAAACATTCGTATTAAAACTAGCATACGAAATGTCAATACTTCTACCACAAACCATGAATGGTATAAAAATAGCACATCCATAGTCAAACATAACTCATTCGATACAATATGGAAGATTGTATTGTATCACATTAACCTCAATCAAGAATAATGAAGGATGTTGACATAGATGAAAATAATCATCAAAACTATTTGAGAGAAATATCCCCCTTTTTCTTGAAAACTTTTAAAAGTCACACTATTTGTCAAGAAGACATTCAAAAATAGATTTTTGAATAAAAGTGTCCCATACCACTTTGAAACTTTTAAAAGGATTTTTAATTTTAAAACTTTAATGTCCATATAAATAAATCCTTAAAACCATTTTTAAAACATGGACATTAATGAAAAAGATTTAGATGAATAAGTCTTTAAAACATTTAAAAATGGTATTTTAGTTAGAGATTCTAACCAAAAGAGAGACACTTGAATGAAAATAATTGAGGTAATCAAAACTTTGTAATATCATGAGAATAAAGGGAATTCATGATATACTATGTCAAATTACATTATATACAGCACATAAAAGTGATTTGGTGTATATCAACAAGGAAGTCTCAATGGAATGTAAGTTGAGATGAAATCTCTCATAAAGGCCATATCCTTAGGTTAAGGATAAATCAACAACATAATTATGTGTGAAAAATATAAATACACTAAATATGATTGGATATTCAGTGTAAAACAATCAAAGTATATTCACACATATTCCTGTAAAAACAACACCAACGAATTGGATGTTTAACTCAACAAATGGTGAAAGAGTTAAAATTACTCTTATCAAATTCATATCAATGACTTGAGAATTTTCAATGGAGTGATTATGTGTATCAAAAGTATATCCACAGGAAGGGGAGTGGAAATTATGACATAATCAAATGAATAGTGATTCCACACATAATCTTGGGGTAATAAAATCAATGAAATATGCGTAAAGCCAAATGAGTGGAAATTGAAATCTAAAATTCCCTTATTGATTAGGTAACATAAGAAACAAACACCCATGAAAGAAAGATCATACCATGATGATGTAAATACCCATAAAATAAAGTATATTACACAATTAATACAATCATGGGTAGTACACATACACCACATGCAATAATTAAGTGGTGATCAATGGAATTCTCACGGAATTAAAAGTGAGACAAGAAACCCCTTACCACGTTAATCAACTGAGTCGCATGGACAAAAGTTAATAACCACCAAATGATTTACAGAATAACATGAATATAAAGTGAATCATGATAATATATATCTAATGTAAGTACACAATACACCACTTTCAATAATTTAGTAGCGAACAATGGAAATCTCACGGAATTGAATTTGAGATAAGAGAATCCCTTACTTTGTACTTTTTCCTTGGTCGATGGTAGGTTTACCTCCTGTATAATGGTAAAATAATTGTTATTGAATAATACAAGAATCATTTACTTTAATATGATATCATATATGATCTTTTAACATTGATTTGTTAATATTATCTTAGAATTATCGTCATTTCGGGTGTTAACGGGTTCATTTTACTTTATATTCTTTGTTATGTGAGCCATATTCGTTATTAATGGGATGTATATTATTCATATCCAGAATGATATCAAGTCCTTAGATACAATTTTTAAATCATCAAATTATAATTATACTTGAATGGATATGATGGACAATGAATCTCATCGCGTTCGTGGAGACGGTAGTCCGTACGTACGCACGAACGCTACTTCCATTTAATTTTTCATTTTAAAAGTATTGAATCCAAATGATACATAGGTATATTATTATTCCAGTATAATATAATATTTTATATATGTTACTTAAGTTCATTAACACCATCCTTTATACGTTCCATGTGTGGTATGAACGAGTCATATCATTTTAAGGGGGCGGTAGTCCGCACTTCCTCAAATGAAATTATCGTATGTATATACAACATGAAACGAATAATGATATGAAATAAAATGGAATTACAGAAGATTATATATAAAATATATATCATTAATATCATATTTAATTACAGTTCCATCATAATGGCCACCATGAGAGGTGGTAAGATGTATTTGAACAATCATCGTTTCGTGAGGCGTTAGTTTGCCATCCACAGAAACATTATGTTCATCATCCATTAGATGGAGTTGTGTGTATGTGTAGTTTGAATCCTTCTTATAACAACATCCTAGTATATTTTGGATACTGGTGTTGTTACAAAAGAAAGGAAATAAAAAGAGTTTGGGGGTTGGAGAAGCAAAATAAATGAAAATAATTTAAGAGAAATCGTTACCTTTAATTTAGGTAACTCACTTTGGTTGGAACCAAAGGACTTCTTGAAATGCTTTCTTCCTAATGGGAAGCTTCAAGGAGGAGGAGAGGGATGTGGGGAGATTATTTGGGCAGGGTTTGGACGAGCCAAGTGGCTTGAGAGGTGTGAGGAATGAGTAGAAGTGGTCTCCTTTTATAAGGGAGAGGAGGGGCTCTTTAGGAAAGAGTGAAAGTATTACTTTATAATATAATTATATTCGGTTTATAATGGTCCAAAAATCATTGAGGTCGAAGATAAGATGACTCATATTCTAAATAACATAAACCAATAAGAATTGGACAGGTTTGAGATAATATTTTAATCATTATAATCTTATTTATTTAAATTATTTATTAATGAGGTAAACATTGCATCATTATTGTGTCATTAATAATTTAAATTATTTGATGTCTAAAAATTATAAATAAAATATCATTATGTAGGAAATAGTTTTATCTTTCTAATGAATATTTATAATCGAAAATCCAACATGTATAACCCTATGTAAAAATTGTTATTCTAAAAGATATATGCTTGTGTCATTTTTGTATTCATTTTAACTTAATTAAAATAAAGTATCATTATCACTTACAAGTGGATCCATGGGGTCCCAAAATCGACCCAAAGATGCCCATGGTCGACCATGTATCAACCAATAGGATTAAGACACGTTTTAGGGTAATTTAGTAATATTATAATATTATTTTTTAACCCTTATTTACCGGATTTACCCTTAACCATGGTAAATAAAATATTTACCGCAGTAATTATTCAAAATGTCTAAAAATAAAAGTTACCTATTTACACAATTTGAACATCCTGATTCCAAATATGGAATCCATTTTCTTAAATTCAAAACACAGAAGTGGCAGAAATTAATTTAAAATTAATTCCCGCTGTTAAAATAAAAAGCGTGTTTTTAAGAGATAATAACTATCAAAAGATTGACACTCGTTTATGTCTGGTTTAATTGTGAAATTATGTCCAATGACAAACATTAAATTAAATGGTAAAAATATATTCTAAATATACTTTAAAACCACTCAAATTCATAATTTATCAATATTAATTATTTTGATTAAAAAAGTTGTTTTTAATTAAAATTTAGTAATTTTCACTATTCATCAAAATATAAAAGTTATCCGAAAAGTACCAAAATTTCACCCTAGGCTAATTTCGATATTCCGAATCCAAAAATGAAGTCCATTTTGAAATATAAAATATATATGATTTCAAAAAGTAGGTATTACTATTCACAACGGCTAGTTTAATTAGTTGTGGTGTGTGTTAGAACTCGAGGTTGCGTACAACACACGCTATCGCATTATTCGAAGGGAAACGTACCGTGGAAGCTTGGGGTGTTACATATCAATTGTTTCCAGAAAGTACGAGGTTTCTAGAAAATATGAATTTTATTTAAGATTAATGTCATAGAATCTCAAGGTTTTCATTATATCATGGGATATTCTATAACCTTTTGATACGAAGTTTAATCTATGGATATTACTATTTAAACAGTGGACACATAAATGTATAAACTATAATAGTAAGTTTACATCATTCATATCTCACTGTATACATGAAATGGTAATCAAAACGTACTATTCATGTTGGTCTAGGGCCCCAAATATTTCAACACGATTGCCCACTACACTTTTTTCATTATAGAGGAACTATTCTCTACCCAAACTTCTATCACATCCACAACCAATGGGTTAGGCATTCAACTGATCAAACCCCTTCACCCGACATCAATATAATAAATTCTATAAGTGTTTTACATCTTCAGATCCCAAGGAATTCATATGTTGTTCCTCAATTTCCTAGTTTGTTTATGTAGATTTCCAAAAATAAGCTATATTGGAAAACACTATATAATTTGTTGTTTAAAATTTCAGTAAATGACCTTACATACTCAAAGAATCATGTTCCCATCCCCAGATAATTTCTCATACATATAATGGATGTTCCAACCCATGAAAGGGAACTTCACATATTTTGCATAGAGGTACTATAAAACCATCACCAGATAACATCCTGCACCAATGTTCACATGACCTCTCATTAAAAAATATATCATGATTTGGATAAGTAGAATCCCACCAGTAAGTTATACAGGAAAACACCGTATAACATGATGTTAAAACTTTTAACAACTGAACCCTATCATCAGTGAGAACAATAAAAAACAAGAATAGGTATATCATGTGATTCATACAAGATAAATATGATACATTAATATAGGTTTATTACTATCAAGACAAAAAAACTACAAATAAAAATCCCTATTAAACATTCTGCCTTTAAAAAACATCTCAACCTTAACAACAAAAATAAATAACAACAATATCATACCTCTGGTAACTAGGAATTATTATTGGAAATGTATTCATGAATCACTAGTTCAAGGACCATCATAATGTTTGACACATTCATAAACTACCTATCTATAATCTCCCTAAATATTAAGACAAAAAAACTTTGATATCACTTCGTAAAACATCAATATAGAGGACACTTTACAGTTCCCGGGTTGAGGTGTTATGTGACCTTAGGCATGTATCCCTATATTAAATATGTAACTGATTAGTAGTATGATCCTAATCTATATAACAAGGATACTATTCCATAAAATAATATTCATACAACAATATAAATTACCAAAAAATACACAACCATAATCATCAGAGTACAAATAAATAAACAAACACAATGTAATATCCAATAGAAATGAAATATCCATATACCCAATCATAAAAACAAACATCAATTGATTTACAACAGATATGATCATATATAAAAATAAAAAATAATCAAAATAAATATTAGTCCCTACTTCCATCCCTAGGACACACTAAAAAACCCTATCTCCAATACCCTTTGAG
Source organism: Viscum album (assembly GCA_963277665.1). Taxonomy (NCBI): domain Eukaryota; kingdom Viridiplantae; phylum Streptophyta; class Magnoliopsida; order Santalales; family Viscaceae; genus Viscum; species Viscum album. The sequence goes on along the minus strand of OY728163.1, from coordinate 1,849,428,692 downwards.
TTTCTCTAGCATGATCCGTTAGTTGGAGTATAATAGAAGGAGTTAATTGAATTTAAAAAACCAATATAATAAATGGAAAATAAAAATTCAAAATAAAATTATTTTGATATTATTAAGTGACAAAGTGATAAATTATATTTTTATTTTAAAAGATAATACCAAATTTAATTAATATTGTATGAACAACATAAAATGGGTGACTTGAATTTATGAAATTATGCACATAAATACTGTAAGATGCAATGTGTATATTAAAATAGATATTAAGAAAAATTTGATAAATGAGTGTGGAAATATATTGCTTTGATACCTAACATATCCTCAACTTAGGTTGAGAGGTTTTTCTTTTTTCCCTTGATTTCAACGGAGCTTAAGGAACCATATCCTCCATTTCTTTTTGATGGAATTAGTAAGAAACTTACCTTCGTTTCTTTTCACTAGTTATAGAGAAAAACCTATTATATAATTTATAATGAGAATAGAAATATTTGATTTGTTAATATCTATTATAAATACACTTCCTTACCTCTCTATAAGGATTAATACAATTTAGAAGATAAATAGATAGAAAATGAGAGGGGGGCCTTTGAGATTGATAATGATAATTATCTCTTTGAGACGAATCTTTAAGATTACTATAGATTTAGTATTGAAGAATATTTTATTCGATTAAAGAGTTTTTTATAGGTTTATTGACTATATCCAATAATACATATGCACCTATTTATAACCTATAATTGATAGAAGATAATTATAGAATTTTCAAGATCATTAAGTACCATCAATAGCCAATTAAGAGTGTCGGGGCCCTTGGAATTGAAGAATCTGGAATAGATGGATTAGAATCATCAGTTGAGTGGATGATCCCACCAGCTTGCTGGAAGGCTTTCTAAGGACATCCTAACACTACCTGTCTCCACTGTCGAGTTAGTGGACTCCTAGAGAAAATGGATATTCTTCTCACACCACTGGTTTGTCAGTGGATTTTCACTAGCCAACTAGTTTTTCTTGAAAACCCAAGTGTATCTTCAATAGAACTCCAACTTCCTTCAACATATTCATATTACCGTTGAAACATCCTTTCATGGATTCGACACATCCATTTATAATTCAAAAATATCATTAAGATGTTATTTAATCCCATCACATGGTCCATTATAAACATGCTTTGGTATTCAAAATTCTTATCTAAGAAAATATCAATGAAATTGTTAGAACCATAAATGAGTGTTTGTGATCATGAAAATACCATGAGAGAGAGAAATAGAGAGAGATCGGTACAAAAATCTCTCCCATTTTTTTTATCCCAAACACTTAACATAAAAAGACATATTAAGAGTATATTATGAGTTAAACATTTATTCAAAGTAATTCAACATACTCAAGAGATAAATATAAAAAAAGAAATTCAAAAATTTATCCCAATTTAAATGAAAAGTGTCAACTTAATAACATTATCCGAAAAACCAAGAGATATCTCCCCTTTTGTGATACAAAACATTTCTCCCCAATAGTAAAAAACTTCTCCCTTGTTGTGATTATAAAAATGAAAATAATGAAGGGAAATAAAAATTTATAAATAAAGATGGTAAATTATAATAAAGTAAAAAATAAATACATGCAATGTTGTATCCCCCATTAATGATTATCGTAAAATTAAAATTCAAGATCATAGAACAAGACACGTAAAAAACATAAGGTATAAATAACTAAATAACCTAAGATGTATTATAGATAAAATACAAATCATATAAAATTATAACGATATTCATAGAATATTATATATGATTATAAATTTCAAGAAGAAAAGATAAGAGTGAACCTTCATGATTTTTAATAGATTATATTTTGAAAAATAAATTTTAAAAATTAAAGAAAAATAAATTTTAAAAGGATAGAAAAAATAAATTTGTAAAAGATAAGAAAAATAATTTTGATAAAGAAAAGAAGAATAAATTTTAAAAAGATAAAAAAATAAATTTGAAAAATAAAAGAAAAATAATTTTGAAAAGGAAATAATATTGATATGAAAATAGAAAAGAAGGTGAAGGACTAGTCCAAATTCCCAGTCCCGAAGAAATTTATTAATAAAAATGATAGTACAAAGAGAAGAGGAGAGAAAGAAATTAAAACAGCGTACCTCACAACATCATAAATTAGAAAGCATCAAACACGTCACCACCACCACCTTCTGAGAACTCATTCAGATCTTCCAACTCCCATTTAGATTGTGGAGCATATTGACTTAGCATTTGGATATATTTCTCCCTCAGACGTAACTTCATTGGGGACATGGGATCCTTGTTCTGTCGTCCCTTATTATGATCCGATTCTTTCAACTTTTAATTTTTGGTAGAGGACCTGATAGATATGGTCCTCGCCATGTTGGATCCACTAATATTGGATAATCAATATTTAAAAACCCAAAATTGTTTAGTATGAGATTTTATAAGAGTTATATAACATAAAAGATAATATATTTAAGTCTCCCACATCTAGAATTTTTGAAATCACACTCATAAATTGGAAGCCTAGTTTTATAAAAATAATATAAAACATTTCTTGAGATAATAATTTTTCAAAATAATTAATTTTGGAAGAACTAACATTATTTTAAAAATTTTAACCATAATGAATTTTTATAGGATGTTGAGATCCTAGAATAATATCAATATATTGACCGACATGGCTGAATTTAGCTAGAGAATTTTTATGCTCTTTGATTTGAGATTCAAAATTATCAACATTTTGTTATTACTATAATTTCTAAATAAAAACATCATTATCTTTGGAATGAATTTTATTATCATTAAGAACTTATTTATATTTCTTTTTATGATATTTATATTTATAAATAAGTTAATTATTAAAATTATGAAGTCAATTTTTTTGATTAGAAGAGAAAGAAGAAAAGGATGAATGAGAGAAAGATGATGAATTATAAATAGAGTGAGTAATAGGAGAACTTACCTAATATTATACCTTTAGATGTTACATAAGGAATTTAGTACATGAGTCACTTGAGGTGGTTGAGTCCATAGATTTATCACATACACTCAAGGTTGAGACTTTAAGAATTTATTAACTTTATTATTTTCCTTCAACATTTTTTAATATATGGGATATTCTAAATGAATGTGTACCTTATTTTTTTATTTATATCATGTCACTTTTGTCCCATTTTTCTTTTCCTTCTTTTTATGAAAATTTTATTTATTCTTTATGATTTTACTCAACTTTTTGAACACATGTTAAATTTTATTTTAAATTTCTAATGAATCTTCATCATCAATATAATAGAAAAAAATTATTCTTTTGGATTCTTTAGCTTCATTTGTTTCTTTAGCTTCTTTTTTGGATTTTCTATTAATGTCTTTTTGTATGTCATAAGAGATCTGATTAGTTATTTGAGAGACATATTTTTGATCTATTTAACTTCTAGTATAGAGGTCACCTTGGGTTCCCAAAAGATATGAAAGAACCAAATAATCTTATTCACTAATGTTTCTATATAAAAATCATCACCAAATGACTTTCGAATGTTGAAATTGTGATTAAAATGTGTAAATATGTCGGTAATAAATTCATTTAAATGTATGGTAAATATTTTAAATACTTTTATAAACATGTCTAATACAACGTCTTTAACTTTATTCATGTTTTTTTTATAATAGTTTTCAAAATTTTTGGGTGGTTTTTAAAGTAGATATGTGATTAAATCCATTTTGGTCAAGCACAAAATGGAGAGAGTTCATGTATTTTACACTATGTTTTAAAGATGAAATATCATAAGGGGTCTATTTATATTATTATTATTTTGTAGGAGTGTATCCATGAATAAATATTTTCTAAATAGGATAAGTTATGTTACTAAGAAAGGTTGAAATGTTATTTTTCTAATAAGATTAATTTGAAACATTAAAGAATGGTGCATGTACCTAAGAAATTCCTTTAGGATCATTCTAAAAATAAGATTCCATTTAAAAAAACGAGCTTTGAATCCAATTAAGGTTATGAAAATTAAAACTGATTTTCCAAAATAGGAATTTTAGAAAACCAAAAAGATGTCCCCTTATACCAATTATTCGTTAGTGTATAAAGGAAGAGAGTGAATTGCATATAAAAAATTAAAATAATAAATTCAAAGCACAAATTCAAAATAGAATTATTTCAAAATGATGAAGAGATAAATTAAAAATTTCAATTTTATTATAAAATATAATATCTATGTTAATTAAGAAATAATTCACAATGAAAAATGTGTGAATCAAACCTATTCATTGATTTATATCAAGATCATAAGATGAAATGTGTAAATTAAAATAAAAAATAAAACATGGATTGATATAGGAGTTTGAAAATTGATTTGTGTGAGCCCGTACATATCCTCCCATTGGGTTAAGAGATTTGTGTTTTTACCTTGATGTTAATGGAGATATAGAAAAAACTTCCTCCCATTATTTTTGACATAAGTAGTAAGAAACCCACCTCCCTTGTTTTTTACTTATTTCATAATATACCCATTATAGAAGGTAGGATGGGAAGAAAATGATTTTCATGATGAAAAACATTATAATTTTTCTCCCTTATCTATCTATAAGGATTAATACAATTTATAGGAGAGATAGAGAGTAAAGTATAGGATATACTTTGGGATTGGGAAAAATAATTTGATCTTTGAGAGAACTCTTTGAGATCACTAGATATTTGGTGTTGAAGTTTCTTTGGTTCGATTGAAGAGTTGTTGCATAGGTTTTTTGGATGAAATCCAAGATTAATTAGGTGTCAATTTTTATCCTCTAATAGATATAATAACATTTCAAAAATCACTGGTATCATTAGGCATCATCAACATCCAATTAAGAGCTCCATGTCCCACACAATTAAAGAATCTTATCTAGTTGGATTGACCTCATTAGCTAGCTAGATAATCCCAACAACTATCTGATAGTCCTGTTGGGGACATCCTAGAACTTCCTACTTCCACCAATTATCCAATTCTCCTCTAATGGCTAGTCGATGGACTCCTAGAGAAAATGAATCTTTTTTCCTTACAACTGATTGGACGGTGCCTCTACACCAACCAACTGTTGTTTCCTACAAACCCAAGAGCATATATAGAGATCTCCAACTTCATTAAATGTCTGATAATGACCCATGGAACTTCCTTTCATGGCTTTAAAACATCCATTTAGACATCAATGAGTTCTTCAATTTGAAATTTAATTCCATCACTTGGTCCATTAAGAACATTATTTGGAATTAAAAAGTTATAATTGAGAAACAATCAATGAAATTGGTAACACTATAAATGTGTGTTTATGATTATGAAAATACCATGAGATAGATATAGGTACAACATGATTCACTCCATAACCTATTAGTTGACCTGTAAACTAGGAAAATGACATGTACATCCACCGAGGTGCCTGTATAGGGTGTGAGAAATAGATTTTAGTAGGGTCTCAACAAGTGTCCCTAGTATACACCATTATATATATATATATATGAATGAAAAAATAAACATGTCACATAAATATATTATATGTCATGTGTTAACCGTGCCACCATGAATCCATGTGTATAAAGTTATTATTTGTTGACTAATACACTATGAAACCTGATTATATCTTCTTTGACACCACGCATGAATCCACCTCGTCGCATAATTTTGTTGAAACTGCACACACATTAGGCCCAAAGACTTAGGGTAGGTGTCATACAAGACATTAAACCACCACCCAAAGGGATAGGGTAAGGTCCTACATTCAAATATTATCCCACTACCTCATCACTCAAGGTAAGGCCAATCATCTATGTCTCACGTCACATCATAACTCAACCCTCTCACATGATTTGATCCACTATCCCGACCTAATATTTCTCATTCAAGGAAAGGTACAACTATATTTAAACTAAAATACCATCTCTCCCATAGAGATACTACCAGACCAGGCCTTAGGATCCATCTCCCCCACTAGGTCAATCAAATATCACACATACATGTGATCATGAACAAGCAACAACACACATGGCCCACAACATGTCACACAACTCACCAACTAATATTAGAGAATTAGTTTCTTGATACTTAACCCCTTATATTGAAGAACATATTTTATCACCCATTGGGGAATCCACTATTTCCTCTATAACAATGATAGTATTTAATCATAAATACCATCTCACACCCATTACCCATTGATGAAAACACTTATAGAAAGATCATGTGACCTAGATCTCAAGGCTTGGTCCAGCCTTATTGAAATCACTCATCACTCTTGGTCTAACTACATAGGGACCATCCCAAGATATCCTAATCTAAACCCCGTTTTACCATCATTCGAAGTCCCAAACAACTCCCATAACCCACACCCAGGTCTTATATCACACATCTCTCTAAATATCTCTTAAACTACTACTCAAAGGAAAACCTCTCTAACACACATCAACTTGTCTTGAATGAATCATTCCACTCACAACACTCACCAATCCTCAACCCACCCTCATAAGGATGCTACTCACCTAGAATGATATGTATGACCATACAACCCATCCCATTATACTTATTTCTATCATTATTACCCATATATCCTTATAAGAACCAACCTTGGCTACCTAAAACTCATTGTATATCTTGGGACCCACCAAAGGCCTGTCATCATTTCTATCAACACTACCAGCCCTTGGCGACATAGTCATTGGGAAATCCAAATTCACCCTAGTGTTAAAGATAATTTAACCTGAGCATATGAAGCCCAAAAAAACCCTACCTATTCTACCTAAGGTTTTCTCATGTATAATTAGGAATATTATATGATATTATATGGACCACCTACCTCTAAAATAGGTTTACCAATCCCTTCCTTGCCTCATCCAAGCTCATACCACCATCATATCTATTATATCACATCATGAAACTTATATAATTTATTATGAAAATTTAAAAATAAATATTTAAATTAAATTAAAGTGGAATAATCATCTAAGAACTCATCAAGAAATGACACTTCATCAATAATAATCTCTACAACATGCATTCATCATTCAGGGGAATCCTCTATCCAAGCTACTCAAAAGACCTATGAAATTGGGTAATTTTCACCATCATCTAGGGAAATAATCACTGAAACCCTATCCTAATCACACAAAATCAGATGCAATAAAAATGGGAACCAAAATGGAATGAAATATGGTAAGAAAGCACATGGAATAATTATAGAAGCCTGGACAACTACCACTCTTAAAGGAGGACCAAAGGAAGGGAGGAATGAAGGAGAAGATTTCCAAATAGAGAACCATATGCATTCCTAGTTAATAAAGAACAAAGGGGGGGATAAAACTAAAGGGTTAAATATGACCATATTATAAAAAAACATTGAGGGATTAGTCGCAACTCAACCGGGGGTGGAACACATCAACACAACCCATAACACAAAAAATTGCAGTGCAATCAATGATCATGGCATGAAGCACTCTTCTATAGGGGAGGAGTCACTGCCTACATTTTTTATAACATTATGCCTTGTGAATCATGGTATGATATACTATTTGAGTCCATCTCAACACAACCAATGGGTCATGATGCAACCAAAAACAATTGGAGTTTTTTTATCAAGAACCTAATGCCTCTATTTGATTCCTATCCGAGATCCCAAACTACTAACTAGGATTTATTCCACATCTAAAAAATATTATTATGATGTTATAAAGCTTGAAATTACAATCATAATATTAATTCTTATAATAAATCATGATCTAGGAAAAAAATTGAAATCCACCTAAAAATAAATGACCTAGAAATTCAAAGGACATTAAAACTTGGATGGGTAAATCTATGTGAATCAACTAGATGATTTCATGGATTATTAGAATAATGACTTAGCATGTAAGATAAAGTGGATCCTCTTTGGCTTGAAGTAGGTTACAAGGTAGTAGAATAAAGATTTTGACACATTTATAGTTGAGAAATGTTTCATGCAGAGAAAGACATACCACTATTTCTATCAAAAGGAGTTAGAGAATGATAATGTTATCATCCTACTCTTATGTGTATATGAAATGATCCTTGTATGTATAGAAATTTAGAGGATAGAAGAGGTGAATAATGAGTTTTCCATAAGAATATTTTTGAAATATCTCAAGGTGGATAAAAAATCTTTGGGATGTGGTTTGAGAGAGATAAGAAAAATGGAAGCTTAGTTTTTTCATCGAGGTAACAAATCTAGAAGATAATCAAAATATTCAATATGTATTAATGTAAGTTGGTCTTAAGTCCATGGTTCAGGAACTTAAATCTATCCAATAGATAAGAACTAAAAATATAAGACATAATCAAGTACATGGGGAATTTTGTTTTCAACATTAGTGGGTAACTTGATGTACATCATGATATGTAATCGACCATATGATTCATTTTATGATTTTTTTGGTCTTTTCATGTTAACACTTGGGAAATAAAATTGGGAAGCTGTGAAATGGATTCTCTAGTATCTCAATGGATAAGAATATAAAAACTTATGTTTCCGAATGGATGATTAGTTACAAGGTTATACAGATTTTGACTTTGGGGGAGATTTAAAGACTTGAAAGAGTATAACAGTTTTTGTGTTATAATTATGTTTAATGATAATTTTCTAGATTTTTAAGGCTTTAGTCAATAGTAGTATTATCTACAATGGAAGCAGGACATGTAGCTATAGTAAAAGAAAATAAAGAACTAATATGGTTAAGGAATCTATTAGAGGAGCTGAAAACGTGATAGATAGGTGGATTGTTATTCTTTAATAGTTAATGTGTAATAAATTTGTCTAAGAATTTAGTGTTTCACTTTTATATGAAACACATTGACTTAAAATATCATTTCATCCATAAGATGTTGGTGGATGGAGTTCTAGAGCTATGGGAGATAACCTAGAAGATAAAATCCACCATCTATGTTCACCAAGATTTTTTATAGGAAATATTGAGGAAAAATTTCTCTTTAGTACTAGAAGGGAAATTATAAGGTGTTGGAGTCACAATTTCTAATGTGGAAGATGATTTTTTGATTTCTTTCCTAAGTTTTTGAGGATTCTATGATTTTATTATAATAAGTATTCAAGTGGTAGATTTTTTGAAATGGTGAGTTATTATTTATGTTTGGTATAGTTGAATTAGAGAAGAAACATCAGAAGATATGACTTGGACAAATTCTTAGACTAGTGATAGTAGAAATCCAATGAAGGAAGGTTTTTCAAAATTTATGTTCTGGAACTGGTGTAAAAGTTATTAGTTTCCAAAAAGATGTGAGTAAACGTTATGTGATACATAAAATTTCTTATAATGGTTATGTAAATTTCATTCCTCATAGTGTTTTGTTTTAAATTATGGAATATAAGGATCATAAGATAGAATATAAGAGTAACTTTCCCTTTGCACCCAAATTTAATGGTCAAATACAGATTGCTACTAGAGATTAGAAGTTACTATGTTTAATGGAGGGACTCACACAAATATTAAAAGTTGGTGGAACTGGTTGAATGATTGGACCCTAGTATCAAGGTTGGGTTAGACCATTTCACATGTTTCTTGATACTGTGTGGTGATTACTTGCAATTAGTGATACAATTATCTCACTTGGAAAAAGTGGTTGTAATCTTTGTAACATCTAAATAATGAAATGGCACAGTAGTGTTCTCCCATGGATGTAGGAATTAATTTCTAAACCACATAAATATATTGTGTCTTTTACTTTGATTTATTTTAATTTTTAATGTTTGTTTGTGAGTGTGTGTGAGGATCGACTTGGTGTGGTGATTAAGGATTTGGTGTAACTTCCTATGTTTTGGAAAATCAGTGTTAAGTGGTAACTTCTAGTCAAAGAAGTTCCAGATCTTTGTTTCATACTTTTCATGTTCTGGTGGATTAGTGGTGTGGTTTCCTGAATATGTGGAATCAAATATTGGTTTAGGGAAAAACACTCTCAAAAACAAATCCAGGTAACATCCAAGATTTTATTTATATTATTTCATTTTATTTGTTTTTTTCTATTCTCCAAAGGTATGGTGTTGGAATAAGTCAAGGTATGAATAAAAAACATTTATGGTCCAAACTTTGGAATCAAAATGTTGTAGATGTAAGGCTATGTAATTAAAAAGGACCTCAAAGTTCCATTGAAGGGATTTAAACTATAAACAATGTAAAAAGTAAAAATGGGAAATGCTAAATAGGAAGAAACATGGGTTGATTCAGATGTCATTATCATGGAATTTTTCTTTTAATATCTAGGAGAAAAATACCACAATAGAGATGATGGATACTCTGATAGAGATATATGAAAATTTGACAGCTTGGAATACAGTGTTCATGATGCAAATACTATAATAAATGAAAAATTTAAATAGTAAAACTATGAATAATTATGTGAACAACTTTATCATGATTTAGAGTCAGATTAAATAAGTTAATGTTAAGTTCAAAGATTATGTGATTTTATTTCTACTGTTATCATCACTTATAGAATCATGGGTCATGATGTTAACTATCATAGGAAATTATTATAGAAAAAATGACTTCGTGTTTGAAGATATTATAAATTTTATTATGAATAAATATCTCAGATTGAGGGAAGTAAAAACAACCACTAGAAACATATTAAATATTGAAGGTTGAGGATGGTCGCCTCATTACAAGTTAAGTAAGAAGAAACTAGAAGATAAGTGTAGAGAGAGGATTCAAGGTAAATCAACCAGAACAATAACCATTTTTTGGAAGTTTGGGAATAGTGGGAATCTCTAGAAAGACTATAGGGATTATAGGGTAAATTATTGAAAACCATATTCGAGAATTCTAAGTTCCATTAATTAAATAATTAAAGGAAATAAGAGTTGACTTTTGTGCATCAATGTTCTATTGGAGTCATGTATCATTAAATCTGGGGATTTATTTCACCAAATGGCTATGAGGGTGTGCATAGTGAATTATGTATCTAAAAAGTATAGAAAGATTCACTTAGCCTATGATAATTATCTTTAAGTCATGGGAAATATAGATGTTAATGTATTAATTTCAAATGAAAGTTACCTTAACTTGAAGGTAGTTTAACACATACTGGGTCTAAGGAAGAAGATGATTTCCATTGGGCAGCTGGATGAGGAAGTATACAAAACTATATTTACAAGTGAGGTGTGTAAAATTACTAAGGGTTACATGGTTACATAAATAGTATTAAATTATAGTATAATTCATATGATTAAAAGATCAGATAGATGAATAAGTGCATCAACTTCCAAAAGTTCAGAATTGGGGAATTGTCATGTTGGGTAGATCAGTGAGATGTACATTAACATTCTTGTAGAAAAGAGTATAATAAAGCTCAATCACATAGAATTCATAAGTTTTTAGAGTTTTATACTTTAAAATATAATAAAGGTATCATTTAACATGCATGAAAAAAATCCTTAGTTTCAAAAGTTAGATATTGTGCACAATGATTTGTAGGTTCTTCCATTAATTCATTATCATTTATGATCCTTGAACACCATTATGTCCACTGATGATATAACTGAGAATGGATGGGATTAATTTTTGAAGGAAATCCAATTTTTTCAATGTGATTTTTCAATGGAAGTCCATGCTATAAAGGGATAATGAAAAAAAATAAAAATGATTAAGGTTTGATAATAGAGGTGAATACAATAGTAGGAATTTTTGGATGTTTTGATAGGGTAAAGGAATCTAGATATAGAGGAGTAGACCTCATTTAACAGAGGAGAATATTTTAGTTGATTAGATAAATATTATGTTCATTTAAAAGGCATGAATCATGATAACATTTCTAGAATGTTCAAGAATATTTGGAAAAAATGAACATCTGTGTGGAATACCTTGTTAATAATAGTCCTTCCCCACTAATGGGGTAAATGATTCTAGAATATATATGGTCTAGGAAACCAATGGAAGTTAACCAAATCATTTTTTTGGATGTTTATCTTATTTCCTTTTCAACGCTAAGGATAAAAACGAACTTGAAGCTAAGTTAAAAACTTGTTTATTTGTGGTATATGGTGATAAAAACATTGGATTACAGATTTTGGATTATGATAATCAGAAGATAGTTAGTAGTCATAATTTTCTCTTCAATGATAAGGTCCTGTAGAAAGATTGGAACTTGGTTGAAAATGATGTTGAGAGAAAGGAATAAACTAACCAAATCCAAGTTGATCTAAATGAATTTTATGGAAGGTATCTAGTTCTATAAAGATCAGGGGAACAAAATTTATAGACATTAGACAATAAGAAGATATACTTGAGAGATCAAGGAATATAGAGGATTAGATTAGATTACTGAAAGGTGAGGTTTTGAAAGTTTTAGTTAAAGAAAGAGTGTAACTATTGGATGAATTATGGAGATATACTAGATTCATATGGATTCTATAGAGGTTTGGAACTAATTTAAACTTCATGAATCCAATGGATAGAGGAGATCCTGAGAGCCAAGAAGAAGCAACCAGTCTCAATAATTCCATAAAGTGGGAGTTAGCTATGGATGATAAGTTAGATTCATTGCTTGAAAATGAAATCATAGAGTTAATGGAATTACCACAAGGAAATAAAGTGTTATATAAATAATTTTATCCTATTTGAAAGAATAAGATGATTTTAGTAAGAGGTATAAGGAAAGGCTTACTGTGAAAGGATTTCTGTAGAAAGAAGGAGTGCACTTCTCTAATATTTTTATCAATAGTTAAAAACACTACTATCTAAATGGTTCTCAATCATGTTGTTTTATATTTATTTCATATAGAGAATATGGATATGAAAAAAACATTCCTTCTTGGTAATTGGAGGAGTAAATCTACATGAAGCATTAATATTTTTTCATGGATAATTAGAACAAGGACTTGGTGTGTATGTTGAAGAGGTGCCTATATGAATTGATTTAGGTTGCAAGATAGAAGTTTGAATCTTTAATGTATGAGAAAAGTTTCATATAGATCAATATAGATTATAGTTTTTACTGAAATCCATTCTAGAATGGGGATTTTATCATCCAACAATTGTACATGGTTGGATTACTTATATTAGGTCTAGAAATTAAGAGAATTCAAGACATTAAGAATGATTTTCTTTGAAGATCCATGATTATATATCTTAGAGAGGCCAAGAAAATATCCAGGATTTAGATTGAGAGAGAGAGGAAAGCAAGAAAATGTGGTTTTGTTTCAATGGGAATATATCCAAAAGAAAATTAAAATATTTGGGACATTCTGATATAAGTCTGTCTTAACTTTATTGCCTAGAAAAATTAAACTATCTAGTGGGAAACTACCAAAAATTGAATATTAGGTCGAGTACATGGTGAAAATTATATTTACATCAGTAGTAGGTAGCTTGATATATGACATGATATGAACGTAGTTGAACGATTCATTTATAGTGGGATTTATCATCCATTTCACATCAAATACATTGAAATAATATTGAGAAGTTATGAAATGGATCCCCCAGTATCTCCAAGGATCAAAAGATATATCCTTATGTTTAAAAGTGAGTGATCCATTATAGAGGTATGATGATGTTGAATTTGGGTGAGATTTAGATACTCTAAAGAGTATAATAGGGTTTTTTTTTCACATTATGAGGAATGAAAATTAGTTGTATGTTAAGGTTGTAGTCAGTGGTAACACTATTCGCAATGAAATAAAAATATCTATTTTCAATAGAAGATGATAAAGAATTGATATGGTTGAGGTGACCATTAGAGGAGCTCCGATGGGGCCAGGAAGGTGAATTTTGTTTGTGATAGTCAAAGTTCAATACATTTGAATAAGATTTTGATGTCTCACTCAAAAAAAAACTCATCGACCTGAAATATCATTTCATATAAAAGATGTCAGAGTATGGAGAGATAGGGATACATAAGATAACAATATGATAAAATCTATTGGAAATGTTCACCATAGTCTTAGTCTAGGAAATCCCAAGTAAATATTTTGCCTCAGTGGGACATGGTTAATCAGAAGGTGTTAAATACATTATTTCTACCATAAAAGATGGAAGATTAATTTTTTTCCAAAGAGATAGATATTTACATGCATTCCTTGTAAGTAGTATTTAAGTGGTAAATTTTAGGAGTTTAGAAGTCTATTTCATGGCATAATTTGTTTATTATAAGGAGAAGCACCAGAAGATATGACTCATATTTAAACTCATACTAGAAATAGTAGAAATATAGTGGAGGCATGTGTTTTAGAAGTTATGTTTTGGAACTGTTTTGTAAGTAGTCAGTTTTCTTGAAGATGTGAGTGGATATTATGTTAAATTAACAGGATGTAGGTCATCACAACCCTCAAAATACTATTTATAAACCTACACTATTATAGTAGTGAAGGGTCGAACCCAATGGAATGTAGGTGAGTTTTATAGAGGATTATTTTTATAAAACTCCACTGTTGTGAGTAGTGGAGAGAGTGTACATCTTTTTACTTTTTATTTTTTTATTTTATATTTTTTTTAATGTTTTTCTTTAGTTAACATAAACAAGAACTTTTAAAGGAAACTAGATCTATCAATAAATCTTTCACTAAACCTACGCTAAAGTATGGATAATCTAATGAAAATAGTAAACTAATACAAATAAGCAATGGATAAAGAGTTCATACCATAAAAAGTCACTTGGAAAATTTAATCTACTGGTTGATATAGTTTTCTTCATCAAAACTTTTTGCTAATACACACCTAAATGCAAAACTGTTGAATCTCCCCTGCCTATAAATTCAATAGGTAGAGGATTAATACTTGGAGTTCACCACCCCAAAACATAACCAAACTGCTAAGAATTTTGAAAAAGTCTATATTTGGAAATAAACTCACTATGAATTTCAAAATTTAATGAAATTAAAGTTATGATATATGCATTCAAACTCAACCTCTCCAGTAGATACTGAATTATTAATTTTTAAATCAGTTGATAGGTGAATCAATTGACAAGGAATCATAATTCAATCTTACCGATTGATTATGATTCTGAAAAATGTAAAGTAATTGAAGAAGTTTTAAATCTATACCAGAAGAATTAAATTCCCAAGCTAAGACAATATTAACCTATGATCATCTTGATTAATGCATTGAAATAAAATCGATTACAGAGTACTATGAAATTAAGTACAAGAAGGGAAAATAACTGCCTTCGTGATGCTCTGTTCTTGGGCTCCTTCACCTCCATGTCTGCCCTATCATCTACCGGGAGTCTCTACTCTCGAAAATTATGGCATGGTATGAGGATTAGAGTATCCAGTTCTTCTCTCCAAAGGTGTGTTTATGGAATCAGAATGAGAGAGTCCCCCAAGATACTGCTGCTTGCTCTGATTTTTAATCAACTGTCATCTACTTCATGTCACCCCTTGTTTTTCACCGACTTAAAATGTCATTTGCTTGTACACCGTACACGGGCGTATTTTGGTGATTGGCACATTGTGGTAGTTTTACCCTTGTAACTAACTCTGGGTGAGTTAGTTGTGTGAACCTGGACATTTTTTCGACTCTTGGATGAACCTACATAAGAAAGACAAAACAAAATAGTTAAAAACACGATAGAAATAAATATTTAGAATTAATGATATTAGTTTATTTAAAAGTATTAAAAATAATTAAAAAGTTTTTAAATTAGATATTATTTAATAAGTTATTTTATTAGCATTATTATTTAGTAGTAATTATACTCTAAAATTATATTTTTATTAATTAAAATTAAATAATGTTAATATTATTGGGATAGTATTTATTTAATAATAAAATTTACGTTAAAAATAAATAATTAAACATTAAAGTATAATTTAGTTAATTATGTTAGTTAAAGATGATTAATTTTATAATTGAGTGTTAACATTTGAAATTTAGATGTTTAGTTAGTTATATATTTTATTTAATTATTGTTAATTTTAATGTTATTATTTTATTAAGTTATTTATTTTTACTAATAAAGATCACCATTAATGTTAATTTTGGTTTGAGAATATAATTTATTTTAACTAATTAAATAGATTTTATTTTATTAACATTTAACATTAATCACTAATTAATAATTTAGTATAATTAATATTTTATTATTATGCTTAATTTAAGTTGTTATTTTAAGTTAATTTAATTTTTATTTAATTTTATTTTAATCTTCCTCTCACCCATTCTTCTCTGCACAACAGAGATAAGGGATTTCTGATTTTCCCTAGATCACACCGGCACTTCTCTTCAGACACCACGATCCCTCCTCCGGTGGTGCATCCTAATAGAGGCTTGACTCGACTCATGGTTCTCAGTACAAGAGGAACCCCTCTGCATAATAACTATCTTCCTCTTAAAGACACAACCTCTTCTTTAACCTAAAACAAAGCAGAGGCCTCTTCTACACTAGATCCGCATAGCGGCAAAGCTTGGGGAGTTCGTCCAACTTGTCTCCTTCCCATGACATAGAACCAGAATGATTCCTCTCCCTTCCATGCATCTACAAACTTCAGCAATGACACACAACTTAATCTTCTCCTTCTATATCACCAACCCTAACCTTGCGACATTCAGATACATCCTGACCATCTTCATTCAACCACTCAACCCCAACCTCAGCTGTTCCGACGACAACCTGGGCCTCGTCAATTCCTCGCTGCTGCAACAGTTTACAGTTTCACCTCAAACAACGAAAGATGAATGTTGTGGTTTTGATGTTTGGAAATTGTGTCAATACAATTCCTCATTAAATCTTGTATCTATGTTTTTTCGGTTATAACTCTGTTGATTATTGGTTCTAAAATATTTGAGAGAATGGTGAGAATGATCGATGTGATGACGCGGTGATAGATGGAGATAATCGGAGAGGAGGACTTCAATTTGACACAAGATACCAAAAATTATATTGGTAGTAGTAGAGGATCGGTGAGTTGGGAAAATAACCGATTCTTAAGAAATAAAAAGAGTCATTGAAATGAGCATGAAGCCAATGGAGGAAATATCGGTGAGTCATTGACTCACTAATAGAAGAACGAAAAAATAGGAGGAAAAGGTGAGGAAACAATATATAAAAATGATCGTTGACAATAATTCACTGATAAATCGACTCATAGAAAGATAAAATAAAAAATGACACCGAAAGATAAAAATAAAAAATGGGTCACCGATAGTTAAAATAAAGAGTAATCTGTGTGACGTGAAATCGATGGAAAATTTTCATCGGTGAGTGATGACTCACCTATAGAAGGAATAATTATCGGTCGCAGTGGGACAAAATAAATAGATCAGTGAGTCACAACTTCAGTGCATCATGTGAAACCATTAGTAAAAAGTAAAATAAACATCGGCGAGTTAATGAATTATCGATAAATAAAAACAAATCACTGTTAAAAAACATGAGACACCGAAAGATATAAAAAAGTGACTGAAACCTATGAAAAGGATCAGTGCGTTGCAACATCGGTGTGACAACTCACCGATAGAACTGATTAAAATGTTAACAATAAAAAATAATTTATAACAAATAATAAAATGATTAAACAATAATTAATTAACACAAGAGAGAAATTAACTAAATTGTTTAAGATTAAATAATTAACTGTAACAAAATACTAACTAAATTATTTAACAAACTAAAAAAAACAATGACTTAATTATTACCTAAAAATATAAATATTAAGATTAATTAAATATATGTCTAAATAAACAAGAAAAACTTATAAAGAACTATCCACAAACATGAAAATAAAATAATTAAAATTAACTAAATAAATTAAACAACAAATTTAATTAATTAAATGAAAAAATGAAACTTAAAATTAAAAACACATTATTTTATTAAATATTACCTTGAATTATTATCTTATTTATTAAGAAGGATGGTTAAACATATTATTTAACAAAGTTAATTTATTCTAATAAATCTTAATTATAGGATAAAATATTAACATATAGTCTAACTTAATTAAAACCCAAATAAATAAATTAAATAATTATTTATTATGAAAGTCAAATTATTAAAAGGTGAGAAGATTAAGATTAAAAAAATAAAAAGTAATTTAATATAATTATAATAAATAGAATGACTAAATAAAAAGACTAAAAACATATATTTAATTATAAAAAATGATTTATTAACAGATTTAGTGTTAAAAATACAAATATTCCATTATTTATTAAAAAGTGTCAAAATATATAAATAAATTGCTAAAAAATAAATAAAAGATGTGAAAAAACTACGTAAAAAAGAGCCACATCATTAAACATAAAATAACTTTTTTTGGTTACATAAAAATAATTCCACACAATACTTTATGAAGATGAATGTAATATAAGGGTCAATATATGGAATTTAAAAATAACTTTCATTGCAAACTAGAAGTAAATTGGATTTCTATAGGAAATCAAAGTTTACTATGGTTAATACATGGACTCCCAAAAATATCAAAATTCCATGGAACCATTTGACTATTTAGGACCTACCATAAAGGTGGGGTGGGACTATTATACATGTGACTTGATGTAGTGTAGAAATTACTTATGATTTTTGATCTAATTAGATGACCTAAAAAAAGTGATTTTAATATTTATAAATTTACATTCATGAAACAAAATATTGTTGTTCACTCAGGGATTTATGAATTAATTCTCAAACCATGTAAATTCATTTTTTTATTTCCTTTAATTTATTTTCATTTTTAATGTTTGGTTGTGAGTTATACTTTTGAGTATGTGTGAAGATCTACTTAGTGTAACGATATAAGGTGCAATGAAACTTTATATGTTTTGGTACATAAAAATCGAGGGGCACTTTCTAGTCTTTGAAGTTATAGAGCTTTATTTCCTCCATCATAAGTTTCAGTAGTATCTTCTAGTGGACTGGTGGTGTAGTTTCCCATATACATTTTTCATAAAAAATGAATAAAAATTTAGAAAATGGTATGGATAAAAATATATAAACACAATTTTTTTTATATTCATTAAATTTGTTAACTAAAATGATAAAATAAAATCAAAAAAATTTAGAAGACATAAAACAATATAAAAAGAAGAAAATTAAACTTATGTAATATTAAAATTTATAAAAAACTCATAAAAATTTAATATCTACATGTAATTCATTTTTAAAAAACTAAAAGAATAATTTATCAGTTTTTTAATATATTTGATTTAAATAAAAATATAATTATAAATAATATATTTCAACTTTTATAAAATTTTAAAATTTAAACTAGAAAGATATATATAGTATCAACAATATCAAGAGATTACTAAATAATTATATTCCCATATTCATTCTTTATGATCATTATACATGTCATTAACCATGTCTACATCATGGCCATCAATATCATCTAATTAACTTTCCATGGAATTAGGGATTGTACATAAGGCATCATCATCTCCACCTATTTCATCACCAAAATACAATTCTTCCCTGTACAATGATATACCACTAATCATTTGATGACTCACGAACATAGAATTTTTTTTAAGTGTTTCCTTTATAAATGGGTCATCCGTATATCCCAATATATTCATTTATAATAGTGTTATTTTTAATTCATTGTGTCTAACATTAATGTTTCTAAAAACCAATTTACACTTTAACATAAGAATTAAAAATTTAATATAATTATTCTCCCATATATGTTCAATTACTCAATAAATGCACATCACATAGAGATTTGGTTTTTATATTTTCACGTGAAAAAATAATTTCTTTAGAGAACACCAGTACACCAATATTCATAACTATACTTATGTTCTCTTAGTATTTAGTATAAAATATATAACCATTCATGTCATACCCATACCATGTTATCAAATTTAAACATGGGCCAATCAGTAACTACATCAATGCATCTGATGCATCCGATCTATTAGTCAAAATCTTTTTAAATTATGGAAATAATATTTTTTATACTCATTCAGTACCCACAAATATGTTTTCTTCAAATAACAATGTTTTGACACATTTATAAGTAATGTTATATATTATATAGTTTCATATATATTATCTATTATTTAAAAAGATTACTACATTATTTTTCCACTTTTTAGTAATTTTTTTAATTGAGGGATCCCCTTTCCCCAAAAACTAAATCACTCATGGAGATATATAGGTAAACTGACGTGCTCCAATTTATAAATGTATTTTTTTAGAAACCACTCCACCTCTTTATAAATACACATCTTAATTTTGGTTATGTTGGAACCCAAAGTTGGGGTGGAATATATATCTTCTTTTATCATGATTATAAGATTTGTAAACTATAAGTATGAAACATGAGTAACAGACATGTGCGGATATTCTAGAAATAAGGAACTTCTATGGATTTTGTTAATGAGTGTTAATAATAGGTCAATATTAAAATCACTATGAATAGAAGTTATTTTTTCTTCTTCTTTGTGTATGCGAGCTGTGAGGTTGGGGAATGATTGAATTAATGGGAGAACTTGTCCTTATTCTAGTTGGGCACCTAGTTTTGGTGTGTGGGGAAGACTTTAATACAGCAGAAGAGTCATCAGATAAAGGAGTAGGATCAATTTTCTATAGTAAATCAATGAATGATTTTAGGGAGTTTATGGTGGTTAATGAACTCATAGATACGAGCTTTGTGGGAAAAAATATACATTGTGAAAGAATAGAAAAGGAACATGGAGGATTTGGACTTGGCTTGATCGATGTCTCTCTAACATTCAAGGTATGGATACTTATGCATAGACTTTGGTTTATCATCCCACTAGATATCTATCAGACCATTCTATGATTTTTGTGACTTTTAAGAAGCATTATGGGAGGGGAATGAGATTATTTTATTAATTAAATTAGCCAAATGTGTATTTGTTCTTAGAGATGTTTAGATAGTCTTGGGAAAAGCCAGAGTGGTGTAATGTTTGGAAAGGTCTTGTACACCATCCGCATTGGTTGAAATAGGATACAAAAGAAATAAATTTTAGGGGAACAAATAATGATTGTGTAATGAAAAGGATACAAGAGTAAATTATAATATTATAGGAAATTATACAAAATAATTGGGATGATGGCATGTTTTATATTTTGGTTCAGAATCAAAGAATGCTGTTTAAGAATCTACTAGAAACATAGAGGGTGTGTAAGGAAAAATCCAGATTGAAATGGATTCAAGAGGGTGATAGGAACACTGTATACATTCAAGTGTGTATGAAAAAGAAAAAATGGAACATAAGATCAATATAAAATTGTAGTATGGCTCTTATACATATTAAATTTATATTTCTAGGAATTTGGAATATGTTTTTTAAGAATATTTTGGCAGGATCTAATAACATCACTGGAAAAAGGAAGAGTAGGGAGAACATGGAGGAGGATTTTATGCAATGTATTCCCAGGATATTGGAGAAAAAGGAGCATAAAATCTTGGATGATATTAAATAAGAGGATGATATAATAGATATGGTGTTCAACATGATAAAATAAAGTGCCCAAAGTTCTAATGGGTTCCCATGATCTTTCTATGTGTATACATGTGATATCATTAAGGATATAATGGGGAATTTTATTTGGGATTCCTTTATAGGTGTATTTTTGACTAGGGAGGTGTGTGCCTCCAAGGTGGTACTTATTCCCCAGGTTAAGGATGCTAATTACCTCAACCATTACAGGAAAATTTCCCTTTGCAATTTCGTATACTAAATTCCAGCTTATCTCATTAATAGAAGAGTCAGTAATGTCATCCGAAGGATGGTATCGGAGGAGAAACATGGACTTGTTAAATTGAGAAACATACATGGATAATTATAATTTCAAGATAAATGGTGAATTCATTAAATAAAATTACACTAGGTTAAAATTTTATGATCAAGGTTGACATGGATAGGGCATATAATAAGCTTGAATAGAGCTTCATAATAAGAGTTATGAATGATTTTGGCTTCCAAGAATGGTTTTTTGATATCTGATTTAGAGGT
This sequence comes from Viscum album, assembly GCA_963277665.1. Taxonomy (NCBI): domain Eukaryota; kingdom Viridiplantae; phylum Streptophyta; class Magnoliopsida; order Santalales; family Viscaceae; genus Viscum; species Viscum album. Next base: position 1,849,406,756 of record OY728163.1, on the reverse strand, counting down.
TATGCCTTACCATTTCTCACTATTTCCTTAATGGGGAGGAGTTTTGGGTTCTTCAAATATATTTTAGGAGTCACGCAAGGTGATCCCATGTCTCATGGACTTTTTATTTTAGCTCAAGAGGCTTTATCTAGGAATCTCAAACAAAACCTGGAAGAGGGGAAAATTATGCCTTTACTAAAGAGGTTTGGGAGTGGAATTGTTTCTCACCACATGTTTGAGGATGATATATTGTGTTTTTATTAATTATAGGAAGATATAGATTAGTGTATTTAATAATTTGTTGGAAACCTTTGTCATATTGAGTTGACAACAGACCGATTAGAGGAAAAACAACATGTCCATCTCAAACAAAAGTTCCAACAGGCACAGTAAGATGATTCAAGATGATATTAGCATGAAAAGGAAACATATTACAATCTTTTATCTTGTGGATCCTATTTTAAATGGTAATGATAAAAATACTCCCATTGATGATATAATAAACCAGATGATGGGTAGAATCTGTAACTGGAAAAATTAATTTCTTTCTTTTGGAGTTTAGATCAACCTGATTAACAATGTCCTTAATTAAATTCCTATGCATGTTCTATCCATCATCATAGTTCCAAAGGTACCATTTGGAAGCTTAAAAAATTATTACTTCCTTCTTACGAGATGGAAGTCATGTGGGGATATGTCATTAAGAATCATAGAGGAGGTTGGAGTGGCTGATTGATGAAAGATGAATTAATATTTTAGGGGTTAAGAAACCATTAAAACCATTCAAGAAAAAATAGAATGGGATATCATAAAAGGAGACACACTTTGGGATAGGTTCACGAGGAGTTGGTATGGGGATTATTAGAGGGAAAGGGAAAAATGAACTAGGAAATCTTTTGATATTATATGGTGTATGATCAATCACCTAGAGGATCATAAGGATAAGACACAATGGTTTCTAGGCCGTGGAAACATAAACTTATGGAAGGAGAATTAGTGTGGTGAGGCACTATTTTTTCCATGTTTCCCAGTTCCAAATATTTAATAGAAGGAGGCCTTTATGTTCCTTGAATTAATTATCACTGTATTGAATCAAGAACAATTGAATCTTCATCATAATATTAGTCAAGTCGATGAACTGGAATGATGTATTTTTATGGGATCGATATTAGAGGATTTCAATGTTCGGGACATGAGAAGAATTGTTCATGTAAGAACTAGAGATTATGAATGGGAAACTAAAATATGGTGTAATGAAATTCCAATAAAGATGAATTTCCTGTTGGGGAGGATGAGGAATCACTCTCTTCCAACCGAGGACAACATGTAGAAGATGTGAGTGGATTTGGATTCCAATTTCTAATGCAGTTATTGGTTACAAAAGGAGAAAATATGACATATTTTATTTCAAAGAAAATGGGAAAAGGCCATATGGAATTATATGGATCATATTATGAACATTTACTATGATAGAGGATCCATTTTCTAGTTCATATAGTAATGGTTCTAGGGAGTTTGGAAATAGGGTAAAGATCATAAAATGAGAAGTATGGTCTTCATGGCCATGTGTTAGTTGATATGGGAGAAAAGGAATAAAGAAATAGAATGAAAAAATAACTTTGATATCTTTTTATAGGTTTGGATAAAATCCTTGGTCATGGATCTTGGAGTTCTTATTAATAGAGGGGGGTCATCATCCTCGTTCAAAGGTATCATCCCAAGGTTTAATCAAAATTTAGAGGTTGTTGGTAGGAGAAAGTAGGGAAAGTGGGTGAAATAGAAACATACTACTACATGAATTAAATTGAATGTGGAAGACTTATGTGTTTATGGAGAAATGAGAGGGGGAGTTTTGGTGAGGGATAATAGGGGGTTGGTTATTATGGGATTCAGTTCTTTTTTTGGGAACATGTAGTTTGTTGAAAGTAGAAGCATGGGCCATAGATATTGAGCTTAAGCTGTGAAAACTTTATAACATATAAATTATGGAGGTGGAATAAAATTCTAGTATTTTGGTTGGTTTATTATAGGGCAAGGTCCATCTATCATGGTAGATTTCTTACATGGTCGAGGATTTCAGGATGGTTATTAGCCAGGGCATTTGTTTTAGTCACACTTAGAGAGAAGGGAATTTTTCTGTGGATGCACTGGCCAACAAAGGGAGTCATGGGGATTTTTTCACCTTGTATACCTATATAGGGTCCTTACCCAATGATTGTAAACTCATTTTTTGGAATGATTCTACCAGTCTCTATTATTTTCATCCACCCCGAGATAAGGGATATTTTTTTATTTCAGCTCTTCTTTATTTAATAAAAAATTAACTTCCGTTCAATCAGTAGTAATGTTTTCATCATATCATGAAAATCAAGAGATTCCATACTTTTTAACTTTAAATATTTTAAGGATTTTTTATATTTAAAAAATAACCTTAAGAAACCATAATACCATGTAGGAAATGAAATAAACTGATTTTATCCCTCTTAGATAATGTATGATATGATAGAGGCAAGTATGTTCATTTTACTTTAGTATTTAGAGACAAATCCAAAAATAATCCAATTGGATATAATTTTAATCTTTCATTCAATCCATTCCTAGTCTTTCCTTTAATATCTATCAATGTTACAAAAATAGTATCAAAAATATTATTCTCAACATGTGTGTTTCGTTCTTGGTTTTTAGCCACGAAACGCCCAACGACTCCGTATCTAATGATTGATGGACCTGCTTTCCAAAGGCAGGCGTTCGCTGGATGGTATGACCAGAGACTCTTAAGAACTCACATTGGTCGAGAGGATGGGAAGTCGGGCTCATCGCACCCTTTTTGGGGGGGAATTATTGCCTGTTTCGGGACTCACTTATAGATTTAAGACATATTCATATGTTCACGAATCTTTGGTTTATGCCCAAACATAGTATCCATAGATTTAACCTTGATGGGCAATGGTCAATTGGACGTAGGGGTTAGGAATCGTTTATGCCTGAGGTTTACCATCCCTCATTGGATTAATGACCCTGAAGGGTTGGAACTCGCTTGAGGCGGCACTAGGAGTGGCGTGGTGAACCGATGTGGAGATGATCAGATCGACCGGTTGTTGGGCTTGAACCCCCTTGGAGGCTTTTTATGTACCCTATCTAGGAGGCAGTGATCAAAGTCCATGTAGTTCGCATAGGCTTGGGGATTACGCTTTGAGGCAGCCCAAAATGATGGATTTAGGCTTACACTCTGAGGAGGCCCATAATGATGGATTGGGGCTTACACTCTGAGGAGGCCCAAGGTGGGTATAAGGCTTACACTTTGAGGAGGAAAAAGGTGGGTATCATGGTCGATGCTTACTCTAATAACACATGAGTCATGCTCGGTGTGAGAAACAAGAGGCAGTAGAGATCAGAGGATCACGTCGCGAAAGGTGTGTCCGTGAGAAGCGGAGTGGGGCTTACGAATGGAGTTGCCCAGGATGATGAATTGGGGCTTACACTCTGAGGAGGCCCAGAAGGTCGGGGCTTACTTCGAGATGGACGCCTGTGGTGTCTTCCTCATGTCTGGCCATGAGGGCATCCCAACCCATTGGTGGGTTGAGGAATATAATGGGGTCCAATGCCTATGCGCATGTGCACAAGCGGGATAACGCCAAGGGAATTGGAATCAGTCCAAACAAAGGGAGATGAAAATTGTGAATTACATGCCCGACATTCATAACGCAATGAGGATGGCATGGTGATGGGGGATAACTATTGACCATGTTTGAAACACAACATTCATATCACGTTAGCCTGAAATGGGGATGAACAAATGAGGGTCGACTGCTGACCATGTTCGAAACACAGGACCTATCTCGAAGTGTTTTCCAAAGTTTTCCGGGGCGTTGGCCCAGGATGGTAGGTGAGACGATGCGGCATGGGACCAGGCCGTTAGGGGGTCCCTTCAGACATGGAAGAGTATGAAGATCTAATGAATGACACGCAAAGCGTGAGGTGGAGTGATGGAATGTTTGAATGGATTCCAGCGCTCTTGAAGTTACGCCACTGTAAACATGGCATAAGGAATCTCTTGCATGGAGAAAGAGGCATCAAATCATTGAATTATAGGGAATGATATAGTTTATAGTCATGTAGAGAGGACTGTTTCTATACAGTTTAACGTCATGTGGTCAGGACGAGGGCCATACAGTTTAACGTCATGTGGTCAGGACGACTAGGTAGGAGAGATCTTGCAATGGTTGGTGTGGGAATTACACAAGGGTGGCCCTTTATGGATAAACCTAGAAAAAGGAGATAGGTAATGGGGTTATAGGAGATTCATGAGGAGTAGCTCGACTCATGGAATTTATAGGATGAATGTTGGGGCGACACAATGGTGTAATGGAAAATCCCGACATCCCAGCCTGAAAAGCTCGCGGTGCGACTATCCATTTTTCATGGGGGTCAGTGATGGTAGCGAAGGGACCGACCCAGAGGGCCGAGACAGTAGCCCAACATTGACCCCGAGCAAGGTTGCGGGGGTGTATCCCCCGCACTATAGACCAACGAGTGCATGGGGTTTTCTGTATGGGACTGGCCACGAAAGAGCTGGCCGCGAGGAGCCGACCGCGAGGAGCCGACCGCGAGGGACTGTCCGTGAAGGAGACATCCGCGAAGGACTGGCCGCGAGGGACTGGCCACATGTGGTATGTTGTTTGGTTGTCCTTGAAGGGTGTCCATGGAGGAGCTGGCTATAGAGGAGAGGGAAGTCCACGAAGGAGGCTGTCCGCGAAGGATGTTGTCCCAGTGGAGATGGCCGTCCGCGAATGGTGTCTGCAACGGGGCTGGTGCCCGTCCTATTTCGCACCTGCGGAGGGGTTCCACCTACATTTCACGAACGATACTGGTCCTCGGAAGGATTGGCCGCTAAGGGCTGGCCTCGAAGGAGCCGGCTGCATGTGGTTCGCGGTTTGGATTCTCTTCTCTGCGGAAGAGTGCATCAGCGGACGACATGTGGTCCACAGATGGTCGCGGACTGCTGGGAGCGATTTATCCAGCATCTCCCCATGGGTTTTCACCTATCCTTCCTCCTTGAATTTTTGGTGCCCCTCGGTGAATATTTATAGAGTCGCGAGGAGGAAGTATTGATGGGCCCATTGCACTCTTTTCAGAAGCCCATGAGTGAATCTTTCACTCGCAGATGACTCGGTCACCCGATATTTGAGGAGTCGAGGAATGCGTGGTTTCTCCCCGGCGACACATCGATCCGCCTCTATTCTGTGAATGATGAGGTTCGTGGAAGCATGGGTAGGTTAGAGCGGTTTGCGGCTGGGGTGGTCCGGAATGGTGAACTGGGTTAACGCCTATCCTACCTCGTGACCGCGGAGGGTCTTCGCCTTCATTTCGCGGACGAAGCTGGTCCTTGGAATTGCGGGAGGGCGGTCTACTGAACCGGCCGCGTGCTGTTTCTGGGAGCCGGTGCGCGGACCGGTTTGGTCCTTTTGCAAGTTTTGGGGTAATCAGATTTCCCCCCTTGCATAATTTTCAGGACCCTACAATGTGTCACATCAACTGTATGTTTGACATCATTATATCTCTAATGTGCATGCTATAAAAATATTGATCATTTCTCCCATAAATTTCTATAGTTTATATATCCTTACGACTTTCCAAATACAGCAAAAATGTTTTTCACCATCTCAAAATTCTGATAAATTAACAAAGGATCTGGAGTAACATCTATTTTTTATGAGATATTGAATGAAAATTTAAATCTTTAATAAGAGTTATCCATAAATAAAAAACTTTGATGGACCATGTAAACTATTTTTATCCCTTTCTATAGTCGATAATATGAAGTCCCTTATTTTCAAATTGGGAAATATATATTCCCCTTAACATTGTATCCATAAAAATTTCCATATGTTGAGAATTCATTTATAGTGAACATAAAATTTCATTCAATTGAAAATATTCATTTATAAAATAATTGTACACTCTAATACCATCATCACATATTAGTTTCGAATCATCAATTAATAATTATAAGTAAAAATAAATATCATTTTCATGTTTTTTGGTCAAAAAATCAGTAAACACAATAGGATATATGTCTTCTTCATAAAAAAAATCTTGAGATAAGTTGTAAATTACCAATAAATTCCATGAAGTTTTCTTGATACTAAGGATATAATACAGATTCATTTAATCTATTCACATTTCAAGTATAATATTTCTAACTTCATTTATAAATATATTAAATTATTGATTATTTTTCTTCCATCATTGAAAATCAAATGGATGAAATAATTTTCCATCATATATTCTCTTATATGCATTCCATTTGAACCTTTTTTTCATTATCTAAATTCGAAAATAAACATTTCAAATGATCAATTATAGGATGATACAAAATTTCCTTAGCAGGAGTATTGGTACTTGGAATAAAAGATAAATAAAATTGTGATCTTTATTTAAATTTATACTATAACTTCTCACTTTTAGTACACTCTATAATACATTCATATTACAATCTATAAAATAAATTTTCATTTTGGTGGACATGTATCTTTTTATACACTAATACCATTGGGAATAATATATTTTTTCATTATAATTTGAATCTAGTAGATTGTTAGTTTTAGGAAGCATGTCATTCAATAGCTCTAGAAATTATATAAACATTTTTTGATCTACCCTTTCTTGGATTTCAAGTTAACCAATCACAACACTATTGATAAAAACATAAATTTTATACAACTTTGATACATTGGGTTTTCAGTATCACTATATGAGTTCTCAATTATTAGTGTTTTCACAATTACTTTTACTTCAATGTTGTGAATCATTTCTTTAATTTGATCATAATTATCCTTCTGAAAATATCCATCATTATTAGGTCTTGAATTCTACAATATTTCACCATACTAGATCCATGAACTAAAACATAGATTAAAACCATTAAAAATTATATGATCATTGACTTCTAGGCTTCACAACTTTCTCATATTTAAACACTTCATGCATGAATAGTAAAAGATGTCACTCTTTGGAACATTCTATTTAGAAAATTTCAAAAAACCATGAACCCCTCCCTTATATTCATCACTTTTCCATCATGAATACATCCAAATATTTTTCAATATAACATATAAAAACTATTAAGGAAAAAATATAAGTTACTCTATTTTGAAAATTTAAATTCGAATTTACTTATAAAAAGAAATACAGAAACAATTATTTTTTTAAAAATAATGATAATTTTTTTAAAAGACTAGTATTAATAATAAATATATTATATATATATTTTTAAAAAATATAATATTAATATTAAAAATTAATATTTGTACACAGACACAAAGATATATATATATATATATATATTAACACTACTATTAATTATATTTATATGTTAACAATACTTTTAAAAAATTTACACTACTATTAAGATTATTAAAAAAATTAAAATACGATATTAATATTAATAATATCAACACTAATAATTATATAAATAATATTAACAATAATAATAATATTACAAATATTAATAATAATATTAATTATATTAACACTACTACAAAAAAGTATGAATTATATTTTAGAGTTTTTTTTGAAGAAATATTCTATCCATAAGATGGTAACACATAAAATATTTCATCATAAATGTTAGGAAAAAATATTTAGATTAAAATATGTTGTCTTCCACTCAAAATAACTTTAACTCCTTCCATTTTTTTAAAAAACTTCTTCAGTATATGTTTTGTAAATTTTTTAAACAATAAACATTCTATTTAGTCAAATTTTGTATATATGTGTTGGTGTTAAATTCATCTCTATATTAATAATATATATTCTAAAGTGAAAAAATAAGTAAAATAAAATTATATTGCTTTACAAAACAAGAAAAATAAAATTTAACTCATAAAATATTGAGGAACAAGATCTTTGTGTTTTAAGAATTTAAAAACAATAATTTTAAAAAATATATTACAGGAAACTCATTTTAATTTAATAAAACTAAAAAAATATTTAATATTAAAAATATTTATTCATTAAAACTAACTTTATGAAGTATAAAAAAGAATATAATTTATTATATAAGTAATTTTAACATAAAATGTATCTTATTTATTAAAAATAGCACATATATTTAACAAAACATCTTAAAAAAATTCTTCCCTACAAAAAACACAGAATTATAATCCATTTGATAAAAATAAAATTTTATATTCATTTTTGATAAAATTAAATAGAAAAAATTTATTATTCTCACAATAAATACATAACTAAGAATACAAAATGACATATATAATGATAAATCAACAGAATTTTATGTTTAAAAAACCATTTTTTATTTAATAAAGATCCATGTAACTTATCATTTATACATTAATTTAAGTATTCATTCAATATATATGAAACAATATGGACATATTGAAATTTTTTATCAACATAAACATGAGAATAAATAATTTTTTTGAGTGTGTAGTAAATTTCAAGTGAATTTGAATATTTAGTTAATACTAATATATTAACTCAATGAAGTAAGAAAACACTAGTGGAGGGACATCAACAATGACCAAAGAAGATGATGATGGTGGAAAAATATAATAGAGGGAGATGAACGATGGTAGTGGGACGCATAAGAGGGTAGGTGAGAGAGAATGCTATCCAAGGAATAGATAAAAAACAAGGAGGGTTGAATAATGATCAGGCTAGGGGTCAATTTAGAAAACAGGGATAGAGAATTGGATGATATCAATATAATAAACCAAACTATGTAACGAGCATGCCATATTTTTTTTAAATGATTTCAATATCAGTAATTAATAAAACTAATTTCAAAAATATTTTTTTACATTAGTTATTTTATAATCGATGTAAAAAACCTCATCCAATGGTTTTTATGATGGTGATCATATAAGTGATGTAATAAAACAATTTTTAACATTGGACCATGAGAAACTAATTCATTGTATTGGGAATATTATCTTGGGTATATAATGTTTTCTATGTTGGGACCATAAATATAATTGAATGGTAGAAAGAGAGTGAGTTGCTAACACATATTATGTTGGTGAAATGATTAACATCCAGAATCTTTATTTAACCTACATACATCATTTTCTAATTTATTTTTTAATTTTGGTCTTTTCTCAGCTCATTTTGGGTGAATTTTGGGAATTTTCAAACAGTTTGGGACTATGCATCATTGGTGCATTGTTTGGGAAAACCATGTGGGTCTGCCCTGGAAACTATGCATCATGGGACAAAGTTTCAAAGGAGGCAACATAGTTAGGTTAATAGTTAGGTAAAACCCTGATACCTTTACCTATAACCATGAAACCTCGGGAAAATGTATTTCAAAAAGTTGGCACACTATTTATTAAACCACACGACCAAACCCTATGGCTCTTCTAGTAGCCATTTGTAAGAACCTGAGTTCTATTGTGAGGCACATATCCCTTCATTTTTAGTTTTACTATTTAAATATGGACTAATGTAAATTACTTTTGAGGTCATGGAGGTGTCAGGGGGATTATAGGGCTTATTCGTAGCTCGAAACCCATGTTTTGGGATGATTTAAGCCTGACACATGGTTAGTGAAAATCATTCAGGGAAGGAAAAATAGTTGGACCAAACTATACAAGGATGGAAATTGAGTAGGGAATGACCCCATGGTTAGGAAAAACCTTCTAAAATGGACTGCATGGCCATGTGACTGGGTCTGAAAGTTTTACACTTTTTAAGAAATGCTTTTTGCACAGTTTTTGTATGGTTAGTCAAAAATTGTGAAGAAACAATGTGGGTTCCTCTTATCCTATAGAAGACCTTGAAAACCGTGTTCCTAAACTATAAAACCCCTTAAATTTCGGAAAATTTAATATTTTTATATTAAATTAAAATCTTTTATAAATCTAAATTATGTTTTCTTTCAATAGACAATAAATGAATATGTTTAGATCTCCCTTCATCGATTAAACTTGTATTTGAGGTGTATTCTCTATCTGATCTCTAAATCAATTGAGGAACAGCTCAATGGATCTACATTAGTTAGTACTTGATTCCTTTTTCAGCATTCTTCATTCCTCTCAATATCGGTTTTTCTATTTGGATTTAGGATCATATGCCATATTTTCAGGTTCTTTATTTGTTTGTCATTTTTTTATCCTAATTGGAGTCGAATCAGGAAATGATGTTGGATGATCACTCCACTACCAGGCTAAGATAGGTGGCCTATACTTTCTTCCTGAGTTTTAGTGCTTTATTAGGATACTTTCCATGGTCCATCCCACTAGACTTTCCATCACGGACCTAAAATTATATTTATTAATTAAATTAAATGGGTTTGGACCTTTTTGGGGTTCCCTTAGGTTTATTTTTATTGGTTTGGTGGTTGTTTCCTTAACCAAAGGTAACCATGGAGCATGCCTTGTATATTCGTTGGAATTACCCTTGCTTGAACCACCCAAGGTGTGTGTTTCAATGATTTCCTAGTTATAAGAAGTTTATTAATGGTTGAAAGGAATTGGTTTGATTACGTAAAATATGTCCAACATCCTTTCAATATCAAACCTAATGTTAATCCATTGAACTATTTAACTATTAAATTTATCAAATGGATGTATTTGGTCTTGATTACATTAGTGGGTATACTCATTGTTGATTTTATTTGAATGTTAAATGGTTAAATGAGTGGGTATACTAATTTTTTTCTTTTAAACAAGAATGGTTATATGTGAGTGGGTATACTTGCAAGGTGTAATTGAACGTGATATGGATTTGCGAGTGGGTATAATCTTGGTATGAGATAATGAATGATTCTTTAGATGTATTTGACATTAATACTTTGATATTGATGTGGTAGTGGATTCATTAGATAGGGTATACTCCTTGGGCCATGATTCTGTTGGATGACTCAGGCATTGCTACCCCTTGGATTTGGCTTTCTTGGACTTGTGTAGGACGTGTCTGGTATAACATGATCCTAAGAATCCAACCAGTTCCTAGATATGTTTCCATCGATATGCTTCTAGGACTAGATAAGTATTCCATGGTTTTCTATACCTTAGATCCATCAATTAGTTGTATGACACTTTGATTATTAAGGCACATCCATGGAGATGTGATATATTTGATTATAAGGCTTGGCCATGGATGTTTTGGTACTTCAGGTTATACACTCAGGCTATGGTTGACATGATAGGTTGGGATGTATGATGAGGCCATGTTGGTTATATCTTATTTGTTTTTAGCTACCTTATTATATGAGTTGACACTTTTTTTTTAGGGATCTATGTTTACTTATATGATCTCATTGGCTTCATTATATTTTCTAGGGGAACTTTACTACTTACCCTAATATCTACATACTTATTTTACTAAAACACTATATAGATTTTGTTGCACAAAATGAAATGTATAGACTTTTGGGTGGTTACCTACTGGGATTGTATCTCAATCCCTATTTCGGCTGTTGTTCGGTACCCAAACATTCTATTTGGATGCAAGTAGGGATAGGGTAATGTACCCATAGTTGAAGATTTTATTTTATTCCAAGCTTAGGAAAAGGGGAGCACAAGACTAAGATGTGGCTCGTGATTCTATTCAGATATAGCATTTTTTGGTCTTTGGTGTTTTTGATACATGTATTTTATTATTATTCTTCACCCAATTTTGGACGCTTTACTAGAAATATGACATGTATTATCATCATCCATGTTTATAAATGAGAATACTTCTGGATTAGTTTTTAATCCCATCTTGCAAGTTGTTCATCTACTGATTGTTTACTGCTTCCTCTAATTGTATATTATTTGTATTTCCACTATGTTATAGTCCAGTAATGTGTTAATGGTCTCCCCAATGACACACCTTGACCCTCACTTCTATTTAGTAGCAACTAGAATTTGGGTAGATACACTTGAGGTTTTGTGGTTAACTGGGATCGAGGTAGCATTGAGTGGAATTTGGGGCTAGGATGTTACAATGTGGTTTCAGAGCATTTATTTTTTATTTTTCTTTACTATTTTGTGACAATAGATATGGATGTGAAGGTATTGGAGTTTGGTAATGAGTTGTTCCTGGGAGTAGTTGACCCACATATTGGGAAAAGACAAATTATATCTAATTGAATTTCCACTTTTTGGATTTATACTGTTACAGTTGATTTGATTCCATTGTTTGGTGATGCACATTATTTTTGATGTTATTATTATTATGATTGTGGTTCAATTATATTTCAACCTAATGAGAAGAGGGTATTCCATATCATCCATCATACTAGTAACTTGTTTGGAATCACTTAACATTCATATTCCATGTCATTTAGGATGCCTTATTTATTGCATGTTGTTGTTATAGATTTTGTAGAGTGGATAATGAAAGCGATACAATATTTTAGTTCATAAGGAGTACAGGAACTTATGGACTGGAAAGTGGAACACATTTTTTTTCAAATGTTTAAAATGAATGTGATGTGGTATGATTTATATCAGCACCAAATTTTAGTTTATGAGGTGTTATCGGCCATCAATGATTGAAACATAGTGAACCATTGGTTAAATCACTTGAACAAATGAATGTTAAATGAAAATAAAATGGGAAGTTGAAATAGTGACCAGAACTAAACCCAAATTTTGAGTTGGTAAGAGGTAGTACCTTTAGGAAATTCTTTCAGTTGTTTCTTATATAATCCTGGATTTAAGGGCAAGCTGTGGGATTGACTTGTTATAAGATAATTTTGACCTATCCTATGATTTTGAGTTGAGAACTTTGATTTTGTTCTTTTATAAGGAATGCGAATGGATTCAAAGTGCACAACTATCCTAGGTAGGCTAGTTGGGGCATGTTCCTTTTTAGATGACCCGTTATGGGTGTTTATAACGTTGATAATTAAACAAATTCTATTGGGTTTATTTTTAAAGTACCTAGGTTGGTTTAACAGAACCTCATAGGTCACCTAATCTTTTATAACATAAAAAGGAATTTAATTGATATATTACCTAATTTATGAAAGGATGTAAATAAATGATTAATGTTTAAAAGGAAGTGTTATAATACTTTCCTGTTATTACTTAAAGAATTAGTTAAATTGGATATAAAGTGATTTTATTTAGAATTGGTGCCTGAGGTTATATTTGAATCTCTTTAATGATTAAATATTGAATGTGAATAAGTGTAACTACCTTAAAAAATAGAACCTATAATCGGTTTCCTTGGTTTAAATGTCTTTTAAGTTTAGTTGGAATGGAAATGTGATTATTTTCCATAGGCCTCCTCTTTTTTAAAAATAGATTAAATGATAGGATCTTGAGCATGATGACTTCTATTGGGAATGACCTAGTGATAGGGTCCATACTTGTGCTTCATAAGGGGCTAACCCGTGGTAGGTATCATACATAAATCTTAGATTCCTTGCTAAATGTTGTCAATTTCTCCTGTTTGGGTGACATTTTACTTAGTAGAATTCTTACCATCTAATGAAACCCTTGTTTGAATAGGTGTTCATGGAATCTTTGACCGTTGTTACGAGAGTGAGCATTAGTTACTACTTATCTTCAACAGCTTAAGCATTCCCAGTGTAACACCCCGAGATTTTATGAAAAATATTCTTTTAATTTCATTAATGTCTTGTGTTGTATTCTACACCAAGATTACATTGCGCTATACGAAACACCATATTAGCTTGCAGTATACGCAACACTATTCTTGGATCGTGTTACACACAATTTTGATAATAGTTATTCTACGCAACATTGAGTGTATATATATTTATATATTCAATGTATAAATGAAATATGGTTGGATTCTGTTATACGAAACAACGAATGATTCTTTCACAACACGCAACCCTGACTTGGCTTGCATTACACGCAATCACGACCTTCCTCGATAGCGTGTGATGTACGCAATACCGGGTTTTAATAAACAACAATATATTATTATAATATTGTCATGAACTAGCTGTTATGAATAGTATTAACTAAAATTTTAATTTTATAACATTATTATTCATCTTACACATTTTCTAGAACATGGTATAAGAACAAAATAAATTTTCGGGTAAAATAAGTATTTGTCAAAAAATGCAGTTTTTCCGCCTTTTGATGGAGCACCCACTTTAAATATAGTTTTTGACATGTTTATATGTTAAATTTGACAAAATAAAATTCTTCTTTTGAATCAGGATATAAAAATTTACATTAGATAAAATTTTGATATTTTTCCGATAACTTTCATATTTTAATGAATAGTAGAAACACGCTATATTTTAATTAAAAACAACTTTTTTCATCGTAATATCTTATGTGGTTAAATTATAATATTGAATGGCTTTAAAGTATAAATAGAATATATTTTTACCATTTAATATAATGTATGTCATTATCATTGATTTTACCTTGAATTCGTAGGTTAAATCAATTCAATCTTTTGCAATGTTTTAAAGAAAAACCCGTTTTCTTTCGAACAACGGGATTAATTTTAATTTAATTTCTGCATCTTTTGTATATTGAATTTGGAAAAATGGATTCCATATTTGGAATCAGTGGGTCCAAATTATGTTAATAAGCTACTTTTTATTTTTGAGCATTGTGAATAGTAACTGCGGTAAATTTTATTTACTATAGTTAAAGGTAAATCGGGTAATTAAGGGTAAATATAAGATTATAAAATTACCCTAACACTTGGAAAAATCCTATTGGATGGATAAAAGTAGACCCATATAACCTAAGGGTTGGATTAGATTCATTTTATGGACTTTTTTCCATGAAAATAATTTAATTTTTATTAAAACCAAAGAATGTGAAACATGTCACTTTCTTAAATCTTATAATTATAATAATTTTAATTTAGTTATAAACTTTATGAAACTTCAAAAATTAATAGTCTCCAGAAATATAATACAATTATCTACATCATAGTAATTTATTTATAATTTTTAGGGATTAAATAATTATCATTTATTATGACACAAAGATGATGCAGTAATTGTCTTATTAATGAAATATTGACATAATTGATGTTATAAATTCCCAAATAAATGTAATTTGAGACTTTTTATGACTTAAATTAATTTTATAGGTTAATATGACATGTTATTGTTGATATAAGTAACTTGGTTCGAACTTATCATTCTGTTATGAATTTCATAAAAATCATGTACCAAATAGTGTCAAAATTGACATAAATTAGTTTTTAAAACAAATATTATATTATTAATTGTTATTTAATTCATAAAAATCTAAGGTTCGGCAAAATGGCTTAGATAAGGATATATATATTAATAATAAACAACTTGGGGTTCTTTTGGCTTGTTATAGTATGTTTATTAACCATATAGTGTAAGAAAACAAAAAGACACGGTAAAAGTTAAATTATTTAACTTAGAGTTAAATCTAATTGATAAGGTTAAAATAATAACCTAAACTTGTCTAAATCCTATATTATGAGAGGATTTAGACCCATACCCACTTTATCTTCGAAATAATACCCTTTGGAACCATTATAAACCGAGTTTGACCTTAATAAAAAATAATATTTTGAGATTTTCCTAAGGTGCCCCTCTCCTCCCTTATAAAAGGGCACCTCCTCCCCCTCATCCTCACACCACTTTGAGCCTTCAAGCTCGGCCAAAACCTGAAAAAATCTCTTCTCCACTTCCCTAGTATCATCCTAGAGGTCCTGTTTTTCTTCAAACAACATCCTTAGTTCTTTAAGTGGAGGTTAAGAAAAGGCGCGTCAAAAAGAGGAAATATCCATTACCGATCTTTTTCAATTTCTTTCTTCTTCAACTTCTTCTTCTTTAGTTGTTTAATGATAAAGTAATAACATCAGTATTTATTATATACTGATATGTTATTATAAATATGAAACAACTCTAATTAAACTTCTATCCATCCTACGGAAAAAAGAAAATCACCGCGCGTGCGTAAATACGGAATACCGTCTCCACGCCGTGGTGTAATATATTTTCCGCCACCACCTTAATTGGATGGGTATAATGGTGTAATGAGTAACTATATATGATTATTATAAAGTGATATTGATACTGAAATAGTATACATAAAATTCAACACAAGTTCACGATCATGAGAACGATATCATCGCTCGTGCGTACGTATGGACTACCGCCTCCACGATGTGATGAGATTCATTCTTCACAATAACCATTCATGAATGATTATAAAGTATATATAATGAATAATAATGAAATATATGACATGTTAAATCTACTGTATTTATTTATATATATATATATGTATGTCATCTACTTACTTCCATTCAAGACAATAAGGAAAGGAAAACAGCGTTCATGCGTACGTACGGACTACCGTCTCCATGAACGGTGTGTTTCATTTCATTTATCTATCTATTATATATATATATATACTGAATATATATGATATATAAATCATGTTTTATATTCTGGAAGTAATTAAATCATGATATAAGTAATAATAATGTCAAGAACAACAAGTCCAAACACCTATGATAAATGATACGATTTTACCCAAAACGCTTCTTTAACATGGAATTTACAAAAGAAAGGGTAATATAATGTCATAAGTGAACCATATATGATATAATAACAATGAATATGATTCTGTAATAAGTTAATGACATTATTTAAATCATTATACAAGAGGTTTGGATACGTACAAAGCATATCGGACATAAGGTAAGGGAAATATCACAATCTCATTTTTTTATCCGAGATTGTTTATACTTTGGTATTTACTGGGGTGTATTTTATCATCCACATCCATGTTTCCCCAATATGTAATATTTATATCCTTATACAATAGTTTATATCCAATTTTACCCTTCGGCGAGTTTTTAGTAAAATATATGAAATGAATCTTTTGTCGTTTTTTGTACGAGGTACTTTTTGACTTTTCCAACAAAAGTACGATAAGAATGTTTTATTTTAACTTATACGACATGAATGGATTTTTTTAAAACATTATTTTCAAGAATCTTCCCTTATAATTTTTCAAGTTTATTTTTAATCAACTTCTTTTAGTTTATAATTGTACGACATGTTAAGAAAGGAAAAGTGTTTTTGAAGCAGAAATGATATTTTCCTCAAGAATGGAGTTCAAGTGTTTTATCAAAATTATTTTCCATCTAAGATAATAAAGGGTTATGTTTTTATCCCTATTATTACATTTATTTGATTATGTTGTGATGGAATTATTTTTATGAATTCCTTTATCTTATATGAATTGTTTTATGATGTCACAATGTTTAAGAATCCCATTTTTATTACATGGGTTATGCTATGATGTATGGTTTATGATTTTGTGGCACACATAAGAATGGTATCATTATGAGATGGGTGGGACCTATATCTCCCTCCAATGCATTGGGTAAAGATTTTATATCTCATGAGATAGACATGGCTGGAATGGTATGTTATACCGGTTCAGTGAAACAGGACTAAAACGAGGGTGACTCGGTTCAGAAATGGACTTTGTCCACTAAGATAGTCTTGGCAATGAGTCTTGACTAATAAGATATGATTCTCTATGATTATGTGTGTATTCCACAAAGTTTCATGTTTTAAGTTATGATTATTGGGATTTCATTTCACTACTATGATTTATCCCATGTTATGAAATTATGCTCTCTTTTGGAGGTTAAGATTTCCAAAATGTTATGTTCTTATGAATATGATGTGATTGATATTTCTTTTGTTTACCCTTATTGAGCAGTTGAGCTCACCCTTTTATGTTTTATTTTCCCCAGGATATAATGAAATGTTTTAGGTAAAAAAAGGAAGATCTTTATGGGAGATGTTGAAGATATTTCACCACGATTAGAAGATTATATTCCGAGTTTCCAAAGACACTAAACTATTACAATCCTTGTGTGTGTTTTTTTGTTATGTACTAAGTATTCCGCAAAAGTAATATAATGTCCATGTACGTCAACATTCGGGTCTCTACAGTTGGTATCATAGGAAAGGTTTAGTCAACCTTTGGAAACTAGGATGTGAGAACGTTAGTGAGATCCCTAGAGATATTTCTAAGGTATGTCTAGGGATGTCCCTAAGGATAAGTTTCCGTATAGGATATGGTCCTAGAACTACGGTAACAATCTTAGAATTTAACCTAAGATGTTAGATATTAAGGGTACTCCCCCTTTACTATGTTGTTTTCCCTAGCATTATTTTTGCCTCTCACACTATTATTTTTGGGTTTTAGACGATGGCTGGAACCCGAAGGAACCGTGTTGATCACTGTAATGGACAATGCAATGATTGTCCTCCTGAACAAACAAGTGTTATGGGAGATGGAGTGCAAAACCTTATTGCTATACTTACACAATCTATGAATCATTCTGGACTTCCAAATGAGCAGAGAAGGGAACAATATTCTATTGAGTCCTTCCTGAGGCAACGTCCACCTTCTTTTAGTGGGTCTTCCGATCCACTTGTTGCTGAACAATGGATCAGTACCACTAAAAAGATATTTTCAGTTCTTCAATGTTCTGAACATGATAAAGTTATCTTAGCAGTATATCGTTTGGAAGGTGAAGCTGATCAATGGTGGAATCTTATCAAGAATACGAGGCCAAGAGATGAAATTGAGTCCATGGAATGGGACGAGTTCAAGAACTTGTTTTTCAGTAAGTACTTCCCTCGCATTCTTCGAACAAAGATGGAAAAGGAGTTTCTTGAGCTGAAGCAGAAGGATGATGAATCTGTTGTTATATACGAAGCGAATTTTACAAGACTTGCAAGGTATGCATCTGGCATTATCATCCAACCTGAAAGTAAAGTTGATCGATTTTTCAGTGGCTTAAAACCAAGTCTTCGAAGGGAATTAGTTATAAGAGACTTCAGTAGCTATGAAGAAATTGTGCGTTGTGCTATCAAGGTTTAAATGGAAGTTGGTGTTACTTATCCATCTCATAGTTTTGACAAGAAACGAAAGATAGAGTTCAAGGAGAAATCTCAGAATAATGGTGAAAAGAAGATGAATGTTTCCTTATGATCAAAGTGTGGAAAGAAGCATGGTGGAGATTGTCTTAAAGGGACAAGTAAATGTTTCAAATGTGGAAAGGAAGGTCATCGGGCATTTGAATGCCGCAATGATGGGAAGAAGATGTTTAATGATGCAAACAAAGGAAGGGATTCACAGAATGAACCTACTACACTTCAATGCTTCAAGTGCAAGGAAATGGGGCATTATGCTAATAAATTCCCTAATCCAAGGGTTAGTGATGATCGACATGAGCAACCGCTTAAGGCAACGGACAAAGGGAAGTCACATGTGATCACTATTGGCAATGTTGAATATGACAACGATGTGGTGGAGTGATTAAGTGTTTATGTAATGGGATTCCAAAATAATGTTGTATCATGGAGTATTGGAATATTTATGTATTGGTCTAATGTGGTATTCAAAGTGATTGATATATTTTTGGAAATAAGATGATATGCGCATAATGAAGGGAAAACGAGAAAATGAAATGTTTAACAGTATTCATGAGCTCATGATTGATATAAGGACTAAGTGATATCATGGTTTGAGTATATAGAATTTTGAGGATTTTGGTATGTGGAAAGTGTTAACTTTTAACTGTATTCATGTTTTCACTATGGTTCAATGGGTATTCTTTTTTTTCGAGAGAATACATGATTAAGGTATTTACATGATTGGAATGTGACCAACAATATATATATATGGGGGATAAATGATGGTATTCACATGCTTGGTTGATGACATTTCATGTAATCGTTTTCTTTATACTATGAGCTTGGACCGAAGTATTTTAGATAAGCCTAAATATTGGAATGGATTATGTTGGACATATGCTAAGTATTGTTTAAGGATAGAACTTTTTTCGATATTACTGATGAGATTTTATAGTAATGTAGTTTTAGAAAAAAGACAACCTAAGGACGGGCGACAACCCATCGTGTCGGACAAGGCTGTGGGAATCGAACCCACAACCGAAGTGCGACTGGCCTTTATCGCCTACCACTAGCCTACAGGAAGTCCCTGTTTAGTAGAAACTAGTTTTATTATATTAAGCAGTATGATATATGAAGTATAAGTTCATTTTAGGAACCATATATGATTAATCTCACTATAGATCGACTTATGTATATAACTTTTTCTAACCTTTTGTTTGAGATAGATAGAATGACCCATAATTCTATCACATGATCTGCTAACACTTCACGAATAACAAATTCAACTTCATTTATTTAAGAGATGAAGTGGAAATTGTTCAAGGCACGACAAACAGTGAGATTGTACCAAAATAAATTAAGTATTCTAATTCAAATTCTTCAACTTTAGGGAAATGATCTTGAAAACCCAAAAATGTTGTCCTAGTGCCCTTATATCCGATGAATCAGATGATACTCTAGATCGTCACAAATTTATGGCTTTGTGATTGCTGGCTTTTCCATAGCCATGTTCTCTACCACTCTCCATCAGAACATGATGGTTAGATTTCTCTTCCATATCCATATTTTCACCTATGTGGAAACCCAGTGATTAGTTTATTTGGGTAACCATTACGTTTCATACTTTTGTTTTTAAACATTGGTTTTGGTATTCCTTTTTACGATGTGGGTTTATATTAAAGAAACTTTCGAATAGTAAACCATTTATAACCCCGACGAATTTCGAGGGAGAAATTCATTTTAAGGGGGGTAGAATGTAACACCCCGAGATTTTATGAATAATATTCTTTTAATTTCATTAATATATTGTGTTGTATTCTACACCAAGATTACCTTGCGCTATACGCAACACCGTATTATCTTGCAGTATACGCAACACTATTCTTGGATCGTGTTACACACAATTTTGATAATAGTTATTCTACGCAACATTGAGTACATATATATATACATATATTCAATGTATAAAGGAAATATGGTTGGATTCTGTTATACGAAACAATGAAGGATTCTTTCACAACACGCAACCCTGACTTGGCTTGCATTACACGCAATCGCGACCTTCCTCGATAGCGTGTGTTGTACGCAATACCGGGTTTTAATAAACAATGATATATTATTATAATATTGTCATGAACTAGCCGTTATGAATAGTATTAACTAAAATTTTAATTTTATAACATTATTATTCATCTTACACATTTTCTAGAACATGGTATAAGAACAAAATAAATATTTCGGGTAAAATAAGTATTTTTCAAAAAATGCAGTTTTGCCGCCTTTTGATGGCGCACCCACTTTAAATATAGTTTTTTACATGTTTATATGTTCAACTTGACATAATAAAATTCTTCTTCTGAATCAGGATATAAAAATTTACATTAGATAAAATTTTGATATTTTTCCGATAACTTTCATATTTTAATGAATAGTAAAAACACGCTATATTTTAATTAAAAACAACTTTTTTCATCGTAATATCTTATTTTGTTAAATTATAATATTGAATGGTTTTAAAGTATAAATAGAATATATTTTTACCATTTAATATAATGTATGTCATTATCATTGATTTTACAATGAATTCATAAGTTAAATCAATTCAATCTTTTGCAATGTTTTAAAAAAAACCCATTTTCTTTCGAACAACGGGATTAATTTTAATTTAATTTCTGAATATTTTGTGTATTTAATTTGGAAAAATGGATTCCATATTTGGAATCAGTGGTTCCAAATTATGTTAATAAGATACTTTTTATTTTTGAGCATTGTGAATAGTAACTACGGTAAATTTTATTTACTATAGTTAAAGGTAAATTGGGTAATTAAGGGTAAATATAAGATTATAAAATTACCCTAACACTTGGAAAAATCCTATTGGATGGATAAAAGTATACCCATATAACCTAAGGGTCGTATTAGATTCATTTTATGGACTTTTTTCCATGAAAATAATTTAATTTTTATTAAAACCAAAGAATGTGACAACATGTCAGTTTCTTAAATCTTATAATTATAATAATTTTAATTTAGTGATACACTTCATGAAAATTAGAACATGAATAGTATCCAGAAATCTAATACAATTATATACATCATAGGAATTTATTTATAATTTTTAGGGATTAAATAATTATCATTTAGTATGACACAAAGATGATGCAGTAATTGTCTTATTAATGAAATATTGACATAATTGATGTTATCAATGCCCAAATAAATGTAATTTGAGACTTTTTATGACTTAAATTACTTTTATAGGTTAATATGACATGTTATTGTTGATATAAGTAACTTTTTTTGAACTTATAATTCTGTTATAAATTTCATAAAAATCATGTACCAAATAGTGTCAAAATTGACATAAATTAGTTTTTAAAACAAATATTATATTATTAATTGTTATTTAATTCCTAAAAATCTAAGGTTCGGCCAAATGACTTAGATAAGGATATATATATTAATAGTAAACAACTTGGGGTTCTTTTGGCTTGTTATAGTAATTTTATTAACCATATAGTGTAAGAAAAAAAAAGACACGGTAAAAGTTAAATTATTTAACTTAGAGTTAAATCTAATTGATAAGGTTAAAATAATAACCTAAACTTGTCTAAATCCTATTGTATGAGAGGATTTCGACCCATCCCCACTTTATCTTCGAAATAATACCCTTTGGAACCATTATAAACCGAATTTGACCTTAATATAAAATAATATTTTGAGATTTTCCTAAGGTGCCCCTCTCCTCCCTTACAAAAGGGCACCTTCTCCCCCTCTTCCTCACACTACTTTGAGCCTTCAATCTCATCCAAACCCTGAAAAAATCTCTTCTCCACTTCCCTAGTATCATCCTAGAGGTCCTGGTCTTCTTCAAAGACCATCCTTAGTTCTTTAAGTGGAGGTTAAGAAAAAGCGCGTCAGAAAGAGGTAATATCCATTACCGATCTTTTTCAATTTCTTTCTTCTTAAACTTATTCTTCTTTAGTTGTTTCATGATAAAGTAATAACATAAGTATTTCTTATATACTGATATGTTATTATAAATATGAAAAAACTCTAATTAACCTTCTATCCATCCTACGGAAAAAAGAAAATCACCGCGCGTGCGTACATACGGAATACCGTCTCCACGCCGTGGTGTAATCTATTTTCCGCCACCACCTTAATTGGATGGTTATAATGGTGTAATGAGTAACTATATATGATTATTATAAATTTATATTGATACTTAAATAGTATACATACAATTCAGCACAAGTTCATGATCATGAGAACGATATCATCGCTCGTGCGTACGTATGGACTACCGTCTCCACAACGCGATGAGATTCATTCTCCACAATAACCATTCATGAATGATTATAAAGTATATATAATGAATAATAATAAAATATATGACATGTTAAATCTACTGGATTTATGTATATATATATATGTATGTAATCTACTTACTTCCATTCAAGACAATAAGGAAAGGAAAACATCGTTCATGCGTACGTACGGACTACCGTCTCCATGAACGGTGTGTTTCATTTCATTTATCTATCTATTATATATATATATATATATTGAATATATATGATATATAAATCATGTTTTATATTCTGGAAGTAAGTAAATCATGATATAAGTAATAATAATGTCAAGAACAACAAGTCCAAACACCTACTATAAGTGAAACGATTTTACCCGAAACGCTTCTTTAACATGGAATTTACAAAAGAACGGGTAATATAAAGTCATAAGTGAACAATATATGATATCATAACAATGAATATGATTCTGTAATAAGTTAATGACATTATTTAAATCATTATACAGGAGGTTCAAATACGTACAAATCATATCGGACATAAGGTAAGGTAAATATCACAATCTCATTTTTTTATCTGAGATTGTTTATACTTTGGTATTTACTGGGGTGTATTTTATCATCCACTTCCATGTTTCCCCAATATGTAATATTTATATCCTTGTACAATAGTTTATATCCAATTTTACCCTTCGGTGAGTTTTTAGTAAAAGATATGAAAGGAATCTTTTGTCGTTTTTCGTACGAGGTACATTTTGACTTTTCCGTCAAAAGTACGAGAAGAATGTTTTCTTTTAACTTATATGACATGAATGGATTTTTTTAAAACATTATTTCCAAGAATATTACCTTATAAGTTTTCAAGTTTATTTTTAATCAACTTCTTTTAGTTGATAATTGTATGACATGTTAAGAAAGGAAAAGTGTTTTTGAAGCAGAAAGGATATTTTCCTCAAGAATAGAGTTCAAGTGTTTTATCAAAATTATTTTCCATCTAAGATAATAAAGGGTTATGTTTTTATCCCTATTATTACATTGATTTGATTATATTGTGATGGAATTATTTTTATGAATTCCTTTATCTTATATGAATTGTTTTATGATGTCACAATGTTTAAGAATCCCATTTTTATTACATGGGTTATGCTATGATGTATGGTTTATGATTTTGTGGCACACATAAGAATGGTATCATTATGAGATGGTTGGGACCTATATCTCCCTCCAATGCATTGGGTAAAGATTTTATATCTCATGAGATAGACATGTCTGGAATGGTAGGTTATACCGGTTCAGTGAAACATGACTGAAACGAGGGTGACTCGGTTCAGAAATGGACTTTGTCCACTAAGATAGTCTTGGAAATGAGTCTTGACTAATAAGATATGATTCTCTATGATTATGTGTGTATTCCACAAAGTTTCATGTTTTATGTTATGATTATTGGGATTTCATTTCACTACTATGATTTATCCCATATTATGAAATTATGCTCTCTTTTGCAGGTTAAGATTTCCAAAATGTTATGTTCTTATGAATATGATGTGATTGTTATTTCTTTTGTTTACCCTTACTGAGAATTTGAGCTCACCGTTTTATGTTTTCTTTTCCCCAGGATATAAAGAAAGGTTTTTGGTAAAAAAAGTAAGATCTTTATGGGAGATGTTGAAGATCTTTCACCATGATTAGAAGATTATATTCCGAGTTTCCAAAGACACTAAACTATTACGATCCTTGTGTGTGTGTTTTTGTTTTGTACTAAGTATTCCAAAAAAGTAATATAATGTCCATGTACATCAAGCTTCGGGTCTCTACACCCTGGGCATGGCCAGATGTTTATAAGGTCTCATGAACCATTCATCTTCCTTAGTAATGGGAAAATTGGTATATCATTGTCGAGGTTAATGGTCATGTGGGGAAGTACGAATCTTGGTTAAATACCTTGTACGAACCACCTCATACATGGATATATAGTGTGGATTGGCTATAGATTTTATCAAGGTGTTATCTAACTTATGGTACCTTGGGGTAGTATATGTTCACATTTTTGGTACCCATCGAGTTGTTAAGTGATATAATGAACTAGTTGGTATCAGTGAAATCATTGAGCCTTGTACTATTGAGTATGTTCTCGGTCATCCCCATAGTAGAGTGACTTGGACATTAAATGAATCAAGTTAATCATAATGGTTTGGATGAATTTCAAGAGTCTCAAGTGTTTTTACATGTTGATTAGTTTGGTTTTGGATTTCATGAAAATTGGTTTAACATATGTAAGTGGGACTTGAAAGAGTATTATGCGTATGGTTAATGTGAGTTTGATCAAGAATACTTATGAGCGGCTTGTCTATCTCTTATTTTAATGACTAGGATACTCTTAAGGTGGGAGAATCACATCAGTTATAGTAAGTACATGCCCTTAAAATTAGAAGGAGAAAATATTAAGAGGACCATTATGAAATAGTAGGTTTTCTTGAATTCCCTTAAGGATTTCAAGTTGGAATCGTGTCAGTGCTTGATCAGTAGAATAACTTTGAAATTGTTGGATCTGTATGGCACTTTTGAGAAACACCACTAGTCTTGGATAGACTTTAGTGGTTTAGTTTTAGCAATCACAAGACGCATTGGTTAGTGAAGTCTTTTGATTGGTTTGTAATGGTACATCTGTAGGTAAAACTGATCTTCTTTCTAGGGAAGTTGACCAATAGTGCTTTGAATGATCTTATTGGAAATTTTGAAATCTTCTTAGTGTATTCATCTTAAAAATACCATCATGTCTCCTATCTTGACGTATTCCTTAATTCACTAAGTGAGTTCCGGTCTTATTCCAGAATAAAGTTTAAAATCCATTGGGATGGTTTGTGATCTCTCTAAGACTTGAGAGCTAGATGCATGGTTTTTTTGAGGATTGGTTAGTCCTGAGTGATATATGGGTTATTTAGTAGAAACTCCTTAGATGGACTCTTAGACACCAACTTCTTTATTTTAATGTGACCAACAGGTGAAAGCCACCCTAGGCTTAGTCAATGTTCTTTTGTGGATGTCTTGTCTTGTACCAACATCTCACTTATAACATGTGGTATGAGCAACTAAGGGATAGTTCCATAGACTCATTTTTAAAGAACTCGAGGTTACCCATTCATGTTGTTGGGATTAAAATTAATGTTAAAAAGGGGTGATGATTCTAGTGGGAAGGATCTAGGTTCCACCTTTGTTTGTGTCAAGGAATGATAGTTTAAATGGTCCAATTATGGTTAACTGAGGAAAATCACCGAAATTAATTTATGGGATTCAGTGGGCGTGGTTGAAAAAAAAACAGGATGCCTTGGAGGAAGGTATTAGAGTTCTATTAGTGATGCATCGAACCTATAAGTTAGTAATCCTTGAGAATGGTCAATCAGAGGTGGTTTGACTATTATCCTTATTATTTAATGTATATGGTAGGTGAAGGAATATTTTTGGGCACATCATCAGTTGGAGGTGAGTGTAGTTTGTGTCACCTAATATTTTCATGGAAATCCATCTCAACTTGGGTAAAGGTGCTGGTGAGTAATAGACCATTTAATCATTTTGAAAATAATGAGAGGAGCATCGTAAGAATACTTAGAGGCATGATTGTTATAGAAATTACAATGGTGGAGGTATCGTAGTTTGAAAATTGAGCCTTTCTGTGATAAAATCCATGATGGGGAGAACCATCAGCTAGATGTTTAAAGAGACTTTGACATGATCATGCCTCTAGCTAAACAGGCTCACCATTACTGGTGGCCTAGTATGAAAGGATGTGTAGCTTATTTTTTCATGTGATGTTACACCTGTAATTAGGTGAATATGGAATACCAGTGACCAAACTTAGTTTTATAATAGTTATGTATTTTGTAGTGGAAGTGGGTGGATATCATGATAGATTTCTTGAATAGTTTACCGAGGTTGCCTTGAATAAATTATGTTGTTCGGGTAATTTTTGATAGTATCATGAAGGTTTATCATTTCTTAATAATCAAGGATACCTTCAGTGTTGATGAGATTGGGAGGTTTTATATTCATGAGATAGTTTGAATTCATGGGGTCCGATGCACTATTGTTTCTGATAGGGACACCTGGTTTACATCTCCTTTCTAGAAGATTATTCAGAGGGTGATGGGTACATAGGTGATTTTGAGCACTGCATACCACCCTAAGACTGATGGTCAGTCAGAGTGTATGATATAAGTGCTTGAAGACATGATTTGAGCATGCATCCTATATTTTGGTGGCTATTTGGGGAGGAATTTTACTTGTTTGTATTCTCCTATAATAACAATTATCAGGGGACGATACAGATGGAACCTTATGAAGATTTTTATTATAGTACATGATGATAACCCCTATGTTGGATAGAGGTAGGTGAGACAACTTTACTTGGACCAGGTCTCATGCAAGAGACTTCTGAGCAGGTTTAGTTGATTCAAAAAATGAATGGATACTGAACACTCCCGATATAAATCTTACACCGATTACCACATAATATCTCTTGAGTTTGAGGTCAAGAATCCAATATTATTATGCGTTTCACTAAGGCTGGGGCATAGAAAAATTAGGAGTCGGGGTAAGATTTCACCGTGATATGTCAGGCTCTTCAAGATTATAGAGAGAGTCAGATTGGTAGTCTGTCGATTGTAGTTACCTTAGAGGTACCAATCCATGTATGAAGTCTTCCACGTATCTCAACTACACCACTATCATTCAAAACCATATCAAACTTATCATCCTTAGGATGTTGAGCTACAGTTTGATGCATCATTTGAGGAGCATCCAATTCATATAGTTGATAGAAGCATGAAGGTTCTTCAATTCCTATTAGTTCCTATAGTACAAGTGCTATGGAAGCATGACCATTTATAGGATGCGACTTGGGAGCGGGAGGCTGATGTACATGATCAGTGGCCAAATTTGTTATCAGATGAATCTAAACAACCCTTCATAGGGAAATTCAAGGATGAATTGATTTATGGTGGAATACTATATGAACTCAGGGTTTTTTATGAGGTATGATTCCCTTTATTTTCAGTTTTAATCTTTAAATATGGCCTAATGTGAATTCACTTTGTGGTAATAGAGGTGTCAGGGGTGTCAAGGGATTATTCAGAGTTTCAAACCCATGTTTTGGGGTGATTTATGCCTGATGCATGGTTAGTGAAAATTATGTAGGGGTATATCACAAGGTTGGACCAAAATATGAAAGGATAGAATGAGAGAATGGAATCGAAACATGATTAGGACAAACCTTATCGAATCATTCGCATGGTCATGCAACCATGTATGTAATTTTGACATTTTTTAACAGAGGCGTTTTTAGATAGTTTCTGCATGGTTAGTCAAATAGTGCGAGGAAACCGTCTGGGAACCCCTTATCCTATAGTAGACTATGTAGTTTGGCACATAGTTTTCCAAACCATTTGACTAAACCATGCATCCCCTTAAATATTTCAAAATTTATTAATTTTTAATTAAATTCAAATCTTTTATAAACCTAAATTAGGTTTTCCTTCAATGGAAAACAAAGGTTTCTTTTGAGATCTCAGTTAATTGACTAACCATGGATTTGATGTGGTTTCTCCATATTATATCTGATTCTATCACCGAATGTCTCGTTGGATGCACATTGATGAGTAATAAATTCCTTTTTACCGTTTTCATTCATGTCAATATTTGTTTCACTATTTGGATTTATGAGAAAATGCCGAAATTTCAGGTTCTTCTTCCATTCTTCATTTTTTATCCCAATATAAGTTGAATTAAAAGTTGATACTGGATGATAAATCTACTATCAAGCTATGGTTGGTGGCTTATAATTTTTTCTTGAGTTTTGGTGATTTATTAGGCTACATACTACTATTCCTCCCTCCCAAACTTCTGGTGAGGCCCTGAAATTAAATTGATTAATTGAATTAAATGTGTTTGGACTTGTTAGGGTTTCCCTTAGTTTCATTTGTATTGGTTTGGTGTTTTTTCCCTAATAAAAGGTCACCCTTGGGTTATGCCTTGTATATTCCTTGGAATTACCCTTGCACGAACCACCCAAGGGGTCTATTTCAATTATTTCCTAGTTAGAGGAAGTTTATTTATGGTTAACGGGAATTTGTTTTCTTGATTAGTAGACATCCTAACTCTTGTCCATGTCGAACATAATGTCAATCCATTAAAATGTTTAATTATTAAATTGATTAAATTGTTATATTTGGTCTTGATTACCTGAGTGAGTATTATTAGGTCCACTAGGTCAAATACCCTAAGTTGGGCGGGGGGGTGAATCATGGTATGACAGATTAAAACTACTACCCCTTCAGATCTTGTTTTACTTTTAAAAAAACACACTTCTCTCTTCCTCCAATAGAAATATACGAACATAAAAGAAACCATGCATATGACACAATGATTTTACTTGGTTCACCCACACTGGGATACATCCAAGGCGCATAAAAAGTCGATGTGGCGATGTACCAAATACAGTAAATCTCAATATGAATTACAAAATTTGTGCTAGATCACTTTTATGCCTGGGTTAACCACCATTACAGGATTTAGGGTCTTTTCACTACATTCCCAAGGGACACTCCATATGTATCTTTCTCTGGCTTACTACTGGTGGAAAGGATCGTTGTCTTCCTCTTCCTTTGATCACTTCTCTTAAAAGGGATCCAAACACATTTTATGAACTGGTAGGTCCCTTCATTTACATGAAATCATGAATACTCAATTATAGGTAGATGATTTTTTGAACTACCCTTTTCACCCATAGATGAAATCCACTTTTCTGTGTATTGTTAGTTAGCAGAAATCACTTTCATGAACTGTTTAAGTCCCTTTACAAAGTACCTACTTCTTTTGGAAAACACATAATGAAAATGCTTCCTGGGCCACCTCCTCTATGAACTACCTCCACTTCTACCAACATATACCACCTCCACATACTATCTTTTCAAACCGGCTCCTTGAACCTCTTCTGCATGCTTCTTTTGTGTACTACTTCCACATACCACTTTGGTGTACCACTTCCGTATACCGCTTTCGCACAATGCTTCTACGAACTGCTTCTACATACTACCTTCACTTACTAATTATGCTTATGCATAATTCCTTCTTCCATGGACCTCCTTTTTCCTTCTCAGACTACATTTCTCTACAAACACCCTTTCATGGAATCGATTCTGCGAACTGCTTCACGCTTCACAGAATCCTCCACATGAATTTCTTTCAGACTTCACCAAATTCCCTATGCAAAGATGTTTTCTTATGAATATCTCTCCAAATAATGATGGGAATTTCACTCCTTATATAGGAAAATAGATCCTCATATTCTGATAATATGATATTTACCAAATAGTCAATGTGGTACAACCTTTACTGTGTACCGTGCCTCTTCCATGAACCACAATCATCCCACTTACCATTTTTTCAATGCGGTCCACATACTACCTCTCTTTCTTCATGGAAACCAAAACAACCATATCTTTTTTTCCATTTACATGCCATCCCACATACCATAATCCTCCCAAGGACAACATTCTATCCTGCAAACCACTTCTGTGAACCATTCACCTTCCATGAACCACCATCCCCCCCATGAACCATTTTGCCTTCTGCGAACCATTATATGTATCTCCTTTGAAATATGAAAATTTTACTTTATGGTCTATGTACTGTTCAATCCTATGAAAAAATATTCCTTTTCCAAAAACCAAACTCCAAGTTATTAGGCCCAAAAAATTGGAAGACACTGCAAAACTATGCCACCTTAACTCCTGATTTGGAAAGCACCAACCATACTTATTCATGGTCATATTACTTTGTCAACAAATACAAAAACACCCAAATACTATGAGAGGAAGACATGATGGATTTTTCCAAAAATCTCCCCCATTGGGTTTGTTGACAATTCTTCTTAATTTGATACATCTTTAAATCTACTTCCTTCTTCTATCAGCATTATCTTCTTAAAAATAATATAGAGATCAAGGATTTAATCAACACATATTATATGCCCACGTGATCCATTATTGTTGTAAAAAACAAGAGTATAATGAATATTTCATCAATGAACCACTTCATTATATTAGAAATAGATTCTTCTACTTTCATCATTAACCTCAACTGCCAGGATATGTATCCTTTGATCGATCACATTTAGCATCGTTAGATTAATTACTACCCCTAAAACACTTCTCCCCCTAACAGCTTCAACTCCCCTATCTCACTCTTCTACCAAGAAATTTATCCCCATTTCTTGAATAATACATTTTCTCCCTTTTACTAGCACAATTACTCTCCTTTTTTCAACAAAACCAAAGTCCATTCCTCTAAGGTCAATAACATGGTAAAAATAGATTAGCGCATTATTGAAAAAACACACCATACCTAGAGGGGAGAGGGATTCCACATATATATTGTTTCAAGTGTGGGGAGTCGACAAAACTCCCAGAGAAAACTGATGTATTTCAAATGCTTCTTTGGATAATGCCTTTTTTAGAATGTGTGAAACCTATTGTTCTGTAGGAACATACTCCAATTTCAAAACCCTTGCTCTACCCTTTCCTTCATAAAATGATATTTGATTTAAACGTGCTTTGTCCTTGAGTGATGGACTAGATTTTTTCTAAGACTTATAGCACTTGAATTATCACATTGGATACCAATAAGAGACTTCACTTAAAATCTCATATCATCAAGCTACTGCATCATCCATAGTAATTGCGTCCATGGTTGAGTAGTTGTAATATACCCAGCTTCTATAGAGCTCAATAAAATGCCATCTTGTTTCTCTATTAGACAATAAATACACAATCATCCAAGATATAATGAACCACATGATGTGGATTTTATATCATATGATGAACCATCCAAATTCATATATGTATATTTCAATAACTCTAGCTGAGATTTTTCATTATATATCAAGATTAAATCCAACGTTCCCTTGACATACCGAAGTATTCTTTTCACTAAAAAAAGTGGGTTTCCTTGGGATTTCTTTGATATTTTTATTCTTACCATGTGGAAAAACAAATCAAGTCATGTCACTTTCAAGTATAGTAGACTACCAATGATTTTTCTATATTCTGTAACATTAACCGCTTTTCCTTCATCATCCTGAGACAGTTTTATCCTGGTAGCTACCAGAGTCTTCATATCCTTAGAAATATCGATTCCATATCTTCTCAAAAATACATTTCTGTATTTATGCTAAGAAATTAATGTTCCATTATTTCTTTATGTCACTTATTAACTAAGGAAAAATTTCATTTCACCAATCATAGACATTCCAAACTCACTTTTCATGAATTTATTAAATTTTCTGCACTATTCTTTATACGATCCTCCAAATATTATTTCATCGACATATACTAGAACCATCATCCTTTTATTACTATCATGGGTTTCATATAGATTGTAATCAAATCCAAGACATTGATAACTAATATTAAAAAAAATGATCTAGCCTTGAATATCATGCTCTTGGGGCTTGATTCAAACCATTCAATACCTTCTTCTTTTGACAAAATTTGTTCTCATATTCATGAATGAGAAAACCATCTGGATTCCCAATATAAAATTATTCTCCTAGAACACCATTTTGAAATGATTAATTGATATCCATCTAGAAAACCACGATCTTTCCTTACACTACTATGACCAAGAATAATCAAATTGTATCTAGCCTAACAACATGTTCAAATGTTTCTTCAATATTGATACCCTCTATGTTGGAGTACCCTTTGCAAACCAGTCATGTTTTTTTTGAATCACAACACTATATTAATTTATTTGGTTGTGAAAGAACCATTTTTTCTCAATGAAGTTCTTATTTGTTGGCCTTGAAACAATCTCCCATGTCTGATTTTTTTCAATTTGGTCAAGCTCTTCATTCATCGATTGAACCCAAATCCCATATACAGTTGCTTAAATGAAAAATTTAGGCTCTACCTATGATAAGTATGATTCTTTCTGTAGAGTCTCCATCATTTTTTTCTGTATTGTCACCGTTTAATCACCAATTATGTTTTTTCTATCAATTTTATCTATTTTTACTAGTCTCTATCTATGTATTGATTTATCTTCATACTTACCATCATCTGAGTCTTCTTTTAAATCAGTATATGGAATTGGAACATATCCTAATCTTCTTATCTAATCATCACAATCCTCTTGAGTCTGGTCAGGTATTTTTGGAATATTCTGCTCAAACTCTACAATAGTTACATCATTATAGTCAACAACCTTTATGATCTGCTTGTTGAAGAATTTATATTATTTTCATTTCTTTGAGTAGCCAAGAAACATATCTTCATCTCCATGGGATTGAAACTTACTATGTTTCTCCTTATTTAGAATGAAATACTTACTTCTGAAGACTCTAAAGTACTTCAATGATGGATTTTTCTATACCATAGTTCATATGGAGTCTTCTATTCTTTTAGACATAGTAATGCTCAATTTGAAGTGTAGAATTATGTCATCCATGATTCTTTCTAAAAAATTTCTTGAAGGTCTTTCTCAATGAGCTTTGTTCTAGTTATGTTGTTAACAATCTGATTCATTCTCTCAACTACTATATTCTGCTGTTGAGTTCTTACGGATGAAAATTGATGCCTTATCCCATGTTTCTCAAGATAATCCTCTTAATTTATATTTGTTACATATATTCCATTATCTTTTCAAATCTTCTGAATTTTATAACCTAACAACTTTTCAACTTCTTGTTGATATATTTTAATGAAATTGAACACCTCAAAATTGTGGGTAATGGTTTATACCCTAGCCATTCTAATAAAATCATCAATGAAGATAACATAATATGTACTCCCATCAAGAGATTTTGTTGGAATTGGTCTGCACACATCAATATGAACAAACAAAAGTAATCTTGTTGAAATTTTATCTCTTCCCTTATATGTATTTTGGATGATCACCCCTTTTTGGAAATCATCACAAGTATTTGTACGATCATTTGATAATTAAGGGAGATATCAAGCAACATCATACTTCACCAGATCTTACAAGGAATTTTTGTTCATGTGGAGAAGACGTTTATGCCATAACTTATTTTCTTCTTCCTTAGACATAAAGAATATATCTTCTTCTCCACTCATGTGGTTGAATTTCCCCTTTATACACTTTCAATTCGACAAAACAACACCATATTTTTCCTTGATGACACATAATTTCTTGTAAAATATTATGACATGTCCCGAGTCACACAATTGATTTACACTTAATAATTTGTGAATAAGACCTTCAAAAACCAAGACATCTACACGTCTCATGTCTTTTTCCCCAAAATTTTCTTTCTCAGAGGCATCAATTTTCTACCCTTCATCATTACCAAATATTATGATACCTTCTTTATCGTACCAAATTCCCACCACCAAATTCTTTTTTCCAGTCATATGGGAGCTGCATCCACTATCAATGATCCATATATCATTTAAATCTGATGCCTTGAGCACAATATCTACAACAACTTCTTGCTGATATGTTTTATTTTGGATCCATTTCTCTGACTTCATACACGTTATGGATTGATACTCTTAACATTCCTTGAAATATGATGGATCAAATTCATATTGTGGAGATGAAAATAGATTTTTCATTTTCAGATCATTTGATGATACAATTTTATGGTACTTATAACCAACCTCAACCTGCTTTGACACATTACTATATATTTTTGATGATTAATATCTCACCATGTGTTCAAATCCTCCACACCTGAAACAGTGATCATCAAATGATGACATGGAAAATTGATCTCTCTATTACTGCCTCTGTTGGTCCCGTTCTCGTTGGTACCCCTTTAATATGGAACAATCATTTTTTGAGTGTCCTATATTTCCACAAAAAAAGAATATTATGTGAGGAACATTTCTGTATGGCAATACTACACAATTGGTTGTCCCTTGGGTTCATCGATTCCTCTAATTATGCTTCATACCCAAATCAATCTTCAATCTTAGAGTGGGTTCTTATGGTCCAACTTCAACCATTACTGCATTATATTTTTGATCAAGTTGCATACTAGACTTATTTGTATTTTATTGTTACTTATGTTCTATTGGAAATCTATGCCCCAATTTATTCTTTTCTGTTTCTTATGTTTTTTGTTTTCATGATGTTGTTTTATGAGTCGATAATTTTTCTTGATCCTTAACACTTTTTCGTAGACCTACGACTTCTTCTCTATGTCCTTAAATACCTTTAATTTGATATTTTCCAATTTTTTTTTTTCAAACTATCATTATCTAATTTTTGTTATTCATTTTTGAGTTTGTACTCAACCACCTTTTTTGAGATTTCTGGTGTTGAAGAATTCAGCTATTCAATTTCTTCATTCAGTTTAGACTTCTCTTCTTTCTGTTACTGCATATATATTTTGGCATCACGAACCACTTTGTTAGCTTTATTTATTTTATCCCTCCAAACATATATCTATTCTAGTGAAGTTTCTAATTATGCATAATGGTCAAATCATCCTTCAAATTTTCCGTCTTCATTGTCACTTTCTTCTTTTGTTACGAAATTTATGACAACCACCACGAAAGCATCTACACCATGATCGTTTAAGTCCTCTAACTTTTATGCCTTAGATTATTCTAAACTTTTATCTTCTTTTGAAAGAAGATTATTATTTTTGAATAAATTTCTCTTAGAACTTCTCCTACCTTTCATAATGGATGAATAATTTTTATAGGGAACTTCATCTTTGTCTTCATTATCATCTTCAAAATTATTATGACAATTTACTACAAAATTTCCAATATTTCTACATCAGAAGCATGGATGTGAAAGTTTACCTTTTAACATTACTTTCCCTCTTTTCATTTGAAGAGAGAAATGACATGACATCATCCATGTTATCTTCCTCTTTACTATATTTAACAGAGGGATTCTTCATGGCCCTGAATGCCACATATTCGAACTTCCTCTTTTCCACAACATCGTTATCATCATTTTTAATTTCATATACAACAATATTACTATTCTAGTTACCCAATGTCATCTCTTTAATATATTTATCTTCCAAAACAAAAACCTTTGGATTAAACTAAGGTGGAAGTTTTCTCAAGAAATTCTTGACAATATTTATATCGTCAATGATTCTTTAATAATGTGCATGTCTTGCACAACTACATTCACCTGGTTAAAGAATGTATCAAAAGACTCATTAGAGTGCATTTTGATATCCACATATTTATTCAATAGAACTTGTATCTTTTCTTATTTGACTTTTGATTCACCCTCATAAATATTCATCAACTTTTCCCACATAGCATGTGATGACTTACAAGACATAATCATCATATAAATTGAATTTGATAGCGATCACCATAAAGAATTGGTCCCTTTTCAATTACCATCCAATTCTCTTGGTCATATTCTGATAAATATCCACTATCAATATTGGATAATATTATATGCATAGCTACTGTAAAGACATCCATTTATAATGATTAGAAGTAGTGATGTATCTGATTCTTCCATAGAATAAAATTGATTTCATCAAAGATCAGAATCCCTTTATAACTGAAATCCTCCATTTATTCTAATAAGAGAGAACTAATAACTTTTAATCTTTCACTTTGATACCAATTGTTAGGTCCACTAGGTCAAATACCCTGAGAGGGGAGATAAATCAGGGTATGATAGTTAAAAAACAATTCCCCTTAGTATCTTTTTGTTGTTGTGAAACAAAACACACTTCTATGTTTCTCTCATAGAAATATATGAATAGAAATAAAATCATGTACAAGACACAATGATTTTACTTGGTTCACCCACACTGGGTTATGTCGAAGGATTATACAATGGTGATGTGTCGATGTAAAAAATCCACTAAAGTTCACTACCAGTTACTAGGTTTGGGATAGATCACTAATATACCTAGGCTCATTGCCTTTACAAGATTTTGGGTCTGCTCACTACATTCCCATGTATCACTCCCTATGTCTCTTTCTATGAATCATTGCTGGTGGAAAGAATCACTATCTTCTTCTTCTGTTACTCACTACTCTTTAAAGGGATCCATTCATAGTTTGTGGAATTGTAGGTCCCTTTATTTGTATAAAATAATTTATCCTCAACTATAGGTAGGTGCCCTGTTGAATTCCCCTTTTCACCAATAAATGAAATATAATTTTTCATGTACTGTTAGTTTGTGGAAATCAATTTCACAAACAATTTAAGTACATTCATGAACCACTTTGTACTTAGACGAACCATGTACCACTTATGATTCACAAACCACCTCATCATTGAACTACATCTGCTTCTGCCACAATGAACTACCTCTACAAACCTCCTCTACAAACCTCCTTCATGAACTGCCTATGAAAACTGCCTCCGTAAACCATCTCAGCGAACCAACTCTATGAACTGCCTCTGCGAACAAACTCTATGAACCACCTCTGCATACTGCCTCCATGTACTACTTCCACGTACTATCTTCTCTTACCAATTACACTTCATCAGAATTCTTTCTTCCACAACCCTCTTATTCTACAGACCACCTCCGTCCTCTGTGGACTAAAATTATCCCCAAACACACTTTCATAGAATCACTTCCGTGAACTACTTAACCCTTTGCAGAATTCTCCTTGTGAACCTTTTTCAAACTTTACCGAATTACCAGAGAAAAGATATTTTCTTATGAAAATAACTTTAAGTAATGATGGTATTTGAACTAATTTTATAGGAACATAGATCCGCATGCTGTTCTAATCCTAGATTTAACAAATCTTTGATGTGGTACAACCTTTATGACATACGGTGCATCTTCCAAAAACCACAATTGTCCCGCAAACCATTTTCCCTACATGGTCTGCATACCGCCTCTCTTCCTTCACAGTGGCCAAAATCACTGTCTCATTTTTGACAATTATAAGACATCCTATATACCACATGCCTCTCAAAAAAAAAAATATCTCCCAAAAACTGCTTATATGAACTTTTCACCTTACGTGAACTACCAGCCTCCTTGTGAACCATTTTGAATTCCACTAACTGTTCCTCATAGCTCTTTTGAAATAATTGAACTATAATTCATGGTCTGCATACTATTCACTCCTATGTAGAAATATTCTTTTTCCAAAAACCAAAATCCTAATTTTTAGGCCTAAAAAGTTTACAAACACTGGGAAACTATGCCACCTTAAATACCAATTTCGGTAAACACCAACCATACTTATTTGAGGTCATCTGCCTTTGTCAACAAACACAAAGACACCCAAAAACACTGATAGGAAGCCTTGAGGGGTTATTTTTCCAACACGTATACTCATTATTTATTATATTTTAATGTGAAACGGTTAAATGCGTGGGTATGTTCATTGTTTTATTTTGAACTTGAATTGCTCTATGTGAGTGGGTATACACACAAGGTGTTATTGAAATTGATATGGCATCGTGAGTGGGTATACTCATGGTATTGAACAATGAATGATTCTTTAAATTCCTTTGATATTAATCCTAGGATCTTGATGTGGATGTGAGTGAATTGGAGAGGGTATGCTCCTTGGGTCTTGATTTTGTGGGATTCCTCAAGCCTTGCTATCCCATGGATCCGGCTTCCTTGGATTCATTTAGGACGTTTCCGATATGCCATGCTCCTAGGAATCAAACAAGTGACTAACCGAGCTTCCATCAAAATTATCCCATGACCTGATGAGAATTCCTTGGTCCTCTATACCATGTATCTGGACCTCCATGGTATGAATGTTTTATTTTTATAGCATGACCATGGAGATGTGATACATTAGGTTATATGGCTTGGCAGTGGTTGTTTTGGAACTATGGGTTGTATGGAAAGGATGTGGTTAACATGAAAGGATGGGACGTATAGAGAGACTGTGTTGGTTATATATTCTTTGTTTGTAGCTTCCTTATTATAGGTCCTGTCACTTCTTTTATAGGGATCCATGTTTATCTATACGATGTAGTTCACTTGATTATTTTTTCTAGGGGAAATTTACTGCTTACCATTATATATGCTTATCCATTTTACTAGCACACTTCATAGTTTGTATTGCATATACTAAAGTTTATTTATCTTTGGGTGGTTAACTACTAGGATTGTATCTCACACCTTGTTCAAGAAATTGTTGCGAACCCGAACAGACTATTTGGATGTAGATAGGGACAGGGGAAACTGAAAAGAATTCAAGAGTTTATTTTTTGTGATGACTGATAGCATGGGATCACGTGACCAAGCTGAGGCTCATGATGCTATTTGGAGATAATGTTTTTGGTTATATTTGTTTTGGATACATGTATTTTATTATTATGATTTGTACCTATTTTGGATACTTTACTAGATATATGACATGTATCATCATCATTAGTGTTTATATATGAGATTTCTACTTCCTTTGTTTATATTCCTATCTTGTATGTTATTCATCTTTTATTTATTACTGCTTCCTCTACTTGTATATTACTATTATTTACACTCTTTTACACTCTCGTAAAGAGGGAATAGTCCCGCGCAATAACACACCTAGGCCCTAGCTTCTAATTAGGAACATCTTCCATTTGGGGAGATGCGCTTGAGGCCTTGGGGCCAATTAGGCTCAAGGAACTATTGATTAGAATCCCAGTCCATGATGTTACACCCATGAAGGGGAACACAATTTGAGCATGGTTTAACAGACCACACATCTAAATAGTGTGGCATGATTTTTTTTCCAATTTTCCTTTTTTGAAATCTTGAAACCCAAATTTTAGATCTAATATCCTCTCCAAAGAATCTAATTCAACCC
The DNA here is from genome assembly GCA_963277665.1 of Viscum album. NCBI lineage: Eukaryota > Viridiplantae > Streptophyta > Magnoliopsida > Santalales > Viscaceae > Viscum > Viscum album. Next base: position 1,849,366,786 of record OY728163.1, on the reverse strand, counting down.
ATTTGACATTATAGGTTCTCTTAAGTAAATATTTTTCATTACAACCATGAATATTCATGGATGTAATTGTCAATTAATGTATTGAATCTATTCTGGTAAGTGTATTCAAGACCAGATTGTGAATTATCTTTTCTTCATGTCTCTTATTTTTTGAGATCACTGGATCCTTGTTCTATTGATGAATCTAGGTGATGATAAGTGATTTTTGATTCTAGGATTCCTTCTTGATTTATTCTAGACCTTCATCTTCATTTGATATTGTATTCCTTATTGAGTGTTTGACGATATCATGATTGAGGTGGGTGGTTTTTTAATGAAATTCTTATCAATTAAAAACATTTTGACTTGCTTGATTTTAAATGAATTTATAATTTATTCCCAAAGAAAAAATTGAGATTCCTGATAAACATTTTTATTATTTATTGTATTTGTTAAACCTATTTGACTTTGGATTCTCAAATAATGTGTTAATTCCTAGAGAATGGTTTTGAATCAAAATGAATATTTTAAAGGAAGACTTTGTTGACAATTATTGAGAAATAAAGGCATGAAATGTTTTATGGATTTGAGATGAAATTATTTTATTTGAAAGACTTGAGTTTTGATGAAAACCATTTGATGTTATATTATGAAATGGAATGGAATGTTTGAAACTTGAGTTGGGTGTTCTAAAATGATGATTTATGGAACTGAATTTAGATAAATGATTGTCCCCCTTGGCTGATTTACTTGAATCACATGAGTACCTTGGTAGTTAGATGTGTAGTCAAGGACAAGAATACTAGGCATTTATTAGATTTACCTAGACATGGATTGAAATTTAAAACAATATTAAACACGATGAGGGTATTGAGTTCCTTCATTAGGGTGGACTCTTATTCCCCCTAGGCTTGAGATCTAGGAATGTCTGCACAACTTGAGTTGTATTTCATTGAGATGCATGAAGATCCTTGACCCTAGATATATTTAAACTCAAGGATTATAACCATTGTGTTATTATTAAAAATGATTGAAAATGATCTTTATATGAAAGTGTTTATAAAATGACTTATTCATGCCCATTTGATAGAAATACCTATTCCTAATTGTTTTATACCTTCCATTGGAATCATTTGAAAAACATGTTTTATTATGAAATGTGAAATGATTTACCATTACATGATTTATTTGAAATGAATTATGTTTGGTTTATTTTATATGGATTTCTTATGGAATGCTTTGGTGGGACTCTATGGGCTTGTGTTTCTCACACCCTACATATGACTTTGAGTGTATGTAAACTTTCTTTTTTTAGGTATAGGAAAAGGGATAATAATTCTTGGAGGTGGTGGGTTTTCTTTAGAGCGAGGCATCAAGAGTTGGTGGTGAAATTATAAGTATGTGATCCATATATTATAAGGATATATTAGTTCTTGCGATCTTTTGGGATGATTACTATATTTTTTGTTTGGTACTTGTCTACTTGTGGTAATTTTCTCATGATGCATTTTTTGAAATATCGACTATTTTAAAGATTGTTTCCAGTAATTTTGTCTTGTTGAGTTATATTTGTTATGAAATCATTTCCAATTGTTTGGTTATGATTCCCATGCACTGGTTGCTAGCCCATAGGGATTAGGAACACCCTTTGAGTGATGTCAGGATTAATTTGGGCACCGGTTTAGCAGCTTATCTTGGCTGGTTCACAAAAAATAAGTATAAAAGGATTCTATGTGTAACATCTCATGTTTTTAAAAGGAAACACTAGGTTATATAGCATAAACAATACACCACATCGATCTTAAGAGAAAAGTAAATAATATTTAAATGTTACCTTTAAAACCTAGTTGTTAGAATAACGATAATGAATAGTATTAACTGAATTTTGAAAATATGATTTACACATGTATATATAATTAACTATTTTGGGAAAACATTATTATAAATTAATATAAAAACCTTTTTAAAATAAAAAGAAAATGTTTTTCTGAAAAAATATTTAAATGTAAAAAAGTGATTTTTATACCAATAAGTTAATAAATCTCTCTTTTTAGATTATATTAATGAAATATATATGAAATATATTTAATTTTAAGTTTTACATTCATTTTATGTGTTTTATATACTTGATATAAAAACAAATTAAATTTTATTCATAAAAAGAGTATTTTTCAAAAAAGGCATTTTACCACCTTTTGATGGAGAACCCATTTTAAATATGGTTTTTGGCACTTTTATAAGTTCTATTTGAAAAAAATAAACTTCTTATTTGGAATCAGAACAAATAAATTTACTTTGGTTAAATTTTTGGTATTTTTCTGATAAGAATCATTTGTTGATGAATTGTGAAAAAATAATACATTTTAATTGACAACTAATTTTTCATAAAATATATTTATATTGCTAAATAGTATTTTTGAATGGTTTTAAAGTATAATTAGATCAGTTTTAATCATTTAATATAATTTAGGGTATCTTAATTAATTTTACATTGAAATTGGGTATAAAAACATGGTTAAATTTTGAATGTTTTTACTTTAAAAACCTGTATTCTAATTCCATCAACGAGATTAATTTTTAATTAATTTATGTGAATAATGTGTTTTTAACTTGGAAAAATGTATTATATATTCGAAATAAGAAGTTTCAAATCATGTAAATAGGTCCATTTTTTGGAAATTTACAATAGTAACTTTAGTAATAATTTTTATTACCGTAGTGAAGGGTAAATCATGTAATTAAAGGTAAAATTTATATCATTAAAAATATAAAATTACGCTAAAACTTATCAAATTTAATTATATGAGTTTTCTACGACCAATATAATATTTTAGTTTATTTTAGGGCCACTTGGAGCCACTTGGATGACTTTAATGGATTTATAATATTAAATTTAGTGAAAAGTCATTTTTGTTACACTTTTGCTTTTAACAAGTAATGTATATTTAATATGGGATTATAAAGGGGATACATTCTACTCTAAATATTCTTTATAAAAATAATATTATTACCTATATTGTGATAATTTATTTATAATTTTTATGAAATAAAGAGTTAAATTAAATGGTAACACAATGATAATGCAAGAATTGCTTCATTAATTGATGAATAAAATAAATTATAATAAAAATAATATAATAAAATTAATTTTGTATAATTTATGTCATAAAATATTTTTATGGATGACATTGACATGTTATTTATTTGTTAATTTTTTTGACTATATCACTAATTTATGATATTTTAAAAAAGTCATTAAATGAATAGAGTCAAAATTGACACGAATGACATTTTAAAGTATTTAATATTTTATTAAATGATATAAAATTTATAAAAATACAATATTCATCCATATAGTTTTAATAAATCCAAAATAATCATAAATAACTCTTTTATTTCTCATTTGACATGTTATGGTAATTATATTGACCCTTAATGTGTAAATTACTTGATAAAATGGTCCGAATTAAAAGGGTTAAAAAACAAGGATTACAAAAATATTAAAAACTTGTATAATTTTAATTGTATGATTTTATTTTGACCCATAATCATTCTATAATATAAATAAATCAGTTTTTGAAAATTTAAATGAGAAATCTAATTTATATTAATTTACTAATTTGAATAATTCCAAGAGTGCCCCTCCCCTCTCCTATAAAGGTCACCCATTCTTATATTTTCTTCAAAAATTAAAATCTATTTTTTTGGTCAAGATCTATTCAAATAACTTTTTGTAATCCCTCAACACATTATAGAGGCCTTATTTTAGGTATAAAACCCTTCTTAGAGGTGTTAATGTGTTAATCAAAGGATATCATTCGAAGAAGTTGTATCATTTTTAATTAAGTGTTTCTATTTTATTTCTTCTTACAATTACATAAAATCTCCTTCAACCATGATAAAATAATAAATCCAGAAACATAAATATAATTATATGTTATTATGTTTGTATCATTATAGGGTCCTGAAAATTCCGATAGGGGGAAATCCAATTACCCCAAGACTAGGGAAAGGACCGAACCAGTCCGCGTATCGGCTCCCATAAACAGTACGCATCCGGTTCGGTGAACCGCAATTCTGCAGACCAGCGTCATCCGTGAAATGGAGGCGGGAGCCCCGACATGGGTGCGAAGTAGGACGGACGCCAGGTCGGTCCACCACGACGAACCGCGCCAACCGGCCCATTCCATGCGTGCTGTCATTCGCGAAACGGAGGTAGAAGCTGTATGCGGCTGTGAATCTTGTCATTTGCGGAATAGAGGTGGAGTGGTGCACGGCCACAGAGTAATTTCGCGAATCTCAGTTCTAAAAATCCCTGGTTAACAGAGTCATTCGCGGGTGGGGATTCCTTCATGGGCTTCCGCAAAAAGTGCAGTGGGCCCATCAATATATCCTCTACGGGGCTCTATAAATAGTCACCGAGGGGCATGAAAATTGGAAAGGAAGGACGGGTGAAAACCCGTGGGGAGACGCTGGAGAAATATCTCCCAACCGTAAATTTCTGCGACCATCCGCGGAACCCATATCGTCCGAAGATGCACTCTTATGCATAGAGGAGAAAGCAAACCTCAACCCACATGTGGGAATTTCCTTTGCGGATAATCCCTCCACGACCATCTCATTCACGGCCAACCCCTCTGCGGACTAGCATCATTCGCGAAATGGAGGCAGGAACACCTCTACGGGCGCGAAGTAATACGGGCGTGAGCCCCTTTGTAGACGCCCTTCATGGCCATTTCCTTCGTGGCCATCTCCTTCATAGCCATCCTTTACGGATAGCCTCCTTCGCGGCCTAGTCCTTCAAAGCCTAGTCCTTCGCGGCCTGCTCCCTTGTGGCCAGCTCCTCCACGGACAACCAAACCGCCAACCATATACGGCCAGCTCCTCCACGGACACCTTTCGCGGATAACCAAACTGCGAACCACATGCAGCCATCCCTTAAAGGCCATTTCCTTTGCGGATATCCTACGTGGCCCGCCTCCTATGCGGCTCGCCCCTTGTGGAAAACCCCCTGCACTCACTGGTCCATACCGCGGGGACTGTGCCCCCCGCACCCCTGCTCTAGCTTAGTGCCGAGCTGCAGTTCCAGCCCTCCAGGCCCGTCCCTTCACTACCGTCACTGACCCCCATGAAAAATGGGGAGTCGCACCATGAACTTTTCAGGATGGGTCAATAGTATTTTACATTGTACCCTTGCGCCGCCCCAACATCCTTCCTATGAACTCCATGATCCGAGTTACTCCTCATGACTCTCCTATAACCCCATTTCCTAGGTCCTTTTTCAAGGTTCATCCAGAAAGGGACACCCTTGCATAAGTCCCACACCAACCATTTCTAGGTATCTCCTACCAAATCATCCTGACCACATGATGTTAAACTTTTTGGCCCTCATCCTACCCATATGACATTAAACAATATAGAAACAATCCTCTCTACATGACTATAAACTGTAGAATTCTCTATCATTCAATAATTAGATTCCTCTTACTCCATGCAAGAGATTCCTTATGCTCCAAGCATAAGATGCCTCATACCATGATTACAGTGGCGTAATTTCCAGAGCATTGGAATATTTTCAAACAGTCCATCACTCCACCTCATGCTTTGCATTTCCTTCATTCGGATCTTCATACTCTTCCTTGTCGGAAGGGACCCCCTAAAGGCCTGGCCTCATACCACATCGGCTCACCTACAGTCCTGGGCCAACACCCCGGAAGACTTTGGACAATACTTCGAGTTAGGTCCTGTGTTTCGAACATGGTCAGCAGCCAACCCTCATTTGATTGTCCTCATTTCAGGCTAACGTGATATGGATGCTGTGTTTTGAACATGGTCAGCAGTTATCCTCCATCACCATTCCACCCTCATTGCGTTCCGAATGTTGGGCATGTAAGTCACACTTTTCATATCCCTTTGTTCGGACTGATTCCAATGCCCTTGGTTTTATCCCACTTGTGCACTTGAGCATAGGCATTGGCCCCCATTATATTACTCAACCCACCATTGGTTTGGTATTCCCTCATGGCCAAACATGAGGAAGAAACCATGGGAATCCATCTTAGAGTAAGCCTCAACTTTTTCTGGGCCGCTCCCACGCGTAAGCCCCGTCACACTTCCCACTGACGCACCTTTCACGACGTGATCATCTGGTTCCTGCTGCCTCTTGTTTCTCACACCGAGCATGGCCCATGTGGGCTTAGAGTAAGAATTGACCATGCCATCCTCTCTTGGGACTCCTCAGAGTGTAATCCCCATCCCAATTTGAACTACAAGGACTTTGATTCGCCACCACATGGATACATAGGAAGCCTCCAAGAGGTTCAAGCCCAATCACCATCGGACCCCTGGGTCCAGATGGGCCTCCTCAGAGTGTAAGCCCCAATCCATTACCCTGGGCCTCCTCAGAGTGTAATCCCCAAACCATTACCCTGGGATTCCTCAAAGCGTAATCCCCATGCAAATTCAAACTACGTGGACTTTGATTCCCCAGTACAGGGATATGTAGGAAGCCTCTAAGAGGTTCAAGCCCAATCACCATCAGACCCTCGGGTCCACATTCACGTCGGTTCTCCGACACCCCTATTCAAACTACGTGGAATTTGATTACCCACCACAGGGATACGTAGGAATCCTCCAAGAGGTTTAAGCCCAATCACCATCGGACCTCTAGGTCTACATTCACGTCAGTTCCCTGACACCCCTAATTGAACTACGTGGATTTTGATTCCCCACAATAGGGATATGTAGGAAGCATCCAAGAGGTTCAACCCCGATCACCATTGGTCCCCCAGGTACACATTCACGTCGGTTCTCGAAGACACCTATTCAAACTACGTGGACTTTGTTCCCTATCTCCTAGGAAGGGTATGTAGGAAGCCTCTCTGAGGTTCAAGCCCAACAACCGGTCGATCCAACTATCTTCACGTCGGTTCACCGCATCAATCCTGGGATGCCTGGAGTGTAAGTCCCATACCAAACCGAACTACGTGGATTATGATTCCTCTCATGAGGATACGTAGAAAACCCATACCACGGGTTCGATCCAAACCCTCAAATCGTTATCTATCCTCCCAGGATGACAATAAACTCTAGAGTGCCTGATTACGAGGCTGTAAACCAATGCCGTCTTAATGAGTCCAGAATCTTCGGGGTCATTAATCCAACGAGGGATGATAAACCTTGGGTATAAATGATTCCAAACCCCTGCGTCTAGTTGATCATAACCAAACAGGAGAAATTCATGGATACTATGCTTGGGTATAAACCAAATATTCGCGAACATATGAATACATCTTAAATCTATAAGAGAGTCCCAGAATGGGAAGTAATTCCCCCCAAAAGTGTGCGATGAACCCAAAATCCCATCCAATTGACCAATGTGATTTCTTAAGCATCGCTGGTCAAACCACTCAGTGAACACCTGCCTTTGGAAAGCAGGTCCACGCATTGCTAGATATGGAACCGTTGGGTGTTTCGAGGCGAAAACGGTGCACCCGATATGAGTGATTAAGAAGAACCCAATCTTATCTAATCAATCGTCAGGAACCGTACGTTTCTCCCCCACAACCCCTACATTCTCCACGATACAATCATTACTCATATCTATCCCCAATTCCATAAAATGGGAAAAGAATTAATAGTTCGTGCGTACGTGTGAACTATCACCTCCACGAACAGATATAATTCGTCTTCCATTATAGTATCTCAATAATAGTTATAATAATCCAATTTATTCTTATATATAATATTCATGACATATATACGATTATAATATAATAATATATAAATTATTCTCTTACTTTATATGCACATAAAAATTATAATATCATTTGTGCATATGTTTGAACTATCACCTCCATGAAGCGATGTTATTTTTTTAATCAACAAATAAACTGGATAATATATATATGTATATTTAAATTATTATTATTATATTACTGATATTATTATTATTATAGAAACATAATATAATATTTACCTTATTTCCATAATGATCATTGAAAAATAAAAATGTTACTCATGCGTATGTATGACTTACTGTCTCCATCATTATAACATGGATCATTTTTCATATACATATTTAATGAATGGATTTATAAGTTATAATTAAAGTAATAAACTCATTATTATTTCATGAAAATTATTCTTGATATTATTTACTTATGACCACTTTGATTATTTACATCATACTGATTTCATTTTGGACTCATGTACCGAATATCATCAAAATGTCCGATGTGAACATAAATAATTAAGTAATTGTTATAACAGAATAATAAGTGATATTAAAGGAATAATAAACCATAAAATGGTTCTAATTTATGTTAATAATTAACTTATGTTTATTATTTCGTAATATATATAACAAACATGACAAATTAGACTCAAGGTAAGGGACTTCATCTCAATATTCTTTTATTGAGGCATAGTTTGATTTTATACACCCACCTTATTTTATGATGTGAATATATAAAACCATCAAATTTTTAATTAAATTAAATGGTTTTCAAAAAGGAATAATTTTATGACTTCTATAATGATCATTTTACTTTCTTTACAAATGATAAAATGAATGTTTTTAATGTATACGACAACAACGTCTTCTCCGCCATTGTGACCATTATTTGATATTTGGATTACTATATAAGAATTAATGTTTTTAAAATAAAAATAGATATATTATTACCCTTTTATTCCTATTTTGGTATTAAAAGTGGTTTTTGAAATAGATTTATTATTTCAATACCTTGAAATTATTTCTTATGATTGTAAACAAAATTTTATGAGTGAAATTTTAAAAATTATAATCTTTTTTGTGTTGTGATTAGATAATGGTACATGGACATTTGATGGGTTGTTATATGATAATACAAGGATGAGTGGTTATATGATAAACCAAGGATGGGTGGTCATGTTATAACCTCCAATGAATTAGTTATGGATGTCTGCTGTGTGGCGATTCCATTTGTAATAGTGACATGTATGGAAGTCGGCTGAATGACTCTTCCATTTGTAAGAGTGACATGTATGGCAATCAACCGTATGGTTATTCCATTTTAATATAAATATGTATCAAGTTACCTAATTATATATTAAATTTTTTCTTATGATATTTCATGAAAATCATTGATTTTTAAAAGGGTAATATAATTATCTTTTTGAAATGATTATCTCTTTTTCTGGGTAAATAGGTATGTTTTATTTTAAAGGAATGTTTTATGGGTTTTCACTTGACTAATGGTTTTCTTTATTTATATACCTTACTAATATTTTTATCCAAAAACTATGTTTATGTTTTTTTTCATAGGTCTTAAGATAGGTAAGGGAAAAAAATATTTCATGATGAAAGAATTTAAGATGTGTCATGAAAATAATGAATGTTTTTTAAAGGGTTTATTTTAGTGGTAAAAATTGATATTGAGTATAAGTGTCCATTTGTAATATATGAGTTATTTTATAAGATATTTTCCTAATTTTTTAAAAATATAAAATGAAAAGATACATGAATGTGAATTATAGTTAAAAAATTCAAGAATATTTTATTTTTAAGGAAGAGACCTTACAGTTGGTACCTGAGGATGGTTTAAATAACTTTGGAGATTAGCATGAATTATTATGAGTTACAGATTTCAACATGGGTTTTAATTTTAAGGTTTATCTTATGTTTTATGTATTAGAAACCTTTTTTAGTATTTTTGTTTTGAAATTTTAAGGTGACTAATTTTATTTATGGAGATTGAACTAAGGAAGGAAATCCATATAATTATGAAGTATTTTAAGGTTAAGGAATCATAGAGTTTCTACGGATATTATATTTAAATAGGCATTTTCATTTCAAAATGTTATAATTCATTTCACATTTTAATGATTTTATTTTTAACAGAATAAGGATAATTTATCAAGATGGAAGGAAAGCAGTATTTTATGATCTTATTATCCCTTTTAGATGATTTGATTATCACTATTATTTTAAAATATTGTTCAATTTATTTTCAAATATTTCTAAGTATTCAAATCTCCTTCCAAAAACTATTTGAAAGATCCTACACATATTCTTTTTTTAAAAAAATTTATGGTCCATGGTATATTTTTCATTTGATTTTGAAATATAAACTTTACCAACTATCTCAAAAAGTGAAATTATAAAAAGTAAATGAGCATTTAAATTCTGGATGTTATGCATCATGAAAAGAGGGGATATCAATGAAATACAGAAGTTTGAATTTAAGGTATGAATTATTTTCTTATATTCTAAGACGAAAACTATTTTTGGGTTTATATTTATGAATAAAATGGATATAATTGATATCTTTTATTATAGGGATAAAGTAATAAGGAAAAATAAGAGAAATCATGGTTAATGGTTTCCGAAAGAAGTTGAATGAAGGAGGTGTTTGAGTTTTCAAATTTATAATATAGTGGTGTTTTCATATAATTCTGAAGTATTATTATATAGTCAGTTAAAAAATACAAATATTAGGTGGAATCGATACCCTTAAGAAGTGGTAAAAAGTTCATAATTTTTGGTTGAAAGTATTTAGTTTTGAAAATGTTTGAGGTATATATAACCCTTAAATTTATGATATGAAAAAAATTAATTTTGGGAAAAATGTATTTAATATTAGTTTACATGGGTTTAAAATTATTGGTATAATTTATGGTTTATATGATCTATGATTTTGAGGTAATTATACATTGTTATAATCTATGATCATTTTATGTATTCGAATATGATTTTGTGATTAATGTTGTTTCAGAAGATGTTTGTTATTTACGGAACCATATATGATTAAGGTAAATATAAAACTATGTTAATTTATTTGAGGAATAAAATTTGAGTTATATTTTTAAAAAATATATGTTTATATTGTGTACTTATGGTAATTCAGGAAATTTGTGGAAATGATTAACCTATTTTAGAGAATATGTAATTAGGACAATGGATTTTTGGAATGAGACTTTAAGAGTAATTGAATTTCTTTGGAGATAAATATTAGAACTTATCTTGGAAGATTATGTGATTAAATCATTTTGATTTTTGGGTTTTAAAATAAGTTATAATATTTTTGTGGAATTTTAAAGATAGTTATTTATTTAATGGTTTATGTTGAACTTTGGGTAACAATGTTGAATTTTGTAGTTTGAAGTAGTTTTTCATCATATAAAAGTTTATTATTTTTAGTGAATTATCTTATCTTAACCAGAACATTTGGGTTTTTGTTAATGACTAAATATAGGAGATATATACTTAATCTTTTATGTATTATATGATTCTATATAAGTTGATTCTAGTGCTTCATGTGTGAAAAAATCATCTTAAAAACTCATTGTTTATATAAAAATATGAATTTATGGTGAAAATTAACTAAATGATTCAAATATAATTTTTAATTAAGTATATTTCTTTATGTTCTTATTATAGGAGGTAAATTAATTCAATAACTCAATGAAAAGGATCTAAAAAAACATTATGTGTTTACTTTTCCTACTATGAAATCAAAGACTGTTTAACCCATCACAAATTTAATGTTTTTTTTTATTTTTAACTTTATACTAAAAATGTTTAGTATCACTCTCCATAAAAAATTTATGGCTAGTTTTATCTTCCATATCCATTATTTCCTAAATTAAAACCTAGTATTTTTTTATATCAGGTGATCTTCACATTTCCCTTTCTTTCTTTTAAAGTGGTAGTTTTTAATCCTTTTTCTGATGTGGGATTTCTATAAAGGTATTTTGAAAATCCAGACCTTAGTTAATTACCATGAATTCAACTTGTGAGGATGAAATTTTTAGGTGTGGGGGTGGATTTAAGATCCTCATTTTTTATAAGGAAACACTAGGTTTGATAGCATACATGATACGCCACATAAGTTTAAGCAGACAACTGAATAAAATATAAATTTTACTATTAAAACCTAGCCATTAGAATAATAGGAATGGACAATATTAACAAAATTATGAAAATATGATTTATGAATATATATATATATATAATTAATTATTTGGAGAAAAATTAATTATAAATTAACATAAAACCATTTTTAAAATAAAAAGGAAATGTTTATTGGGAAAACTATTTTAATGTGTAAAAGTGTGTTTTATACCAATAAGTTAATAATTAACTCTTATTTGATTATAATAAATAATTATATATTAAATATATTTAATTTTATTCCTTATATTCATCATATGTGTTTTCTATACATGATATGAAAACAGATTCAATTTTATGCATAAAAATAGTATTTTTCAAAAAAGAAGTTTTACCGCCTTTTGAAGGAAAACCCATTTTAATCTAGTTTTTGGAACTTTTATAAGTTATATTTGAAAAAAATAAACTTTTTATTTATATTATAGATATAAAAATATAATTTGGTTAAATTTTTGGTACTTTTCTGAAAACATTCATTTGTTGATGAATACTGAGAAAAATTAGATATTTTAATTGAAAACTATTTTTTTTATAAAATTTATTTATAGTGTTAGATAATATTTTTAATTGTTTTAAAGTTTAATTAGATCAAGTTATTTTAATTTAATCCAATTTAGGTCATTAGAATCAATGTCAAATTGAAATTGGATATAAAAACCTTGTGAACGTTTGAACATTTTTACTTAAAAAATCCATTTTCTTATTCCGTCAATGAGATTAATTTTGAATTAATTTCTTTGAATTATATGTTTTGAATTTGGAAAAATGAATTCCATATTTGGAATAATATGGTCCAAATTATGTAAATAGTACCCTTTTATTTTTGGACATTATGAATAGTAACTTTAGTAATAATTTTTATTACCACGGTAATGGAAAATCAGGTAATAAAAGATAACAATTATATTATTAAAAATATAAAATTATGCTCAAAACTGTGTAAATTTAATCAGATGAGTTTTTTACAAACAATTTCATCTATCCAATGATTTTAATACCACTTGGAGCTAGTTGGATGATTTTAATACATTTATAATATTATATTTTATAAAAATTCATTTTTGTAACACTTTTGTTTTAGCAAGTAATTTATATTTAACATGGAGATTATAAGGGGATATCTTTAACTATAAAAATCCTTTATGAAAATAATTTCATTTCTTATATCATGATAATTTATTTATAATTTTTGAAAAATAAATAATTAAATTAAATGGTCACATAATGATGATGCAACAATGTCTTTATTAAATGAAGAATCAAATAAATGATATTAGAAATATTATAATAAATATAATTTGACATAATTTATGTAATAAATAAATTTTATGGATGACTTATAAATGTTATTTATGTGTTAAAATTGTTTTTTATGACTATATGATGAATTTATGATATTTTTAAAAAGTCAAGAAATGAATAGTGTCAAAATTGACACTAATGGTATTTTAAAATATTAAATATTTTATTAAATGAAATATTTTTTTAAAAATCAAATTTTTATCCAAATAGTTTTAATACGTCCTAAATTATCATAAATGACTCTTTTATTAATCTTTCGGCATGCTGTGGTAATTATATTAATAAGCCTAAATTACAAGATAAAACGGTAAGAGTTAAGAGAGTTAGAAAAGATAAGGATTACAAAGATATTCAAAACATGTATAATTTTAATTTTATGATTTTATTTAGACCCATGATCATCCTATATTTTAAATAAATCAGTTTGGGACTATTTAAAATAGAAAATTAATTTATATTAATGTAATAATTTGAAGAATTACAATAGTACCCCTCCCCTCTCCTATAAAAGGGAACACATTATTCTCTTTTATTCACACCTTAAAACCATCATGGTTCAACCATGATCTACCCAAACAACTCTATAGAATCCATACACACATTATATTGGCCTTTTTTAGGTGTAAAAACCTTTTTATAGGTGTTAAGGTGTTAATCAAAGGATATCATCTCAAGAAGGGGTATCATTTTTAATTAAGTGTTTCAATTTTATTTCTTATTCCACATCCTTAAAATTCCATTAAACCATGATAAAATAATAAATCCAATATCCTCAATATAATTAGATATTATTATGTTTGTATCATGACACATATCTATTTTCAATTCCATCAAATGGGAAAATACTTAATCATTCGTGCGTATGTGTGAACTATAACCTCCACAAACTGATATAATTTGTCTTCTATTATAGACTCTAAATAATTGTTATAATTATATAATTAATATTTATATATGATATTAATGAAATATTACTGTTATAATAGAATAATATATCAATTTCATTTCTTACATGCCATGCACATAAAAATAATAGCATCGTTTGTGCGTACGTGTGAACTATCCCCACCAAGAAGCAATTTGATTTGTTTTTAATAAATGAATCATGTGGATAATATATATAATGGTATTTAAATTATTAATATGATATTAATTATATTAAAATAAATTTTCAAATATAAAATACTAATTATTTTCTTTCCATAATGTTATTTGAAAAATGAAGCCGTTACTCATGCGTACATATGACTTACCATCCCCATGATTTTAACATTGTCCATTTTTCATATTCATATTTAATGGATATATTTAAAGGTATAATTGAAGTATTAAAGTGACTATTATGTCAGGAATACTCTTATTGATATTATGGACTTATGACCACTTTGACTATTGACATCGTATCAATTTTATTTTGGACTCAGGTACAAAATATCGTCAAAATGTCTGACGTGAAAATACACAATTAATTAATTGTTAAAACTTGTTAATAAGTTATATAAAAGAAATAATAAACCTTAAAATGGTTCTAAATTATGTGAATAATTAAAATAATTTTATTATTCAATAATATAAAGAACATACTTGACGAATCAAACTCAAGCTAAGGGACTTTGTCTCAATCTTCTTTCATTAATTCATAGTTTAATGTTAGGAACCCACCTTCTTTTATGATGTGTATATATAGAACATTGTAATTTTTAATTATATTAAAATAATTTTAAAAAATAATCATTTTATTACTTTTATAAGGAGCATTTTACTTTCTTTACAAATGATAAAAAGGAATGTTTTTAATGTATAAAGTGACAATGACTTCTCTACCACCATGACCATTATTTGATATTCGTTCTCCTCTACAAACATTAATGTTTTTAATGGAAAAAGGAAACCATTATCCCCTTTTCTTGGAATTTTTATATTTAAAATGGTTTTGGAAATAGATTTATTATTTCAATACCTTGAATTGATTTCTTGTGATTTCAAAAAAACTTTTATGAGTGAAATGTTGAAAATTTAAATCTTTTATGTTTTCTGATTATATAATGGAACTTGAAAATTTGTTAGGTGGTTATGTGATAATACAATTATGGGTGGTTCAATAATAAAATAATAATGGGTGGTTATGTTATAACCTCTAATTCATTGGGTATGGAAGTTGCCCATATGGCTCTTCCATATGTAAGATTAACATGTATGAAAGTTGGCCGAATTACTATTACATTTATAATAGTGACATGTATGGAAGTCGAACCTATGGTTACTAAAATTTAGTATAAATATGTCCCAAGTTACCTAATTATATATTATATTATTTATTATGAGTTTTTCATGAAAATAATTTATTTTCAAAAGGGTAAGATAATTACCTTTTTGGAATGATGATCTCTTTTTCAGGGTAAAAGATATGTTTTATTTTAAGGAAATTTTTTATGGGTTTTCACTGGACTAATGGTTTTATTTATTTATGTCTCTTAATGAGATTTTTGTTCACATAAAAAAGTTTAGGTTTTTTCACAGGTCTTAATTGGTAAGGTCAAATAATATGTCATGATAAAAAAATTGAAGATGCGTCTAAAAAATAATTGATGTTTTAAAGGGTTTCTATTGGTGGTAAAATAGACACTGAATAAAAGTGTCTATTTGTAATGTATGAATTATTTTTTAAGTGATTTTACTAATTATGTAATACTAAAAACAGAAAATATCCTAAAATGTGAATTCTAGTTCAAAAATTCGAGAACATGATATGTTTAAGGATAGGTCCTTACAGTTTGTTCCAGAGGAGGGTTTAGATAAAATTGGATATTAGGATGTCTTATTAAGAGTTATGGATTTCATCACGGGTTTATAAGTTTAAGGTTGATCCTATGTTTAATGTCTTATAAAACCTTTTGAGGCTTTATGTTATGAAATTTTATGGCGATTAATGTTATTTTTAGGGATTGGATTAATAAAGGAAATAGATATAGGTATAAATTATTTGATGGTTAAAGTATTTTATAGTTTCTATGGATATTATATTTAAATTATAATTTAAATTTCAACATGTTATAATTAATTTCAGGTTTTAATGATATTATTTTTAATAGACTAAGGATCATTTATCAATTTGAAAGGAAAGCGATATTTCACGATCTTATTATCCCTTCTCGATGATTTGATTATCACTATTATTTCAAAATATTGTTCAAATGATTTTGAATGATTTTTGAGTATTCGAATCACATTCCAAAAACTGTTTGACTTATGTAAACATATTATTTTCCATAAAAATTTTAGGTTTCATGGTATTTTTTTATTTTATTTCAAAATCACAACTTTACCAACTATCTCAAAAAGTGAAATTACAAAAAGGACATGATCATTTACATTCTGGAAGTTATGCATCATGAAAAAAGGGGATATTAATGAAATATTAAGGTATGAATTTATGGTTTGAATTATTTTCTTATATTCTAAGTATGCATCATTTTTTGGGTTTATATTGATTAATAATATTGATATAATTAATATCATTTATTATAGGGAAAAATTATTAAAAAAAAGACAAAACATAGTGAGTGGTTTTAGAAGGAAGTTAAATTAAAGAGGAATTTATGTGTTGAGTTTTAAAATGTATAAAATAGTGTATTTTATCAAGTAACTCATAAGTATTATTATATAATAGTTTTTTTTAAACAATATTGAAAAAATATTAAATGGAATAGATTCCCTTGAAAATTGGTAATTTTGTTTTAATTTTTGGGAGACAATATTGGGTTTTGTAAATGTTTGAGGTATATATAAACCTTAAGTTTATGATATGAAAAAAATTTATTTGGGGGAAAATGTCTTCGATTTTAGTGGAAATGGGTTTAAATTTATTGGTATCCTTTATAGTTTATACGATCCATTATTTTTAATTAATTATAGGTTGTTATAATTTGAGATCATATTTTTTTTGGAAAATGATTTAGTGATTAAGTGATTAACTGATTAATATAGTTTTGAACGATGTTTGTTATTTTGGGAACCATATATGATTAAGGAAAATTGAATAATACGGTATTTTATTTGGGGAAAAAAATTTGAGATATATTTTGGTAAAATCTATGTTTATATTGTAATCTTATTGTAATTCATGTTATTTATGGAAATGATTAACCTATTTTAGTGAATATGTGATTATGATTTTTTTTGGAACGAGACTTTAAGATTAAATGTTGTTATTTGGAGACAAATGTAAGAACATATATTGGAAGATTATGTTATTAAATATTTATTAATTTTGGGTTTTAATGTTAGTTATAATATATATATTTTTTAATTTTAAAGATAGATATTTTTTTGAATGATTTATGTTGAACATTTGGTGACACTATAGAATTTTAAATATTAAAGTAGTTTTTCATTATATAAAAGTTTATTATTTTTTGGGGAATTATCTTCTCTTAACCAAATAATTTGGGTTTAAGTTAATGACCAAATACTAGAGAAATATATAGTTAATCTTTTTGAGATTATACGATTCTCTAGAAGTTGATTCTAGTTCTTGAGGCATGAAAAATTCATATTGATAACTAATTGTTTAGAGAACAATAAGAGTTTATTGTGGAAATTAACTAAAGGATGATAATATTCTTTTTATATAAGTATGTTTCTTTATGTTCTAAGTATAGGAAGTAAATTAATTCCATATCTTAATTAAAATGATTATAAAAAATTATCTATTTACTTTACCTACTAAAAAATCAAAAACCATTTAACCCATCACAAATTTATGTTTTTTTGATTGTCAACTTTCTCATGAAAATGTTTAGTATAACTCTCCATCAAAACTTGATGGATATTTTTCACTTTTATATCCATGTTTTTTTATATGGAACCCTAGTATTTGTTATCTCATGTGATCTTCATACTTCCCTTTATTTCTTTTAAAGTTGTTGTTTTATAAGTCCTTTTTATGATATAGGATTGGAATAAAGGTATTTTGAAAATCATACCTTTGTTACCGACCTTGAATTCAAATTGTGAGGAAGAAATTTACAAAAGGGGTAGCGGGGGTAGGAATGTAACTTCTTGAGTTTTTACAATGAAACACTATGTTCGATAGTGTACATGATACAGCACATTGAGTTTAAGAGAACAATTAATAAAATTTAATTTCTACCATTAAAACCTAGTCGTTAGAATAACATGAATGAATAGTATTAACTAAATTATGCAAATATTGTTTACACATGTATATATAATAAATTATTTAGTGAGAAATTAATCATAAATGCATAAAAAAACCTTATAAAATAGAAAGAAAAGTTTTTCTGAAAAACTATTTAAATGTTATAAGGTGTGTTTTATACCAATAAGTTAATAAATCAATTTTTTTTATTATATTAATTTAATATATATGAAATATATTTAATTTAATAATTTATATTCGTCATATGTGTTTTCTATACATGATATAAAAACAAATTCAATTTTATGCATAAAAGAGTATTTTTTCCAAAAAACACAGTTTTAACATTTTTTGATGGAGAACCCATTTTAAATCCATTTTTGACAATTTTATAAGTCATATTTGAAAAAATAAACTTATTCATTAGAATAGGGTCATAATAATTTACTTTGGTTAATTTTTTTGGTATTTTTCTGATATGATTTTTTTTGATGAATACTGAAAAAACAATATATTTTAATTGAAAAATACAATTTTCATCAAATTTATTTACAATGTTAGATAATATTTTTTAACTATTTTAAAGTACAAATATATCAAATTTTTATTATTTAATACAATTTAGGTCATTGTAATTAATTTAACATTGAAATTACATATATAAACATGGTGAACTTTTGAACATTTTTACTTTTAAAACCTGTTTTCTTATTCTATCAACTGGATTAGTTTTTAATTAATTTATATGAATTATATGTTTTTAATATGAAATAATTGATTCCATATTTTTAATCATATGGTCCTAATTATGTAAATAGGTCTCTTTTATTTTTTTACATTATAAATAGTAACATTACTAATAATATTTATGGCCACGATTAAGGGTAAATCAAGTAATTGAAGGTAAAAATTATATTATTAAAAATATTGAATTTCCCTAACACTTGTCTTAATTTAATTGGATGAGCACGTTCTAACCAAGAGAATACTTGGGTCCATTTTAGAACAACTTGGAACCACTTGTATGACATTAATGAATTTATTATATTTTATTCAATAAAAAGTCATTTTTGTTAAACTTGTTTTTAACAAGTAATATATATTTAATATGGGGTTATAATGGGGATATTCTTGAATATAAATAATATTAATAAATATAAAATTATTTCCTAAATCATGATAATTTATTTATAATTTTTAGAAAATAAATAATTAAATTAAATAATGACGTGAACATAAATAATTTAGTAATTGTTATAACATATAAATAAGTTATATAAAATGAATAAAAAAAGTAAAATGGTTCCAAATTATGTGAATAATTAGCTTAAGTTTATTGTCCAGAAAGATAAATAACATACTTTATGGATCAGACTCGAGGTAAGAGACTTCATCTCAATATTCTTTATTTGAGGTATAGTTTGATATTATAAACCAACCTTATTTTATGATTTGTATATAAAAACCCTTTGAGTTTTCAATTATATTCAAAGGTTCACAAAAAGGAATCATTTTTTAAGAACCTTTGTGGTGTTTTGTTTTAACAAATATTTGTATTTGTTAACATCTAACTATTTTTGTACCATAATGTTTTGTTTTATTGGAATCAGATCTATCTTCATTGTATTCTGTTCATCAGATCCAAAAGAATCAGGATGTATTTTTTTAGGGGAGTCTATCTTTTCTTTAATTAGAGAAATAATGAAGTGTCTAATGAGTTTTAAGAGAAGAATGTGAAGTCATGAGTTATAAATTTTTCATAATTTCAAAAACAAAATCAAATGAAACTTTTCTAATCAACAGGTTATCAAAAATCTTGAAAACTTTCACGATAAAAGCCTCTGAAGAAACGATTGAGAGGATTGAATAAATTTGGAATTTCAACATAATGAGAATTCAATTGTAATGGTAATTTCATCACAATGAGAATTCTATTGTAATGGGAATTACATTTTATTGAGACTGATCAGAACCAAAATCCTGAAAAAACTAGATCAAAAAAATCGACATTAGAATCCGGAAAAAACCAGATCTAAAAAATCGGCACCAGAATCCTGTTTTGACAAAGAATTCATAATGAGAGAAAGAGATAGAACCGATTTACTGTACCATTCTGATTACCCATCAGTAACTTATAAAACTATTGGATCTAGAGAATTTTCACCAAAATCCTTTAAAAATCCAATCCATTATTATGTGAAAATCATCACCAGAATTCTAAAAAAATAAAATCCAACATTTTGAGAAAAATTAGCAGTAGAATTATGCACCAATAGGATACAAAATATTTTTATTGAGAAAGAATTAAGAAAAATATGATTATAAAGAAGAATTAAAGTGTTAAATCTTAATAACATTTTTTTCACAAATCTCAGATAAATCTAAGGAGGATTGACAAAGTCAAAGATGAATTTTAAATGTGAGATTATTTTGAAGTTTTAAGATTTAAGGAAGTGAGGAAAGTTTTCATGTTTCTCACTCTTGGTTTCAGAGTTTCCTATAAATACTTTCTCATATCACTTGTTCATTTTTAAATTTCAACATACATGAAAAAGGTAGAGTGTTGGAGAAATTGAAGTGAATATTAACATTTGATTGAAGAATAATTTTATGGAGCATTCTATTAGAGTTTCAGGTTTAGAGTTCACTTTAAGAAAAAATGGCACCACCATTCTATAAAAATTGGATCCAAAATTCTGAAAAAGTTGGCACCTGTAATCTATGAATATCAGATATAGAATTTTGAAAAAATAGACACCACCGTTATGAGAAAATTAGATCCAAAATTTTCCAAAAATCAACTCCAACATTCTGTGAAAATCGGATCTAGAATCTAACATCTTTGTATTTAGAAAATCGAAACCAACATCATCATATTGAGAGAATCCGATCTATCCAAATCAGACTGAGGACTTAGACTAATCATTTGTGGAGAAGTTTCAACAAAGTATTTATTATTTTTATTGAATCAATTGTTTTAAAAGCAAACATTTTAAATTTATTGGAATCAGTATAATTATTTCAATTGGGAGATAGTAGGTGTCTAACGGGAGTTGTCACAAGTTTTATTCACTTCTTAATAATAATGGATTTCAATAGACCCACTAGATTGAATATGGAAAGGATGTAGGTTATCATACTGAGGTCGAACCTTATAAATCTTGTGTTATTTTGTTTCATACCTACTTTTTCATGCATGAGTATTACTAAAATTTTGTAAATATATAAAACTTAATAGGTTGTAGGGGTTATGTTTCTAAAAGTTTCGAGACTTAAAAAAGTACAAACTGATTTGACCCCCCTTCTCTGTTATTATTCAATCCTTGGAACTTCAATTTGTATCATAGGGTTAGTTTCCCCTGTTGAATCATTATCATGGATATTATCAATTCTTTCAATTTTATAGAAATTACAAAATTTTGTTGAAATAATTATTATGGATGAAAAAATAGGATTATTACTTATATCTTATATCATGGACTGGAAGTTGTTGATGTTGATTCTATTAGTTTTCCACATATTAAGAATGATTCACCCATAAAATTTAATGTCAATAGAATCATATAAGTTGATAGAAAGGCTAGAAATGCAATCCTTATGTCCTTATTAGACAATGTTTATTAGAAGGTGTTGTTCCTCAAAACATCAAAAAGTATGTGGGACAAGATAAAAAGTGTTTTCAAGGGTAATAATAAATTAAAGGAATAAAAGCTACAAATGTAATGTATTAAGTTTGGATACATAAAAATGAGGGATTAAGAAACAATTGATGAATAAATCACCCGTAAATGAATTTTTTTGTATCATCATAGTATTCATAGATGTCTTAGAAGATTATACAATTGTGAAGAAACTTATGAGAAACTTCCATGACAGGTTTTATTCTAAAATTTATTATTTTAAAGATAAGGATGATTTATCTCTTGATGATTTACATTACTTTCTTATTTCATATGAAATGAGGAATTCTCCAATCATGAAAAAAAAAGATTAAAGAGGAAATAGATTATGAATCCATGAGAAAGATAAAAATCCAAGATGTTGATAAAGCCGATCCTTTAGTGTCTGATGATAATGAAGATGATGAGTTTAATGAAAACATCATGTCTTCTATATCCTAGAACAATCAAAGAGTAAGAGGAATATATATAGAAAAACATCCTATCAAATGTTTTCAGTGTGGTGGAATCAGACACTTTGCTATGAATTTATCCTAGAAGAAAGTTGGATAATATCGAGATGAATCCAATGAAAAACCTGGATGGAAGAAGTGGAACAAAAAAGATAAAGAAGAAAAGTCTTGCAACAGATTCAAGAAAAAGTTTACAAGAAACAGAAGAAGTATGTTGAGTAAGAAAGGTGAATTAGACTCACCTGAAAACAATTCTTCTAAAGATGAATGTTTAGAAAAATTCCTAAACTTCATTTACAAGTTGAGAAAAAAAATATTCGTCAAAGAGTAAAGAATGTGGGGAATAATACTATACAGAGTATCAGATCAAAATATAATTTTCGCATGTCTTGATCAAAAAAAATTATCATGAAAAAAAGTAGAGTAATGAAGAAATATCAATAAGAAGTTCCAGATGGAATAAAATATGTCATCAATTAAGAGGATGAATACATTCAGAAGATTTTAAGTTAAAAACAATGAATTTCTAAACAAATAAAGATGATTTAGGATCTTAACAAGAAGATAGTAGCTATTGAATAATATATAAACAAGTTGGAATCAAAACTTCTTGATTCCAAAAGTACCTTGAGGAAGATGAATGAAAACTTTAAAAAATATACAAAAGTAAAATATGAGACCTATAAAGTTGCTGAGAAGATTCAATATGAGAATATGGTGAAAAAATATCTTACTAAAAATAATGTTTCATTTGATTGTTTTAACATTTTAGGTTCCACAAAATGTGTTGGGAATTCTTAGGTGGATAAAGGAATTTAGAAATATCTCAATTCTATAAAAGTAGAAAACTCACTCATAAGGAAAGATGGCCCACATCATGATTATGTTAGATCAGAAAGAAGTTACCAACTTCAAAAAACATTCGATAGAGAATGATATTTACTGAATAGAAAATCATGATTTGAAGGATATTTTTAGGGTTGTGTAATCTATGGGCATAGATCTTATAATTGTTGGGAGAACATATCTCTACCCAAAATAAGGTTTGAGAAAAGTTGAAGAAATTGTGAAATATGAATGAGAAACTCTCCTAACTCATGGGAAGTTGGAAAGGTGAATTCTAAATATGTTAGAAACATTCCAATAAAGAATTAATTTTAATGTCTATAAGAAGTTTGTAGAAGATGTGACCAGTCTGGTCACTATGCTGAAATATGTATGACACTCCTTTAAGAATAAGTTTCTTATTATAGAAATGAAAAGAAAGTGGAAAAGAAGAAGGTTGAGAAAATAACTTTTATTGTTGAGATAGGTTTTGAAGTAATTAAGAGGAAAAAACCTTGGATTTTTTATAGTGTTTTTATTCACATATGATAGAAGATATAAAAATATTGAAACATGTTGAAAGTCATGATGGTGGAGAATTTAATTTTAGTAATGACAGTTCCTTAAAAATTATAGGAATCAGTACGAAAAATATTGAAGTATAGAAATTGAAATAAAAGGATGTTTTAATTATTGATGGACTAAAAGATAAATTACTTAGTGTAATTCAACTTTTTTATGATGGAAGAGAAGTAATATTCAAAAATGATTCTTGTATCATAAAAATTCTGAATGCTGGAAAACTAATTACAGAAGGAGAAATAACCAGTGGGAATCTCTTCCAAATTGAAGAATTCAATAACTCCTCTTACTTGAGTACAGAAGATGAAAACAAATTTTGGCACCGATGACTTGGGAA
This sequence comes from Viscum album, assembly GCA_963277665.1. NCBI lineage: Eukaryota > Viridiplantae > Streptophyta > Magnoliopsida > Santalales > Viscaceae > Viscum > Viscum album. Next base: position 1,849,342,533 of record OY728163.1, on the reverse strand, counting down.
ACTTGGGTAGAAAAACATGAATAAAATTTCTAAATTTGATACATTCTATAATCTTATTGAATTGAAAAGAAGAGATGAATGTGTTTATATATTACTTTCCAGAAAGGAAAGATGACTTAGAAAAGTCATAAGAGAGTTGATATTTAGTCGACTAGACCACTTTATCTTATTCATTCCAATATGTGTAGGGAAATTACAGATCAATCAACAAAATGGGATTTACACTTCATCACGCTTATTAACAATTTCACAGGGATGACAAACATCATGTTTTTGAAGCACAAGTCAGAGGCGATTGAAATGTTCAAATTATTTAGAAAAGATTTTGAGAAAGAATTGGGGGTTTCCATCAAGAAGCTGAGAAAATATAATGGTAACAAATTAAAAAAAAACATTTTAAACTTATCACAGAAAGCATGGTATCAAGAATCAGTATCTTGCTTCCTATACTCCACAAAAAAATGGATCTGTAGAAAGAAACAATAGAAGCTTGGTTGAAATGGGTAAAAGTATGTTAGCAGAATAAAAATTTTCAAAGTTATATGAGAGAGAATCTATTATCACTACATTACATGTTCAAAATAGATTCTTATTGAGACTGGAAACTAACAGAACTCCTTATAAAATGTGGTGTAGTAAGAAACCATTATTGAAATACATCATTATTTTTAGAAGTCCAAGTTTTCTCAAAATTAAAAAACTAGATTTCATAATGTTTTATGAGAAAGAAAAGGAGGGAGCTCTCATGGTTTATTCACTAAATGGGAGAAGTTATATGTGTTGGAACCAACATTTAAAAAAGTTGATGGACTCATGTGATGTGAATGTGATTGAAAATCAATGTTCCTTTACAAAGGTTTTTGAGAATGCTAAGTAGGATGAATTGGAGAACTCCAACAATAGTGAAAGTAATTTAAAAAATTCTTATCAAGATTCATAAGAATCACATGATGAAGAATTTCCATCTCAGATAAAAACTTTTAGATTTCATACCTTATGAAAATAGGTTGAATATGAAAACATTATTGGTAATCATAAGGCTCTAGTTCATACTAGATGAAAGTTGAGATTATAAAAAACACTTCACTTATCTCAAAAGTTGAACCAAAATCAGTTTTAGTGGCTACTCAACATAAATAATGGGTAAATTATATGAATGAATAGTTTAATTATATTGAGGAGAATAAAAACTGAGAACTTGTTCTAAGGATAACAAATTAAAATGTTTTCATAATCAAGTGGGTTTATAGAAACAAATTGAACAAGTATGAAGAAGTTTCCAGAAACAAATAATGTCTTGTTTGTAAAGGATATGCATAGGTGGAAGGCATTTATTTTGATGAAACTTTTTCCCTAGTTGCAAGATTAGAAACTATTTGAGTGTTTATTTTAGTTACCACACATCTTAATTAAAAAGTTTATTAGATGGATTTAAGTCAACTTTCTTAAATGGTGAGATTGAGGAAGAAGTTTATATTGATAAAAATTGTGTGTTTATACTTTATGAGGATGAGAATAAGTTTTTTTTAATTGGTGAAATATTTGTAAGGTATGGAAAAATCACTATCTGCTTGGTATTAGAAGCCTGATAGTTGTTTGAGAATGATGAAATTTTCTAAAGAAAAAGTTAATATAAACTTTTATGTGAAAGTTGTTGACTCTAGAATATTAATTATAATTGTTTATGTGGATGATATAATTTTTTCTGGGGATAAAGAAAAGGATTATGAAGAGTTTTCTAGAGAAATGAATAAGAATTTTGAAAATTCAATGTTGGGATAATTAAATTTCTTCCTTGGATTACAAGTTCAACAAAAGTAAAAATACATTATCTTATCTCAAGAAATAGTTCTAGGGAATTGTTAATGAAGTTTGGGATGTCTGAATATAAAGAAGTTTTAACCCTGATATTAGTGACCAAAAAGTTGAGTAATGATGAATCTAAAATAAGTGTGAATTTGAAAGACATTCAGAAGCTTATAGGAAGTGTTCTTTACATTACATCTTCAAGGAAAAATATTTTTTTCGTTGTGAATTTATGTTCTAGGTATCAATGTAATCCAAAGAAATCACATATATTCGCAGAAAAAATAATTATAAGATATGTCAAAGGACCCAATTCACATGGGTTATTGTAAAAAAGAAAATTTGGGATGAAGTTTCATGATACTGACATATATTGGGCTAGAGATTATAATGAAAGAAAATGAACCTTAGGAGAAAAATTTTTCTTGGTTGAATTCTATGTGATTCGTAATATTATGAAACAATGTTTAGTAAAATTGAGCATAGAAGAATCTGAATATATTATAGCTACATAGGATTGTACTCAAATTTTGTGGATGAAAGTTCAGTAGGAATATTTGGAGGTGAAAATTTCTTAATCATTAAAGATAATTTTTGTTAATTAATTTACAATTTATCATTAAAAAAATCTTGTCCAATAAAAATGATTAAAACACATTTATATAAAGTTTCATTTTATAAAAGATAAAGTTTCTTCTAGAGATGTTTTACTAAAATAAATTTGAACAAAGTATCAAATTGCTGATATTTTTACAAAAGAAATAGCAAAAAAAAGGTTTATGGAATTGAGGATACAACTTCATGTTCAACCACCTCATTTTTCTTCCAAAATATTATAAGGGAGATCCCCCACCATGCATTGGATTATATTGACAAAGGGAGAGATAAATTAACAACTTTATACTTTGTATGAAGTTTTACATATATTTCTTTTTTTGAATTTAATGTTGTGGTTGTCATAAAATGTGGTAGAGAAAAAAAAGGTTTTAAAAAACAGGAATAATAAAAAGAAAGGTGATAGAAAAAGAAAAGTGAGAGATAATGATAAGTGAGAGAAAAAAGAAAGTGAGAGAGGAAAAGATAAAAGTTATGGGGATTTTATCTTTACATGGACACAACATGTTCTTGAAACTGAGGGATATAATTCCTTAAAAAAAATTATATTATCTAGTACTGTGTTTTAAAGACAATAAATTGTGAGAAATTCTATATTTTGATAAAATTCCAAAAAATTGAGTTGTGAAAAATTATGACTGTTTAAAATGTTGTTGATGAGGGTTGCCAACAAATCCAAAGGAAAAGATTGAAGAAAATTTGTGGTGTTTTTTTAACAAAGTTTTGTATTTGATGACAAATAACTCTTTTTGAATCTTAATGTTTTTTTCTAGGAATCATACCCATCTAAATGTATTTAGTTCATTGGATAAAAAATAATTAGGATGCATTGTTTTCTAGGAGTCTGTATTTTCTCTAATCTGAGAAAGAATGAAGTTTCTAAAGATTTTTGAGAGGAGAAAGTGAAGTAAGGAGTTTGAAATTTTTTATACATTCTAAAAAAATAAAATGATTCTTTACAGATCAATAAGTTCTCAGAAATCAGGAATACTTTTATGATAAAATCATTTGAAGAAGTGGTGGAGATGTTTGAAAAAATTTGTAATTTCATCATAATGAAAATTAAATCTTAAAATTAGTTTCATCATAATGATAATTACATCATAATGGGATTTAAATTATATTGAAACTGATCTTCACTAGAATCTTGCAAAAATAGGATCTATAAAATCAGTACCAAAATCCTGCAAAAATCAGATCCTGAAATCGGCACTAGAATGCTGTATGAGAAAGAATTTGTAATGAGAGAAAGAGATGGAGCCAATTTATTGTACCATTCTGATTCTCTATCGAACACATATAAATCTACCAGAGCTATAAAATCAGTACCAGAATCCTAAAAAAATAGGATCCATCATTTTGAGAAAATTAGAACCATAATTCCACAAAAATTGGATCCAACATTTTTAGAAAAATCCACACCAGAATTCTGAACCAATAGGATACATCATTTTTGTATTGAGAAAGACTTTGTAATGAGTTAATTAAAAAGAATAATCAAAGAGGTAAAACTTGAAATTAAACATTGCATAAATCTCAAAGAAATATAAGAATGTTATATAAAGTCAAATATAAAGTTTACATGCAAGATATTTTCAGAGTTTTGATATTTGAGGAAGCAGAGAAAGTTTTCATGTTTCTCGCTCTTGTATTACGATTTTCCTATAAATAATTACTCATATAACATGTTCATTTTTATCTTTCTACATATTTACAAAAGTTGGAGATCTAGGGAAATCGAATTGAAATTTTCCATCTAATTGAAGAAGAATTTTATTGAACATTTTATCATTGTTTGATTTTTAGCGTTCATTCTAAGAAAAATAGACAAAACCATTTTGTGAAAATTGGATCTAAAATTATGAAAAAATTGGTACCAACATTCTGTGAAAATTAGATCTATAATTCTGTAAAAAATGGCACCGATATTATGAGAAAATCGGTTCTAGAATTCTGCAAAAATCTGCACCAACATTCTACAAAAAATGGATCAAGAATCTAACATCTTTGTATTTAGAAAATTGGATCCAGTATCATCATATTGGTAGAATCAGATCTTGAAAAATCGGAATGAGGATTTTAATTGAGCATTTGTGGAGTAGTTTTAGCAATGTCTTTATTCTTTTGATTGGAATAAGTTTTTTAAAATAAATCATTGTAAAATAACGAGAGTCAATATAATAATTTCTATCGGGAGGTAGAAGGTGTTTAATGGGAGTTTCCCCAAGTTGTATTCATTCCTTCATAATAGTGGATTTACATAGACCCACAGAAGTGGCTATGGAATGGATTTAGGTTCTCAAACTAAGGACAAACCTTTTAAATCTTCTTTTTTGTTTTCTTTCATACCTACTTTTTCATGCATGAGTATTTACTTAAATTTGATAAGGATAAAAATATTAGTAGGTTATAGGGGTTATGTTTGTAAAAGTGTTGATACTTATAAAAAGTGAACAACTGATTCAAACAACCCTTCTCAGTTTTTATTAGATCCTTGGAGCTTCAATTTTACTCCTTTTATATAGAGCGTTTGAATTTCTTTACAAATGTTAAAAGGAATGCTTTTAACATATATAGTGACAGCTTCTGTGCTTCTATGACCATTTTTTTATATCTTGCTTCCTCTACAAGACTTAATGTTTTTAAAATAAAAATAAATCTCTTGCTATCATTTTCTAGGTATATTGGTATTTAAAATGGTTTAGGAAATGGATTGATTATTTGAATACCTTGAAATTATTTCTTATGATTGAGAATAAAATTTTATGAGTGAAATTTTGAACATTTCAATATTTTATGTGTTATGATTATACAATGGTTCTTGGACATTTGAAGGGTGGTTACATGATAAACTATGGAAAACTGGTTCAATGATAAACTAAGGATAGGTGGTTACGTTATAACATCCAATGCATTGGGTATGGAAGTCGACAATATGGCTATTCCATTAGTAAGAGCGACATGTATGGAAGTTGGTCGAATGTCTATTTCATTTGTAAGAGTGACATGTGTGGAAGTCAACCGTATGGTTATTTCATTTTAGTATAAATATTTATATACTTATCTAATTATATATTATATGTTTTCAAACAATTTTTCATGAAAATCATATATTTTCAAAAGTGTATGATAATTATCTTTAGGAAATTATAGTCTATTTTTATGGTAAAAAGTTATGTTTTATTTTAAGGAAATGTTTTATGGGTTTTCACTAGACTATTGATTTTATTTATTTGTGTCCCTTATTGATATTTTTGTTGTCATTCCACGTTTAAAATGTTTTTTCTCTAGCCTTATGATTGGAAAAGGCGAAGAATATTTCTTGATGAAATAATTTAATATGTCTCTAAAAAATAATTATTTTTTAATGGGTTTATTTTGGTGGTAAAAATGGATACTGAGTATAAGTTTCCATTCTTAATTTATGGGTTAATTTTTATGAGATTTTAATAAGTGTCAAAAGCTATACACTAAAAATATCCCGACATATGAATTATAGTTAAAAAAACATGAATATGTTATGTTTATGGATGAGTCCTTAAATTTGGTATCAAAGGATGATTTAGATAACTTTGGAGATTAGGATGTCCTCTTAAGGGTTATGAATATCATAATGGCTTTATAAGCTTATGTTTGATCCTAAGTTTAATGTCCTAGAATCCCTTTTTATGCTTTATATTATGAAATTTTAATGTGACTAATTCTATTTTTGAAGAATGTATTAAGATAGGTAATCAATATATGTATAAATTATTTGAAGGTTAAATTATTATATAGGTTATATGGATATTATCTTTAAATTAGAATTTTCATTTCAATATGTTAATGTTCATTTCATGTTTTAATGATATTGTCTTCTAAAGACTGAGGATGATTTATCAAGATAGAAGGAAATCAATCTTTTGACAACTTTCTTATCCATTTTTGATGATTTGATTATCTCTATTATTGAAAACCATTTTCAAATTATTTTTACAGATTTTTATGTATTCAAAGTCACCTGTGAGAAACTGTTTGAATTATATGAAACTTATTATTTTATCTAACAAATTTATGGTTCATGGTATCTTTTTCATTTGATATAAAAATATCAACTTTACCAACTATCTCGAAAATCAAAAATCCAAAATGGACATGATCATTTACATTTTTTACATTTTTCATCTTGAAAAAAAGTGATATCAATGAAATAATGAGTTCTATATTTAAGATATGAATTATTTTCTCATATTCTATGTATGTAAAATTTTTGGGTTGAAATTGATGAATCATAAGGATAGAATTCATATATTTTAGTGTAGGGATAATGTATTAAGAAAAAAAGACGATGAAGCATGATTAATGGTTTGAGAAGGACGTTGCATAAAAGAGGTGTTCTTGTATTGAGTTTTCAAATTTATGATATAATGTTATTTCTCATGGAACTCCTAATCATTTTTCTATAGTTGGTTTTGTTTTAAAAAAAATATGGAAACAATCATTAGATGGAATTGATACCCTTGAATATTGGTAAAAAGTTGGTAATTTTTGGGATCAATATAAAGGATATGGGTAAGAAGGAGGATATCCCTAAGATACTTCTTATCCTTAGAGATCAAATCACAACCATATAGTTGGTTATTAGTATGGCAAGAGGGGTTATTAGGTTGGTCGTAGTTAGCTTCATGCTTTAGCATTACCAGCTCTAGGTGATATAGATGTCATTCAAGATACTTTTTTTGGTTTATAATTGGGTTCATTATTTGTTTGATTTAGGATAGACACACTCTATTATATCACCTACTCGTGTCCTTGCATTGAGACTTGAGGTAGAGTGGCTTCTAGTGCTCTTGGAATTGACTACATTAGTTGGAGGTTGAGCTAACTTGTATGATGTAAGTTGATACTATGAGTTAGTTCTAAGGAAATAGAGATCACAGGGAATTTTCGTATGTTTATAGAAAAAACCATATGAAATAATCCTTTTCATGGATTAGTTGTTTTCGATGCTGGCTAGCATGAATTTCTTTAAGAGGTAGGTTGTGTTTTATGATGCTGGTGGAGATCCAGTGGGGTTTTTTTGGAGAGAGATACCCTCAGATGGGTCATAGGTGTATTCTTTCTTTATCATCATTGATGGATAATTTGATGCTGAGGTCATCAGAGGTTTAACAATTGGTGTTTCCCATGGTTATGGAAGAGTAATCTAATTTATATCCTAAGGAGGTTAAGGCATTACCCCCTCAAGAGGAGATCCAGCCTGTGATCAATCTAAATCAAGGAATTTATCCTATCTTTATGTATCCAAATAATATAGTACCATATTAGTTGTGATATATGTGAATATAGCTCAATGATTTTTTGCAACATGGTAATTTATCAACTGAGTGTGTCACATTAGGATGCACTAGTTTTGCTCATGAAGAAGGCTGGTGGAAGTTTGCAGCTTTGTATCGATTATCATTTATTGAACCAAGTGAAAATGAAAAACCACTATCCCATTCCTTGGATTGAAAATTTATTTGATTAGATGAAAAGAAAAATTTGGTTCTCAAATATTGAGTTACAGTCTGGATATCATCAGATATGGGTGAAGGATGAGGATATTCATAAGACTACATTTTGTTTTCATCACAGGAATTATGAGTTTTTTGTGATATCGTTCAGTGTGAGGAATTATGTTGTTGTGTTCACGGGGTTGATGAATGTAGTGTTCAAAGAGTTATTAGATAAGTTCATGGTGGTTTTCAATGCAAAAATCCTTGTGTACTCTATATTGAAGGAGGATAATATCGATAATATTCATATTGTTTTAGGAGTTCTTTGTCATGAGTAACTATTTTGGAAGTTTCTAAAGTGTTAGTTTTGGGCTTGTGATGTTTATTTCTTAGGTTATATGGTATCCCATGAGGGAGTATCTATGGATCCTTTGAATATAGAGACAATTGTGTCTTTGGAAGTCCCAAAGATGGTGGTAGTGGTGTAGAGTTTCCTTGGTCTTTCAGGTTATTAAAGAGGTTCGTAAAACATTTCTCTTAGGTTACAAATCATTTTATTTCCTTGATAGTGAGGGATTAGACATTCTTGGGGATTGACCAATTTCATAAAAATTTGAGTACCCAAAGAAGAATTTGGTCAGCACTATAGTCATGTGTTTTCTAGTAAAGGTAGTTCAGTTTGAGATTTTCTTTAATACTTCACATCTTGGATTAGGCTATGTTCTGATGTTGAAGATATTAATTTTTTTATGGGTGTTAATAGTTATGTCCCCATGTGCATAACTATACCACCCATGATATCAATTTGGTGGCAGTGGTGTTCTATTTTTTTGTGACCTTACCTCACCAGAGAGTGTTTTTTTTGTTTTTACCAACTATAAGAGCCTAAGGTATGTATTCTCCTAGTGTGACATGAACTTGTGTCTACATTGGAAGATGGAATTCTTGTAGTATTAAAACTTTTAAATCTCAGATACACCAGGTAAATGTTGTAGCTGATACACTGAGGAGGAAGCCACGTAGTGTTTCCATGCATGAATCTGGGGATTCATGGTGGGTGATGGAGGAACTCTCAGCGACGCATCTGGATATGGGAGAGGTTAGAGGAAGAGGTATCCTTTCCAATAAGGTTGTGCAGTTTTTTTCTCCAATGAGTGGAGGAGTTTCAACTTGGGGATTCTAAAGTGGAGGTTTGGAGGTACTAATTTTTTTAGGGATTCCCCTTATGGTTGGTTTGAAGATAGACCCCATCAAGTGTTGTTTCATGGATGTATTTTTATTCCTTAATTGATTTGTGAGATGGTTCACTGAGAGTTTCATAGTTTTCTCTTGTAGGTACATCTCTGCATGAAAATGATGTTTCGAACATTGAGAGGTCGGCTTTGGTGGCTTGGGTTGAAGCGTGTAGTATCATAGTTTGTTTTTCAATGTTTGGTATTCCATAAAGAGAAGACCAACCACCGTGTTCTTGGTGGGTTTCTTCAGTCATTAGATGTTCCCCAGTGGAAGTGGGTGGACATCTGTTTGGAATTTGTTACTAGTTTAACTCGAGGTCAGGGTTGTTATGATGCAATATGGGTGATATTAGATCATTTTATGAAATTAACAATCTTTATAGCAATTAGGGAGTCGATCTAATTGGAGGTTTTGTCAAGGTAGTATCCAGAGGAGGTGGTGAGACTCCATGGAGTCCCTAGGATGACCATTTCTAATCAAGTTACTCATTTAAACTCTAGAGTGTGGAGAGGTCTCTAGTATGATTTTGGTTCTTAGTTATTCCATAACACTTCTTTTCATTTGAAGATGGATTATCAGAGAGAGAAGACCATCTAGACTCTTGAAAAAATGTTGTGTTCTTGTGTTCTAGATTTTGGATGTTCATGGAGGGGGCACCTTCCCTTGGTCAAGTTTTCTTACAATAATAGTTTTCACTCAACCATTTATCTAAAACTGTTTTAATATTTGTTTGGTTGACATTTTTGTTCTCCATTGTACTAGATTGGGGTCAGGGAGGTAGCATTTCATAGGTCGGAACTATTACAAAATATGAATGAGATGATTTAGATGATTTTTGTGAGGATTAAATAAGTGAAGGATAATAAAAAATCTTATGTCGATTATAGGAGGAAAAATATGGATTTTAAGGTTGGAGATCACGTGTTCTTGAAGGTGATTCATCATAAGGGGCAGTGAAGGTTTGTTTTTGGGAGTAAGCTTTACTCCTGGTTTTTGGACCTTTCGAGGAATTGTCTAATGTTATATCCATGGAATTTTGGATAGAACTTCCCCTATAGATGATCCTAATACACGATGTTTTTTACATGTTGAAAATAATTAGTTATATATATGACAAATCTCATGACATTGATTGGGATAAGATCAATATTGAAGATGTTGTGGCCTTCAAAGAGAAGATTATAGAGAACCAAGATCACTAGGAGAAGGTGTTATGTGGGTGTGATATTCACATGGTTCATGACTTGTGGCAACTTGACGTTGTAGAGGAATGTACCTAGGAACCTAGGTCACATATGCACACTTAGTACCCTCAGCTATTTTTTGTTTTATCTATAATCTTGTAACACTATTCTCTTATGTATGTGGTTATTTATAGCTTATGAGTTAGTTTCCTCTTACTGTTTGTTTTGGATTTTATATCATTTGAGAGATCTCTCCACTAAGAGAGTTTTTAAAAGATGGTTGCAATTTTTTCATGGTTTTATGATATTTTCCTTTGAGTGAGGTGGTTGATCTCTTGTGGTGGTGATACCTTTGAGAGTTATATCATGGGGTGGCTATTCAAATGAACCTTTTTTCCTCTCTAGGTTTGGTTTGGATTCTCTAAGAAGAGAATGTATTGAGAGGTAACTAAAGTAAGGGACCATATATGTGTGGTATGATCCTTTAAATGTTTCTAACTCTTGTGGTTCTTAGAGGAGGCTTGGTAGTGGTCGGGAGGAGATGGGATGTGTAATACTGGAAGTAGGGTGAATGCATGCTACGTAAGGGAGGTTCATAGCTTGTTAAGGTAGGTTCATAAGATTCTACATGATGTCTATATTTTGGGGTTAAATAATAAAAATGGTATATGTTTTTTTTTGAAAATTTCCAACCCCCAAAATTTACATGATAAGTAAATGGTTTACATGCCACGTAAATCTATTGTGCAGTTATTTTATAAATTTTTTCAGCCACTTGGGTTTCTAAAACCCTGCGACTACTGTCATTTTCCAGTAGTCAGTAGCTTTATTGTAGAAATTTTGGAGATCCCATTGATGGGAACTGATCTTTTGGATTCTTTCTTCGATCTATGGAAATCTGTGGTGATCTATGTTCTTGTGGGAGAGGTGATCAAGGATCCACGATGCGGTCCATTCTTGTGTGAAGAAAATTGATGCCTTTGAGGTAGGGGATTCATTAATTTTATTTTAATTTTTTCATGAAATCATATATTTATAATGATTTATCCCTTTATATATAGATGGAATTAAACTAATAATTATTTTGAACTGGATTAAAGAAATTGGATAGTGATCACATGTCAATGTTGTTTCTTTGTACTGTGATAGCGATTTGCCTCAGTATTTTATAGATATTGTGATATCTATGTTGTATTATTTCTTAGCATATTTTTATTGATCTAAATTGGTAAATAATCATAAGTTATAATTAATTGATAATTAAATAGCTTGATAAGTAATTAAAGATGGGGAATGTTTGTAATCCGGTGGTTAATGTAATTTGATGATAATCCAATCGATGCGATATGCTTGTTTAATTAATTGATCATTCATATGATTAATAGAATTAATAAATAATGTGAAGCATGATAATGTTTTTTTCTAATCATTAAAAGGAATATTAATTGATAATGGTACTTCTCTAGGTTTTTTGAAACCAAAATAAATTCTAAGAGTATGTTTTTCCTTTAATAACTAGTTATATATTGATGACTTAGGTTTCTTGTAGTTGGAACATGTTAGTAAATGAATCAATTAATTCATGACGGAATATGAACTAGTTATGTGATAAATCTAAATTTCTATGATTTAGTTCTCATTCTCTTAAGAAGGATGAGTGACTTGTTTTGGAGCCGTGAGAGATCATTTGTATGAAAATGTTGAATGCCTTGTTTTAAAGGAAACATTTCATTATTGATTTCTTGTTTGTTCCTAATACTTTGTGTTGTGATATGGATACAAGCCAGGTGATATGAGCTCAGTATAGATGATCCAATAGGGATGAGGTGATATAGGGTAGGGAGGCCCAGATGTGATGTGAGCTTGGTATGGCTGAGTCTGGGATGGCTGTTGTGGTACGTGGGCAGGGAGGCCTAGATGTTGTGGCATGAGATGATGCCTATGATGGTGAGATTAATTTGTATACACATGTGGGTGTCGAGGATGACACTCGAGGTGATGGAATGTGTTAAATTTGGGCATACCTTTTGATGATATGTTGAGAGATGGTATGCTCATCTGAATATGTTTAATGGCCAATGGACGGGTTGCATGTTTTATCCGCATTCCTTTCCACATTGCTTGAGGAAGATAGACATTATTGGTTGCATGTTTCCTTTTGGGGGTAGGTTAGGATGGTTTTCCTTGAGTACATGGATAATGGATGATATAAATAAATAAATTAATGTTTCACCCACAAGGTTTGATTACGATGGAATGGAAATGCTAAAAAGATGTTAATCCGGAAAAACCATGGACTTGTATTGGATTATTCTTAGAGGTCATAGATTTTACACTGATGAATAATGTAATGTAATGTGATGTGATTTAGTGTAATGTGGAATAATTTTAATGGTTAATTAATGGCTAATTAATTAATTAATAAGAACAAATGGTTAAAAAACAAAGGAATTAATTAATATATCTATTTAAATTCTTGTGTGGTTATATGATATCTATCCTTTGTAGTGGAAGCTGAGAGTCTGAGTGAAAATAGATGTAGTTGTGTTTAAGACTATGTTATTACCATAATATATTTATGAGCTATATTATATCATGTATATTCTGTGATTTCATACGCTGCCACACCCATGTTGGTTAAAGTAACTAACACCTAGTGGACTCGGGGATGGTGTTTCCCCCAATATCTTGGTGGGAGGATAAATGGATAACTACCCCCTTTTTCCCTATTATCATCTCTTGGTAGTTACTCGTGTTGGTATTACTACTATAAAAGGGGCCTTTTACAGTGCTAGAATATAAATTTATCATCACAAAAAGGAGATGACTACCGTAGTGCAGTTAAAATCTCTCTTATTTTATTAGTACAATAAAAGAACGGATAAAAGACACCATTTATCAGCACTTTATTTTAGTATTGATAAAGGCATACATTAGTAGAGAATTTAGTAGAACTGATAGTGAAGAATAAATGCTGTGTAATTTTACTACACACTACAACAACAAAAATAAATCATACTACAGTGAAGATTAATAACACACTAAAACACTATAAATTTGACTAGAAATTATAAAAATTAGATACAAATACATAATTTAAATGAAATGAAATTTACAACACAAATACAAGAGAAAACAATATTATAGAGGAAAACAATGAACCTGTATAAAAGAAAAAACCTCCCATACTAACGAAAAAGAACACACCTATATAAGAAATATTTTATACATTAGTAAGAATATAGAGACAAAAATTAAAGAAAAATTTATAATTTTAAACTAAACTTTGAGTCATATGAGGAAAACTATGTATCAAAATGATTTTTGGTTGATTCTTACATGTCACAACATTTATTGTTCATTTTTAAGATTTATCTTTATAAAAATTAACTAAATATGTATAAGATTAAAATGATAAGTAAATTAATTATTTAATATCAAATATAATGATGAGGAAACAATGCAGGCTCATTTTTTCGGTTTTGGTGATGTGATACATGTTATAAACTAAAATGACACATATATATTGAAAGATGCACTTGAAGTCATACTGGTCACACCATGTATCATATTGCAGTGTGGATGATTCCTACACATCACTAATGATTTATGGATAATTTTCATAGAGTATCAAAACAATCTGAATGTATTTCATCAGTTTTGAGTATGTCACTTGTGTTTTTTTAATAAAATGACATTTTAAATTATAAAAAAGAAAATTGAGTCACACTGGTCACATAGTGTGTGGGTTTTATGTGAGATTGATTCCTAAAAATCACAAATTAATTATGAACCATTGGCTTAGATTATCAATATAATCAGAGTTTGTTTTCTTAGTTTTCAGTTAGTGACACTTTTTTTAACTAAAACGTTAAATTTAAATTGATAACAGACAATTTTATTCATAACTAGAACATCATGTATTATATTGAGTTGGGGATGATTCATACATGTCAATAATCACTTATTGATCATATTCCTAAAGTATGAAAACAACGTAAATGTGTTTCTAGGGTTTTGAGTAGGCAAGTTTCCTTTTTTTTAATAAATTTAAGGTCAATTTTAAAGAAAAAGATATATTTTGAGTCATACCAGTCACACCTGTGTCAGATTAAGGTACGGATAATTCTTGCATGGCCAAAATGACTTATGTGTATTTTTTTATAAATTATCAAAATAATCGGAATGTGTTTTATTAGTTTTTAATATGCCACTTACTTTTTTACTAAAATGTCAATTTAAACTAGAAACATGTACTTTGAGTCATGCTGATAACATCATGTGTGGGTTTGATATGAGTTTAATTCCTACACATCACAAACAATTTATAAATTTCTTTCCTAAATTATCCAGTAAATCTGAGTGAGTTTTCTTTGTTTTTAGTGAGTGCCATTTTTTAAACTAAAATATCAATTTTAAATTGATAACGGACAATTTTGAGTCAAAGCAAGCACATCATGTATCATATTGAGTTACAAATGATTTTTACATGTCACAAATGAATTATGGTAATTTTAATAAAGTATCAGAACAATCCAATTTCATTTTATTAGTTTTGAGTATGTTAGTGGTCTTTTTACTAAAATTAATGTCAATTTTAAATAAAAAGATGTAATTGGGTTCATACTAGTCATTCCAGGAATCCTATTGAGGTTAAGATTAATCTTACACATCCCAAATACTTATGTATCATTTTCCAAAATTATCAAAACAATTGAAATCTGTTTTCTCATTTTTGAGTATGCCATTTGTTTTTTTTATTAAAATGTCATTTTAAACTGGAAACACACACTTCGAGTCATTATAGTCACATCATGTATGGTATTGATGTGATAATGATTCATACACATCAAAAATTTATTTTTAATAATTTTTTGAAATTATCAATAAAATATAAGTGTGTTTGGTCAGTTTTCAGTGAGTGATACTTTTTGAACTAAAATTTTAATTTTATATAGATTAGAAACACCTTCAGTCATATTAAGTAAATCATGTATTATATTGTGGTGAGGATTATTAATACATATCAAAAATTACTTATAGATCATTTCACTAAAGTAAAAAAAAACAAAATGTGTTTTCTTTGTTTTGAGTTTGACAATTGTCCATTTTACTAAAATTAATGTCAATTTTAAACAAAAAGACATAGTTGGGGTCATACCGGTCACACCGTCCATCGGATTGAGGTGATAATGATTTCTAAATATCCCAAATGACTTAAGGATAGTTTTAATAATGTATCATAATAAATTTAATATGTTTTATTGGTTTTCTATAGGACACTTGTTTTTTTACAAAAATGTCATTTTAAAATGAAATCCCAAACTTTGAGTCATGATGATAACATCATGTGTGGGTTTGAAATGAGAATGATACCTAAACATAAAAAATGAATTAGGAATATTTTTTATAAATTATTGATACAATTCGAGGTCATTTTCTCCCTTTTCAATGAGTGATACTTTTTGAACTAAAATGTCAATTTTAAATTGATAGCGAACACTTTGAGTTATACTAAACACATCGTGTATCAGATTTGGATATGACTAATTCTTAAACAGAAAAAATGACTTATGGATCATTTTACTAAATTATCAAGATAATAAAAATTCATTTTCTCAATTTTGAGTATATTAGTTGTCTTTTTTAATAAATTAAAGTCAATTTTAAATAAAAATATACACTCAGAGTCATATATGTCACATGATGCATCATATTGAGGTGAGGATGATTCCTACACATCCCAAATGAAATATTGATAATTTTACCAAATTATTAAAAAAATCTAAATACATTTTCCTGGTTTTGAGTATGTTAGTTGTTTTTATTACTAGAATTTTACTTTAATTGGAAATGTGCACTTTGAGTCACACTAATCACTTCATTTTCCGGTTTGATGTGATTCTAATTCATACATGTAAAAAATAACTTTTTGAATAATTGTTATAAATTATCAAAAAAAATATGAGTATGTTTTCTTCTTTAGTTTTCAGTGTGTGATGTTTTGTGAACTTAAATGTCAATTTTAAATAATTCAAAAATCCTTGCAGTCATACCGAGAACATCAGGTATCAGATTGTGGTGTGGATGATTCTTACATGTAAAAAATGCCTTATAGATTTTATTCATATTTTATGAAAACCATCTTAATGTGTTGGATCAATTTTGAGTATGTGATGTGTGTTTTAAACTAAAATATAAATTATAATCTTAAAAAATATTGTTCATGTCACACAAGTCACACCGTGTGTCAGATTGAAAGGTGGTTGATTAAGTATGTAATGTGTGTTTTTCTTTCAAAAATATGCATCAATACAAAAAATAAAGAAATCATCCACTTGGATCAAATGAAGAAATCACATTTCACCTAAAATGCCTCATCCAAAAGCCCCAAATTTTCTCTTTTCTGGCTTGTTGTTGATGATTGAAGAAAACATATCACTTCAAAAAAATATATATGTTAAAACAATATTAGATAAAAATGATAAGGAAATTAAATTAGAAATAGGGGATAAAATGGTGAAACAATTAACTAATTAAGTAGTGGGAATTCGCATTTTACATATGGCTGTATACATTGCTGACCCATTTTCTTGTTATTGTTATCTCATTTATAGCCTCAAAGTCTAATATCTCATGATCCTGAGTAGTTTCAAAGAAACCACTGCGAATTGAGAAAATAGAAATCACCTATATAACAAAACAACTCTTATGTTAGTAAAAATATAAATTAATAAATTAACCATAAATATGAAGGAATACATTAATAAAAAGTCCATTTTAAACCGAAACCACACAATTTGAGTCAAACAAGGTAAACCATGTATTGCATTAAGCTATGGTTGATTGCACCATGTCTTTTTTATCCTACAGTGAATTCAACACTCTAGCTCATCTAAAAATATTTCAGTTTGAAAACCTAGAATGTTTAATGTAGTAGAGAATAAAAAAAAATTTATCATCATGAGTGAATTATCCTGGGTGAGTGCATGATCATAGTAAAGGAGTGAATCATCCTTTAAGATGAATTCATTTATTCCGAGAAACATTAACCATCAGTGTAACCTAATCAAAATTCATCGATTTAACTAAAATAAATATTAATATATGAGTTTTTATGGAACATAATAAAATATATCTTACCCTTTCACCAACATAGAAAGTACAAACTCCATCATAAACCATTTACCTTATTTTATGGAAAAAACTATAGTGTGACCCATTATATATTTTCGGAAGACAATACACTCCATTATAATTTTTACTCATTTTGATAGTATTAAACATAATTACAGCCCTTTATTTCATCCAAATGACACTAAAATATTTTACATCCATTAAATCTTCTTAGATTATTCTATCTATTAGTATATCCTTTTCAATATTATGGGTTATGATAAACTCTAACATATCATTATAATTATTTTTTCATTAAAATGGGAGTATCCCTCTTCTCATGTATTTTTTATTGATAATTATGATTATTTTTTCATTAATAAGCTTATGAACTAGGATAATTTTACACAATTAATGTAACTTGTATGGATTTAACAATCATTCTTGAAATTATATCCTGAATCTAATTGATCATCAAATAGCCCAAATAATTCAACCACCCATCAAAGTGAAACCACTATATAGTTATTTTGTGAAAATTCATGATCCAGTCATTGATATTTTTCAATTCATTATTTTTAGAGGTTTTGTATCAAGAGAATAGAGATTTTTGAAAGGGGAGTTCATTTGGAATTTTTGTGCTTCATGATTTCATTTTAAGAAGGTTTTCATTTTTATGGATTTCTTCATAAGGCAGTTTATTTTCATTTGACGTCATGTTTATTTTGACACTATCCCTCTTTAATGACCATGATGTCTCAATAATGTTTGTCCTCCCGTAGTTCTCCCATAGATATTCTAGCTTCGGTGGATGATTACATACATATTTTTTAAAACATTTCAGTTGGATTATATATTTGTTTGATGATTGGATTGGTTTTCTATGACTCTTAAGTGACTATTGGCACCGCTACTAATACCATTTATTTGTAGTGGAGAGAAGTCATGGGAATGAAACTGCATCTATTTTTTTTTATTTTTATTCAGTTTGTTATTGGTGAGGTGTTTCTTTCACATTTCAGTAATAATTTATAGTACTTGGAATGTGCTAATTGAAATTGTAGCCTATGAAAATCTATTTGAAAAAATATGTGGTGTTTTTTTGTTTCTAAAAACATTCCTCCAATTAAATTTCTCTATAAAGTCACTTTAACAAGTGGTGATTTTTTTTTTCAATAATACTCATAAAAAACGTGAACAATAGATCTTATATTATGTGAAAGGTGTTCCCACTTTTGAAAAAAAATTTCTCAAACATGTTATGATCCACATTCCACTCCATTTCCCAATAATTTTCTTGTTTTCAAGCCATCTCTTTGTATCCTACATCAATTTGGTCTCCACCTCTACCTCCTCCTATACCTAGGTCTTCGACTCTGACTTTATCCCTAAATCTGCCTCCAACTCCAACTCTACCTCAACCTCGGCCTTCGTAGCCACCTCTGTCTCTACCATTGCCCAACAATTTTATTGTTTATAGGTCAAAGCTTCTAAAAAAATCATTTCTATCATTATACTTATCCTTGAGAAAAACATCAAAAATAATATATAAGTATTGTAACACTAATTCTTCACACCAAAAATATATTTCTAAGGTCACATCTCATACTAAATCACAAACATAGTTGGTAATCACATAAATTCGTAATTAGAAAACATTCTCACAACATGTAGGCTTCCCACTCATCTATAAACATATTAAATTATTATTTTAAGCATGAAGGTTTCCATAAATCCTGACAGTACTATGAAAATATCGGAAAAAACGAGTAAGAAATATATTTAATGAAATTTTAATTACATTTCCAAATTAACTATTGGGGGATGAAAGTATTTTCCTGATTTATGATCTCTATCATAAATTTCCAAACATAATATCCATAATCAATGCCATTATCTCTCTTTAGACACTGTAAAAATATTGACCAAAATAAGTAAATTGTTTTGAAATATGTTTTTATTGTTAAATATTTCTATATATACATTAATATGTTTCCATTTATAGTAATCCATATGCATTATCTATTCATACACTAACTTCATGCCATGATTTAGCCTATATTTAGTGACCTACTATCACAAAAGAAATTCTTTTTCAAAACAGACTGAAACATATAATTCTATGGTTTTCTATAACTTTTTTATTTTAGTGTATTACATATTCACAATACATATCATGTTTGGTCGGTTTATTCGATATCCATTCATTGGATACAAAAAATAAATATTTGGCATATCCAGATTGATTGTGATCAGCATCCAATGCTACCTAAAAAACAAATAAGGAATGAAAAATTAAAAATATATTGTATGCAATTAGATTATAAAGGTTTACATATGCATTGTGGGAATTAAAAAGTGTCTTTAATATTATATTTTTTTCTCAAACACTTCAAGTTGGTCATATATTCTCATTTTATTCCTTATCCAAAGTAAGTTTTACCCTATAAATGATACAAGGATTAATGAATCCAAATAATATTTTTTATGTTTTTCACTTTATATAGTAGTAAAAAAAATTCTTATAGAAAATATGAATAGTTATTAACTTTAATAAAAATATTAGATCACTATTAAGAAATATTTATTATGAAAATATACCTTATGTATGTCTTCACAATTGAGACACCCAACTATTCATGATTGCGAATGTCATTTATAGTCTCAAGACCAATTACATCTGTCATGAACGTTCCATATATTTCTTTTCATATTGAATAGAAGACAAAATTTAATCTTTAAATCTGGTATCTATATTAATTTTGAATGAAATTTTTTTCTCTATAGAACTTAAGGGGAGAAGGTACTCTTAGAAGGTCATTTTGATTTCTTGGTCGATTCACCAAATTTTATTGATCCATCCTTCCATTTCCCCATCACTTTATCCATATATAATATCATATCTCACTTCAGACCATTTTTCATCAACTGCTATATGATTTTCATATGAAAAAATTTGTTAAAGAGATACCTCATGTATCTTTATAAGATTATAAATCCATGCTATAAAATTTCCAATAACATTATTGACTATTATAATATTAGGATAATCAAGTGGAAAGGGAAAATCAGCAGTTGGATCATGATCTACCAAAACCCCCAATCTCATGTGTTCTTTTGGGAGGTCATTTTGGTGTAACTTGTCTCCCTAGATATTATACACTATACCCCTTGCAAAAAGGCAGTGCATCGGTGTTGATAGATACAAATCACATACAATTGTACCTTGCATAATTTTAGTAATATAAATTTATTGGATGTTTTTTGATTCAAATTTTTGAGAAAGAGTAATGAAAAAAATTATTACCTTAGGTACGGTATGCAGTTGGGGGGAATGACTAGCCTCAAAGCTAGGGGGGTCATTTGGTTCTTGTGTGGATCTTTGTTCCACCACTGGTTCTCTTTGATCCTTTCTCTTGAATTGTTCTACCAAACCAGACCAATGAGTAATATATTATAGTAAGTCTATTTGTGTCTGAAATAAACTCAAAATATTATATGTATCATCATGTGGTTTTATCTTCTCGAAATATATACAAGGAGACAATCTAAAACCTACTACTCTAATACGCCTATATTGTTCTGTCTTCTTCAATGCTACTGAAAGTAGTTTTTCTTCTAGTATGGTTTGTGCTAATTCTAGTGTATAAAACAAATAATAAAATATGAACATAAATAGATATTTTTATTTAATACTTCAATAACGAATAACTAATTAGAGTTATGTTATACTCACACATGTTTGCCATACTTTTTTTGTGTTTTTATTGAAAAGTTTACCCTCCTTATTTATGCAATCCTACTTCCATAACACATGATGTGGGATAGAAGTGGCTACATATTTTGATTCATCAATTGGTATATAAAAAAAGGAACATATGTTATTTCATATCACATAAAAGAATTATTATTGATTCAAAATACATACAATTTCTTCTCAAGTGAAGCATTCCCCATCCTTACTCTGTGATTGGGGTACATTGGTTTTTATGAAAATTCTTCATTTTTAGTTATATTTTTCAATTTCATAAATTAACAATTTTGAATCAAATTAGATAAAATAAATAATTTCAAATATTTTATTATTGAGTGAAATTTACCTAAAATGATTTATCATTACAATGATTGATGAAAATATTCCATATTTACTTCTTTATAATGTGTGCATAACTAAATGTTGGGAGGAGTTTTACTTTCCCCTCAACATACCTAAGATGCAACATTGTAAGAAGATTCCAAAAGGATCTATGGGGTTTTCCAGTGGACATTAAGAAAAATATCTCATGAAAATATTCTAAAATTAATGAATCTTATAAGGAATAATAAAAAGTAAATCAATGTTTCATTATATATATTTTTTGATAAAATAGAGAAAGTATAACATAAAATTACTATGATATCTTTCTAATGGATTTCCTTTGTTACAGGTTGGTCATGGAACCACGAATCAATATCAATCGACACATTAATCCTCATTGTCAACCCAACACAACTAATGAACACTGACATGTTGGGGTCAATAGGTCAATTAAATTGATTCAAACCAACCTAAAATTTTATACCCTGAATTATGGCCTTGATAAATTTACTCTACACTATGATGTCGTTTCGCTGTTGTTTTTTTCATCATCATGCTGTTGATCCCCTAACAATTCTATAGTTTCTTCAACAATAGTCCATTCTTCCTTAGGATTGGTAAAATCATAATGTGCAGAATATATTGTCTATATGAGTGGTAAGAAATTTAATTTTTCTTGAATAATAACAATGTAAACACAAAAAAAGGATTTGAGAATGATCATATTCATGCTATATAGAAAACAGGATGAACTATTTAACTCCACCTTTATACTCTTTTGTTAAACGATTAGCATGCATCCATTTATACTGAAATTGGTAATTAAATTTATGAAAATAATTACTCCCAAAAGGTAGGTGTTATCCTCTAAATTCATCCAAAGGTGAAAGATATAGACAACTGTCACCATCATCAGCTTTATCTCTTGAATAGTTATTATTATATTTTTTTGCTTAAGACTCATCTTCTATATCCTTTAGACATGCATCTATGTTACCTAAACTACTATGAGTAGTAGTCATCCCATACTAGGTATTGGTGATCATTTTTGATGGCTACTATTTATAGAAATTCAAGAAACATAAAAGATATGATGGATTAGTATCAATTAACAATATGAAATAATTTCTATTAAGGAGATGAAGCTGGTGAGGATGAAAATTGTCTCCTTAAAACCTTTTAAATTAATATATTTAATTTAAAATTTCAAATCTCATATCACAATGGAAAATAGTCTCTCATAGTACCATGAGAACATTAACTCACCCCCACTGAGTTGCATCGACTTTAATCCATGTCACTAGTCCATTTACCTCACCCATATCTTATATATAAGAGCTCTATATTCACTTAGATTAATGTATAGGGTGTGAGTATAAAAATAAACATGTAAATACCAACATGGCCCCTAAAATATACAATAATTCATATATGTTTAAAGTAGTAAAACTCAATATACATATTTAACTCAAGTAATTGTGTACTAACTAGGAAATCATGATAATAATATGCACTAACTTCATTTAATAGTACTTAATTATACTAATCGTACCATTATTTTATACCATGGTTGTTCCCTAACATTCAAATCATTTCACTAATAGAATAATAAAACCTAATAATCACTTAAATATTTCTCATATTGCATGTATAATACATTATAATTGATCAAGATTATATATAACCCATGTTTTATAAAATATAAAATAATTAAAACCATTCAATGTCATTGATTATTTTTAAAACTAATTTAAAACCCTTATCAATGGAGTTATCTAATTATTATTGAATTATTTAAATCATAAATAATATATTTAATGGTTAATATACAATAAATTCTCTATTTTTAAAAAATACTCTAAAATACAGACATTATAAACTCTTACATATCCTAAATGACCAAGATATTGTGAAATTAATATAGAAAAACTTATCCTTAAAGGAAATCATGAAGTAATTTACATATTTAATGAGAAAGTATTTGATACATCTAATTGGAACAAAAAACTGAAGGCAAATTTATTTCGAAAACAAAAAAAAACCTAGAACTTATTATTTTTAAAAAATATTTTTCTCCCATGTATACTCTAAACCCAATAATAATAAAAAACAACCTAAATAAAATTTTAATTATGTCTTCTAACATATTTCACTTCAAAAATATAATTCTACAAACATAAGTGTTCATTTTTTTCAGTTTAATAAAGAACATAAAATATCTTATAAAAAACGATAAAATAAAATAATAAAAGGTGGGAATCAATATCGTTTGAACCAAATTTTCATTAAAATAATTAAAGTAAATAAAAAATAATAATACTAACACATGTATATGAATAAATATACACATCAATATATAATTTTTTTGAAAAAAAGTAAGGAACATGTGAAATAAAAATCATGCTGGACTATAATTTGTGAAACACACAACCTATTTTCATTTTCCATAACAAGAGTTAAACAATATCAAATATATAATATATAAATAATTGTAACAAAATTTTTCCTTTTTATTCATTTATTTAGTCAGTCAAATTGAATTAGGTTATGAGAGAGTTTTGAAAAGAGTAATTCGAACCATTGGTAAACAAAATCCTACATATCAGTTATGAAGCTATGTTGAATAGAGAAAAAAGAAAGTTCATTTTCAACCCCAATTGAAACTTGAATTGGAACTTTCAACAAAAGATAAAAAATCATAAATGATAAAATAAATTCCAAGGCACTGATAACAAACCTCACAACAGTACAAAAACATGATGCAAAAAATCATTGGATATTCAAAGTTAGTATTTAACTGACATCCTTGGTTCTCCATGGGAGAGGAGAAGTAGGATTGTTCATGGTTGATAATAGTGAAACAATGAAAACTGCATAACCCAAAAAGGAAATAAATGAGAGATGAAAAAGTGAAAATAACATTCCTTGGATTATAGCCTTGATTCATCTGATAGAACATAGAGGAGGAGAACTGGTAGAAGGGGAGTTCAGTGAGAGACTGATAATCATTATTGAATTAGTTTTATTTAGGGTTATTTTAAGTAGATAAGGAATAATGTTATTAGTGCTTGCAAAAAGCACTGATAAAGATCATTTTTATCAATGCAGAATTGATAAGCCCTGATTAAAGGCACCTTTATGAGTGAATTTTAGCACTGATAAAGATAGAGTCTTATCAACACTATAAAAGCACTGATAAAATACATCTTTATAAGGAATAAAGTTTTTGTGTTAATAAACCAATATCTTTAACAGCGCTAAAGAAGCGCGGATAAAAGGATCCTTTATCAGTGCTAAAACTTAAGTGCTGATAAAGGAGTAATAATTATAGTTATACATATTTTGTTGTAAATATAATTATATAATTATATAATTATTTATTAAAATTTAATAGTTACTGAATTATATACTTATTTGTTTATAATTAAATAAATAATTTTTTAAAAAATTTAATTTTTAATTTATATTTATAAATACATAATTTTATAAATATAGTAAATATGTATGTATAAATGTATTTATAGCTAAATATATTTGTAAATATATTTATAATTATTGATTCATAATTTAAAATATATAAATATATTTATATAATTATATATAATTAAATAATTATATATATAATGAATAAATATAAATATAAATATAGTAAATATATTCATTATTTAAATATATTTATTATAATTTTATAAATAAAAAATATATTTGTATCATTATATATATTTATATAATTATATATATTTAATAAATATATAAATATAAATATAAATATAGTAAATATATTATTTATTTAAATATATTTATTATAATTTTATAATTTTTGAAGTATATAATTTTTTAAATATATAATTTTTTAAATAAATAATTATTTATTTATAAATATAAGAATAGTTTTTAAAAAACAATATTTACATATTTATGTAATTATATATATATAATAATAAATATAAATATAAATATAAATATAAATATGACTATAAATATAGTATATACATTATTTAAATAACTTTATTATAATTTAATAATTATTTAAATATATATAAATATTTATTTGTAAATATATAAATATTTTTTATAAATTTTTTATTTTTTATTTATAATAATTATAAATATATAAATTTACAAATATAATAAATATACATTTATAAATATACTTACAAATAATTATTTACAAATATATTTTTGATATTATAAATAAATATATAATCTCTAATACATGCATTTAAGAAATGAGTGAAATTGAATAAAAAATAATGAGTACACTTTAAATATATTAAAAATAGATATTTTTTATTAATTAAAAGTACAATATTAGAAAAATGTGAATATATATTGAAGTAAACATGAATACATTTTAAAAAAACACTAAAACATATTAAATAAATAAATAAAAATAAATAATTAAATTCCAAAATAAAAAAGTAAGAAATATTAAAAATGAATAAATAATTTATAACTATAATAAAATTAAAAAGAGATAAATTAAATTGGTGGTTTAAAAATATAATATTTGAATTGTATCATGTTTTAATGAAATTAAAAAATATTCTAAAATTTGAATAAAGTGCATAAATATTAGGATTATGTGTTTCTATATAAGATTTTATTAATTGAATAAATATTTTTGTGTGTGTGTGTTGTATATAAAAATGCACTAATTATGTATATATTAATGAAATCAATGTAACAGAAGTTTGATATATGTTAAATTGAAAAATCAAACAACCTTAAAAATGAATATTACATTAATATGTTTTTAATTGTTAAATTGTATTCATTTTCTATATATTTATATTTAATATACATGGTTTATTACTATTTATAATTAATATATATATTAAACTTATTAATTTATATTAATTACTGATTCATTAATAAATTTGTAAATAATTTTGTAATTTTGTAATTTTGTAATTTTTTATTTAATTATTACAATTTATTCATTTTTCATATCTATATTTAATATTTACCATTTATTAATATTTATAATATATATATTTTTATATTAAAATTAATCATATTTTATTAATTATTATTTAATTAATAAAATATTTAGTATTTTTATTAATTTAATCATTTTAATTTTTAATTTTTTTAATTAATTCATTTTATATATCTATATATTTAATATATACTATTTATTAATATGTATATAATATATATATATTATATTCAATTAATTCATTTTTATCAATAAATATTTAATTAATAAAATTGTTAGTATATATATATATTAATTTTTTATTTATTTAATTATTTAATTTTATTATGGACCATTATCAGTGCTAAAAAGCTTTGATAAAGGATACCCTTTATCATTGCTAAAAACAAAGCACTGATAAAGGGTAACTTTTATCAGCTCTAAATAAAAGTGCTGATAATGGTTACCCTTTACCAGTTTTAAAAAAGAACTGAAAAAGGGTAGCTTTTATGAGTGCTGATATAATGTACACTTTATGAAAACTTTTTTTAGCACTGATAAAGGACTCCTTTATGAGTAATTTTTGCTTGCATTGATAAATAAAACACTGTTAAAGGTGTGTTTTATTGTAGTGTATGGATGATGGTTATTTTTCCCATATATTTATGTAGAGGTATATGATTTCTTATAGTTATTTCACTCACATGTATTACTAGATATAGTATCCCAAGGATTATTATTTATATGAAGAGTAGAGGCTATGGTGTCTTGAGGTACATACATGGTGTATGGGTTATAATGGCTTGAGGTACAGTACCCAATGTTTAATATGCATCATATGGGTTTTAGTGGCTCTCTTAAACTCCTTGGTTATTATATTTGGTTATGTGGATGGGATAGTGTGGTTATGTGATGCACAAGGTTCATGTTGGTATTCTTTTCGTAGGTGCTTTCGGGCTAGCTTAGTTTTGGAGAGAGATGCTCAAAACATGAGATGTTAGGGCAGGACAACAAAATATTGGGGAAGGAGGAGTGGGGTAGCCTTGGTGTTTTACTACTATATTATATGCTCTCTTATATGTGATACTTGGTGGGGGTTTTCCATGGTGAGTCTAGGAACTTAATATACCTATTTTTGGGATGAGTTAGTTTCACTATGTTTTAGCATGTTTTCTTTATCTTTTTCATGTGAGGATCTAGGGATGATCCTACCGAGCATACCCTTATACTCACCCGTTGTATATATAAACTGTTTTCTAGTCATCCAGAGAAGATTGGTGATCAGGCTAGATATTACTTGCTCAGGATTTAGTGGGATCTATTTGGCCTTCTTGGTCACTGTTTTATTTACTTTTTTGGTACATTAAGCTTTCCATTCTGATGTTTAGTACTATATTAAATATCATGTTTTTACTTGGGATTAATTTTTTTATGTATGTATAAGTAGGTATTTGTTGTTACATCTTTCTTATCTCTCTCTTATTTATGATTCTCTTAGAGGGTAATGCCTCCCATATGCATGTTTACTATACCCTAAGTGCTAGTTGAAAACACGGGGCCTAATGGAGATAGAACTAGGGAAGTCACCATCTTTATCCCGAAATTGTGGTATCATTGTGGAGAGGGGGTCATGAATTTCATGGTGAAACCCCTGGTGGTACCCAATAATTTTGATGAAAAATGGGAAAGGGGTAAATGGTTGTGATCATTAGCGTTGATCACCAGGGAATTACCTGTGGTCCATGACCATAATGACCTTATTACACCCATGGAATAGTCTTCAATGAGGAATAATGTCCTTGGATTATTTCACATTCCATAGGGACTCACCAGGTTCAAAGAAACTATGATCATGGTGGAGGCCGCAGTTGTGGCTATGTGGATTTTGAAGCAGACGATACCATCAACTTCATCATCATATATTGAATGCTTCAAAGGATAAATTCTTGTGACATAAATGAGGGGTCTCAAATAAATTATTAATCAATTTATTCCTTTATTAATAAATTTATCCTCCATCCCGTGATCTTTCCATCTATCTAGATGAATTAGAGATTCTCCTTGAAAAAACCTACGGTGAGTTTAATTGAACCTTCTTGCATTGAGGTTCCTATTTTTGATAACCTTGATTCTCCTCAACCATCCATGTATAACATTTCTGTAAAATCAAAACCTAGTTTATGGAGGTTTTTCTCATTGACTCGGACTCAATGGATCCTCGACACTCTTCCATGTTTTCTATTTTTGGAGGAAAAAATTTCTTCTTCCTTCAACTCGAATAGAAGAATGTTGTTTTTAGTAGTTTAGATTGGGTAAGTATTATTTTTAACCCTTATATTTATTCTTTCATGATCATTTTTATAGAACCCACTCTGTTTTGGATTGTAATTAGTTCTAGGAACCCTGGTTGTGAAAGATATTTTGGTTGGTGTGCGAATATGGTTCCGGTGATGACACACATAATGAACCTTCATGTTGATAACTACATGTTTGAGGTAGGAATTTCCTTACTATATTGATGTCATGTATATGACTTTTAGCATTATATTTCATTGTTTTCTTATATTATTTAGACCATGTTTATGTTCAATCACATGTGTGTGCGTGTGTATTCTGTGAGACCATGCTTGATGTTTGATCACATATGTGTGTGTGTAGCACGTGAGACCCTTGTTTGTGTTTGATCACATGTGTGCGTTTGGATACTATTACCCATGAATATTTTTATATACCCAATGATATGTGAATATTATGACATTGTTTCCATCTGATTTATTTGGTATATTCTATGTTTTTTTCTTTTATACATGTTACCAAAATGACAGGTGAACCCATCATGACCAGACGACCCTATAGGGGGAGCGTGTTTAGACATTGCGTATAACATGATAACAAGATCGAGTTAGATGATCTGACATGATAGCCTTATGTTTACTGACCCGTGGGCTTGATTATCTTGTCTGATCTGGCCCAATAGGTGACATTGGGGAATGATGGTGTTTGGTGACTTGTTCTAGGACACACTACGGTGATACGATGACCTTGTGGCATGACCTGATGTAGTGTCAGGATAAGATTACCTTGTAGACTAACCCATTTCAGATATGGGGATTTACAACCTTGTATAATGACCTGAGATTCTATATCCTTGTGATGGTTATAGATTATATGTGGTTACCTTATGGATGAAACTAGTTGACAAATTCTCTTATGACTACATTCATGACATGAAGCCAATGTATGTATGGTCGAGGGTTTATAATGGCTTGGTCAGTGCATGACAACTCCGTACATTATTTTACATTGTTTCTTTTTCATTTATTTTTTATCATGGAATACACTCTTATGCATGTGAACTTGTGTTAAGGATTCATTAACAGTGTCCTAATGGGTTTACACTCACACCCTTCTTGGAAATCTCGATGTGCGTGTAGACTACATGATCAGGGATATTAGAAAGGGAATGCCTCAATAATAGAGATATAGGATACAGAGCATGGTGATCAGAGGTGGGAATTCGAAAAACTTCAGAGATATTCTGTAGTGTTTTTTACTTTCCTATAATTGTTACACTCTTTCTTGACCTATTACTTTGGGGGTCCTTGGCTTATTATTATATAGCATGACTTGAGATACATTCTAAGGAATTTATTTAACAGTGTTTTTTTATTTCAATGTGTTATTATATTTTTTTATTTATACATTACTTTACTAATACCAAGGGTATAATATCCCCACTAATGGATTTCAATCCCTCGTTTCTATTTGGAAACTTCTTTCATGTGGGGAAGCATGCATGAGTCCAAGTGACACTCCATCTTGGACCCAGTGATTTAGGATGGTTCATTACATAAGAATCTACTGAGTTATGGATAAACCAAATTCTAATAATAAAAAAGGTGTTGCAATATTTTATAGAAGTAAATATCATAGTTGTAAGAGTATAATGCTTCCCTATATTCTTTCTATTTTTTTATACTTGAGAGATACTAAAATTGTCGTATTTACACACATAGATGAAGATACTCTGATGAACTTCACCAAAAAGATAAACTTGGATGTAGATATAAAAGACTATAATTCGATATTTATTTACCTATTATAAAATCTATATAAAAAATTCATGGGACTTCAAATTGCAAAGGAAATTTTTAGCAAAATGAGTAGTAGTTATGAAGGCAACATCAATGTGATGTAATCCAAGCTATAGGATTAGTGGAGTAGTGTTTAAAATAGGAAACTGAATTTTTAAGAAACTTTTGATGACTATTTTACTATAGTAAATGATATATTTAGTAATATCAAATAATTTTTGTGATAAATTATTTGATGTTATTATTATAAAGAATATAATGAGAAACGTTTTAGAAAAGTTTTACCTAAGGTTTTCAACCCTAGAATATATGTAATAATTTTCCCTAGATGAAATTCACAATATTCTCATAGAATATAAAATGAGAAAAGATACAACTTTTATGATAAGTAGAATGATAAAATGGATTTTGAAGCCATGAAAATGTGAAAGATCAAAGACAATGAAGTTATTGAATCACGTGATTTTGAAAATGAGGTAGATGATGAATCCTTTAAACATATTGGAGAAATTCTGTCAAGGAAATTCCAACATTCTAAAGAAAGGAAAGATTAAAAACCACCAAAGTGATATAACTATGATTAAATTGGGAACTTTGAAAAATAAAAATCTAAAGTGGAATGTTGTGGAATATAAAACTGATGAGTGGGATGAAAAATATCAAAAAAAAATAGAGGGGTAAAATTAGTAAAATGATCGCGATGAGAACAAAATAAATATAGATATTAAAAATCAATTAAACAATGATGTTAACTTCCTCATTCACTTTGAGATAGGTTTTGATACCTCAAGTAGTGATGATGAATAAGAAAGAACATAAAATGTGTACATAATGAAGTAAAATTTTGAATCTTTTCTTTGTATGATACCCAACTCAATATATATAGATAAATTTTTTTAAAGGAAATAATAATATTTCTACTAAGAAAGAAGATCCTGAAGAAAAGGAAACAAATATTTATAATGAGAAAAGGAAGTATAGATTGAAAGTGGATGATTTTCAAAATAACTACAATGATTTAGAAGAAAAGTTAGTCTCAAAGGAAGGGGATCTAAATGATACAAAAACTGTCTATCTTGGATATTAAAATGAGTTAAATAAATGAAGATAAGTCTTCATAAATTTATTGGAATTCACAGATGGGTTGTCTCAAGTTTGTGAGATGAAGGATCAGAACAATGTATTGAAAACTTCACCTAATTAGTTTTAAAGTGATTATTTTTTTACTAACCATAAAATGAAATAAAATAAATCTGAGGAGTTTTGGATGAATAAGACAAGTCAGAACACTCTAATAATTCAATATAGAAGATGAAAATATCAATAATTCCACTTCCCTCTAGAGATAGGAAGGAATAGTTTGAAGAAGGCAAAAAAAACAAAATATCTTCAATATTCATCATCAAAATTAATGATTCATGCTTAGAGTCTATTATTAGTGTTTTTGAAGGTCTTTAACTAGAAGGATGTATGAACCAATAGGGAGTAATACTGAGATAGAAATAGTCAGTTTTCAAAGAAAACAAGGTGTGAATCAAAATCTATCAAGCCTTCCAATGAAACATTTATTTGACTGTATGAATGATATTTATGGAAGGTGTGATATGCATGGTTAGAAAGTTGAGATGTTCATAACTATACTGATAGTATATAATCACTATGTTTTGAAATGGAGGAAAATATTAAAGATAAAAAAATAAATTAAAAAAATCAAGAAGGCTGAGCATACTAAGAAATAATTATTAATAGTTTCTCCCGACCAACTAGAGATGGATAATAAATAGAGAAAACTCAAAGAGATTCTATAGCTAAAGGAAAGAATTTTTGTTCATAATAGAAGGATGGAATTGGTGAGAGGTTGTATATAAATAGTTACCTAAATATTCAAGAAAAGGAGTTCGAAATATATGGATAGATTGGGAATGTAAGAAATATTCTCTGCGTATCTTACTAGCCCAATAATAATTTTTGAGGGAGAATATTCAAGTATTAAACAATAATTGTTTCTTAGAAACTGAGGTAGATAATTATGCTTCAAACAAATAAGTGGTTCAAGGGAATAAATAACATAATAAATCTATTAAATCCAATTATGAAAAATAGATCATGAAAAATTATTCTCATACTAGGAACAGAAGGAAAGTGACGTCTTGATTGAGAGGAAACTCTTAGCCTTACTACTATTACTGAGGATCAAATAGGTACTACGTTATTCTCTAAATTTATTATTGATATTGTGCTAACATAAATGTATTTAAAATAGAGGTTTTAGGGATGTACACAATATGTCAAAAAGAATTTTTTTATGGAGTTTTCAACTGCAGTAAAGGAGAATAAATAAATTCAGAACTTGAGGGGATGAAAATGAGAAGAAGGTTACCTAAAACATGTATTTTTTGGAAATCTATATATTCTGGATGGCGAGTGAAAATTTAATATTTTTGTTTGTTTGCACACTCTAATCCCTATTATAATCGTGTGAATCTTATAATGGGGGGGGGGGGTGTAGTGAATTAAGAAAGGGGTTTATTTCGACATGTACTTGAATTATTTTAATGTGTTCATTGAAATGAGTTCGTGAAATTTAATTAATGTTAAATATGTCTAAGAATACCTTAAAATAAAATCTATATTTGACATCACATACTATATTATTTTATGGACATGTTTTATTTTCGTGGTTATTTCCACATTTTTTTGTACAATGGTTTCTCCCATATAGAATTATAGTTGGCTTGATTAAGGATTATTTATAAAGAAAATACATAGTTCTAATTTCTTATTAATAAGTAAATCAAGGTTTCCATTAGAAATTTTGAATGAGTGACAAGTAGTTTATATGAGAAATACCCTAAAATTCAATTGTTTTTATTATCAATAAGGGGGAAATGAGATTTATATTCATCGCACATGTTGATATTTAATGTTTAGTGGTATTGAAAATAGACATAATGGGAAGATTTTTGTTCTTAGGTGGTCATTTTTATTTATTATTAATAAGGGTTTATACATTAGTTGAAAATGATATCAATATGTGTTGGTGTGATGTGAATAATGATTGATATTATTAGTTTCTTAAAGTTGATTTGAGATGTACTTGGTTTTAATGGAAGAGGTTTTGAGAATTTGGTAAAGTTATTTTTGAGTAAGAATCATCTCTATCATGTGTATGGATCATCTATGTACCACATAATCATCATCCTCCAGCTATGGATGCATAAAGTCCACTTTGCAAAACCAACATCCCTATTATGTAAACACCATTTATTTATGTAGTCATGAATTTATTATCTTTATAAGCATCTTTTTCTGAAGCATGATGATTTTAAGAATCATTTAGTGAGATTTATGAGCTTTATTCCAAGCTTATGTAACCATTATTTTGTATCTACATAAACATGGTAGATCTTTTCATAAGCATTAAACAAGATACATAAACATCGTATGCACTACATAAATATCAATATGCTACAAAATAATAAATGTTTAGAATGAGATCAAATTAGTGAATGAAAAATCCATTATTCGTGGATAAAATCATCACAAAATTAATTTTAGTTCATTCATAAATTTAGAGTAAAATTAATGGTCAATTTTCAAAGATAGTGAGTGATTTATTGAACCCAAAAGTGAATTTATTTTTAGGAATTCGTACAAAAACCTTGATGATATTGTAACCATTCTTTAGTTTTCTTAAATAACTCCAATACTCAAGATTTTTGAGATTTAAGGTAATGATAATGAAATGGTGAATTCTGAATGAGAAAAAAAAATTCATGGATTTTTAAGATTAATACATGAATAAATGAGTTGAATCTCATTCTATTCTTTAAATATTATCACAAGAAAATTTGTTATTCCTAATGAGTTATAGAATACTATTTCTATTTTGAGAATATTAAGACCAATTGAGATATAGGTTAAAGGTGAGGTGAGTTGATTTATTCTATATACCAAAAAAATTATGTCCCAACTGTATATTTACTAGGAAGTTTTATTTATAGAAATATAAAAAAATTATATGTTTTTTAATAATATAAAATGATATTTACGTACTAAGATTTAATTAGATTTTTGAAGCTACTAGTCCAAGGAGAAATTTCAAGAGGGTATTTTTTTTAAATTAACATGTAGATCTGTTTCATGTGAAATGTTCTTAGGAAATGAAAAAAGATCATGGGGAACCAAAATTAGTTATTATATTATTGAAATTCTATATAGAGGCTAAAAATTATTAAAGGTATCCAATTTATGGATACTAATATTGATTATAGTAATTTAATGTTCTCAACAGGAGAGATTACATTTTGAGTATATCGAGAATGTTGAAACAAAGTGAGTGGGAAGAAGAAAAAATATTCTATTTAAGAAAAATAAGCCATTATGTGAAGAACTTAGAGTATTTATGCACTTGGAGAAGAAGATATAGAAATTTGATGATCTAGAGAGATTTTTGATACTAGAAGATATTATAAAGAGTATAAGATATTAATGTTATTTATGGAAGGAACATGAGAAAATTAGTGATATAGTTTTTTTCATGTATGAATATCATTTTTATGTGGTATAGAAGAAACCATGAGATGACATAGGTCTTTTTTGTTGTGTTTTCAAACTTTAGGTTTACATGCTGTGAAGCTGTATACTCCAATGGGACTATGGATCTAGAACATTTTCTAACTTGTTGTTTATATGTCAGGATCTATGAGAAATTTTAATAACTATCCACATCTATTACAAATTGATAACAAGATTTATAGTGGATAATTCATGGGTTGAGGGGACTAACCAACCACAAAAGGAGTAGTCTTTTATAACCAAACCTTGTAAATCATTATGTGTTGTGATTATTTCATTCCATTTGAATATGAGGTTAGGGTGAGTTAATTTATCATGAGTGGATTCAGGTACTAACTGACCACATAGCTTGACATTGAAATGATAACATGTAAAAATAAAAATAGAAAACTGATTTGACACTTTTAGGAAAATGTTTTGTTTTGGTTGTATTTGTGGTCAATAGATCAATATGTTGATTTTGTTTAAGAAAGAAAGTATATTGAGAAGGAAACAGAAATCCAGTTTAATGAAAGGCATGTGTGAAGTTTTCCATTAGATTCATAACCATCAGCATGGTATTATATTATAGATTATCAGACTCACACCATAGGCATGAGTCATTGAAAAATATCCATCCGATTGGGAATTTGATATAAATTTAGAATCTACTAGAAATCATAATGATTTTGGAATGAAATTGGTGATTATAATAATGAATTTTTCTAGAGTCTAAATAGATCTGATGTAAATTTGATCAAGTTTTGAAACTTTATAATTCAAAAAGTAATACGTTGTTTGGGGACTTGTGATGCAAGACTTATGAAGGAAAGAAGAGAAGGAAAGTCGGTGCTTCCAATCATATCAAGGATTGGTTGGAAATAATAAAGTTATAATGGAATGGGAAGTAACAATACTTTTATTACAAGTTAGATGATGATAATGCCAAACCAAAATGTTTTCAAAGTCACGAAGAAGTCATGATACAAGCCAGAGTCTATAGAAGTGAGCAAAATACAATGTGTAGAATTATATTTGTTTCTCATCAGTATGAGGAAGACCATACTAATAAGGACGAATATCATCAGTATGATAATCATAGGTGTAAAAAAATCAAAAGGTTGGAAGATTAATATTATTGAATAAAATAATCCATTTTGGACCCCAGTCCATCAGACACAACATGAAACCGATCCAATGTAATAGATTTTGATACTGATTCTTATTGTTATTTTCCTTTTTATATCAGATAAATAGTTTTATCAGATGTTTAATAGTTTAGTAATGGTGAATTTTATTTAATTTGGGTCAAGAAAACAATAAGTTATACTTTGTTCTCTTAAAATTGGGTCAAGAGAAAAAGAGAAAAATGTTGACTATTTCTCAAGAGTAGTTTAAGACTCATCAGATTGGCAGTAATAATGTTCATCAGAGTAAAGTATATACCGATCCATCAGAGGAGAACTAACACTAATAAAATAATCAGACACAAGAACATGGGTACGATGAATTGAAAGAAATGAGAAATACTATTGAAGATGTTTCGAAATGGTTTTCAATGTCTTAAATTTAACAAGTTGTATTGTATCATCTAAATGAAAATAAATTCAGTGTTTACAAGAGGTCATCATAATGGTCTAACTTCAGTATGTGTATGCTTTCATCAAAATGATGAATCAGAATGAAGAATCATATTGAGTAATCATACTAAATAATGTTTTTAAACATGAATTAGTCTAAAGTTTTGATAAAATTTTAGAATCTCCTAGAAGTATTGATAAGAGTTGAAGAAGTCAATGTTGGAGAATTAAATGAATGAGAAATTTAGAATTTATGAATTTTATTGAGTGAGAAGTGAAATTTTTTTCCTGAATTTACCATTATAGGATTCATATAAAAGGATAGAACAATAAATTTCTAAAGTGTAAAAAACATTAATTTTTTAACATGATTTGAGAGCTATGACAAAAGTTTGGTCAGGTATTGAGATCCCAATTAGACCTTTTTTCTATGTTGATACTGAGGAAGTACTATCAGAATGAGATCAATCAGAGTGAAGTTCAATCTGATCATCTAAAATGTCCATCGGAGTGATCCCATCAGAGTGACATCCATTGGAGAACATTTATCAGAGGGGGACTATCTGAGAAACATCCATTGGATAAAGTATATTAGAGTAATCCCATCAAAGAAACATCCATCAGAACAAGGTTCTTTAGATCGAGTTACATCAGACAGAGGAATTTTGAGATGCTGATTGAGTTCCCACTCAATTGGAGAAGGAAGAATAGAAGGAGAATCAGACTAATGAAAATCAGATGAATATCATCAGACTGAGGTAGATCAGACTAACTCTTGCTGAGGAAGATTTTTGGATTGAGTTTCTGGAAGAAGTTTCAACACCAATAAGTAACTTACATATTTTTTGAAGATATTGAAGTCTGTACACAAGTAAAGTTTGATTCAACTTACATTTGAGGAAGTGAATACATTCTGAAGTGATTTAGAAAACAATAAGAAAAGTTAACATTTTAACTAAGAAAAAAAAGCAGTTGTAGAAAATGTTTTTTTTTCGGGGGTGTATAACCAAATGTGGGAAAGTGGAAACTAAAATGGATAGTTGGGGGGTATAACTAACTATAGTAGAAATTATTCTGTCGAGATTGCTGAATTTTTCACTACTTGTACGTTTATATTTCAGAAATAAGATTATGAAAGAATCCGGTTTGGTGGGACTATCCATCATAGAAAGGAGTAGGTCATTTCACCAAACCATGTAAATATAGGGTGCTTCCTTCTATTTTTTTTTCAAATGACAGGTGGGTTAAAAATTTTTATTTGAGTGGATAATAACTTTAACAGGTTTCACAGGTTATGAATTTTTTTCTAAAAAATTTAAGAAACTTTATTATAAAATAAAAAGAAACCAATGATTCAACTCCCCATTCAGTGGTCTTGATCCTATTTGGGAACAAATATTGGCATCATAGAGAGGTTCCCTCTAAAATAACAATCTAGGAGAATTGATAATTTTAATTCAGTGAACTATAAGTGGTTTCCTATTTTCAATGGTAAGAAATATCATATTTGTAATTACAAAATGCTACCATATCTTATGTCTATTGGATATGATGTTTTGTAATCTACTATAGATGGATTTCCACCTCTTATTGAGAACGATCCTCATACTACCACTGATAAGATAAATCAGGAGAATGATGGAAGAGATAATAATTCATTACTCTCATCACTAAATAAAAGCGAGTTTCTTAATTTAATGATAGTTGGAACTACCAAGGTATCTATGACAATTTGAAAAACATTTAAGAAGGAAATATAAAGGTGAAGAAGGAAATATTACAACTTTTGATGCTGAATTATGAATATATGAAGATGGATGAGTATAAATCTATTAAGGTCTTATTTACATGGGTAAATGATATTTTTAGCACCATAATATGTCTTGGGGGTAAACTGGAAAACTAAACCATTATTGAAAAGATCCTAAGAATTATTCCTGATAATTTTGTGGCCAAATTTTCATCCTTAGAAGATAGTGATCCAGAAACAATATCTTTTGGTGATATTCATAATACTCTTGTTGCTAATTAAATGAGAAGAGAGAAGATTATGAAAATTTAAGAAAAGGTTGATCAAGAAATGGCCTTCAAATCTTTTATAAAAGGGGAAAACAATGATAACCAAGGTAAAAAGCATATAGTGATTCAAAAGTATAGGAATAAGTTGAATTTAAACACAGTCTTTTCCCTATTTTATAAGAAATACAATAATGTAAAATAGAAAATAAAAACCCTCAGATGTTGGAATTGTGAAGGGAAGGTACATTTTTCATAGAATTGTCCCAAGACAAAAATTGATGATTATGAGGCTCACGAATATTATTATAAATCTTAGAAAAATGTGGAATAATCATAAGGAAATATTTACTTATGAAAAGTAGAAGAAAAATTATCTAAGTATAAGAAAGGAAAATTATTCCTCATATATTGAATAACATGATCATCAAATCAACATTATTTATCATGTGACAAATGAAAGTGATTCATCTAGTAGTGATAATGATTATGATGAGATTAAGATATGGAATGGATTCTA
Organism: Viscum album; assembly: GCA_963277665.1. Lineage (NCBI taxonomy): Eukaryota > Viridiplantae > Streptophyta > Magnoliopsida > Santalales > Viscaceae > Viscum > Viscum album. Next base: position 1,849,303,333 of record OY728163.1, on the reverse strand, counting down.
TAAAGTAATTTGGAGAGTATACTTGAAAAAAGTACTCAACTCCAAAAATAAAGAAGGAAGTTGCAAAAATATTTTAAATACAAAAATTTAGAGAATTGTGACCTTGAAAGAAAACCGAGAAGTTATAAATAAAAGTAATTTAGTAATTAGAATATCAACAAGATAGAATATACCATTTTTGAAGAATGTAAATAGAACAAGTTAAAGATAAAGAAATTTGAAAAAATCATAGATTTTATGAAAATTATGCTAGATGAGAAATAAGAAGAGTTTTTAGAAACACAATCAAGGTTTCTTACAACACAAATTGACTTAAGAAAGATAAAGGAAAAAATCACCAAGGTAGTTGATGTTAATGTTGATTCTTCTAAAGATGGTGAAAGAATGGTTTACAAAAGTATGTTTGTGAGAAAAATTATTTCATCAAGAAAATAATAATTATTCAATGAAGTATTTTCTTGAGATATATGATCCATATTTTTTGAGGAAGAAACAACAATAATAATGTTCTGAACAAGATCACTATCAGTCTAACAAATTAATATTCATAGGTCACTACGGGTGTTATAGAGTTTTCAGACACCATGCTTATTCATCCTGGTACAACATGTATCTACTAGAAAATAGGTATGTATCAAGGGGGTTCTAGGATGATCAAATATGACAATATTTTCTTAAAAATTATGTGGAAACAAAAAGGGATGCTCATAAGGTAAAGAAATATGAGTTTGTTAAGAAAGTAGAGAAAAAACATGATGAGTCTGAAAAAAAGTGTTTTTAGTTATCTAAATAGAAAAATTCGACATGGATTAGAAGTTATAAGAATAAATAAAATCATTTTAAGAAAAGATAAAGAAAAAGGTTTATGATATTGAGAACAAAGTTGATAAAATGTTTTCAATAGATGCTGATTTGAAAATTTTGAAAAAGAGAAAAATGCGTGAGTAAGAAGGACATGTTACTAAATTTTATGGACTATCCTTCTAGAACAAGATGAAAGAATGAAAGATTTGTTAGAAACTCATTATAACGAATGAGGTCGAAAATAAGAAATTATATTGACATCATTATCAGAAGAATCCATAGATGAAAATAAATTTGTTACAAAATTTGAGTAGGATGAATAAAAGAAAAAAAATACTTTCAATGAGAAATCCATAAAGAAGAAGAAATAGTAAAGGTTAAGAGAGGATTTCCAGTCTGAATGATGCTACTATGAAACAATTGAGGTTCCTTATTTTCCCCAAAAAGATTTTTATTTGAAATAAATTTCATGGAATTGAAAGAGTTAAAATAATGAAGCTAATGTTAAAGAGTCTCTTATTATTCCTGCCAAACAAAGTAACGAGGTTAAAAAATATTAGTTTTTGAAAGATTGGTTTATACACCTTATCATTATGATTTGTTTATTGATATAGTTGAATATTACTTTTATCATAATCAAATCCTTTCATTATTTCCTTATAAATAAGAATGTAGAATGAAACATGAAAACAATATTACATGAAAGTTTTGAAATGGGAAACATCGACAACCTTGATTATTCACTCTTGTTTTCTACATTATGTTATCAAATATATACTTAGAGTTGTTTAGTTAAAGGCTATTTTTTAAGAAACGCATTTGATAATTATGTTCTCATAAAGAATAATTTTATGTTTTTGATGAAAATTTCCAACCCTTGGAAATGTGATCATTTAAAAATAAGGGGAAACTAGTCATGATGTTCCCATTGAATTTGTTTCTCAATAAGGGGAAGAGATAATAGAAATGGGGAGAGAAAAAAATAGGGGATCAAGAAAATAATGTAGAGAAGAAAAAGTGATAAAAGTTAACAACAAGTGTTATAATTTTTGAAAGGGTTAAAGTGGGTATTGAAAAAAAAACACAAAGGGGGAGATTTTTAAGCCCAAGTTGTGGCTTGGTTGAATTTTTTTGTTAATAGATCAACATATTGATTATATTGAAGAAATAAATTATGTTTATAAGGTAATAAAAATCTATATTGAAGAAGGGTGTGTGTAATTTTTTTAATCAAGTCTATAACCATCGACATAGAAATCAGATCCAAACTATCAGACACAAACCATATGCATGAGTCATTGAATAAGATCAATCAGATTGGGATGTTGATTGAATTTCATGAGATGATGAAAATAATATTGATTCTGGAATGAATGCGGGGATTATAATAAGGAATTTTTCCAGAGTATGAATAGCTATGATGTAAATCTTATGACACTTCTCTACTTTGTAATTCACAAAATTCAGATGTTTTATGGTGACTTGGGATGTAATACTTATAAAGGATAGAAGAGAAGGAAATATAGTGCTGCCAATCATATTTAGGATTGGTAGGAATGAGGAAAGTTTATAAGGAATAGGATGTGATAATACTTTTCATTATATGTCAGATAATGCTGATGATGATCCTAAATGATTTCAAATTCACGAGGAGGTCCCAATAAAAGATGGATTTTGTCGAAGATAAGAGAATATGAAGTGAAGAATTATAGTTATGGATTATCAGTGTGAGGAACACGAGACATAAAAGGATTAAGATAATTGGTATAAGAATCATCGATGTGAGAATATAGGAAGGTTGGAAGATTTATCTTGCTATGGAAAATAATCCTCTAATAATGCGGGTCTATAGGATGCGACATGCTACCAACCCATTGTAATAGATTCTAATACCAATTAATATTATTGTTATAATTTCTATATTAGAAGAAATATTTTATCATATTTAGGATAGATAAGGAAGTTGAATTGTATTTAAATGGGTTCAAGAAAACATCAAGTCATACTTTGTTCTCTTATAATTAGGTCAAGAGAAAAAGAACAAAAGTATTGATTGTTTCTCAAAAAGAGGTACTAGAACTGATAACATTCATCGAAGTGAATTATATCCATAAAATGAGTCCTATAATTGATAAAATAATCTAATATGAGATCACTTGTATGATGAATTGAAGGAAATGAGAAATACTTTGAAGATATTTCATAATATTTTTCATTGTCTTATATTTAACATGTTTTTATGGAGCATCTGAATGAGATTAATTTCAGTGTTTACAAGAGGTCATTATAAAGGGATTTATTTATTTAGGTGTATGCTTTCATCATAATTAAGAATTAAAATAAATAATTATATTAAAAAACTAGACTAAAGACTATTTGTAAACTTGAAGAAGTCCAATGTTTTGAGAACATTAAAGAAGCTCCCCAACGTATTGAGAAGAGTTGAATAAGTTAAAGTTGGACACTGAAATGAATCATAAAGTTAGGATTCATGATTTTTTTGAGTGTAAATTCAAATTGGATTTCATTACATTACCATTATAGGGTGCCAATAAAAGAAGAACACATTACTTCTGTAATGTTTTAAAAACTTGAATTGTTAATGTGAATCAAGATCTATGACATTTTTTTTGTCAAGTATTGACCTACCAACCAAAATTTGTTTGTCCTATTGATGTTGATGAAGTTCCATCAAAATGAGATCAATTAGAGTGAGTTTCCATCCAATCGTATAAGCAAGTCCATCAGAGTAAGACCATTATAGCGACATTAATATGAGAATGTCCGTTGGAGTGAGCTTATCAGAGCGATATCCATCAGAGAAAGTCCATCAGAGTAAGCCCAATGGAGAGACATCCATCAGAATGAGGTTCATCAGACTGAGTTCCATAGAATGAAGGGATTTTGAGCTACTGATTGAGTTCCAACTAAATTGAAAAAGAAATATCAGAAAGAGAATCGGACCAAGGATAATCAAATGAAGACCATTGGACTGAGGTTACTGTACTAAGTCAGATCAGATTGACTCTTACAAAGGATGATTTCTAGACTTAATTTTTGGAAGAATTTTTAAGACTAACAAGTTCCTTAGATACTTTTTTATGTTCTTAATGTTTGGATGCACGTAATCTTTGATCCAACTTACTTGCGTAGAAAATAATGACTTTCTCAAGTGAATAAAAAAATAAGAATAAAAGTGAATCTTGTAATTGTAGATAATTACCAGTTGCTCAAAATACTTATTTTTCTGGGGTGTATAACCATTTATGGAAGGTGGATACTGAAAAGGATAATTTGTGGGCATAACCAAATATAGTATAAATTTTTCTACTAGGATTATATAATTGTTTACTTCTTGTGACTTTGTATTCCATAAAGAAAATACTGAAAGAATCCATGTTAGTGGGATTATCTAACAAGGAATGGAGAACATCTTTTTACCAAACCATGTAAATATTCTATGCATCCTTCTCTTTACAATTTTCTCATATGAAAGGTGAGGTTGAGATGTTTTATCTGAGTGGATCATAAATTTAACAGGTTTTATAGGTTAATAAATTTCTTCTAATGAATTTAAGAAACATTATTTTAAAAGAAAAAGAAACCACTGATTCACCTCCATCTCAGTGGTCCTGATACTACTTGGGAAGAGTAGACCCTCCCCCACTGTAACACCCCAAGCTTCCACGGTACGTTTCCCTTCGAATAATGCGATAGCGTGTGTTGTACGCAACCTCGAGTTCTAACACACACCACAACTAATTAAACTAGCCGTTGTGAATAGTAATACCTACTTTTTGAAATCATATATATTTTATATTTCAAAATGGACTTCATTTTTGGATTCGGAATATCGAAATTAGCCTAGGGTGAAATTTTGGTACTTTTCGGATAACTTTTATATTTTGATGAATAGTGAAAATTACTAAATTTTAATTAAAAACAACTTTTTTAATCAAAATAATTAATATTGATAAATTATGAATTTGAGTGGTTTTAAAGTATATTTAGAATATATTTTTACCATTTAATTTAATGTTTGTCATTGGACATAATTTCACAATTAAACCAGACATAAACGAGTGTCAATCTTTTGATAGTTATTATCTCTTAAAAACACGCTTTTTATTTTAACAGCGGGAATTAATTTTAAATTAATTTCTGCCACTTCTGTGTTTTGAATTTAAGAAAATGGATTCCATATTTGGAATCAGGATGTTCAAATTGTGTAAATAGGTAACTTTTATTTTTAGACATTTTGAATAATTACTGCGGTAAATATTTTATTTACCATGGTTAAGGGTAAATCCGGTAAATAAGGGTTAAAAAATAATATTATAATAATACTAAATTACCCTAAAACGTGTCTTAACCCTATTGGTTGATACATGGTCGACCATGGGCATCTTTGGGTCGATTTTTGGACCCCATGGATCCACTTGTAAGTGATAATGATACTTTATTTTAATTAAGTTAAAATGAATACAAAAATGACACAAGCATATATCTTTTAGAATAACAATTTTTACATAGGGTTATACATGTTGGATTTTCGATTATAAATATTCATTAGAAAGCTAAAAAGATTTCCTACATAATGATATTTTATTTATAATTTTTAGACATCAAATAATTTAAATTATTAATGACACAATAATGATGCAATGTTTACCTCATTAATAAATAATTTAAATAAATAAGATTATAATGATTAAAATATTATCTCAAACCTGTCCAATTCTTATTGGTTGATATTATTTAGAATATGAGTCATCTTATCTTCGACCTCAATGATTTTTGGACCATTATAAACCGAATATAATTATATTATAAAGTAATACTTTCACTCTTTCCTAAAGAGCCCCTCCTCTCCCTTATAAAAGGAGACCACTTCTACTCATTCCTCACACCTCTCGAGCCACTTGGCTCGTCCAAACCCTGCCCAAATAATCTCCCCACATCCCTCTCCTCCTTTTTGAAGCTTCCCATTAGGCAGAAAGCATTTCAAGAAGTCCTTTGGTTCCAACCAAAGTGAGTTACCTAAATTAAAGGTAACGATTTCTCTTAAATTATTTTCATTTATTTTGCTTCTCCAACCCCCAAACTCTTTTTATTTCCTTTATTTTGTAACAACACCAGTATCCAAAATATACTAGGATGTTGTTATAATAAGGATTCAAACTACACATACACACAACTCCATCTAATGGATGATGAACATAATGTTTCTGTGGATGGCAAACTAACGCCTCACGAAACGATGATTGTTCAAATACATCTTACCACCTCTCATGGTGGCCATTATGATGGAACTGTAATTAAATATGATATTAATGATATATATTTTATATATAAGCTTCTGTAATTCCATTTTATTTCATATCATTATTCGTTTCATGTTGTATATACATACGATAATTTCAATTGAGGAAGTGCGGACTACCGCCCCCTTAAAATGATATGACTCGTTCATACCACACATGGAACGTATAAAGGATGGTGTTAATGAACTTAAGTAACATATATAAAATATTATATTATACTGGAATAATAATATACCTATGTATCATTTGGATTCAATACTTTTAAAATGAAAAATTAAATGGAAGTAGCGTTCGTGCGTACGTACGGACTACCGTCTCCACGAACGCGATGAGATTCATTGTCCATCATATCCATTCAAGTATAATTATAATTTGATGATTTAAAAATAGTATCTAAGGACTTGATATCATTGTGGATATGAATAATATACATCCCAGTAATAACGAATATGGCTCACATAACAAAGAATATAAAGTAAAATGAACCCGTTAACACCCGAAATGACGATAATTCTAAGATAATATTAACAAATCAATGTTAAAAGATCATATATGATATCATATTAAAGTAAATGATTCTTGTATTATTCAATAACAATTATTTTACCATTATACAGGAGGTAAACCTACCATCGACCAAGGAAAAAGTACAAAGTAAGGGATTCTCTTATCTCAAATTCAATTCCGTGAGAATTCCATTGTTCGCTACTAAATTATTGAAAGTGGTGTATTGTGTACTTACATTTGATATATATTATCATGATTCACTTTATATTCATGTTATTCTGTAAATCATTTGGTGGTTATTAACTTTTGGCCATGCGACTCAGTTGATTAACGTGGTAAGGGGTTTCTTGTCTCACTTTTAATTCCGTGAGAATTCCATTGATCACCACTTAATTATTGCATGTGGTGTATGTGCACTACCCATGATTGTATTCATTGTGTAATATACTTTATTTTATGGGTATTTACATCATCATGGTATGATCTTTCTTTCATGGGTGTTTGTTTCTTATGTTACCTAATCAATAAGGGAATTTGAGATTTCAATTTCCACTCATTTGGCTTTACGCATATTTCATTGATTTTATTACCCCAAGATTATGTGTGGAATCACTATTCATTTGATTATGTCATAATTTCCACTCCCCTTCCTGTGGATATACTTTTGATACACATAATCACTCCATTGAAAATTCTCAAGTCATTGATATGAATTTGATAAGAGTAATTTTAACTCTTTCACCATTTGTTGAGTTAAACATCCAATTCGTTGGTGTTGTTTTTACAGGAATATGTGTGAATATACTTTGATTGTTTTACACTGAATATCCAATCATATTTAGTGTATTTATATTTTTCACACATAATTATGTTGTTGATTTATCCTTAACCTAAGGATATGGCCTTTATGAGAGATTTCATCTCAACTTACATTCCATTGAGACTTCTTTGTTGATATACACCAAATCACTTTTATGTGGTGTATATAATGTAATTTGACATAGTATATCATGAATTCCCTTTATTCTCATGATATTACAAAGTTTTGATTACCTCAATTATTTTCATTCAAGTGTCTCTCTTTTGGTTAGAATCTCTAACTAAAATACCATTTTTAAATGTTTTAAAGACTTATTCATCTAAATCTTTTTCATTAACGTCCATGTTTTAAAAATGGTTTTAAGGATTTATTTATATGGACATTAAAGTTTTAAAATTAAAAATCCTTTTAAAAGTTTCAAATTGGTATGGGACACTTTGATTCAAAAATCTATTTTTGAATGTCTTCTTGACAAATAGTGTGACTTTTAAAAGTTTTCAAGAAAAAGGGGGATATTTCTCTCAAATAGTTTTGATGATTATTTTCATCTATGTCAACATCCTTCATTATTCTTTATTGAGGTTAATGTGATACAATACAATCTTCCATATTGTATCGAATGAGTTATGTTTGACTATGGATGTGATATTTTTATACCATTCATGGTTTGTGGTAGAAGTATTGACATTTCGTATGCTAGTTTTAATACGAATGTTTATGTTATGTTTAAACCTGTTCATATGAGGAATGCATTGGACTTAATAAGTGACGGGTGGAGCCCGTTATAGCTCCTCGATGCATCGGTAGGTCTCATGAGACAAACTAGTGTCTTGGCACAAGGCCTTGGCAAAATCTTATTTGTAGTCTTGGCACGAGGCCTTGGCTATGTGGTTATGATAGTCTGGCATTATGCATTCCATCATTATGAAAGTGGTTATTGATATTGCATGTGATCATTCGACTAGTAGAATATCCATGTGAGTAAGTAAATGGCATTATTTCATTTTACCTTTGCCATTTTATGCTGAAGTTCAAGTTTCAAAGGCTTTTGTTTTAGTTATACATTGCCTTAAGTGTTTATGCTTATTTATGAAATCTTCCGCTACATTGTTATCCTTACTGAGCATCCGAGCTCACCCCTTTCAATGTTTTTTTTCAGGATTATGAAGAAGTAATTTATGAATGACCTGCAGGGATAGTATGAGGGGATATGAAGACAAGATGTTTTTTTTATGATGTAATGTAAAAATTTATGGATGTATCTAGTTATTCCAAGGCTACTAAACTAATCGGTCTTTCGAGACTTGATCTTTCTCATGATCATGCCAATGTTATGTAATAATGCACCGACTCTGGGTAACTAGGGTCGGGGCGTTACAGTTGGTATCAGAGGAAGTTTAGTACAAACCTTGGAAGCTAGATTTAGATAAAATCTGATTAGAGCACGTAGACCTAAGATGAACTTTGAGGATTAGTATAGAAGAACTTCCTAGAATTTTGGTATTGTAATGATTTTGTGAGTTTTCCAAGCAATACATCCCTGTCTGGATACGAGCAGGTAGAGGTGGCTCTGGCACAGATGTACCTAGGGATAAAACCCGAAAACACCGCTTTGAGCTAGACTCGAACGGGAACTGGTACACGACAACAGGCCTTGCTGCACTCTTGGTTACGACACTCCCGGGGGAATATGCTTTGGTAAATTCACAAGATTAGTATAAACCATTATTAAGGGAATACAAAAAATGCCCCTAAGAATATATGTCGGCAAATAGATAGTGGATAATGTAGATTTTAACATAGGGTACCCCAAGTTAGGATATATTGTTCAATTACAAGATTATCCTATTATGTCTTTTTTTATTCCTATTAGATAAGTATTCAAAAACCCTAATTGTATTTTATTTTTTTAGTTGAAACATGGAGGGAGCAAGATCACGAACAACTCTTCTCTCTCTTCCTGAAGAACTACTTACAATTATTATCCAGAAGTCATGCGCAGACGATGTTGAAACTTTTTCAAATGTCCAAGTTACATGCAAACAACTTTATGAGACATCCAATACCTCTAGCATTGCACGCTTCTTTCAAGGATCAAGTACCGACTGTGGGATAATGTTGCGCTCTCAACTTTCTTACCACGCTAAGCGTGGGAAGTACCATCAGGGTCTTTTCAAATTATTCACTTTATCTCAAAATTACGATGCACTAAATGATTTTCTAGATGCTGCAGAAGAGGGAGACCTTCGAGCAGCCTATATGTATCAAATTATATATTTATGTCTTTTGGGATATACGAAAACTGATTTACCAAAACCTTATTTTGAAATATTTGAAGATGAATCAGTGAGAAGTTTTCTAAAAAAACATGTTAAAGACGATGTCTCCAAATTATATATAAGAAATACCTATTTTTTTATGATGCATCGATGCTTCCATCGATATAATCCAAAATGGATGAGGAGTTTTTGGGTAAAGGAAGTAGATGATTTGGAAAAATTCCTGAGGTACCATTGTGACACATGAACGCATTCTACCGAAAGGAAAATCTGCCTAGTCTCTCCAGAGTTCATGTTGTGATCCACATATCTCTAGTGACAAAATACATGCCTGACCCAACGCATGTATTCACCTATGAAGAATTATAACTGGAACCAGATCTATCTTATTTTGGAGAGCCTATCAGAATTCTTCATACCAAAGATCAAGTGTTGAGAAACCGGATGACTCGTCTGGTAAAAGATCTATGGAGAAATCATAAGATGGAAGAGGCAATGTGGGAACCCGAGGAACATATGATGAAGAACCTATGTGGAAATAAATGGATGGTGAAATGTTTAAAAGTGTTAGTGATCTTTATTGATGGGTTTACTTTGGAATAATTTTCTCTTGTATTTGTAACCCCGCAGTTTGCCATGTGAGAATGATATTTGAGGAAGAATTGTATCTTATCTTGTGGATATAGGTATAAAAAACCATTTGGTTTTATATGAACATTGGGGTTTGAGAAAATTATAAGTTATTATAATTTGGGATAAAAATGAAAAGTATGATATAACATTTGTGATTAAATTATGTTATTTTGAGGAATTTATCTCATTTTGGTAATATTATAAAATATAGTTTTTGAAAAAGGACAACACGTAGACCGTGTGACAACCCGTCGCGTCGGACAAAGCTGTGGGAATCGAACCCACAACCAAAGTGCGATTGGGATTTATCGCCTACCACTGGACTACGTGAAGTCCCTGGTTAATGTGACTATTTTTTTGTTAAATGATTTTATTGATCAATAATAAGATGATTTGGGTTCTTATGTCTTATCAAATGAATACCCTTGGTATAGGAAAATGATTTGGTGATTAAGTGATAAATGTTATTTTGGAAGATGTTCGCTTTGTTGGAAACACTATATGCCCAAGGAAAATAGAATATAATGGGGTTTCATTTGTAGAGTAATGGTGGATTTTTTTTATCTACGTTTTTATTGTTGATTTATAGTGATTTGGGTTATTTATAGAAATTATTAATCTATAACAGAGAATATGTGATGATGTTAATTACTTTTAAGTATGTGACTTTAAGAGTATTTGATGTCATTTGGAGATACAATGTAACATGGGAGACTACATAATCAAATTCTTCTATGATTTGGGTTTCAATATTAGTTTGGATTATATTAAAGGATTTTAAGGACAATTGGTTATTGAATGGTATCTATTTAACTTTGGGGTATTGTTGGTTTAATTTTAGAAATTAATATTAGTGCATATTTATCTCAATGAATATCCTTTTGGGGGATCATTAGATCATTCACTAACCATTTTGGTTTTGATTAATATTCAAAGACAATGTAAATATATAGTTTATCCTGCATGGATCATGTGATTCTATAGAAGTTTATTCTAGCTCTTCCAGTGTGACCAAGTCTTCTTGAATACTCATCGTTTAAAAAAAAATTGAGTTAGTGGTGGAAATTTATTAAAAAATGAAAATCTACTTAAAATGTAAGTATATCTCATAATGTTCTTAGTCAATATCATAAATGAATTCCTCTTCCTTATGTAATGTAACTTAAAAAAAATGTTGTCTGTTTACTTTCCTACTAGGAGACTAATGGTCGTTTGTCCCAACACAAGTTTGTGGTTTTCTCATTGTTAACTTTCTCCTGATCATGATTCCTATCCCTCTCCATCAGAACTTGACACTTAGTTTATCATCCATATCCATGTTTTCTTACATGGAATCCTAGTATGGGTTATCTTGGATGACCCTTATACCCCTCTTTCTTTCTTTTAAAGTGATAGTTTTATTGACTATTTTTCCGATGTGGGACTTTCCATTATATTACCAAGCAAAATTTTAAAAATTGCGAGGACGCAATTTATTGAAGGAGGGGAGAATGTAACTCCCCAAGCTTCCACGGTACGTTTCCCTTCGAATAATGCGATAGCGTGTGTTGTACGCAACCTCGAGTTCTAACACACACCACAACTAATTAAACTAGCCGTCGTGAATAGTAATACCTACTTTTTGAAATCATATATATTTTATATTTCAAAATGGACTTCATTTTTGGATTCGGAATATCGAAATTAGCCTAGGGTGAAATTTTGGTACTTTTCGGATAACTTTTATATTTTGATGAATAGTGAAAATTACTAAATTTTAATTAAAAACAACTTTTTTAATCAAAATAATTAATATTGATAAATTATGAATTTGAGTGGTTTTAAAGTATATTTAGAATATATTTTTACCAATTAATTTAATGTTTGTCATTGGACATAATTTCACAATTAAACCAGACATAAACGAGTGTCAATCTTTTGATAGTTATTATCTCTTAAAAACACGCTTTTTATTTTAACAGCGGGAATTAATTTTAAATTAATTTCTGCCACTTCTGTGTTTTGAATTTAAGAAAATGGATTCCATATTTGGAATCAGGATGTTCAAATTGTGTAAATAGGTAACTTTTATTTTTAGACATTTTGAATAATTACTGCGGTAAATATTTTATTTACCATGGTTAAGGGTAAATCCGGTAAATAAGGGTTAAAAAATAATATTATAATAATACTAAATTACCCTAAAACGTGTCTTAAACCTATTGGTTGATACATGGTCTACCATGGGCATCTTTGGGTCTATTTTGGGACCCCATGGATCCACTTGTAAGTGATAATGATACTTTATTTTAATTAAGTTAAAATGAATACAAAAATGACACAAGCATATATCTTTTAGAATAACAATTTTTACATAGGGTTATACATGTTGGATTTTCGATTATAAATATTCATTAGAAAGCTAAAACGATTTCCTACATAATGATATTTTATTTATAATTTTTAGACATCAAATAATTTAAATTATTAATGACACAATAATGATGCAATGTTTACCTCATTAATAAATAATTTAAATAAATAAGATTATAATGATTAAAATATTATCTAAAACCTGTACAATTCTTATTGGTTGATGTTATTTAGAATATGAGTCATCTTATCTTCGACCTCAATGATTTTTGGACCATTATAAACCGAATATAATTATATTATAAAGTAATACTTTCACTCTTTCCTAAAGATCCCCTCCTCTCCCTTATAAAAGGAGACCACTTATACTCATTCCTCACACCTCTCAAGCCACTTGGCTCGTCCAAACCCTGCCCAAATAATCTCCCCACATCCCTCTCCTCCTCCTTGAAGCTTACCATTAGGCAGAAAGCATTTCAAGAAGTCCTTTGGTTCCAACCAAAGTGAGTTACCTAAATTAAAGGTAACGATTTCTCTTAAATTATTTTCATTTATTTTGCTTCTCCAACCCCCAAACTCTTTTTATTTCCTTTCTTTTGTAACAACACCAGTATCCACAATATACTAGGATGTTGTTATAAGAAGGATTCAAACTACACATACACACAACTCCATCTAATGGATGATGAACATAATGTTTCTGTGGATGGCAAACTAACGCCTCACGAAACGATGATTGTTCAAATACATCTTACCACCTCTCATGGTGGCCATTATGATGGAACTGTAATTAAATATGATATTAAAGATATATATTTTATATATAAGCTTCTGTAATTCCATTTTATTTCATATCATTATTCATTTCATGTTGTATATACATACGATAATTTCATTTGAGGAAGTGCGGACTACCGCCCCCTTAAAATGATATGACTCGTTCATACCACACATGGAACGTATAAAGGATGGTGTTAATGAACTTAAGTAACATATATAAAATATTATATTATACTGGAATAATAATATACCTATGTATCATTTGGATTCAATACTTTTAAAATGAAAAATTAAATGGAAGTAGCGTTCGTGCGTACGTACGGACTACCGTCTCCACGAACGCGATGAGATTCATTGTCCATCATATCCATTCAAGTATAATTATAATTTGATGATTTAAAAATAGTATCTAAGGACTTGATATCATTCTGGATATGAATAATATACATCCCATTAATAACGAATATGGCTCACATAACAAAGAATATAAAGTAAAATGAACCCGTTAACACCCGAAATGACGATAATTCTAAGATAATATTAACAAATCAATGTTAAAAGATCATATATGATATCATATTAAAGTAAATGATTCTTGTATTATTCAATAACAATTATTTTACCATTATACAGGAGGTAAACCTACCATCGACCAAGGAAAAAGTACAAAGTAAGGGATTCTCTTATCTCAAATTCAATTCCGTGAGATTTCCATTGTTCGCTACTAAATTATTGAAAGTGGTGTATTGTGTACTTACATTTGATATATATTATCATGATTCACTTTATATTCATTTTATTCTGTAAATCATTTGGTGGTTATTAACTTTTGGCCATGCGACTCAGTTGATTAACGTGGTAAGGGGTTTCTTGTCTCACTTTTAATTCCGTGAGAATTCCATTGATCACCACTTAATTATTGCATGTGGTGTATGTGCACTACCCATGATTGTATTCATTGTGTAATATACTTTATTTTATGGGTATTTACATCATCATGGTATGATCTTTCTTTCATGGGTGTTTGTTTCTTATGTTACCTAATCAATAAGGGAATTTGAGATTTCAATTTCCACTCATTTGGCTTTACGCATATTTCATTGATTTTATTACCCCAAGATTATGTGTGGAATCACTATTCATTTGATTATGTCATAATTTCCACTCCCCTTCCTGTGGATATACTTTTGATACACATAATCACTCCATTGAAAATTCTCAAGTCATTGATATGAATTTGATAAGAGTAATTTTAACTCTTTCACCATTTGTTGAGTTAAACATCCAATTCGTTGGTGTTGTTTTTACAGGAATATGTGTGAATATACTTTGATTGTTTTACACTGAATATCCAATCATATTTAGTGTATTTATATTTTTCACACATAATTATGTTGTTGATTTATCCTTAACCTAAGGATATGGCCTTTATGAGAGATTTCATCTCAACTTACATTCCATTGAGACTTCTTTGTTGATATACACCAAATCACTTTTATGTGGTGTATATAATGTAATTTGACATAGTATATCATGAATTCCCTTTATTCTCATGATATTACAAAGTTTTGATTACCTCAATTATTTTCATTCAAGTGTCTCTCTTTTGGTTAGAATCTCTAACTAAAATACCATTTTTAAATGTTTTAAAGACTTATTCATCTAAATCTTTTTCATTAATGTCCATGTTTTAAAAATGGTTTTAAGGATTTATTTATATGGACATTAAAGTTTTAAAATTAAAAATCCTTTTAAAAGTTTCAAAGTGGTATGGGACACTTTGATTCAAAAATCTATTTTTGAATGTCTTCTTGACAAATAGTGTGACTTTTAAAAGTTTTCAAGAAAAAGGGGGATATTTCTCTCAAATAGTTTTGATGATTATTTTCATCTATGTCAACATCCTTCATTATTCTTGATTGAGGTTAATGTGATACAATACAATCTTCCATATTGTATCGAATGAGTTATGTTTGACTATGGATGTGCTATTTTTATACCATTCATGGTTTGTGGTAGAATTATTGACATTTCGTATGCTAGTTTTAATATGAATGTTTATGTTATTTTTAAACCTGTTCATATGAGGAATGCATTGGACTTAATAAGTGACGGGTGAAGCCCGTTATAGCTCCTCGATGCATCGGTAGGTCTCATGAGACAAACTAGTGTCTTGGCACAAGGCCTTGGCAAAATCTTATTTGTAGTCTTGGCACGAGGCCTTGGCTATGTGGTTATGATAGTCTGGCATTATGCATTCCATCATTATGAAAGTGGTTATTGATATTGCATGTGATCATTCGACTAGTAGAATATCCATGTGAGTAAGTAAATGGAATTATTTCATTTTACCTTTGCCATTTTATGCTGAAGTTCAAGTTTCAAAGGCTTTTGTTTTAGTTATACATTGCCTTAAGTGTTTATGCTTATTTATGAAATCTTCCGCTACATTGTTATCCTTACTGAGCATCTGAGCTCACCCCTTTCAATGTTTTTTTTTCAGGATTATGAAGAAGTAATTTATGAATGACCTGCAGGGATAGTATGAGGGGATATGAAGACAAGATGTTTTTTTTATGATGTAATGTAAAAATTTATGGATGTATCTAGTTATTCCAAGGCTACTAAACTAATCGGTCTTTCGAGACTTGATCTTTCTCATGATCATGCCAATGTTATGTAATAATGCACCGACTCTGGGTAACTAGGGTCGGGGCGTTACACCCACATAGTGATATCATCATTCCAAGGGAAATTCATCTGGGTTTGAGTATGTTTTTTTAGCGATTAGTTGATATAGAGTGAATTGGTTATGGGAATAGACTTGAGATCACTCTCAAGGTGGAATTGGTTGAAGATGTAGCCTTAAGTGACAGTGTGGGCCAACATTGTCCTTCTAACACTATTCCAAGTTCCAATACATCTAAAATTTTGGAGACAACACTGTTTGTGTTGATCAATAATTTATTTAACAACCCAATGTATACCTAATTTATCCATAGATTCTCTATATTCTAATATTCTGTAGAATATAAAAAATATACAAATTAAATTATCGCAGGACCATTTAATTTAAAAATATCAATTAATTCAACAAAATCATAATGTTATTCATTATTTATAGTAAGCAAAAAAATTCACCTAAATTATTGAAAATGTAGTAAATGACTTGTTATTATGAAAATTATGGGGATATAATTAATAGTTTATAGGAGAAAAAGATGGAAAAATTTATTCCTATTAGTTTTATTTTGTAAATTTTATATCTTTGGAAAATTAAATAATATATATTTTGTGAGAAGTGGTATAACACCAAAGGGTGGAACGGTAAACCTGGCAGACACTAATGTTTGTGGACCTAAAATTATAAATTCCCTTATAGGATCATTATATGATATTATATTTACTAATCACCCAATAAGGTAGGTGTAACAACCCATGATTTTAGTGTACTTTTACACTTTAAATAAATACAATGTTGAATAACTTGTTTCACACGCAACAAAAAATCAAAACAACATGTCAATCATTTTATGAAGTAAATATAACCATTGAAATATTTTCATTAAACTATAAGGAATAATCAGTGGTCACTATTTTTAAGATAAATTTCATATTTAATTCGCATTCATTGATAAAATATAATTAACATAGTAAAATAACTTATAAGATATTTTATTTGCTAAAAAATGTATTTTTTCTAAAAAAAGGATTTTTTGAACTTTTTGAAGGATGAAAATAATTTATAAGAAAAATATATTTATAATATATTACAACAATATAACTAGTAATTTATAGGAAATATTAATAAGAATAATTTATATTTTTAAAATGTATTTTCCTACGAAATCAGTTTTCAATATGTTTTTTATTTTTATTTAAATGTTAAATTAAATAATTTTAGAATTTTATTTATAAAAAATTAACTCTAATTTATTATTTATAATAACAATATTATATTTGGATTATTTTTCTGGGTTTTTCTAAAATATTTTATTTTTAGGTTAATAGTAAAAAAATACTTTTATACCTATACCGTACCTTTTATGAAATTTTCATAAACTAAATATGATGTTAGAACATATAAAACAATTTATGAAAAAATATGTATTTAATGAGTAAAATTATTCATTTTAAAATTCTATGTGGAATTTATAAAATCCACTGAATCTTATGTAATATTATTTTAATAAACAATAATTTTGGTCTATTTCTTTTAATTAAAAATCTATAAGGTGGAATTAGAATTTTTCTTTTTTTGAAAGCAAAAGAAATCTTATTTTACTAATCATAATTCAATTAATATCATAAAAATATAAAAATATTGATAATTTTATCTTTAATATAATTTTATTCTTAAAATTACACTTTTTTCTAAATTTTTTTATATGTTATATGTGTCAATATTAAAATTAATTTTTATTACCATTATAAATTTTATTTAATAAAATTTATTTCATATTTGAATCATTATTTACATATTATTTAATTAGCTATATTTTATTTTTAGCAATAAAAACTTTATTATTAAGGTAAAAATTAGTTACCAAAGTAAAAATCCAAAATGGTTAATGTGTAAAATATAAGTGAAATATAATTAAAACACATCAAAAAAAATATTAAATTTTTTTTTTGGGTTTGAATTGAACCAAAAATATCTCATATCGATTATTTTACACTTTTTACTCCACTTAACATGTGAAACATGTGGTTTATATTAAAAAGTTCTGTTTCAAAAATGTCATTCTCTCTATTATAAAAGGGTCCCTCCCCAACCCCTTTAAGGACACTCTAAAATTATATTTATAATTGAATTTTTACTTAATATATTACCCCAAAACCAATTTTCCAATCCATTTTGTTCATGTAAAATCCCTAAATCCTCCATTTATAAGTGGTACAACAAGAGGAGGTTCAAACTCTAAACGTGACCACCAATCACTTTTTAACCCTTTTATTTTCTATATCTCTACTAAAAATACACTATTACTCTTATAATATAATTAAATTAATATTAATAATATAATTTTTTTATTTTAATGGTATAACCATAAATTACCATTTACCCTTAGAAAAAATGGGAATGACATTTGTGTGTACTTGCGGAATACCACCTCCACAAAGAGAGATATTTCATTTTTCATAATCACCTTAAATGAAATGTTATAATGGGGTACTTAATGAATAAATATGTTATTATTAACATGTTTAATAATACAAAATGATAAATTATTTTCTATCTTTCTTCTATTCTATGGAAAATTAAAACATCACCAATGAGTATGTGTGAACTATGACCTTTTTGAAATGACATATTTCACTTACATATCTTCAATATTTTATTTTTTATGTAAATATTTAATAATATATTTCAACACATTAATAA
Source organism: Viscum album (assembly GCA_963277665.1). Classification (NCBI taxonomy): domain Eukaryota; kingdom Viridiplantae; phylum Streptophyta; class Magnoliopsida; order Santalales; family Viscaceae; genus Viscum; species Viscum album. Next base: position 1,849,284,448 of record OY728163.1, on the reverse strand, counting down.
AATCTTAATAATATAATTATAGTTTTTTAATAATAATATTATTCCCAAATAATCACTGTCATAACCAAACTCTGCATTTGATTATAATATAATCTTGTTTGGGAAATATTAAACACCAACATGAACAATGATACTAATTTATATAATGGATGATTACAGAATCTTAAATAATTTAATTACAATATATTAATGATAAAATAAAGTTTTGTGTATGTTTATGTAAATGTTATGTTAATTTTTATCTTATTATTTATATACCACCCTTTGTTCGTTAAAAATTACCGAAAAAAGAAGGAAACTAATTTCATCACAAAAAACTGCGACTAAATCAATATAGGAATGAAATTGGATATTTTTAAATAATTATAAAAATATATATTCTAGTTAAATAAATAATATTGTAATTATGAATTTTGTATCAAGGAATAGGGATCGATATTGACACTTCAAAGCATGTATGAAAAAATAAAAAAATGGCTAACATCCGATGATGAAAATAAAATAAAAATAATTAATAAATGTATAGTTAATTATTATAAATGAATAGTATAAAGGGTAATTTATATGAATAAGGTTATTAAATAAGTTATTATTATGTTTATGTTTTTTTATATAGGAGGTTAAAGGTATTTTGTGGAATTATTTAGCAAATGGAAAGGGTTTTTTCTTGAATGACCTTATTTTATTTTGTTATAATCGTTCATCTTTCAATAACGTTTTAAAAGATCATTTTATTATGTTCTATGATGATATTAAAATTCATTTAATCATTAATTTCTTGGTAATTTCATTTATTTATTTCTTCCTTCACAAATCTTGAAGATGTAAGGAATAATTCTCATTCTCTCAAAATGATTTGTTGTTCTTCCATATATATATATATTCACTCTTCACACCAATGTTCCACATTCTTATTTTTGGAAATCAAAATATTATTTATTTATGGTGATATTCAAATCTCTATATTCCAATTTTAAAATGAAATGTTAATTACACTTTTCACAATGTGGTTCTCAATAATGGTTTTTTTGAAACGATTAAAAAGGTTTTTCCATTCCCAATTATACATTTTTTCTTCCACAATATATTTCCTTTGGATAATTTTTTTGAATTTTCAAGGATCCATTATTTAAATTTATTTCTAAATATGGTTTTAAAATATTATTCATTCCAATTATTTTGATGTTATATTTTAAAATTTTATTCATAACTTATTCTCATTATGAAAATGTTGAGAAATGTTTTCTAAAGACACTTTTACGTTTCACTTCGACTTTCCTATTGAAATAAAAAATATCCATGTCTTATGGAAATATGTTTTATGAGTCACCATTTAAATTCCTTTATAAAATGATAATTTTTGTTTTATTGAATTTTTTATTTCAATCAATGTAGTTGTTAAATCCATCTTATGTTATACCATTCAAAAATATTACTAAACCCATTTTCTCACAAAGGGTTCTTTAAGATATGATGAAAGATTGATTTAAAGTGGTATAAATATGTATGGATGATGATTGGTGGGGTTATATATCTCCCTTTAATGCATTAGTTATGTTTTATATCTTATGAGATAATTAAGTATGAACATCATGGGTTTTTTATAACTTAAGAAATGTGCATTATGGGTTTTCTCAAAACATAAAGTAAGGAAATCATGTGATTTTTTCAAAACATAAGGTGTGCGTACAATATGTTTTATCACAACCTAAATCATGGAAATTATGGGGGGTTATTCACAAATTAAATCAAGGTAATCATGGGTTTTATCAAAATATAAATATTGGGCATAACGTGTTTTCTCACAATACTTTAAATTCCATTCATTATGTTTGTACCTTATTTCTATGATATTATACATTTATAAATATGTTATACTCCCAAAATTCATGATTTGTTAAAATATTATATGCCATGTTATAATTAATATGCTTCCTTTATAAAATTTTTGTCTTGTTATATTTCTATATCACAATTCTTAATTCTTGAATAAAATTTATGATTTTCAATTTTAATCCCATGATATTTTAATAAGTTATTTATCCAATATCCTTGTTTTATAACATGTTTAAACATAATGATTAATGGATAAGTTTTCCTTACAGAGAATTTGATCTCAGCCATGTCCTATTTTTCTATTCCCCTGGTTATGAAGATGTGTATATATTATAAAGAGTTTATAATGGAGTATAGTGGTTCAATTATATAGAAATACTAACACATTTTGTAAAATAAGTTTCTTATATAGATATTACTAAAATACACTCAACCATTGAGTCTTAGGATTGCAAGATTATTTGTGTGATGTATTATTTAACTTATGTAAATGATATAAAATAAAGATATGTTTATCTTTGATCACATCAACTAGTATTTTTTAAAGGTTTAATTATTTTTTTCAATTAGTGTAGTTATTTTTTGGGATTAGGATGAGAAATATTTAAGGAAAACATTGGTATAAGTCTATTTATAGGATAACACAATGAAATTTTGGTAAAGTTGAGATTGAGTGATTTTTTAGGAAAAGATATTCTTTTTTGGATACTAAAAGTGTATATAGGATTTGGTACATTTGTATCTATGGTAAATAACCTTAAAATGGGTGTATTGGGTATTAAATAAATCTTCACTTAATGAAACACAGTGAGGCCAAAATACGCACCTGGTTTGACACTCCTGTGAATATGATTTTATGATTCACATGTTTTTTATAAACTATTATGATGGACTTGAACATATTTATGTTATAAAAACTAATATTAATTGACCATTGATTTTTAAATTGAATCCATGAGGTTCATAAGTTATGGTATACTAGGTATTTATGATTTATTTCTTCTAATTATATAGTTTCCTTTTTATGAATTTATTAAATTTCTTATACGATAACTTTAAATTATTTAAATAAATTCCAGGAGCAAGAAGAAACTGAGTTAAATATAGTTGAAAAGAAAAATATAGTGATTTTACTAATTAATAACCAAATGGTATGGGATCTAGATCAAAGAAAACTATATGATAATTATCACCCAACTATCATAAGTTTTAAATAATAAAATAAATCATGTTTATCTCTTGAAATAACCAAAGAAGGGAAAACATATTATCTAGTCTTTTATAGAGAAATGACCACCCTCCTTCAATGGATATTTCAATACATTTATTTCTAAGTAATTTATCAATTCAATGGAAATGATATATTCAATTATCTAGTGCTTGAATGATAAGATGATTGTTCTAGAAATTTATCATTTGGAGGGTGAGGTTGAACAATGATAAACTATCATTATTAATAAAATGAAAAGAGAGGAATTAGACTATATAAAATGGTTGGAATAAATTAAAGTGTTCTTAAACATGTAATTTCCTCAAAATTGTGCACAACGATAGAGATAGAACTCATAGTGTTGAATGAAAAGAAGGATGGGTCTATTAGAACATAAAAATAAAACTTTGTGATGCTTATAAGGTATGCCTCTGATTTTGTCTTTGATATTGAGAGTAAAATCAAATTCCCTTACTAGATAAAATCCAATTATTTTAAAGTAATTATCTATAAGAAAATTTGAAAGATACAAAGAAATTGTTCTATGTGCACTAATGTTAGAGATAGAAACTGAAGACTCTCATTATTCTAGAGAGAGAAAGAAGAAAGTTTAGTATCTTGGAAGATATAATGATAATTCACAAAGGGGGAAGAAATTACAAATACCTACATGTTAAAAATGTTGAAGGAAGCACCATGTTAATTTCATCAAGAGAATAAGGAAGTTCTTAAGTATGAACATGGAGGCCACTAAGACCTAGACCATCGAAGTAATACTAAGAGGATGGTTAGCACAATATAGGGGAAGAATTACACAACTAACAATCCACCAAAAGTTCGATGATCCATATGTAAGGATTTTTGGAATTATGAAAATAAATTCACTAAAACATGAGATAATAAATGGAATACATCCTAGTAACCTATTAAATCAACAGAACACATAATTGAATATACAATCACTATTGTTGAGGTGGATCTCAATAATAATGTATTGAGTGTTATAATTATTCTCCAATTAAAAACTACGAGTCCCCTATTTTATTCTAGTTCTTCATATTCATTCATATGTTATATGTTTTGAATAAATTTTGAATCACCAATTCAAGAATTGGATTTTGAATTATCTATTTAAACTCTTATTAGCATTATGATCACATCTAAAATATATAACTTTTTTCCAATCAAAATTTGTTGAAATATACTACAAGGAGATATAGTTATTCATCCCTTTGTTTAATTTGAAAAATAGTTGGGCATGAATTGGGTTTCCCTACATATATCACATATCAATTTTCAAGAATAAGAAATATCATTTTGTATCCCAAATCATCCTATTATCAAATATCAATGTAAGTATGATTTTTAACTTCTTTTAGAAGAAAATTATATTATATGGGTGATGATACCCACCAATGAGGGACTTATAGATAAAATGAATATGGAATAAGTGAACATTGATGAAATTACTATTGTATGAGAATATACTAATGTATTTCCATATGAACTACCAGGACTTCCACCAAAGAATGAGGTTTATTTTTTTATTGAACCCATGACTAGATTCATAACTATATAAAAGAGTCAATATATAACAGATTCAATTTAATTACAATAATTATATAATCAGTTACCAGAGAATTCGTACAAGGGTTTTTTTACACCCAAGTGCTTCACTATAGGGTGCACAAGTCCTATAAATTAAAAATAAGGATGGATAAATGTGTATTTTCATTGGCTATCATGATATTAACAAATTCAAAACCAAGAAAAAGTATCATATTTCTCATATTGATTTCCTATTCGTTCAGTAATTCTCAAAGGCTTGTCTTTGATCTAGATATCATCTATTATGGGTAAAATTTGAGGATATTTACAAGGCAACTTTCCATACAAGGTTTGTAAATAATGAATTTATAGTGATTCCATTTGGACTTACGAATGATCCCATTATCTTCATTGATTTAATGAATAGAGTTTTTAGAGAACTCCTTGATAAAGTCTGGTTTTCTATCATATATGACATTTTGACATATTTAATGAGTATGGTAGAATATGAATATCACTTTTAGACTATGTTGAACAACTTCATAAAGGATAAACTATATTCAAAACATAGAAATTAAGAATTATTTTTATAGAAAGTATAATTATTGGGATATGGAATAAAAAATTATGGCATATTTATAGATCCTTTGAAGATAGAACTTATTTAGAAATGACCTAGACCTATCACTGTAAATGAGATTAGTAGTTTTCTTGGGTTAGTGGGATATCCCCAATGTTTTGTAAGAAATCACTTATGGCTGTAAAATCCTCTAACTATGTTAGCACAGAATGGTGTAAAGTTTCTTTGGATAAAGGAATGTGAATGAAACTTCAAGGAACTAATGTAGAGGTTGTTCACAACCCTTTTCTTACATTACCATATAGTAGAGAAGGAATTGTAGTATAAAATTATGCTTCATTAAAGGGTTTGTGATACTTCCTCCTGTAGAATGATAAGGTAATTTCTTATGCCTCACATGAATTAAAAAATCATAATAAAAATTACATGGCACACAATTTGGATATGGAGGAAATGATATTTACTTTATAAATTTAGTATTATTATCTCTATGTTGAAAAGTGTGATATATATACTAATTATAAGAGTTTGATATATATATATATATATTCGAATTGATGGATTTTAACATGTACTAAAGGAGGTGGTTGAAATGAATCAAAGACTATGAATACTTAATAAAGTATCATAGAGGTAAGGAAAATAAATTGGTAGGTACTCTAAGTAGGAATGATCATTCTACCTTATTCATGATGGGGGTTTAAAAAGACCTAATACTCATGGATTTATAACAAAAGAATCATGAATCCATAAGTGAAGGGGATAAATACTATATTTCTCAAATTAATTCTTAACCGTCCAACCACATGAAGACCTAACAATCCAAGAAAGATAAAGCTCGAGAAAAATGTTGACAATATTCCAAAGTATAACTTTTATAAGAATAAATTTATATGTTTTGGAACTAAAATATTTGTCCCATAAAAACTGGAACTAAAAATGGATCTTTTGGATAATGCACATAGGTGGTCCTTCTTTATTTATCTAGGAAGCATGAATATGTATAAATATTTAATGGAAAACTTCTGGTGGGATAATTTAAAGGGAGAGATTGCGGAAAATACATATTAATTCTTTGTATGATTGTAAGTTAGGTTTCAATGGTACCATTACCCATACCATTATGGAAATAGGAAAACATTACCAGAAATTTTATCATTAGGACTCTATAAGACATATAAATTCCATAATTTGATTTAAACTATTGTCGATCGCCAAACAATGTCATCACATTTTATTAACATCAAATAATATTTATCACTTGAATAACTTACCCTGATAAACACAAGGGAATTTGTAAGTCTATATGGAGTTACACTATATAATGTATCCAATCAATACTTAAGGTTTACCATGCAGTTCAAGACAAGTCATTAATAATCCTTGGAGATAGAGCTGAGTTTCTGCACAACTTATCACCTTCAGATAAATGATCTATCTAAAAGGACCATTCAAACTTTTGAGGATATTTTCATACCCTATTAAATGGATTTCAAAATGTATTGTGATCAAATCCTCTCCCAGGTATAGTTCCCATAAAAAAATGGTTTTCATTCTATCATTGAAATAACACTATATAAGGCCTTGTATGAAAAGAGATACCATACTCTAATAAATTGGGATGAAATTAGAGAGAGGAATCTGATAGGCCCTGACCTTGTCTAAGAATTAATAGATAAGGTTCAAACCATTCAGTGGTATATAAAATTTATACAAAGTTGGGTGAAGGGATATGCATATAATCATTGATGGGATATAGTTTTTGAAGTTGGTGACAAGGTGTTACATTATATATCTCCTTGAGAGTGGGTTATAAGATTTATAGAGGGAAGTTGATCCCTAATTATATTAGTCCCTTAAATACACTAGATCACGTTGGAGATATATCTTATCTCTTAACACTCCCTGCTGACCACCCCCAAGTACATGATTTTTTTACATTTATAATATTTGTAGAAGTACATAACAGATCCTCTATATGCACTAAAATCATAAGTTATGAAATTGGAACTTGATCTCTTTTATGAGTAACAACCAGTGGAGATTATAAATCATAGGGATAAAGTGCCATGGAACAAGAAAAAACATCTAGTTAAATTACTACTGTAAAATTATAAGTTTAGAGAATTTACGTGGGAACCTGAGGATGTAATAAGATAAAAGCATCCTCAGTAATTTTAATTCTAGTAACAAAACTTCATCGATGAAATTCTTTAGTGGGTAAAACCCTACAACCCCTGATTTCTGTGATTTTTTCCTCTCTAAATAAGTACTATGCAGAATAGCTTGTTCCACACACAACAATAAACCAAAACGAACCAATTTTTTTAATAAATTAACATAACTGTTAAAATATTTCCATTAAACTATTGGGTATAATTACGTATAATTGATTTATGATATATTATACATTTATAAAATATAATTAGCATAGTTAAATAACTAATACCGTTGTTTTTGATTAAAAATTTATTTCTTATAAAAATTATATTTTTAAACTTAATTTTTTTAATAAAATAATAAATTATGGATAAAATATATTGATAATATATTAACACTAAAATAATTAATAATTGAGATGAAATAAGAATAAGAACATTTAATATTTTTAAAGGTATTTTCCAATGAAAACACTTTTCACTATATTTTTATTTTTTATTTAAATATTAATTATAAAATATTAGAATTTTAATTTGAATAAATTAACATCAATTTTTGATTTATCATACCAACATTTACTTAAATTTTTTAGTTTTTTTAGAAATAGTTGATCTTTAGATGAATAATGATAACTAAAATTTATACTTATACCATAGATTTTATTATATTATCATAAACTAAGAATGAATTTAAAAGTTATTAAAAAAATTTCATGATAAAAAGATAATTTAAGAATAAAAATTTTCATTAAAAAATACTATGTTTAATTTAGAAAAATCATTGAAAATTAAATAATATTTACTTTAATGAAAACTATTTTTTGTCTATTTATTTTAATTATGTATCCACAAGGTTGAAATAGGTTTAATTTTTATTTTAAATATAAATAACTCATATTTTATTAATAATTAACCACATAATTTCCAAAAAAAATTAATAACATTGATAATTTTATAAAAAACATAATTTTTATGCCTAAAAATACACGTTATCTTCATTTTTTAACACGTTACGTGTGCTAATATTATAAATAATTTTTATCACCCTTAAAATTTTTATTTAATAAAATTTATTTCATATTTATAATAATTATATCCAAATTATAAAATTAGTTTCATTTTATTTTTGGGAAGTAAGACTAAATTACAAAGGTAAAATTTGTTACCATGGTAAGAACCAAAAATTGAAAAAGTGTAAAAAATAATGATGAAAAAAATATAATATGTTAAAAAAATTAATTAAAATGAATGGTTAATGTGTATCTTAAACAAAACCTATCTGTTATATATTATTTTCCACTATGGATTTCACTTTCCATGTTAAAAAATTGCTCCCTTTATATTTAGAATTTATATTTACAATGATGACAATCTCTAAACATATAAATTTCTCATCCATTACCCCTTCAAGGAAAATCTAAAATTCAATTTCATCTTGAATATATTCCATTTTTACTCCCATTATATCCTATACCAATATTTTAAGGACCTTGATCTAAGGAAAACCCCTAAATCATCCATTTTTATGAGGTACTCCAAGAAGAGGTTCAAACTCTCAATGTGAGTAATAATCAATTCTTAGCCCTTTTCTCCTCCATATTTCTCGTAAAAAAATAAATATTACATTGTAATATAATATAATTAGTATTACTAATATTCTTAATTTTAATCTTTTAATGGAACAACCATTACCTACCATTTCTCCTTAGAAAAAAGAAGAATTCTATTCATGTGTATGTATGGCATACCACCTCCATGAAGTGAAATATTTCATTTTTCATAACATTATTACATAATGAATTATAAAAGGATATCTAATGAATAAATATGTTACTTAATTTTTTTAATATTCTAAAAATATATTCCATTTCTTATCTTATACTCTTTATAAATAAAATTAAAACAACATCCGTGTGTACATGCAGACTGCGACCACCTCAAAATTATGTATTTCATATTCTATCTTTATAGTATTTTTTTTATATAAATTTCATCAAATATGATTGCCAACATTAAGAAAATATAAATATTATCATTATACAAATGTAATAATGATATAATTAAAAAACAACAACTTTCATAAACATACTAACCCTTCGATTATGACATAATCTTTTCCGGACAGGTTTAACCATCTACAAGAATAATGATATAAATCTATATCATGGATGACTATGAAATCTTAAATAATGGTATTATTAGAAATTTATGATAAAATAATGTTTTTATGGTTATGGAATGGTTATATTAATATTTAACTTATCATTAGTATACCACCCTTTGTTCATTAAAAATTACAAAAACAAGCACGCCACCAATTTCATCTCCAAGAAATGTAAAAAAATCTTATGAAATGAAATTTTAACTTTATAAATAATTGTAAAATATCTATTATAGTGCCTTAAATAATCTAAGAATGATAATATTTGAAAATACCTAGGTTTTCTAATATATATAACCGATTTTGATCAACTTAGTAAATACTTATATTATAGATAAAACAATATTTGAAAATGTTGTATTACAAATTAATATTTTATGTCAAAATATATATGTCTGTGTGTTTTAAATATATTCAAGGAATACAATTTTTTTTTACTGAAGTGAATATATTTTAAATTTATTTGGATTTATAAAATAGTTATTTGAAAATAATATACCATTACATGTAGAATTAGTTTACTAAAATTAAAATTTGATTAGTTTGTTTAGAAATGTGATAAAAATAGAATTTTATATGAAAAAATAATTTATTATAAGATATATAAAATTTAACAAATGATTTTTTCTATTTATACCTTTTTAGGGAAATGTTCATATATATGAATATATATAAAAGGTATATGTTAATGAATATATATATATATATATATATATATATATATCTGTGTGTGTGTGTGTGTTTGTGTGTGTGTTGTGAACTAAAAGAATAACTATATACATAAAAATAAATATTTTTATGTATGTATATATATACATATATAGAATTTAAAATAATATTTTAGATTATGGTTAAAACAATTAGGTTATGAAATTGTATTTAATGAATATATATTGTTAAATATGCCCATTATATATATATAAAATAAATTTATTGAATTATAGGTAAAAATAAATTAAAAATAATGAATAAAAAATTCAATATATATGAAAAAGATTAGTATAAAAATAATATTATAAAATATATACATATTTGGGTGTGTAACATGTATAGTAAAAAACAAAAAAAATAATCATATATAAATTATATATATATATATATATATTATAAATATATATATATGCTAAAACTTATATTGTATAAATATATATAAGTTATATATGTTATATACATGTTAAATTATACATGTCATAAATATATGTTATATATATATGATATATATACGTGTGTGTGTGTTATATGATAAATAAAGTTCCTTAAAAATTAAGGAATGAAAAAAGAGAGTAATATATATATATAATATAAATTGCCTTAAGAGTTAATGAATGAAACAAGAAAGAAAAAAATTGAATTAAAAACATAAATATTCTTAACGGGTAAAAAATATGTGGACAAAGTAACCATTATTTAAAATTCTCCCCAAAGAGTGTATAAAAAATTTAAAAAAAATATTCAATAATTTCATTTATTAAATAATTGAATTATTTATTAGAAATTTGGTCTTATGCATAAGATCCCTACACGTAGGGTTTATAACCAATGACATTCTACCGAATCCCTGATAAAAATATGTGAGTTTCTTAGGTTGTGGAGATAGCGTGAGGGTTAGTTTAGTCTTGGAGGAAGGAAGCTCAACACAGTTTCATTTAGGAGAATTATAGGAAAAAAAATAGTATATTAAGGTAGGAAAAAGTGTTTTAAATTTCTATTTTAATTTTTTAAAAAAAACTATCTTTTTAAGGGGGAAAAGTGTTTTAATTATCATTTCAAAATTTTCTTCCAAACCCTCTTATATTTGAAAATAAAATTTTATCATTGATTTTATTTCAAAACCCTTTTTATAAGGGGTAACTCTCCCAAAGTTATTATTTTTTGTTTCTATTCATCTTTTTATGTGAAATTACATTCAATTTTTTTATTAATTTTAAAATTATTAATTAATGTGAGTATCATTTTATTTAATTAATGTAGATGTTTTCTGAGTCTAAATTACTGAATGTACAAGCATTAATCATTCAGATTTGACATCCATATATTTTTTATATTATCTTCATATAGTGTATTTTTATCTTGGGTTGTTTTCTAATTAAATACATACATAAATAAATATATACAATTTCATATAAATATTTATTTGTATGTATGTATACATCATTAAAATTTTTAAAAGCTTGATTGTTAAATGTTATTGAAAAAGCAAAGCTCAAAATATAATATTAAAATTTATCTTTTGGACTTTTTAAACATGATAAGGAGTTGGAGGGTAAACCCAAACATCCAAGACCGGTAGGCCCAATACAACCTTCAATGTTCTAATTTGGATCATATTTTTGTTTTTCCTGCTTGATAAGTTTTTTCTAGAAAACCATATGTTTATTCTTAATATATTACATTTGGTGTTATTATGGTTTTATTTTTAATTGGTTCTATTGGTTTTCTTTAAAGGATTAAAGAAAATTTGTTTTTTTTTCAAGAAATATATGATCCTAATATTTATTTATTTTGTTATAGAAAAAACATTATGGAATTTTAAATTGAAAATTTAATTTTTCTATTTTTTATTTTATGTATGGCTTTTATTTTTGAAATTATTTTTTTTAAATAATGTTTTGGGGTATTTTTGAAAAAAATTTAACTCGATATTAAAACCTATTACTGAGCTTCTTTTCTTTCAATTTTTTTTAAAATGTATTCATTGAGGATTTATTTGAGTAAGAGTTAATTATGAGATAGGTATAGACTATCTATATTAGATTAATCCTAGATGGTGTTTTATTAGAAGAGTTTTAGTTTCAAAATATAATAAAATTTTTGAGTAAGGTGGTTTTGTTTAGTTTCTTTCAGAGTAATCCAAAAGTCTAGAAAACAATGATCATCATATTAGGTAACTTGGTATGGTAATGGTGACTAGATGTGTGGTGAATAGTCCTTTTTTAATTATTAATACTAATTAAAATTTATCATTGTTACAAAATAGTGTTAAAAGTTATAGTAAAAAGAAAATAAATAACACATGTGATTTTAAGATGTTCGGATCACCAAGATCCTAGTGCTTTCTTAAATATACTATAATCCCTATGTATATTGGTATGAACTATATCTTGACTTTTATAAGGAGTGAAAACCCAATTAAATACAAATATAAATATACCTTTATAACACATAGTGGTATAACCCATAACTTTTGATGGAGTCACATAAACTTCTTTTTGTGTAGAAGGAACAACCCAACCTTCCTTTTAGATGAGATAAATAACCCAAAATTCCATTTAGATGATAAGAATAACCCAATGAAAGATTTTGGATGGGAAAAAATTAAACCATGACTCTAAAGAACAAAATGGTTATTTGAAGAATTATAGTAGAGAAATAACGGAATACAAATGAAATAATAGTTGAGAATATGATATAGGAATTCATTGTTTCTTTTGTTATTTTATCACATCAATCAAGGACAATGAATAAAGTGAATATCCTTGGTGATCAAAATAGAAAATATGATATCTAAGAAGTTTCTTGATCAATTTTGAGAGTAGTAGGATATGAATTATCATATCCTTGTTGAATATGATCATCTTCACTAGTACATAACTTTTATCCTCGAAGAAATCTCCCGAAACATTAAAATAGAGATATAAAAGAGTGTGTCAATGTGTAATCAAAGTAAGAGGATTTTATGTATTTAATAATAAATAATATGACCATTTCATTAATTTATTGAAGTCATTCAAAAAATGAAACACATTTGGACTAATATTTATCCATGAATTATTAAAAGAAATATTTAATACATTAAGTACAATATATATTAAACAAATCACAATTGAAAATTAATTAAAATAATAATAAAATTCTGAAAATTCATACATATAGATTAATGTTATAAAAACAGAGCATCGTAAGAAAACAATATGCATGAGCAGATATCACTGAAAAAATACTATATATTTTTTTTAAAAAAATGTTGTAATTGAAACTCAACATAAACTATTAAACATTTGACAGTGTAAATTATTTTAATAAATTTTTTTTAAAATTAAGAAAGTAAAAATTTTAGAAATAAATTTTAACTAACGATGAGACATTACTCACCATTGAAAACATAGACTGATGAGACATTACTCACCGTTGGAAATGTACAATGATGGAAAATCATATTTTTATGTACCATTAGATTTTTTATCAAAACTAAAAAGAATTTAATGAATATAAAATCAATTCAAACCATCTTAACATTAAATGGTTCCATGAGAACAATAGAAAATTTCTCACCAATGGGTTTCAATGGTGACTCATGTCTAACCGTTGGGTTCTAATGGAAACTTCTTGAAAACAGAATCAAATAATAAAAATGAACTTAAATGTTAAGAAACTTACATCTGTTAATAAATGAATCATTAATTAATAAAAGTTAAATTAGAATAAATCAAAACAAAAACTGCTTCCATGATTCAATACATCTATAGAGAAAAAAAACAAAAAAGATGAAGAATTTAACATAATTAAAAACAAAAGATACTTCTATCCTCGGAGGAATTGCGAATCAAAAAGATGTTGGTAAAAAATATTGTTAGAAAACATAAAGACACAAAAAGATGAATAAATCAATCATATTAGATTATCAAAGAATATTATAATAATAATCTAAATAAATAAGATATTTGTAGCTACTACCATATTCTTTCACATTAAAGTATATACAAAGATCTGAAGAAAATGCAATAGATCAAATAGAAAAAATATGATATAAATTTTTAATAAGAAAAAATTCAAATAAAAAGAGATATTTTTCATTCAAATAAAAAAATAAGGATCTTAGCCAACAAAATAAAAAATAAATAAACAAAAAGTGGGAGGAATTATAACCATTGTTGAAGAGTAATGGTGAGTAAATTTTTTTCACTGGTGTTCTTCTGGTGGTGAGTTAAAGACTCACTGTTGGGTTCTTGTGGTGAGAAAAATTACTCACCATTAGAATTTTTAGTGGTGACATGAATCTCTCACCATTGGTAAAAATAACAACAGTGAAAAAAATTTCACCATTGGTAAAAAAGGACATTGACAAAAAAAGTATCACTATTAGTAGAAACCAATGTGAAAACAAAATGATTCACCATTGGTAAAAACCAACGCTGGATCGACAAAAAAGTGAAACAAAAAACAAAGTAGGTAGTATAAGATTTAAGGAGGATAATAGAAGTGGTAAATCTTAGTTTTAGTAGAAGCTGAGATGATCAACACTAGTTTAATGGATTTTGTGGGAAATCCCATTGTAGAGAACAAAAAATATACCCACTAGTTAGCACGAAAGAGAAAGAAAAAGAATAAATCGAGATTAGTTGAGAAAAAATAGTTTTCTGAAGGCTTGAGAAGGTATTTGGTGAATAAGGAGTCTTCGGTAGGTTTGATTTGGTGAAAGATGATTTGAACAAGATGATGTTGAGACATTTTTTAGGGGAAAAGATATGTGGGAGTTCAAAAATTAGGCATGCAGGATAGGAGGAATATATGATAGATGAGTAAAATGGAGATGGGAAATGATGGTCCAAATTGAATTTCATAATAAAAAATTATTCCAACATGAAAACCAACACATAGGGATAGGTAAGTATATAATATAGAATGTGATGAATAAAGGCCAGAATAAATCACAATGCATACTCTACGACCGACCAAATCTCAAAAAATATCAGCACACTCTCGAGCCCCATAAAAGGGCTCACAACAGATAATGTACACTATGAAATATTGAACCCAAGATCTCTATGCAAGCCTCAAAGTGTTGGACCTCCCACGAATGTAGACATCTAGGTTCCCGTAAAAGTGGTTCAGGTTCACCTTGTGTGAATTATAGATAGCCTTATTTATTTGAAAAAAATTATAAAAAATGTGCGAAAAAGAATGTAAAAATGAAAAATCAAAAAATAAAACAAAACAAGTTAGTATGAAATAATATATTGAAACAAAATTAGATTTACTTAAATGTTATGAATTTTTATTTTATAAAAAAATTTATTTAAAATAATTAATACCCAATTACAATCAATATACAACTTTTTGTAAATTTAAAAACATAATATTTATTAAATTTTTAAACATTCTAATATAAAATCCATAAAACTTAAAAAAATTTATTCCCCTTTAATATATTTACCAAAAAATATATTATTAAAAATATTGAAATAAAAATATTAGAATATTAAATTTAGATATTATATAAAAAATCATCATTATTGTTTAACTCTGTAATTTTTAAAATAAAATGATCTAATTATCATTTAATCATAGTATAAAAATATTAGTAACAAATAGAAAATACAAAATCTTTATAATAATTTTATATAAAATGTTATTTATTGAAAAGTAATCAGAATGTAATAATGTACATTCTATTATAGAAGATATAAAAAAATATTGAATAGATTTATCAAAATAGTGATTATACTAGTGAGAAGTTAAATTTCCATCATATCCAATAAAAACATAAATTAGTGTATAAAATAGATACTACCATTTAAACAAGAATTAACCACTATAAAATATAGAGTACAATATTCAATGAAAGAAGAATTTAAACAATGTTATTTTTGTAAAAACATTTAACCAGATTGATCTAATTACCATTAAATCATTTCGATCAATATTTATCATAACATTTAAACAAAAAAGTAAAGTTAATATTTTTACATTTTAGGTTTCAACACACAAAAAAGAACAAAATATTATTACATTCTATGAAGAACTAATTTTAATAAACATATTATAAAAAACATAATACTTCTAAATAAAAAAACAGTTCATTTTTTTAAAGATTTTAAAAATCAATCTCCCCTGTGTTTATGCAAAGAAATATTAGATTTAAAAATTTATTAATAAAAACGATTTATTATCAAAATTAAATTAATTTCATAATAAATTTATTATTTAAAAAAATTTACAATTCCCAATAGATTTCAACTAAGAATTATAAAAATAAAAAATATAAATCATATAATATATTTAGAAGTGTATTAAAATACTTCCCTAGAATAGTTGTTGAAAAATTATTTCAAAAAGAATAATGAATTTTAAGTTTTCATAATTTAACTGATTAAACACTTATTTAAATATTAAATATATGTACATTATTTCAAATAGAAAAAGGGGTAACTCCCCTTAAATTCATGCATCTTTAAAGAAAGATAAAAAATATTTTAAAACACTTCAATGAAAAATAATCATATAATCAACATATTTAGATCTTACTTTTTAACTATATAAACTACAAAAATTTTACATGCTAAGGAAAAAACATATAGAAATCAAATCACATTCCTTAAATCATAAAAAAATAAGATTTTATAAAAAGATATCAAATATCTTGTATGCCTACATATTAAACTATATTATAGTAGAGAAAAATCCTGATGGTTAAAAATAAACATATCTGGAAATAATGACCATTTTAGGTTCAGTAAGATTTGAAACATCCTTTTAGAGCACATAATGTCCATATACCATGTGAATTTGTAAATATTTAGTTAGGATTCCTTCAAAATAAATTAATTAGTTGGTTGTTTTAGTACACTGACTAGTTTGGGTCCAATTTGATTTATTGAAAAACATTTAGGTCCGCATACATATTCAAGACATTTATTTCATGGTAATCTTGAAGTCATATTTTAAGAAATGAAAGTGTTTGTTTATCCTAAAGATGGAGTATACTTTAATGAACATACGTTTACATAATTCCATTTAAAATATATCTATAAATCCTAGTAACTTGATTACTATATCCATAACACTTTTTATCATATCTGGGTTTTTTTAGAAACATTATTTTTTCAATTTTCTCTTGGACTCAAACAAAAAAAGATAAAGTTTCTTTTAATCCGGTAATATCTTTTTTAAGGTTTTCATTTTCTTTATTAATTACTTCTATGTCATCATAATATTTAAAATTTGTGTATGATACCTAATTTTTCAATTTATTTATTTCATTTTTATGATTCTTACATTCCTTTTCAATTTTATGAAAATTGTTATAGACCGTTATAAAGATTCTTTTATAAAATTCATCAGTTCTTGACAAAAAATATTTTATTATCATTTTATTATCTTTAACTTTAAAAAATTCAGCATTTACCACATTTTTCTCTTTTATATTACATATAATAGAATCATTATTATTTTTTATATTTTTTAAATATTATTATATTCGATTTGTAGTTCCCTTTACTGTTAATCCATTCTTACTACATCACTTTGAAAATTTTTATTTTGAGAAGTTAATTATTTAACATCATTATAAATATCAGTTTGATATCCAAAACATTAATTATAGTCAGAGTGTACCCCATTTACATTATTATCCATCAAGTAAAGATTGGTATATTCTTTTTCACTTTTAAAACCAACATCACTTGAGTTTGACTCTCCGATACAAATCCATATAGTAGGATAAGGCTTTCAATGTTCCTTCTTAAATTTCTTATCCTTTCCTTATTGTTTTAATTTGGGACAATCTGGATTTATGTTTCCTTTTTCATTCAATTATAACGAATTAATTCTAAAGAGTCATATTGATTGGTCTAAACATTTTTAATATTCATTATATAATCCCTTTGAAAATATATCCTATTATTATTAATAAATCCATTCTTACCCTTCATGTACTTGTATAAATTTTTAGTGAAATTTTTAATTTTATCAATATCACTTCACTATAACTCATAATCATAAGATCTAGCAATAACATTTATATTTGATTTAAATTTTATAATATTCCTTTTATCATGGTACTCAGTATTATCATTCTTCTTTTCCAACTCATATAGAATTATAGATCCTATCAACTTATCCATATAATATTATATATATTCCTTATATTCTTCTAGAAACCATCACTTGGGTAGAGCTCGAAGTAGTATTTCAATGAAAGAATCATTCTTCATGGTCTCTCTGAGAGCTACCATGATATTTAAAATTTTGGTGAATCTATTTTACATATTATTTATGCTTTCTTGATCGATCATGATGAATTATTGAAACTTATCTCTGTGTATACCTATCTTAGTTCAATGCAACTTATTAGTTCCTTGATGAGTGACTTTAAAATTACTATAAATTTTAGAATCATTTTTATAGGATTAAATATTAATATATATATTTCTACTTAAAGAGTAGTATATGTAATTCAAAACATATTAATTTAAAACACATTTTTCAGAATAATTACCATTTATAGTTTCTAAATCAGTTTTCGAAAATTTTTATGGTTTTGACATTATATCCCAATAATAAAGACTAATATTTAAAAAAACCTCTATTGTATCTTTCCAGTAGATATAGTTACATCCATCGATGTGAGGTTGCCCGATAATATTCAAAATCACAAATTCTATATTAGTCATAACAAAGAAGAGGATCTTTTCCTTAGATTTTTTAGTCTAGGATAATTGTTAGTTGAGAAATAGATTTTGAAAAAGTAAAACCAAAATTCTAAAAAGGAAGCATAATATGATACCCATTGTTAGGTACCTTGGTATAGAAGTAGTGACTAGAGGGGGGGGGGGTGAATATTTTTTTTATTTATAATAAAAATTTAAATTTATTATATTTATAAAACATTGTCAAAAGTTTCAATATAATGGAAAAATAACATAGGTGTTTTTGAAGGAGGTTCAGATCACCATGATCCTAGTTATCTCATTAATATCCTTTAACCCTTGTGGATATTAGTATGCACTATGTCCATACTTTTTAATGGATTGAAAACCAAATTTCACAAAAATACAGACATACATTTTTCACATTTAGTGGTAAAACCCCTAACTTTTGAGAGAGTCACAACTAACCTTCCTTTTTTTTCTAAGAGGAACAACCTGACCTTCCATTTAGATGGGAGGAGTAACTCAAAATTCCTTTTTTTGGGAGGAACAGTATGATATTCCTTTTAGTTGGGACAAATAGACAAACTTTCCTTTTAGATAGGACAAATAACACAATGAAATATTTTGGATGGGAAAAACTGAAACCCGTACTCTAGAGAACAAATAAGTGATTTGAAGAATTACAGTGTTGAAATAACAGAATAAAAATGAAATAACAGTTGAGAAGATGATGTAGAAATTCAGAAAAACTCATTTTCCTTGATCAAATCAATGGAGAAAGATGAAGATTATGAATATCCTCTGTGATCACAGCAAAACATTAGATGTTGATGGAGTTTCTTTATCAATTTCAAGAGCAACAGAAAATGAGTTCTTTTATACTTGTCAAATATGACCATCTTCCATGGTACATGTCTTTTATCCTTGAAGATAGCTCCCAAAACATTAAGAAATAGATATACATGAGTGCGTCCATGTCAAATATAATAATGACACTAGTTTTTATTTAATAATAAAATAATATGATGGTTACATTAATATTTTGAAGTCGTGATGAAAAACAAATTTAGACTAATATTTATTCATGAAATTTTAAAAGGAATATTTACTATATTAAGTGTAATATAAATTAAAAGAGAAAAAATAAAATTAATTTAAATATTAATATAATACAAAAAATTCATACATGTCATAAAATTTTATAGAAATAGATGATCGTAAGGAAAAAATATTCATTATAAGATGTAACTGAAAAAATGCTACAAATATTATTAAAAACATGTTGAAATTGTAATTCAACAAAAAATTATAAAAATTTGACAATGTGAATTACTTTAGTAGAATTCACTAAAATTAAGTAAATAAGAATTTTAGAAACAAGTATTATATAATGGTGAGACATTACTCACCATTGAAAATAGATACCAGTGAGACATTACTCATCATTGAAATTTCAAAAAGTGAAAAAATAGAGTTTTACCTACCATTTCATTTTTTTTTAAATTAAAAGAATATAAACAAACTAAAAACAATTCCAATCATCTTATATTTAAATGGTTCCATGAGACCAATAAAAAATATCTCAATATTGGGTTACAATAGCGAATCATGTCTCACCATTGGGTTCCAATGATGACTTGTTGAAAACATAATCAAATAATTAGAATGAACATAAAAGTGAATAACTTTACATTTATTAATAATATAAGAATGAATTTATAAATGTTCAAATAGAATAAATCAAAACAAAAACTTCTTCCACGATTCAACACATCTATAGATATAAAAACAATGAAGATGAAGAATATAAACATAATTAAAAACAAAATCTACTAACATGATTGTAAAAATGAATCATCATAAATAGGTTGTTGAAAAATATTGTTAGAATACATAAAGAGAAAACATATGAATAAATTTAACTTCATAAAAACTCAAAAAACCATAGAATAATAAACTAAATAAATAAGTTGTTTGAAGCCACTACCAAATTATTAAACATTAAATTATAGAAAAAAATCTGAAGAAAATGAAGCATATCAGACATGGAAACATAAGATATAAAATTTTGAAAAGAAAAAAATTTGAATAAATATTGATTTTTCGAATTCAAATAATGAAATATGGAATTAGTATAAGGAAAATAAAAACAAAAAAAGGTGGGTTGAAATCCTAGCCACTTTTTAAGAGAAACAATGAGTAAATTTACTCATCATTGTTTTTATGGTGGTGAGTAAGAGACTCAATGTTAGGTTCTAGTGGGGAGAAAAATTACTCACTATTGTAATTTTTAGCGGTCGCATGAATATCTCACCATTGGTAAAATTACCAAAAGTGACAAAAAAATGTCACCATTTTTATAAACCAATGGTTAGAAAAATGTTCTCATAGTTGGTAGAAATCAACAGTTCTAAAAATGTCTCACCATTGATAAAAACCAACAGTGGCTTAACAAAAATGTGAACTCGAACACAATATGATATTTAAATCATGTAAGAGGATAATAGAATAGAGAAATATTGGTTGAAGGAAAAGGAGAGATGATCAACACTAGTGTACTGGAGTTTGAGGGAAAACCCAAAGAGGACAAAGAATATGAGATCCATTTGTTAGATATAAAGAGAATGTAAAAGAATGAACGGAGATCAGTTGAGAAAAAATGTATGTAGAAGGCTTGATTAGGTCATTGGAAAATAAAGAGTCTCCATTCAGAATACTATGATAGAAGAAGAGAAGGGGAAGATAAAGTATAGATGCACGGGAGAGGAAAAGATATGAGGGGTTTTAAAAACTGGGTATGTGGGATATGAGGAAGATCAGATGGATAATAAAATGGAGAAGGGAAATGATGATCTAGATTGAATTTTAAAATAATAATTGATTCCCACAATAAAAAAACACACGGTGATAGGGTGGTATGTATGATATAATGCTATCAATGAAGGCTAAAAATAATCACAACACATACACTCTACAGGTGACCGAATCCCAAATTATATTGGTGCAATCTTATGCCTCATACATGGGGCCACATTGTATAGAATGCACTATGAAATATTGAATCCATCCTGTATCTATGAGCCTCAAGTGTTGGACCTCCCACGAGGGTAGACCATAATGTCCCCTTTAAATTTGTTGAGGTTCACTTTGTGTGATTTCTAGATTTCATTTTTTTGTAAAGAAATACCAAAAACATATGTAAATTTAAAATAACAACCAAAAATCATAACAAAATATTAAATCAAGTTATTAAGAAATAATATTTTTAAATAAAATTATATTTAATTAAATGTTATTCTATTTTAATTTTTCAAAACAAAAAGAGATTTAAAATAATTAAAACCCAATTACAAACACCTCAGACCAGATATTTTTCAAGTGATGTTAATTATTTTATTAAGGAAAAAATATATAGTATTTTTAGCAAAAGGTATGGGATTGTGGGTCTATGGAATCTCATTTGGTATCAAAGTAAAGGTTTATAAAACATTGAAGATAATGAATTCGAGGATAATTTTAGATTATAAGTATTATTTTGAGGTTTTAGGTGATTTGATTTTTTAGGAGATTACTAAAATTTGGGCTATATAGATCTTAGAGAAACATTGTGAACTATGTATAGAATTCCATGACCATTCTCAATTGTTTGAAAAATGGATTAAGGAATCATCTGATCATTTCTAAAAGGGAAAACAATTACCATTAGTAATTTTATATACGGAAGGTTATTATGATTATTAATATCATTTTTATGTATCAAAACCGTAAGTAATACTGACTAAAAAAATATGTTTTCTCGATGCTTAATTAAGAATTAAAAAAATTATCTTAGATAATTAAAATTATAAGTACACAATTTATTTAGGGTATTGGATGTAAATGACATGGTTTTGTAATATATATAATTGATTTTATTCTATTAGGTAAATAAAATAATTATACACAAAACTATATTTTTAAAGTTCATATTAAAAATTAATATTTTTTATATTAATATATATATATATATATATTTGTGTGTGGGTGTTTACAAAATATAATTTAAGGATTAAAAATATTTTATTGAAGTGAACATATTTTTCATTTATCCATAAATATAAAATAGTAATTTGAAATAAATAAACCATGAACTATAGAATTAGGTTTCAAAAATTAAAATTTGAAAAAAAATATTTAGAAAATTGAAACATTAGTATGCTATATGAAAATAAATTTTTTTTTAAAAAAATATAAATTTAAAATATGATTTGAGATATTTAATCATTTTTAGCTTCATGTAAATATATATGAATATATATAATGTATATGCTAATGAATACATATATATATATATGCATTAAACCAAAATAATAACCATAAACATATAAATAAATATATGTATGTATATATACATAAAAATATAATTGATAATACAATTTAAGATTATGGTTATGAAAAATGGTTTATAAAATTGTATTTAATGAATATATATATATATATATATAAACAGACATATATATTTGAATATAAGAATAATATATATATAATAATTTTCTTGAATAAAAAAAGGAAATGGAAATTGAAAAGAAAGAATAAAAATAATGCTATAGACACACACACACACACACACACATATATATGCGTAAGATTAGTAAAAAATAAAATAAAATAAAATAAAATATATACATATTTGGGTGTGTGACATATATAGGGAAAAAGAAAAGAACGTAAAAATAAAAAAAATATACTCATATACACAATGATAAATACGTATATAGAGTCAATATTTATATTTATGTTAAAATTTATATATTATAAATATATATAAGTTATATACATTATATACATTGTAAAATATATTTGTTATAAATATAATCTATATATATACGTTACATATTATATATATATGATAAAAAAAGTTCTTAGAAGTTAAGAAATTAAAAATATAGTAATATATATATATATATAAATATAATATAAAGTTCTTTAAGAGTTAATAAGTGAAAAAAGAAAGAAAATAAAATTTTAATAAAAATAAAACAACAATTTTCTTCACAGGTAAAAAAATGAATGGAAAAAGAAACCTCTATTTTTAAGTTCCCAAAATTGAGTTAAAACAATAAAAAATATAATAATTATATAAATTAAACAGATTAAATAAATTATTTAACGATTCAATAAACAATTGGTTCTATAAATAAGAACCCCTCCCGTCGGTTCTGCAACTAATGACACTATGCCAGAATCCCTAATAAAAATATGATAGTTGCCTTGGTTATGGAGATAGTGTGAGAGAATGATAAATAATTGGGGAAGGAAGTTCAACAAGATTTAAATTAGGTGAATTATATAAAATTTCATTCAGTAGATCAAGGTAAGGAGAAATGTTTTCAATTTATATTAAAATGTTTTTTAAAAAACACCTATTTATAAGGGGGAAAATATTTTATTTGAGGCTTTAATATTTTCTTCAAACTCTCTTAAGTTTTAATATAATTATTAATCATTGATTTTATTTCAAAACCCTCTTTATAAGGGTTCAACTCTCTCAAAGTTATTGTTTTATGTTAGCATTCATCTTTTTATGTGAATGTACTTCCAATTTTTTTTTGTTTTAATTTTAAAATGATCAATTCATGTGATAATAATTTTATTTAATTTCCATTGATGTTTCCTATGTATAAATTATTGAATGGTCATGCATTAATCATTTTGATTCAACATCCATGTATATTATATATTATATCAGTATAGAGTTTTATTATATTTTGTTTCTTCTTAATAAATTAAATACATATATAAATATATTAAATTATATTTATATATATTTATATGTATGTATGAATATATCATTATAGTTTTTAAATGTTCTATATAAAACTCCTGTGAAAAAAATAAAAGGTCAAATATTTTTTATTAATGTTTTTCACGTTGACTCTGTAAACAAGATTATAATTTGGGGAGTCAACCCAAACCTCCAAGGTGGGTAGGTCCTATAAAACCTTTAATGTTCCATGTTTCCTTAGGTTTTTTTCAAGCATGAAAAGTATTTTTTGGAAAATATTAGGATTATTCTTATGAAATTATTTTAAATATTCATGTGGTTTTATTTTTAAGTGATTACATTGGTCTTATTTTAGGGATTTAAGAAAAGTGGTTTTACTATTATTACTTTTTGAAAGAAATATATGTTTCTTATATTTATTTGGGAAACTATTTATGGAATTTTAAAGAGAAAATTTAATATTATATAATGGTTATTTTAATTATGGTTTTTAGTTTTGAAAATATTGTTTGCAAACAATTTTTTTTTAATTTTTTTTTAAAATTAATATCTTGATATTAAATCCCCATACTAAGGATTTTTCTCAACCCAATTTTTTTTACAAAATTCATAGGGTATTTAGCTGATTAAGAGTTAATCAACATAAATGTATGGGATATTCATATTATAATTAGGAAAGCTAGTGTTGCATTAGAATAATTTTATTTTAGAAAAATTTAAATTTTTGGTGAGTTAGTATTTTTTATTTTTTTCCAAATCCTCCCATACTCTTAAACATAATGATCCTCCAGTTGTACATTTTTCATGCGATATTAATTATTTTTTGAAGAAACAAAAATAGTGTTTTTTACCTAAAAATTGGGAGAGAGGGTATGGGGAATCTAAAAAATTGTTATCAAATAATGGATAACGATATTAAAATTTTAAATCCAGTAAGAAAGAGTAAAATATACTAACATCAAATAGAGAAAATAAACTACAAATAACAAATCAATGTATAATAAATAATTATAAGTGAAGATTATATAGATTAATGTATATGAATAAGCTTCTTTAATAGTTTATTAATATATATATATATATTATATATGTGGTTAAAGAGCATTCATAGAAGTTGTTAGCAAAAAGGTATGGGATTTTTCTTAAATCAACTTCTTTTCTTAAGTCATAATTATTTCTATTTAAAGAATGTTTTAATAGATTGATTTATTATTTTATTTATTGATATTATAATTCATTTACTAATTATTTTATAGGGAATTAAATTGTTTTATTTATTCTTTCACAAAATTTTATGATGTTAAGAATAATTCCCATTCTCTCAAAATAATTTATTTTTCTTCCATATAAATATTCTATATTCACACTAATATTCCCCTTTATTATTTCTTAAAATCCAAATATGTTTATATATGATATTAAAATTTCTCTTTTCCTTTTTTAAAATAAAAAAATTATTACTATTTTCTACATGTGGGTTTAAATAAATTATTTTTAAGATTAATGACAATGTTTTTCCTTTCCCAATTATATGTTTTATCTTACACTCCACATTTCCTTTGGGTAAAATTTATATCCTTTCAAGGATCGATTATTGAAAATTATTTCAAAATAATTTTTTGAAAAATAATCCATTTCAATTGTTCAAAAATGATATTTTCAAATGTAACTAAATACTTCTTCTCTTTATAATATCTTTGAGAATTTTTTTCTAAATACTCATACTTTTCACTTCTATTTTTCTCTTTAACTATGAATGATCAATATCCTATAGAAATAAGTTTTATGAATTACTTATTAAATTCCATTATGAAATAAATATTATTGGGTTATTTAATTTTTGGTATCAATCTATTTTGTTGTTAACTTCATTTTATGTGATACCATTTAGAAATATGGAAAAAACCATTTTGTTTCCATGGATTCTTTATGATATGATGAATGATTAATTTATAGTGGAACACACTTGTATAGATGATGATAGGTTGGGTACTATATCACCCTCTAATGTATTGGTTATGTTTTATGTGCTATGATATAATTAATAATAAACATCATTTGTTTGTTCAAAAATTTAGGCTTGGGAACTATAGGGTTTCTCACAACATAAATCATGGACATTATGGGCTTGTTCACAACTTAAGGTGTGAACACAATACATTTTCTCATAATATAATGCCTATAAATCATGGGTTCTTTCATAACATAAATCATGGGCATCATGGGTTTTAAAAAAGTTTAAATCATGGGCATTATAGGCTTTCTCACAATGTAATAAATTATTATAATTATGACTATTAAATATTTCTATAAAATTATAGTTTCTTATGTTATGATACTATAATTAAAGATTATTGTTAAAAGGTTCTAAGAATTTTTATAATTATTATTCTTCATTGATGACCTTTTTGTAGTATTATGTTTCAATATAATGGGTTTTAATGCTCAAACAATGTTTATGATTTTAACTTATGATCCCATGAACTTTTAATTAAAAATTTATCCCATATATATGATTTCCCATATTTTTAACCATTATGATTAATTGATATGTTTTCATTATTGACTATTTGAGACCACCCTTTTCTTATATTTTAATTCCATTGGATATAAAGTTGAATATATCTTAGTATCAGTCTATTAGAGAGCATAGTATGGTTAAATTATTGAGAAATGTTCATAGGTGTTATAAAATAGGTTGCTTATGTAGCGAGTCCTCGAAGACACATTAAATTTGAGTTTTGGGATTGTGAAATTATTTGTGTAATGCAATGTTTAACTTATGAAAATGATGTAAATTAATGATATAATTATCTGGGGTTTAATTAAAAGGAAGGCTTTTACTTTTTGAAAAATAATTTTTTCATGTTTAATGTTATTCAAATGTAAAAGAATATAATGGAGAATTATTGAGGATAAAAATTGAAATAAATTAGGTCTGATAACGTAAGAGAGTATAATGTCATTAATTTAAAGTAATATTTTCCCCCCAAAAAATGTTTAATGGTAAAAGAGTATTATAATCATACAAAAATAAAATAATTAAGTTGAGTAGGTGAATATCACACTGAGTGAGAATTCAATGAGTATGACGCTGCACTCAGGGTTATCCAAAACATTTTGGGCTGTAACAATGGAAATGGTAGAATATCCTATGAAATGGAGTCCATCTAAGCTAATGTAAGAATTATTATATGAGTATCTTCAGTTAATAAAACAAGTATGAATCGCTCATTTATGAGTCATTGACAATTTTCATGTGTATATATTAATTTTGATATATTGGAAAAGCTCGATGATACGCCCAAAACATGTTTTTTTGTTAGTTATGGTGTTGATGAGTGTGAATATAACTTATATTTCGATGATAAGAAGAAGATAATTATAATTTATAACATTATATTTAATGAATTATTCATGTACAAGGACCATTATATAGTAGAAACTGATAGTATAAACAAATAATCAAGGTTTGAGGAGCAAGTTGTGCTTGAAGGCGTACTATAGCATGTGCGAATAGAACACGTGGAGTGTAAAATTTATATATATTTAAAAATATCAATAAGTTTTATAATAAATGTGTTAATATATTCATTATATTTACAATATTTATTATTAATTAATAGTGGAGTGCCTAAATTCTATAATGAAGAATTTCAATTATAGGAGCTGAAAAAGTGGGAGTTTCTTATGAAGGATAACATTTCTTCTTTATACACCAATAATACCTAGGAGTTAATTCCACATCTACATGAAAGAAAAAAATATAGAATAAATGGGTATATTTGTTCTAGAAAGAGCATAATTATAAGAGGAGATATAAGGAAAGGATGGTGGTGAAAGGGATTTAATAGAAGGAAGGTATGGATGTTGTGGAAAATTTATTTCTTGTAGTGAATCTCACAACATTTTGGATGATTCCTAGTATTATTAAATCCAATGATTTACATATTTGATATGTTTATGTAAAGGATTCTTTATTTTATAGAGAATTCAGGAAGGAAATTTATATGAAGTAACCAGAAGGATTTTTTGATCCATGAAAGAAATACCTAATGTAAAAACTCTATAAAAGTTTATATGTGTTTAAGTGCACACCTAGGTAGTGGAATAATAAGTTTTTTGAATTTATGAGTAAAATGTAATTAAAATGACCAGGAATGAATAAATTATAATATTTGATGTATTTTTATGTTGGATAAAATCTATTACTTCTATAAGAGTATGTCATGATCATTTAGGATCATACAAGTAAAGGATCAATGATAAAAAAATTATGCTTTCCAAGGAGTTTGAGATGAATTATCTTAGATAAGTAAGAAAAATTATAGGGATAAAGGTCAAGTGAGATCATGTATATGGATTTTTAATATTTTTATAAGATTACAAAATTATAAATTATTTTGTTAAGGTTTAGTATTTTGGAAGAAAATCATGTTTATATTCCCTTGGAAATCCATTTTAAATTGTCTAAAGAGTTAGCACCAAATATAAAAGAAGAGGTTAACTACATGGAAAAGGTTCGTTATAAAAAATATATTGGAATATTGATGTTTTCCATCATTTACACCAAATACGATAGTAATCATGAAATATAATTTTTTAGAAGGTACATGAAAAATATAGGAAAACTATATTAGGAAGCTATGAAGTGGATAATAAATTATTTGAATTTGAACAAAAAAGTTTATATTGAGTCAGTTGACTCTTTTATATACTATGATTTTAAAATTAAAATAAACTTCATTTGAATTTAATATTAACATGGGTTTTTTATGTTATTGTTATGTAGATTATAACATTAAAATAAAATTGTTCTAAATAACTAATTCATATAAATTAAGTTCCTGAAGTTTATAAGGCTAGGTTGAATTACATTTAGCAGAAGATAGAGTTGTATCCATCTTTATTTCAATTAAACACAATGATCTTGGATCATACCATTGGAGTTTGATATGATTACATCTATAAATATAGATCGATATTTGAGGAATATATGATAATAAAATGATGATTCCTACACATAGTTAAAAGAGATGATTGCATTTGATCTTACACTATCTAAGTGAAATTAAGATTTTCACTTTATACATTTTTTCATGTGTTTTCGTATATATTTCTACAATGAGGTGATGAATTTAAAATATATATGTTTTCATTATTGTCATCATCACTTATGATCCTCTAATATCAAATTGATTATAAGGCTATGAATGTAGGATTCCTCAGAATTGTATGTTCAATAAAGTCTAGGTGCTGGACAAACTATTGATCATGCTAATCAATGAAGAGCTTTGGGATATAGAAACACACTACCAATGAGTTTTACAAGAATTTTCAAGGGTTCATAACTTGTACCTTTAAATTTGGTAGATCAAAGAAGTTCCCGGTTTAGACCTTGTATCTCTTAGGTCTAGGTATTGATCTTCCAACCGATTTACGATAAAAGAGAAAAGTTAACATGATTAGAACTATAATATCCTTTGAATATATTTTTAATGAAGTTTACAGATAGTTATCTTAAGCTCTATTTTATTGTTTATATTCATAATTATTTTAAATTAAATTGTATTTATTTTCTTAGTTAAGTGTTTATCTTTTGACTGTTTTATTTTCTATAGTAATTAAAATTAGATATTTCCTCATAATCTAACTTGTTCAGAACTTATAACTTTCAAAAAAATTATATAATTTATTAGTAAAATTGAATTTTTTTTTATTATTTCAATTCACATTCTCATGAATCTTATATACCAAGAAACAACTTAGTATCATACCCTTCCTCTTTGTATTTTATGAAACACTTATTATCAAAATGTTTCTCCATATTTTTGTTATTCCCTATAATTTTTATATATTTTAGATATTATCTTTCAAAAAATAGATTTTACCATTTGTTTTTTAATATATTTTTTATATTTTCCATACATTAACTATACAATAGAGGAAGGATCCTTCTTTTATGTGGCTAATGTTATAACAATTAGAAAATTTGAAAATTTCAATCTGAATCATCCAAAATTTTCGGTTGTGTATAGTAAATATCAACATAACTAAATGAATAATTACGTGATAACTAATAGAGTAGATAATGTCATTATTTTGAACAGAGATTATAAAATTCTAGATATACTGGTACAAAATTTAACTTCAGAAGTGAAGATACAATTTCAACTAAACTTTATAGATCAAAATACATTTTTATGTAATATTTGGTGAAACATATCTAGTAAAGTGTCTTTACAAATGAAATATTATAAAATTTGAATGAAATTGGAAGTAACACATTTCAAAACATCTAAATTCTTTGGAACTAAAAAAGTAATTTTTTTTATGATGATTATAAATCATTTGATTTTGTAATGGAAAAATCTATAGAATAAATGCAACAACAATTTATGATGATTGGTAAAAGTCAATCATCACTTGGTTAAAGAGAAATTATATATGAAAAGTTAGTTGAGAAATTAATTGACATACTTCCAAAATAAATTGAATAAGAAATAACACCTATAGATGAGATAAAAAAAATCATGAAGTAAATTTTAAATGATTTAATTAGAACACTTATATATTATGAAAACATATTATAGGGAGATGATGAAAATGAGAAAAATAAGAATTGAGTTTATTTTATAAAAATTTATAGAGTTATAAAATCCATATCTAATAATTTTTGGGATATTAATTTAAAGATTAATTCTATGAAATTAACAGATGATAGTTGTTTAGAAATTATTAAAGGATAATTTTCTCATATGGATAGAAGGATGTTCCATAAATTTAAATTATGGAAATTTTATCAGAATAACATGATAGAAAGGAATGAAAAATCCAGTATAAGGTAGGATTAACAAGATTTTATTAGTTAAAAACTCAATATTTCTATCTGTATTAGACCCAATTTTCCAAATCTAAAAAAACTGGGTAAATAATCTTGGACATCCTTGAAGAGAAAATGAATATAAGTGTTAAAGTTAATATAAATTTGGTTTTTCGTTGAAACTTATTTTACTTTTGATAGTTTATCAAAAAAAATTCATGATTGAAGAATAATTTATTTTTAAACTAATGTACCCTGAAAGGAAAATCTATCTAAGAGAATGATGAATGTAGATGTTATTTTATTCAATGTTTAATGATAATTCTCATCAAATAATGAAGAAGAGGAGTCATGATCATATGATTAAATGAAATATTATTTCCTAGAATTCAACGATTAATATAAATGATTATTTAAGATTTATATGGAAGCTAATTGTGAGGTTACAAAAGAAAATATTTAGATTATGACACTTTATTAAAAGTTGAATATTAATCCCACTATTGTCACAACTTATAATTGAAATGAATTAATAAGAATGAAGTATTGATAAGTGATTTTGAAGAAATGACACTCTAACTTTATTTAAAATGGTATAATTTTGATAAAAATTTTAAACTATTTAATTCAAATAGGATATATTATATATTTTGATGTAAATCTATTGAGATATAACATTTTCAGTCTATCAACTTTCTACTAAAAAGTGAACCATTTTGTTTGATGTATTAAAGAGGAAGACATTGGAAGAATAAGTGGTCTCTAAAGAAAATTTAATCCTTTATAACTAATAATGATTTTACTTCAAAGGAACTTATAGCTTTTCAACATAATATAGTTGGAAATATATGGTATCCAAAATTTCTGTTTATATGTATTTTTGTACCCAAGAAGGTGTCAGTGTCAATGAATTATGTTCTTTTAAGAGAAAGAATCTACGTACCGGTAGATGAAACAATAAATACATGATACATCTAGATTTTATCTTGCTTTTACATATTAAAATTTTAAATTTATGTATTAATAAATTTATATATAAATGTGAATATGATATTAAAATCTTAATTTTAAATAATATTTTTATTAGTCATTCATTTTAATTTTAACTTTTACATAAGATTATTTAAATATAAAGTTTTGATTTATATTTTTTTAACTCCTTGAGAAGTGGGAGCTTATTTGTTTTTATAAATTATATATATATAAATTCCATATTTTCTAGATAATTTCAAGGAAAATGAGATACATATTTAAAAAATATTTCATATCCATATTTTTTATAAGAATACCATCCTTGGGTATTAAAGGATAACTTCTAAGAGGTTGATTTATTATTATTATTTTTTATCAATTTTGTCTTAAATAATGATAAATTTATTTCCTTTACTCGATTTATTTTATATATTTGTGGAATTTATGAAATATAAATGGTGTATTTTTCTTTAATAATTTTATTATTTTTAATTTTTTATATGTAATTGAATTTACATTTTTCAAAAATTCATAATTTATTCTTTCAATAGATTTTACATCATGATTTCCGATAGGAAGTTAGTTGAACTATCTAATTGTTTTATAATCAATGGGCCAATAATGTTTCTATATAAAGTGTTTACAATTATTTAATTTTCATATTTTATTGCGATGTACTACTGATTTTGATTCTAAATTTCTATATTACTAAGTTATTATTGATAGAAGTCAATGGTATCTTCCAGAGATTACAAAGAGGGAAGTTATTCCTTGAAGAGTAATTTATATTGCGTGGTGTGTAACATTTAATTTTTTTGAAGAGATTTATTCAATTCCAAGGTCAGTAATTTAGAGTTTTGCTTTGTAATAAAAATTATCTAATCCACCCTATATCAACTATCAATTTTATTCAACTATAGTTTTTTTGAATAAGATTTATGGAAAAAGATTATGGTAACTATTCAGAAACATGAGTTTGTAATGACACTAAATATGTTTTAAAAACA
Source organism: Viscum album (assembly GCA_963277665.1). Lineage (NCBI taxonomy): Eukaryota > Viridiplantae > Streptophyta > Magnoliopsida > Santalales > Viscaceae > Viscum > Viscum album. The sequence continues at coordinate 1,849,251,017 of OY728163.1, read as the reverse complement.
TATTAGACTACTATTAAGAGTTGAGACTCTATGTATTTCACATAAAATTAATTTTTTATGTAATTTTCAAAATGGATAGAGAAATAAAAATATTATTCCATGTGAAGGAATAATTTTATAAAATGATTCACTTTGATGTAAAAGGTTGATTATATTTTTCATGGATTCAAGGATTTATTTTTTTTAGAAAAGAAGAAAAGAACACTGTGAATAATCTAGAAATTTTTATCTTGGATATTTTCTATGGGGTGATAAAGTTTAAAATTTTGAAATTCAATTCTGATTACATTACAAGCTTAGTTAAACTAAATATCCTACTATATTAAAATATTTTGAATTATATCTTTGTGAAAATTGTGGAGTAATAAATTGTTACTAACTTTTTAATTACTGAGAGTGTTAAAGATGTTTTATTAAAAATACATCCATCATATGAAAATGGTTTATGATTATTCTAAGAAATAATTCTTAAATAAAGGAATAGAAGTTAAATTTTTATAGTTGACAAGAAGAATACAAAATCAAATGGGAAGAATGAAATGAACCTCACATTCTTCAAACATATTTATAATCTACCTCAAATAATGTTAATAAATTTATAGAAATTTTGGATAAAATAGCTAAAATAATTGGTATTTTTTTAGATAATAACTTAAAAGGAAGGTTGATGAAGCTACAAAGAAAGTTAAATAGAATAAATATAGGAAATACAATTTTCTTTTATCTAAATTAGATATTAAAACGTAGAATAAATAATAAATAAATCAGTAGTAGATATGGAAGCCATTGAAAATTTTTTAAGGTAAAGAATTCAAAAGTTTCTCGACCACCATTGACTATCAGGGAGACTTCAAAAAAAATTGTAGAATACTATCAGTAAAAATTTAAATTTATTGGAATATAAATCAATAAAATTAAAGAAAAACTTAAAAAGGTTATTTTATAAATCTATTTTATAAAATTTCGTGAAACCTTATATATAAATATGTGAAACGACTAGTAAACAATAAGAAGGATAAGAATATGTGGTAGAATCTACTTTGGAGAAATCTATACCACAAGAGGATTCAAAATATATATATTTTGAAAAAAAATCTAATTCATATTCATCTAAATTTGATAGTTAATTAGATTAGAACAAAATGTTGAAGTCTATTTATGAAGGTGTTAATATTATGAAGAAACCTTTATTAGAAGAATATCATGAGTAGTTTGGGTTAGTTGAGTTATCCGAATAAAAGAAGATAAAGTAGATAGATGTTAAAATTTAGAATGAAATTTATGTTAATAATGATTATGAAGGTCATTCAAAAAATCTTATAGATATTATAAACATCATACATTTAGAATATGAACAAAATACAAAATAAAAATTTATGAAATTTTTAAAATACCATGATACTGAAATATCAAGTGTGGACCATGCTAAAGATCATTTAGCATTGATGCTGGAACAATTACGGAGGGTATCAAATTATGTATCTATACCACCTGAGATAAATTATATGTTAGTTTTAAGAAAAGATCAGATTATATAATTTCAAAAAAAATATTCATAGTAAAAATTATAGATTAAAAATTGAAATTGAATATGTATTTTTCAAACTTCAATGATGAATGTTAGCAAAAATACCAAAATTTAAAGTGAATGGAAAAGGGAATCATATAATAAGATACAAATATTAACAATCTTCTGGATGGAAAACATTCCTTATGATATGAGCTGACTAAAGTGAAATATAAATTTATTGAAGATGAATAAATATTAATAATGTTAGATAAATTAAATCACAAATCCCATAATTAATTTTTAATTTGAAAAATCATTTTAACTTCAAAATTTTATTTTTTTAGTATTTCTCTTTATGATTGGATTTTATTCTTTGATGAATCATTATTCATTTATTTTTGAATGATTTTACTTTTACTTAACTACTATTCTAGATTTTATTTCTTAATCCTCTACGATTCTTTATTTTGTGTTTTCTTTTTTGAAAATCATCAAGGGGGATACATTAGAGTATTTGGAAAATCATGTGTAGTAAATTTTCCTTTTTTAGAGGGAGATATATTTTTACTGATTTTTATGACATGTTATAAAGGGTGGAGTAACTGTAGGTTCTTAAGGATGATAATTTCAGGGGGGCTCATCAAAAGTTAATATGATTTTATTGTCATATGTTTTAGTAAAACATTCCTCATCATGTATATTTTTTTATTATAAAAAAATTAAGAGATTATTGGGCCGATAGACTCTTATATATTAATTATTTTTAAAATAACAACTCTTTTAATCTAAATTTTATGTTAACTTTATTTTGATTGAGTTTTGGTTATTTTTATTATAAATTCTTAATCATTAAGTTATACAGAGTTATTTACAATAAATTAAGTTAAAAAAAATTATAAAGTTTCACTAAATTACATATAAAAGAAGATAAATATGCTTCTATATTTCTTTTAATTGAACCCAAAGATATCATATGTAAGCATTGGATTTTTTTATGATGAAATATCTAAATACCGAATGGTATTTTAGGAATGTATGATAAGAATATGGTGATGATTACGTAGAGGTGAAACAGTTGATTGCATTCAATATTGTATCGTCTCAGTGTTGTTGAGAGTTTCAATTAGATTATTTTTCAGAGAGTTTTATTAGATATTTTTATTTTGAGGTGTCAAATGTAAAATCTATATGTTTTCATTATTTCAATTATTTCTTCCTATTTTGTGAGATTAAATAGATTATAGGGATACAAATATTTGTTTCTTCTAAACTTATTATTCAATGAAGTCAAGGTGTTGGACTTGGTAATGATAATTATAATTAAAGAGGTTCTCAAGGATAGAGTTTCCTTCAACTATTTTATTTTTTATGGAAGTTATATGGTGTGAAACATATATCTTTTCAATAGTTAGATTTAAAAAGTTACATGTTTGAAACTTATATCCCTTAGGTTTAGGTTCTAACCTTCTTTCCACTTTGAGATAAAAAAGAGTTCCCTCAATTGTGACTATAATAATATTTTAATATATATTTTAAAGAGTTTATGTATTTTTATTATAAACTCTATTAAATTGTTTATATTTTGTTTTTTTCTTATTTTTGATTGCATTTATTTCCTTGGTTAAGTGTTTATCTTTCATGTGTTTTATTTTCCAATGTGTTTCCTGTTTTATTTTTTCTTAAACTCTAACCTATTCAGAACTTAATATCCAAACAATTTATATTTTTGAGGGAAAAATATTTTAATTTTTGTTTATAACTTAAATTCACCACCTCCTGAGGCTTCCATGCATGGATAATATTAGCTCCATGGTTTTGAAAATTAAATTCATTAAAATGGTACATAAATAATTACAGTGGATGTGATGTCAATAATAAAAGGAGTTCTACATGTTCTATGTTTATTTGTAGATGAACTTCATTAAGTTAGATATCTCAATTATATAAAAAGGTAGTGTTGTCCACCATAGAGTCATAATACATCATTTTAACTAAAGTTGGGAAGGAGATAGTTTTCAGAAGAAATTCTAGAAATATATAAACATAATGTTAGGGAAAAATATATTGTACCATGATATTAGGGGTGTGATACTTCTTACGAAGAACCTATTATTTCATGTCGAGATGAAGTAAAATTAGTTGAAGTACCATTTCATTAGAAGGTTAATACGAGATGAGTTATCGATATTGTAAAATATCATTAGAATAAATAATACAATATATATTTTCATAAAGGTAATATTATTGAGAATTTGAGGCATAATTATGCATATTTTTTAATTTAATGATGAATTTATATCGATATAATAGAACAAGCAATCATACCTGGGAGCATGAATGTATGTTAGTTTCCACATCAGTCTCCTAGTGGGATATTGTTGAAAAAATGGTTCTCGATACATCATATGATGTTTGGAAATATATTATTGTAATGATAACTATTCCCACAACTTTCATTGTTATACCTTCACATTGAGGTCACTGGGGGTTTTAGGGGAGCAACACCCTCCTAATTGAGCCTTAAAGGCCCTGACCAATTTTTTGGAGTCGTTGTAGCATGTATGACCAAATATAGTAGTATTTAATGGTGTAACCAATTATTACTAAAGGAATACAGGCCTTATAAACATTGGAAATTATAGATCATGGGTTATTGTTTAGATCTGGATATTATAACAATCTGTTTTACTGTAGAATGACAATAATTTTTGAGCCCATTTTGTGTTTGGGGTTCTATATTCTATTTTTATGCCTTATAATTTTATTCTATACATATAAAAAATCATTATTCCTCTCTATTTAATTATGTGTTCTTCCCAAACCACATAAATATCTATATTTTTGTTCATCTTCTTATTTCATTTTATCTTGTTCACTCCCATTTATTAAATAATTATTTTTTTCATTAGATCTCTTATGTTTCTATAACATCATGTTCACTAGTCTTGTATCTATTATATTTGAACCAATATAAAAATTATTTCCACTCATTATTTTATTATAATAAACTTATTTATAGACAATATTAGGGAAATAAAATCAATACCCCTAAAATCAATTTCTTATATAAGATATATAATATTTTCTTGTTCTCCTTTGTTGGAATTTGGCTTCCTTACATTTTAGACAGTTTTTTGACTCCTATCAATAGGCCATAGTTTAACCTAATTAACTAAATAATTGGTTCTTCATTAGGGGGAATATTTAGTAACAAATATTCCACATATTCATATCCTCAAAATAGATCCTAAATTTTTATAAGTCCTCGATGTTTGAGAGTTATAATAAACATTTTTATTTCCTTCCCCCTTAATTTTTATTCTAACATTGGATTGTCCACATTTTAATCCAATTTTGATTTGACCAATTTTATTGGGTCCTTGAAAATTAAAAACCTTATCGAAACACCCTTTTAACATTTCTTCAATTTCCTCTAATTCTTCATCATATATTATTTTTAAAAATAATTTTTTTTGTACCTCCATTTTTTATTTTATCTTTAGGATTCCTCCTTAATTCCACCACTTCTTTATCAAGAGTTTATATAATATTTATTCACTTCTAAATACAAATTTTTTTGTTATTTATTACCTTTATCCTCTATTTTATTCTTGAAATTAACATTATCTCATCATTTTTCTTGTACAATATATTTTTTACCATAACCATCTCTAACTGATTTATACCAACTTCAATTTGACCAATCTACTTTGAATAAGTTCACCAAATTTTCTGTTCTTGTTACTTTAATAATCCAAATCATCAACACCACTATCAATTTCATCATTGAGGTCCGAAACTCCTTATAGGTGTATTTTCTTCTCCATTTTTGTATTAGGAGTTTTCAAATTTTGTTATATTAACATTTTTCAAATTTAATTTGAAGTGAATTTTTCCTTATTCAAAAAAGTTCTCATAATCATTATCCTCTTTTATAACAATGATTTTATATTAAAACTTTATTCTATATGTGTGTCATGATCCCCATTTTTGTATGATTTGTATTTGTTGTAAATGGTTGTTATTGGTTGTAAATAGAGGTTAGTGAAATAGAATGATTTCATTGATGTCAACATATTAATAAATTTAGAAAGAAAGAAGTTTCTAGAAGAACCCATGATATCCATGATTTTAAACAAAGTAAACATATCTTAGACGAATTGATGAAAATGAATGTAATCACATATTATTATCTAAATAATTTTATTTTGAACACTTTGAGTTTACAACTCTGACTATTGTGGAATTGATATTCACGTCAAAGACTTAATTCAATGGTGACACATTATTTACAAAAATCATGAACTCCTTGGAATTTATATTCCATAAATACAATTACATGTTGGATTGAATAAATCCATGAAAATATTTATTACATGAGGAGACAATTTAAAGGCCATGAAAAATAAAATGTTTTTGCATAAAGAATATTTAAGGGAGAAGTTGAGTGTTATTAGTTTATAATTTTACAGTGAGATATAGTTTGATAATATATTCAATAGTTTTAGTATAATCTATGTATTATTTTATGGTCCTTATAAAAAAACATGGCCAGGAACATTAGCTCAAGGAACTATATCAAACCCACATATAGGAGGAGCCATCTGCCACATGTGAAAGACAACCTAAAAGGGTCTCGTATGGTTATAGAGAGGTCAATGAGTTCCTGTAAGGGTAGGTATGATTTAGAACAAAGACTCATTGGTGAAAAGTGGGTGAATAGATCCCATAGGGTGCACAAGTGGTGTACAGGGGGGAAGCAGGTTGGACCATCCCATGTCTGTGTGTGGGGTATTGTGGGTATCGAACCCCGCTATCATCTTGAGATAATTGAAAAACATATTTAATTATTTAGATGTTTTTGACTAAATTAGAGTTTGATGAGGGTTATGAGAATGTGTTCATTGTTCCTCTATAACTAAAACATACGGAAATAACAAGAACCATTCTATGAGATCTATCATGTTCATCTGACTGAATCAAGAGATCATCTCACACCTTTAGCCTCACAAATGATCTTCTATTCGTCATAGTAGATGAATGAAATTCTAATGATCTATCCTAATGATTTAGTGATCATTATATGGATGATATTATAATGTGATGAATCTTCATCCATTCATGATACGCTTTGCATGAAATCATTAATTAACTTGAAGAATGTGGTACTTTTGAATGAAAATAATGTTATAGAGGCGATTTTTAAAAATGGATGAGTTTGATTGTTAAATATACACGTGATCCTCGTCAAATGAACATGATAATTTCACTATTATGGGAAAATATGAACTCACATAAGAGAAAACACCACTATTATCAGCATCTTATAACCCACACTTGATGATTAAAATGCCAGGATATTTTGGTTTTTAATAACAACCATAATGTGGAATATTTTGGGGTGATTTTTGTGAGTTATTTAATGAAGGAATTTAGTGAAAGACACTTATAAAAGTATAGAATCAATGGATGAAATAATGTTATTCCATTCACGCTATTCTTTGAGAGATCACATTTTTTAAAAAAGTAGTGCATCCCAAAGATTCATTTTTAATCAAAGAAGAAGAGAAGAACCATATGCCTCTCATCGATGTGAATAAAAAATGAAGTACAAGGATATCATGAAGTGAGATACAGTGACCCTTATTTTTCTCTTATGGAAAAAGAATAATCACAGGTCTTAGCTTGTGTTATACACATTCAAATGGTATTTTCCAGAAATGGTCCCTCTAAGAAATTATTTTCTTTGTGAATCTAATTGAATATTAACAGGAAATTATTTGGAATTTCATATATTTCCTTTATGAGTGAAATAAAGGAACTAACACACCCAAATTATTATAAATTTCTCAAAAAAGTTTGTTTTCACCACTATTTTCTGGAAAACGTTATATTGTATAACTATTCTGGTGTGTATAAGGAATGATAACAATGATATATAACCATTCTAGTTTATGTGAAGCTGAAAATGCATACATTAATGCTTGAATATATATGAACATGAAAATATTACTGAGTATTACTTGAGAAGGAAACCAAAATAAAATAGATATAATTAATTAAAAGAACATAAAATATTATGAATAATATTATATATATATTCTTGGATTTTTATAAGAACATTAAATATATCCAAAATAAATTCTTGAAATAATTTTAGATGTTCCGTGTAGTTGAATTAGGGTTTGAAAAATATTCACTTTCACTAATAAGAGGCTGATATTAAATTCACTTTTTATAGTATATAAAATGAGAATAAGTAATTGTGATGATTCTAAGAAAAACATATATTTTTTTCAATAATCATAAATAATGTCAGTGATTTAAGAAAGAGAATAAGAGAGTATTGTGGATATCTATTTAATTAAGAATAAGAATAATAATATATTGAAACTATCATTTTGTTACTATGAAGAAAAAGAAGAGTCTATTTCCTAATGCTAGGATATTAACATTGTGAAGAATAAGTAATTGTAATAACCAAGTTACACTGGGATATCCATCATAAGTCTCAACATTTATATGAATTTCTTGGTGTTACAAAACATTAAGAAAGCAGAGACTATCTCCAGAGTAAGTATAAAGAACCATAAAAGATCTTTAAAACTATCACTATTATTTTAATATAGTGAAACACAAGTGAATTTTCATTCTCTAATTACATAACCATATCAAGGGACTATTTTCTAGTGGTTTTTTAGTATTGGATTATTTCGAAACATTTTCAAGGACTAGATACGATTATTGAGTTGTGAAACTTGAGAAATTAATATGTTTCATCTTTTTATTCATTTATACACTTGCATATGATAAGGAAAATAGAATAATAGAATCAATATCCTAACATGTCATAGAGGTAAAGAGATTAACATTCATTAAATGAACAAAATTTCCCAACACCGATTCTACACCCCTCTTAGTGTTGAGTATATTCCAAAGTTTCATTCTCAATTGCTATTTGAGAAAGGTTCACATATATTGGATTATCTACATTACAATTATTCTATTTTATAATATTTGAATTTAATTATTTTGTTTATAATGTAGTTCAGTTCTTGTGAATAATTAGTTATATTTGAGTAGAATTATATATCTACCAATTCCACAACGAATAAGATAAATAGATAGAAAATAAAGGCGAATAAGAGATCCCACTTATCTAAATTAGTGGAAGTATCAATATGTCCATCAATTTCCAAAAATTAATGTATATCAGGCATTAAATGTGCAATGAAAGTGGATCAATTTTCTACTAAGGAGAAGGATAAAATTCCCACCTCAATTGACCAATAGGTATGTGAAAATTCTTATACAAACTATCCCCATGAAGAGGATTATATCATAAGTGGTGATGATGATAAATCAATAAAATATCAAGATATATCCATTGATATATTGAGTGATAATCCAAATTTAATTCCCTAAGAAACAACTTCTCTTATTTGGAGTCTTTTAATGTATGGATGAATAAATAACCCAACTGAACGTAGAAGAAGATAACATAGAGAAGGATTTACAATTATCTTTTTCTTTAATTTTTAAAGATCTATATAAAGTTTGGAGCCTTTAATTAAATAAATAGGTATCTTAAAAAATATTCCTAAAGATGTCTCAAGGAAGTTGATTAGAATGATGGTCCCAACATATCACTAGAAAAAAAGATCTCTGAAATTGAAGAAAAGTTGAAAAAATATGGATTTCAATGATTTGAAATCATAATTGTAATCCAAGAAGATCAGAGAACATTATTTTTTGTCATAAATAAAATTATGTTGAATATAGATTAATTTTAAATATTAAATAATATTTTTGAAGAGGAGGTGATAATGATTGAAGATAAGAAAAATTCCCACTATATGAGAAGTCTAGAATTGGATGTTCAGTTCTTCATTTTTGAGAACACACATTTTAAGACTTTATAAAGGAAGTAGACAAATACTAATACTACATAAGGTTCATTGGAGGATTCTATGGTTGAAATAACTCCATCATGTGATGAGGACACCAAGAATGCATTCAAAGATCTATCTCAAAAAGTTGTGAAGAAACATGTACCATCCATACCATCCTATAATAATATTTCTAAATCAATTATCATGAGCAGTGAAGGTTTGAAAAAATATTGTAGGAGTATGGATGAATAAAGGTGACGATAATACTACCATCATGATAGGGTTGGATAAGAAAAAGACTATGGAAGATTTTTTCCCACACAGATACTAAAAGGCTATGAAGAAGAACTAAAAAATTATATATAAGAAATAGGAAGATCAAGGGTTGTGGGTCAATGTTAGTGTTGCAATAGATTTAGGAATGTTTTATAATATTATTCATACAATCATTTAAATGAGAAATAATAAAGGGATCAACTTTCAAGGGGGATTAATAAAGATAATAAGATGCAACATCTAATGGTTAATAAAAATCTATATACTTCAAACAAATTTTTAAATCCTTAAAATATCTATGTTGTATTCAATTGTAGTGGTCACAAAAATGGTACATGATCATCTCAACATTTCTCCAAAGTTGAGGATAAAATAAAACCAGAATAGTTTTATAAGAAATTTTAAGAAACCTTGTAAATAAATTATAAAAATGTTATAAAAAAAATTATCCAAAGAATGTTTCAAAGAATAATGATGATAAGACCTCAGATTCTATATACAAGAGGTGGAACAAAGGTACAACATACAAAATAACAACTAAGATGAATGAAACTCAGAATAATCCATCTGGAAGATCAATACATTCTACCAATGTTTCTAATGACATTTTAGTTATCTAGAAATTTTATTTGGAAAGAAATAGAAAAATGTATAAATTACAAGATAAGGATAATGAAAAATAAAATGAAAATATTCCACATTAAGGTCTAGTTTTGTGTGTGAGGTGCAACTTGGATGGACATTCTACCATATATGATTTAGTAATAATGATATTACAAGAATAATTCTTTAATAAGATGAAAGTTTCACAAGGTTATAAAAATGTTTTAAAAATATCTAAAATATATATGGTTCACAATCAATGAAATTGAATCAGTGATAAGATCCACATAGCCTCAATCAGAATTGAAGATTAGATGGGGAAGTGTGAGGAGTGAAGGAAATAGAAAAACATGGCTGAAAAAACTATATCAACCCTACTTTTCACTTTGATGAATCAATAAAGAAACACCTTATTCCCTAAAATTTTGTGCATTTTATTTGTGATTATAATGTTAATAATTGAAGGTGAAGCTAGTTCTTAGGGAGAGAACATGAGAAGTAGTGATTTTTATCAATTCTTGATATAAAATATAATGAATTCATCATCCTTAAAATTATTCCTCAATTTGGGATTAAAATAAAAATATTATATTGGATAATATTTGATTAAGTTTAAGACTATTATATCAAATCATAAACATCAAGGATAATATATATAACAACATGTCATGATCTAATTTTTGGTATCCTAAAAAATGAGTATTGAATAAGATAATCCATGGTAAAGTTTTGGAAATTTTTAATTATGGAAAGTCACAAGTTAAAGATCTATTTTTGTGTATTCTCTATTTTGGAACATCTTGAAATTCATTCTATAAGATATCTACCATTATTATGATGTTAAAGACTATTTCCCTTGAGGGGGTAGAAAAATGAAGATATATGAAGATGTTTCCAAAATCATTATTTCAATTGGTATCAAATCAAATTATTTATTAATTTTATTCAAGAAAATTTCCTTAGAAAAAGTACTTTTTAAAAACATATCATATTTGGAAACAGAAATAACAAACCTAACACAATTGTTTAGTGATTTAATTAATCAATGACCTGATAAAAGAAGGATTATATAAGTTATCCAAGGCCTATAATCCTTTATATTAAACATAAATGTTTTGACATTTTTTTTGAAGTGAGTTAAGGAGTTTTCAGATGATCATTATTAAAAAAATTTCATATATCACATAAAGTATATTCATTATGGAAAAAAATGAATAACTGTTGAGGAGAACTATATGAGTTCTCATTCCATGAAGTTTCAATATTAGTTTTTAAGATATAACTTTGTTATCTAAATCAAATACATTATTTTTTCTACACCGATAATGGATCACATATACTCAATGTAAAATTATGGATGATACATCACTTAAGTATGCACTAGTACCCTTTCTAATGAACTTTTTATTTCATTTCAACAAGGGGGAGAAAAAGTGAGATGAATGTTTTGAAAAGTAAAGGGGATTGATTCCCATTTTTACATACTCATTTGGATATAAATTTTAAGGTATTTACAACAAATTGAATGGGGGAGATTAAAAATACCACATTTTTTATGAGTAATATTTAATGGAAATGGTTATTATTAGTCTTAAATGGTGGTAAACGAAATAGAAAAATTTCATTGACGTCAATTTGTAGAAGATGTTAGAAATAAATTAGTTTGGGGAAGTTCCCAAGATATCCAATATTTATAGAAAAGTAAAATTAGTTTGGATGAATGGATGAAAAAGATAGCATCATGTTTTATTATCTTAAGGAATTTTTTTGAAGACATTAAGTATGTTTGTCTAAAAATTTTTGGGCTGAATTTCATGTCAAATAATTTTGTTAATGGTTACATGTTGTTTTAAAAAATGAAGATATATTTTTAATTTATATTACATAAAGAAAAAAATATGAGGTATTGAACAAAGAAATAAAATATTTATTTCAGGAGGATATTATTTTAAGACAATGAAAAATGATATTATTATTCATGGATAATATTTAAGGGAGAAGTTTAGAGTTGGTGGTTTGGAATTTGATAGTGAGATATGGCTTGATAATATATTCTAAACGTTGAATACAATCTAAGTATTCTTTTGTGGGGATTATTCACAAAATATGGCTAACCAAATGATATCAAAGGACCATCTCAATCCTGCAAATGGGAGGATACCTCTACTACTTGGGAGAGCTCGCCCACAAGGGGCTCACATGGTGATAAAGAGGATTCTAAGTGCCTTCATGGGAAGGACAGAATGCACACAAAGGTTTAAAGGTAAAAATTTTGTGCATAGAACTTATAGGGTGAGAATATTGGAAACATGGGGGAAAGAATGTCATCTTGCCCCATCTGGGTGTGTGGTGTGTTAAGGGTGAAAAACCCTACTTTCGGCTCAAGCTCAATACCAAACTGATTTACTTATTAAGAATCACTTGACCACAATGGTGTTTAATATAGGGTATGGGAATGTAAATATTGTTCCTAATTCATTAAAACATATGTATAGAATGGTCACCATATGATGAGATCTATCATGACTGTCCAATCGACTAAGGAGATCATCTCCAACCTTCATCCTCACCGATGGTATTCTATTTTTCAAAAGAAATGATTGAACTTTTGATGATAAATCCTAAACCATCCATTCTCATTATAAAGATGATATTATGATGTGGGTAAAATTCATTCATGTATTTCATTCTTTCATGCAATAAATAATTAACTTGATAAAAATGACAATACCGAATGAAAACAAAATTGCATTTTCCATTTAAAAACATGGATGATTTTGGGCATTAAAGATACACAAGATCATCATTTCATGCAAGTGATCACTTCAACATGAGGAGTAAACGTGAAATAGAATAAGAAGAAACTCCATGAAGATTGGGGTTGCATAACCGACATTTGAATAACAAATACCGAGATATTTATGGTTGTAATAAAAAACAAAAGATGGATTATTTTTTGGTTATTTGAGTTGGTAATTGAATGAAGGAAGGAAATTTAACTCTCTTATAAAAGGAGATCATCCAAGAATTACAGAATGTTATTCCATTTATATTATTTTTTGAGATATCTCATTTTTTATAAAAACAGATAATCCAAGAGCTCCTTTTTTATGAAAAGAAGTAGAGAAGAACCATGAGCCTATCAGCTACATAAATGAAACCTAAATCCCACAATTATTATGAAGTTAGATCCCATGAGCCTTACTTGAATCATATTGAAGAAGAACAATCACATGCCTTCACTTGTGTTATGCACATTTAAATGGATTCATGAATAATTAGTTCCTCCAAAAAATACTGTTTTGTAAGAATCTCCATGGGTACATGTAGTTCATTATGTCATCCTATATATATTTCCTATCTATTTGAATTCATTTGCACATGGGAATACAACTTACTCTTAATTGAGAAGATAACTGAAATAGAAGAGAAAAAATCAATGAAATGTATATAATATTTTAATAATAATATTCTAAATATATTCTAGGTATTTTTATTAATAATACCATGAAATATATCCTAATCACAAAGGACGATTGGGATTCAAGAAAAATAATAAGAGAGTACTATGCATATATGTTTTCCTAAGAAAAAGAAAAATAAGACATAACAACTTTTAGTTTGATGTTGTAATGAAGAAGTGTTTATTTCCTGATGATATGAAAGTTACATAGTGAATAAGATGTAAGTATAATAAAAAAGAAGAATCATGAAATACATAATAAGTCTCAAAAAGAATAATAATTTATTGGTTTTATATGGAGACTTTCTTTAGATCCAGTATAAAGAACTAAAAACGTAAGGACCCAAACCCAGTTGCCCGGAGACGATGCCTTATTGGCATAAAAACAAGGAATAAGCATCTCGAAGGACCAAGTAGTTTAGTATCATTAGAAACAAGATTCATACATAAGTTAAACATTATTACTTGAAAGTAAATACAACATAGAAACTCTTTAAACATCATCCATAACTCCTATGTTATTTCAGCATGTCGTTAATAATAATCCTTTTCATGTCCTAATAAAATGAAACATAATAAAGGGGTGAGATCAAATTCTCAGTCAGTGTAAGAAAATATAACCGACGATAACATAAACATTAGACATGGTGAATAATTGAAAACACATGCCTCTAAAAATAAACATGAACATAATGTGATAGAAAATGAGCTGAGTAAATATTTCCATAACATAATATAATCATGTGTATACTACTAGTCGAATAAATACATAAACCATCAATACTATATTCAAAATGAGGGAATTCATAGTGCGGGACAACATAACCATACTTTCAAGGCCACGTGCCATGACCATAAATAATCATTTTGTTAAGGCCTTGTGCCAAGACAATAGTTTGTCTCATTAGACCTACCGATGCACCGAGGGGATATAGCGGGCCCCACTCAACACTTACTATGTCTAATGTACTCCTCATATGAATGGGGATAATCATAAACCACATGTACATTCATATTTAAATTAATATTAGAAATGAAAATAACTTTCTCGGAACATTAAGCATAAACACTAACCATTCCAAGTAAACTGATGAATGGTTCTAAGATAGAACATCAATAGAAAAAATAATCATAAAATATTAAATTAAATATGGTAGATGATAACATGGAATAATAATCCTAATATTACATAAGAATCAAAATGAGTGTTTAAATATAGGAAGACACTATTATAAAATATTCGATTAATTCTAGAAATAAATACTCTTTTACATTGAAAAGAAGAGTTCTTTTGGAAAAAATATTTATATAAATCCCGAAGTGAAGTAAGATATAATTTTCATAATAAATTCAGTGATTTTATAAATATAATTGTTTCTAAAAACATATTATATATTTCCCTTGAAAAAAGGGAAGAAGTTGAGATATTCCCTTGAACCTGGCTTGTATTTCAGAAACAATTCTGAAACCTCTTTTTAAAACATGTTACTATACCTTAAATAAAGAAGGATTCTGGCTAGTGTTCATATTTAAAAAAATCACATATAATTTATTATGAGTATATGATAATACATAATAATTTCATTGAGTTAATTAGACAATGAAAATAACCCGAATGGAAATGGATGTTCGGGTTAAAAAACCCTTACTTTAAATCCAAACCTGTTCTGCTCTTGAAATTAAGCTCCTGGAATATGATATTATACCTATTAATAACCTATTTCAGAACCTATTAGACATGTATTTAGTTTGTCATTATTTTATTTAGTTCATTTATTCTCTTATTTATAAGTTATTGTATTGAATTTTGTTGTTCTGTAATGTTCGTTTTCTTTATTTTCATAATTGGTTCACTTGTTCCGAGGCAATGGAATTCATGTGTAATGGATATAAATATCCAGAATTGAATTTGAACATTATTTATGATCATAAATAGGTGTTATTGGTCATTTATATAACTTTTTTACATGTCATGAGGATGAATTATTATAAATAACTTTTAATGATAACTATTTCGGTTAATTTGTGGGGTTGGATTACAACAAAGTCATTATTCTTTATAACCTTATAAAATTTGTACAAAGAGATTACCAAACCTTACATAGTTTATATTACATATATAATAGTCTGGTTCGACAATAAAAAGAATGGTTTCATTACCATAATTGAGAATGATAATAGAAATTGAAAGCCCATCGTCCTTGAATGTGGTAGATTGTCACATCTCGGATAGTGTTCTTGCTACTAGTATAAAAGAAGGTAAAAGGAAGAGATGACGATAAGTTATTCAACTATCATGAAAAAATTATAGTACATGTAAGGTACTATAGTCATCACAATATTTCTATAAGGAGTGGTAATAATAGAAAAATAAAACAAATGAACTTGAAAGGAAAGACAAAGAATTAAAAAGAGGAATTTACCTCTTGAACCAAACTTCCTTGAGAGCCTCCTTAAGGGATCAGTTTTGGTCTTTTTATGAGACCAAGGCTTGATGGAAGTGGGATATGAGTTTGGGAGAATATTTGGATAGAATTTGGAGAAGGAATAATTTTTGAGAGGAGTGAAGAGAAGGGGTAGTGAGAGGGGTTTTTTATAGTGGTGGAGGGAGTGGATTTCTTAATATAAAATTCATTAATTTATTATTTCTACACAAGAAAAGGAATATTGAGTCTTTCTTGACCAAGAATAGTAATTTTATCATGTGAGTTCAAACCAAGTGGGCTTACATCACTTGTGATGTCATTAATAGTTTATTTAACTGATATACAGTATTTTACAGTATTTCACTATTCTTCAAAAATTCAATTATTTCAAAAAAATCCCAAAAATTCACCCCAACCATTTATGGACGTGTAGAATCCAAAAATGAAGTCCATTATTCAAAATTAATTTTCTTATTTTTTTTAATTTAATATTTTTTTTAAAATCATAATTTATTCTAAAAAACAACAGTTTTAAAACATTCTTTTACTTATTCCAATGAAAAGGTATGTTGTACTTTCACATGAATATTATTTATATACTATCACTGGTAAGGTCACCATTCATTAGGATAGGTTACTATTCACAAAAAATTATGTTTTTCTTATTGGACTCTAAATAACTTACTGATCGCAATCGGGTATGTCAGATATTCAAAATTCACATCATAGAAGTGACAATCGTTTGTTTTAAGGGTCACATAACACTTAGAAGTTAATTATGTTGTGATTATATGTGATTATGAAATATATTTATGGAATGAATTCCCATTGAAAAATATTGGGTCATTAAAGACAAGGATCTATAAAACTAGCACTGTTATTTGACTATATTTCAACACAAGTGATGATTATTTACTTCTTAATATAACTACATTAAAGGATTATTTTCTATTAGTTGTGTGGTATTATATAATTTGAAAACCATGCCAAATACTAGCTACTTTTATTGAGTATTGATACTTCTAAAAATATTATGTTACATGTTTAACAACTTTCATACACTTGTATATGTGAAGGAAAAGAGAATAATAGAATCCAGATCTTACTAGGTCTATGAGGTAAACAGATAAGAAGTTATAAAATGTGAAAAAGTTCCCATCACAAATTCAACCCCCATCCATGTTGAGTATATATTGAAGTGGTCCTAATAGGGTTTCTAAATTTTCATTTTCATTTTTGGATAAATAACTTTTACGTATTTTTTGGGAAACTAACTTCACAATAACCATAAAATTTCATTAGAAACCTTGAAATAATGTGATATACCTTTCATAGTTAAAACATGCCAAAAGTAGCTTTAATTCAATCCCTCCTTTACCAAAATTGAATTTAATTCCATAAAATATTGATACTCATATCTTACATTTTCTTCTACATCCTCACAATCATTGATTTTATGTTTCTCTATAGTATTGAACATCAACTCCTTACATGAACAGATATATATTCACTTAGGATTAACATGTATCTCATATAAGACCAATATAATTTGAAAATAAAAGACTGAAATTACTTAAGCTAAGAGTATAGTTACTTATCTCAGGGATATCAAAATACAAACTTATATTCACCCAAATATACTAACTAATAAATCCAAGAATAGAGATGAGATGTGGTCGATCCAATGAGGAAAATGTATATAAGTAATCAATAGTATTAATGGTTTTCATGATTTACTAATACTAAAGTTACTTAACTAACATTAGTGAAGTGGTTAGGCTTACTCAAAAAGAATAAAATAATATGATGTTAAGTTATTTGATATTGAGGATGGTTTTTTTTAAATTTAGTAACAGTGAGATTTATTGGGTATCTTGTATTGCTTCTTATAATCCACTAAAACTATCCAAATTAGCTGGATTCTCTTTCAAGGTCTCCTTTTACCAAATTAGGTGCATGGAAACTAGTATTAAAACAGAAGGAGAAATTAAGTTCAGAATTTTATCTCCAATATACCTTTATCACAATGAGGTTTTTCCTCTAAATTTCTCACTTTCACTGTGAATTTATAGGATATCATGTAATTTAATTATTGGTGAATTTAAATTGAGTTACTTACTCATTATTTGAAAAAATCACCTCTCCCTAGAGAAATTAGATATACATAATTAATATCTCAATTAATATGGATAATTTGTGTGTTTTAGGGAGAGGAATAAAGTTAGTTTGAAAATAAATTTAGTGTGTAATAGGGGAGACACATGCTTATTACACTCAAAATCTAAACATGAATTCCAAACAATAATTGTGAAAATATAAAAATAGAAAACAAAAGTCCTAAATTATGAAATGAATGGTTGATGATGATCCTTTATCCACCACTCTTACTTCAGATTCAAAATATAGATCCTTAGGTTTCCTCCAACATTAACTGTGGAAACTCCTCCTAACCTTATGGAATTATTCTATGCTTTCTCCTAGCAGGTCTTTAATACTTCCACATTAGTGTGATCCTTTCTTTTTATGGAGAGAATCATCTAAAAAGATATATAAATCATTTCTATTTATAATTTTATTTATCATTTTTCCCATTGGTATTTTTCTTCCCGAATTAATAATCCTCCTACTATAAACAAGCACATGACTTGATCTTTCTACATTTTAGCCAACCCATTATCGATGAGAGAGAATATTTGGATGATTCTTCTAGTTTGTGTGAATCTGTTCAAGGATCCTCTCAACAGATCTTTGTTTAGTGGAGTAATTTACTCCTCATTTGATGGATCCTCCTCATGCGTGTGTTTATTCACTAAACCTATTTTCATATAACACCTATGAAAATCGATGATAACTTAAGAAGAGTATATATTTGAATCATACTGAAACTAAAACCCTATGGTGTGGGTGTTCCTCCTAATATGTAGCCCTAGCATGGGCTTCATGGCCTGGGTTGTAGCCCATTAAATAGTAGAATAATGAGATTATATCTTAAAATCTTTTTTCTTACACTATTAACACATCCACATAATAGATAGTTGATTCCACCCCATATGATATATTCTTAATTTCTGGTCAAAAAGGATCCATGAAAAAAAGATCTATATAACAACACATCATCTTCTTTTCATTATCAAGCTAATAATAGCCATGGTGTTGCAGTGAGGCCACAATAAATTTTTTTTCATTGGTTAAAACTCATAATGTAACTACACCACATATCCTAGGAAACATTTAGTGGGTCTCAAATATATAGTGTCTCCCAATCATCAATCATAGAGACTCTATCTTATAGGATCTTCCTCTATGGAATAACATTTGAGGATATATCTTCCCTCAATTGATCATAGTGGAACTAATGCATAATGGGAACATTTTAAGAACATATCAAATGTATAATGAAAATGATGCATGGATGGTATAAGAAAATAATATATTGGTAAGTTATAATAGTAATATTGTGTGCGGCTAGTATCACATTAAAAATGATGAGGTTTATATTATCTTTAATAAGTAAATATCTCCCTTCATCTGTCTGAGAATTTGAATGGGTGCTAGAGGGCCCCTTGCACCACAGTACACTACCCTATGCAAGTGAAACATTCCTCCCACCACCTTGGAGACACATAACCCACACATCAGTGTGCTCTTGTTCTCTCTTATGAACCAACCCGCACCAACTATTCTCTTTATGCTACACATACAAGCCTTCCTGAGGCTAGGATTGGACAATGAGCCCTTTGGGCCTACTAAGTGGATTACCTATCCATGGATGAGGGATAGTATGTGTTGGGCCATTTTTATTCCCAATATTCTTATCCACAATCAAAATAATACACAAAAATACTAATGAAAATAGAAAATATAAAAATGTATTTTTATTATTTTTATTTATTTTTTATCATGTCATTAAAAATAAAAAAACCCAAAAATTAATGTTGTCAATTAAAACATGGGTGTTATATAATTGAAAAAATGACATTAATTAATTATTATTTTCTAAAAATTTATGCAGAATTTGTACACATCAAATCCCACACACTTAAATCATGATTTTACTCAAGTATATATCTCTACATTCAATTGAAAAAAAAATTCCTTATACCAATATTTAAAATAAAAAACTATTGAAATAGGGAGATTATGAGTGGGAAAAAATAATTTTAAGTGTTACATAAAGAAAATGATTTCAACTCCTCACCATACAAAACTTTTTTTAATTTCTCACGAAAAACGATGGAACTTATCATCTCTACTTTTCAAGTTTTTTAATTCTTCATCATTAACATAACAATCATGATTTATCTTACCATTTTGTTTCTCCCACCACTGAAGAAAAAATTTAAAGGTTAATTTTTCCTCATACCTTGAGTATATGCACTAAACTTATGAATTTGAAAATGATCTCCTTTATCCACTCAATAGAGACAAATATCACTAAAAATGAAAAGGAAATTGAATCAGGGATCAAATGATTCTACGGTTAATAAGAAGGTAAGAAATATAACAATTAAAATTAAACATAAAATGTATTTTAAGCTCTATGTATTAAGCATGATATAAAAATTAAATCCAATGATGTTTTCCTATTCAAGAAGTGACATCTTCCTCCACACATCCCATTCTCATGTAAGGAAAGGAAACATGAAAGTTCAAAAAATGAGCAACCCTTATATTTTGTTTCAATTTTTTAAAAATTGTGATAGTAAAAGTATCAAATCCACCACCAAAACCCAAATGATAAAAATCAATGTTCATGTGATGGTAATTTTCATCCCTCTATAAATCAACACAAAATTATTTTTTATTTTTTTTCTTTTTCTTTTTAGGTGTGAATAATAAAAAAATAAATTAACATAAACCTTATTCCAAAAATCAAATTAGATACCCATAACATATTTTATCAAATAATAATATCCCCTTTTTCTATGAAACCCCTCTTCCCCAACACTTGAACATTTAAAATCCTGAAAAAAATAGAGTAAGGGTAGGAATGGTTAAATCAACTTGAATTGTGGATACTCTCATGAAATGATATTCATGGTCTCTAAGGGATAAAAAGATGATTAATTTTAGGTATGTATCAAGGATAATGGGAAAAAATTCCTCAACCATCTTTTAATTTAATTTTCACAACAATCATTTTGTAATGTTCAAAACCAAATCCTAATAGGCGACATGTCCCAAGTTCTCTCAAGAAATTTGTGATTAATTATTGGAAATATTTGTCTTAGAAACCTATATAGAATAAGAGAATTTAATTAAATATAATCACTCATGGAATATGTTATAACCGAAAATTAATCTACATGAAATTCTAAAAATCAAAGCATGAACAATAGAAGGGGATTTTTAAAAACACGCACCAACAAAAAAAATAGGATTTGTTGATTTTTAATTCATATGTTTCACTCTAATCATTAAATATAACCATAATAGTTTTTCAATTACATTAATTTTAAAGTTAAAACATGGAATCTTGGGGTTCCTAACAATTCTCAGTATCATTGGTAAAAAATTAAATCATTTGATCTAAGTGTGAATGATTTTTTTCATTTAATCTCTAGAATAATCATGAAAAAATGTATAAGGGAGTAAATGTAGAAATTTTTTAATATAAAATCCCTTTTAAATTTGAAGATCCTTTACTCTTATAGCTTTCAAGATTTTTTTCCATGTTCCAAAGAAATTCATGGACTTGAAAATATAATCAAAACAATGAATATACATGACCTTTGAAATTAATTTTCAAAATATGAAGATGGAGGGAGTTTTTACTAAAACCTAAAATTAAATACTAAAATAATAAAGAATGTAAATTAAACTAAGATTTCCTCCCATAATATGGTTTTTATTAAGTACATTAAGATAAATCTTACCTATACGATTATATAATAGAATTATGGTATAGATCCAACTATATCATATTGAACCAATTTTTTATTTGTACAAAATATGGCGTAGCTATACTACTATTCCTCCTTAAAATATATTCGTCTTCTTTCCAAGGAAGGCACCGAGCAGTGGAGAAACCCACTATTAGGAATAAAAACTTTTGGGATATCCAAATAGGGCTCCACATCTCATTTTATCCCTTTGGTTTCTATTATTCATCATATTCGACACTCATCTCTAAATATTTTTCAGAAACACTCTCTTCTTATTCTTTATGGGGATTATCTTCATGATTTCCAATATATAATTAAAAATGTATGTATCCCCAGTACATTCTTCTTTCCATTCCTCTATTTTAGGAATAGAGGGTTCCTCATCCTCTTCTTTATCCATAGGAGGGGGTAACTATAATCTTTAAAATAGAAAAGTCATTGGCAACATTACATATTATTTCTAGTATTGGTTCCCCTCCTCTTCTGCATTTCTTTATCCTTTAGGCTATACTACAATTAGTGTTGGAGCATCTTTTTTTTTCAGTAGGTTATGGATGTTCCTGTACCATATCAATCATGTAAACCCACATCTAAACAACTCCCACTGTTATATATTTTTTGTTCATTTTTTTAGTTGGACATCATCTTTTCCCCCATTTTATCCTTATCTATAAGTTTAAGTGTATTATCACTGTAAAATTCATAATTATCTTAAAGATTATATTTTACCACTTGTACCTAAGCTACCTTTTTCATTCTCTTCTGGAGTGATAATCACTCCATGAAATTAAATTCCATTTTAAGGAGTACCTTTTCTAGATTTGGGTGTGAATGTAATTCCCATGGCTTTCTTTGATACTCTAATTCTTGGTGTCAAATTCCTATATTGCATTTTTGAATTCATTGTGAGAGGTTAGAATGTTTGATTTCCAATTTGATGTGGGATTTCATTTTCACTATTCTAGAGACCACAAAAAATACCCAATCTGTAAAAATAACATAATATAAAATGAAACAATAGAAAAGTGAGAGATAAGTGATGTCTAGTTATTAAATTTAAAAAACCATAATCCCCAAGAACAATGCTTGTTTGAAGTTTCTTGAGAGCATTGTTACTTAAATAAAAGATATTAATTTAAAAATATATACTCACCCAAATATAATCACTAGTAAAGAATATAATAGTGATGAGGTAAGGCCAATCCCATGAGGAAATGGGTTATAAAAATTCAATAGTTTCAATGTTTTTCATGATTTTATATAAATAAAATTACTAAAATAACATGAGTGAAGTGGTTTGAATGAGTAAAAAATAATAAAATATGATGAAGGGATGGGAGTTGATATTATGAAAGGGTTTTAGTAACTTTATTAATTATTATATTTCTTAGGTATGTAGTGTTGTATCTTAGTATCCAACAAAAATATCAAAATTAGTTAGAATCTTTCTACAGGTTTCCTTTAACCAAGTTGAATCCATTATGACTAGTATCCAAACAGAGTATGTAATTATGGTTTTTGTTCAATCACACACTTCTCTTTATCACATTGAGATTCTTTCTCTCAGTGTATCACTTTTTCTATGCACTTAGAGGATATGATTTTATTTAATTCAATGTAATATTAAAATGAGTTACACACTCATCCTTTTAATAAAAATCAACTCTAATTCAATCACTTAGCTATCCATAACTAATCTCTCAATTAATATGGATAAATTTTGAATTTTTGGTAGAGGAATAAAAATAGTTCTAATATAAATGTTTAGTGAAATTATGGAGACATGCGATTCTTACTATCACAGTTTATAAATTAATTTATAATTATAATAGTGAAAAGATAAAAACATAAAAACTTCTTAAATTATAGATCAAGTGGTTGATGATGATCCTTTCTCCTCCACTCTTGATTTAGATTTTAAATAGTGATCCTCCAGTTTCCTCCTTTGTTAGATGTGGAACCTCCTCATAACCTTATGGAATTTTGCTCAGGGTTCTCCATCTGGGTCTCAACTCCTTTAAAAGTTGTGTTCTCCTCTCTATTTATATATAGAATTATCTATCAAGAGATATAAATATTATCACTTTCTAATTTGAATTATATTTCTCCCTACTAGTAATTTTATTCGAGAATTAATCATCCACTAACTGTAAACTAGTTCTTGACCAAATATTTCTACATTTTTTAGCCAAATAATTATCCATGAGATATAATATTTTTCCAATTCATTTGTTCAGTGTGAATCTATTGAAGGATCCTCCAAATAGATAATTTTTTATTTGAGTATTTGACTCCTCAATATAAGTAACCTTCTCCCATGTTTGTTTATTCATAAAATTATTCTTCTATGGAAGCCTGTGAAAATAAAAAAATCCCATGAATATTAGGTATTTGAATTTTTCTACAATTCAATCCCTAAGGATCCAATTTTTATCTTGAATTGTAGCCCATGTATGGGATTCATGTCTTACTCTACAACACCTTGACCATGACATGATGAGATCATCCCTTAAAATATATGTTCTTCCATTATTGTGACTCTATGTCAAAGCCAATTGGTACCAAGATACAGGTTGTCTTCTTCATTTTAGGTCAAAATGGAGTCACACAATAGATATCTCTATGATGTCATAGTGTTTTTTTTTTCATTCTTAGGCCTATAATGGCCATGGTGCAATAGTGGGTCCATGATACACTGCTTCCCATCAGTTCGAACTCATTAGGTTACTATTCTGTATTTCCAAGTCTATGGCATAGGGGGTCTCAAATCACTAGATTCACTTGATATTAGGTCATAGAGACTCTATAGTGTAGGCTCTTCCTTTATGGTTTAATGGTGTTGGAGATATCTTCCATCAAGAAATCATTGTGGTATTACATCAATATAGGAGTGGTAAAAACTCATTAAAAATGTACAATGAATATGACACATGGCTATGATGGGATGAATCCATATTGGTTTATTTGAAGAGTAACTTGATTTGTGGATGGTTTCATATCAAAAATGCAGAGGTTGAACCTCTACAAAATATGTAAATCCATCCCTTCATCAGTTTGATAAGTTGGATGGGAGTCGAAGTCTCCCTACACCACTATGAACTTCCCAATACTAGTGAACAATTTCTCTCTATATCATGTGGGAATGTTCCCCACACACCGGTGCTCTCATGTGCTCTCATATACGCCATACCATGCCAAAATTTCTTTCTTTGCTTCCCATGTAGGTATTCCTAAGGTTAAGCATGTACAGCTGGCCCTTTGGGCCTACTAAGTGGCTTGTATGGCCTTGGTTGATGGATATCAAGGGTTGACCCATTTTTTGTATAAGAATATCTTACAGCCAAAATAAATACAAAAAAATCTAATGAAAGTAACACAATATAAACCAATGTATTTTTTATATTTTTATATCATTTTTATCTTGTCATTAAAAATAAAGAATACCTAAAAATGAATATTGTTAATTAAAACATGGGTGTTATACAATTGAAAAAAAGTTTATTAAATAAAACTTTCTAAAAATGTATGCACAATATTAACTCAATATGAATGATTTACATGAAAGGGTTACTCAATATCCAAATATTATAATTTAATAAAGGTGGAAGTACCCTTAGTATTTTCCTCAAAATATACACATGTTTGTTCTTATCACCAAATTAATTATTAGATTAAACAACCTTACTAATTCATTTGAATAAATCATCACTATTTTTATTATGATATATCTTTAAATAATCAATTTTATTATTAAATACTATCAATTCTGCTTCATTAACCTTGTTTTCACCATCGTATATGTTGGTCAACTCATCCCAGATTTCCATATATGTTTTAAAATTCAACTCCCTTTCTTGATACCACTCATTAGTGACCCATATAGAGTTACACAAGACAATAATCATGCCTATCAATATGTTATAGGTTCTAACTACTAGTAAGGGTTTGAGGTGATACCATGGGGACACTATACCCTCATATTAGAGTGATACAATGCCATAAATAACTAAAAAAATATCCCCAATGAAGATTACTCTATATCAAAAAACACACCCATGAAATATCAAATAAATATGAAATAATGAAATTATAAATCTTACTAATTTCCCATTGGGATGATCACATATATAATAAAAATAAATGAATAAAATAAAAGGAGGATCAACTACCATCCTTGAGCCTCTTACCCTAAATCTATCTAAGCTATGCAATTCAAAAAAGTGACACTAGGCCTCTTCCCCTCCCGTCTCAATGATCATAAGTTCTTATCAGGTACCAATGTCATAGGGTCACCTGAAAAATATGTGAGTAAAAATCAGTAGGCCACCACCAATGGTTTCCCAAACAAAACTCATAATGAATTGGAATAGTGTCGAATGTCTCTATGCATGATGCACACCAATCATGGGGGGTGATGTCCCACCCTAAAATATTAGACATTTACAATCACTCAGGGGTGGGGGGGGGGGGGGGGGGTGGGGGGGTGTTCCCCATTCAAATCATATCATATGTGTAACACTTGGGTTTGGGGATTCATGCCCCAGACATCTCATATATCATATCAATGGGGGATAACATACACCTTATAACATATCATATATCATATTGGGGTGAATAATTATCACCCTATAATATATCATACTTCATCAAGGGGAATAAATATCACCATATAATATCTTATATATCATAAATGAGAATATAACCCACCTCATAATATCTCATATCTTATCGAGGGGAATAATCTAACCTCATAATATCTCATATCTCATCATGGTGAATACTAGACACATCATAAATATCATGTCTCATACCTAAGGGAAAACACTCACACCATACATATCACATATCATATAGTCAAAGGGGCACACTCTCTCCCCAGTACCTTCACATATCATACATAGAATCGGGAATCGTATCCCTCACACTAGGTCACCAACTCTTTACAAGGGTTAAAGTCACTCTAACTTAGCAGCACAACTAAAGGAAATCCAAAACATCCATCTATCCTCTAGGTCTTATCTCTCAAGGACTTGTTGGCTACACAAGTAAATCGTGTTGAACTCATCGACATGATCACTAGACCCATAAGGTAATACACTAATTTCTTCTTAACCAATCTCAGTCTTTTCTCATTGGAACCAAGCTGTATGAAACATTTACAACATTAACATGGCCCACATGCCCTTTTCATGACCCAAGTCTCGTAAGTATTATATAAATACTAATACAATTACTACATTGAAAAGTTGTATCTTATATTAGGGACAATCTTGACTATATCTCATTAATCCTCTTTGAATACCCATGCCACTTCACCCAAAAAATACCTATGATCGACATTTGTGTCTCCTCTTATATCTCCATGGGAGATATATGAACCCATCACATGGAGTAAAACATTCCGTTATACCTCATCAATACATGGAGGACTTATCCCACTCATGAAACTCCCTAAAACCCTCTACCACCCTAGAAAGGGTGAGTTTCCATCACGAGTGAGATTTATAGTCATATCTCTTATAATAATAAGGACTAAGACTCCCATTCCTACCCATATAACCTTAAGAAAATAACCTTGGCTATTAATGTATCATATCAATCCCCAAGGACCCACCCTAATTATATTATAAATAAAAATATGATATTATACTTTTAGTTACCTTGTATATCAGTTACTCACTTTTCCCCAACCTCACTGGATATCTGACTCAAAGACTAAGTGGCTTGAATCCACCCAAACTCTAGGACACCATTTTAATTCATTCAATTTAATTCACAACCCTCTAGCATATATGTATCTCCTAGAATACATTTAGATTCAATACCTCAATCATCCGCAACTATGGAACCAAGCTCGTGTTAAAGGGTCCATTTTTGTGATTAATTTTGTGTTCATATCATATGAGTTTAATGAAACAATTCATTTTATATTTGAGGCCCCTTACACCCCAGTGGAGAGACCAAAAATCACACTATATATAACAGAAACATAATCCTTAAGGAGATATTTAGGGACCCCCTATCTCGTTTGGAGTTACCATCCCCATGATGCTCCATAAATCTTTAGTAAAGCGCATCCATGACTCAACTATGTTTTTATTAACACCCGAGATCCTATTTCAAGCCATAAAATCTAATATAATTAATTATAAAAATTTATAATTAAATATTAAATTTAATTATATATGGAATAATCACCTAAAATCTCATAGGATAATGTTCAATAATTTAAAACTTAATCAATAGAATTCTAAAACATCATTTCTTGCTCTGACATACCCCACACAAAATATCTGTCACACATCACTTGATCATTCACCAATTTTATCTAATTTAATAAAAAAATATAAAAAATCATATAGAAACTTACCTCTAACAAAATGACGAGCAATTACATGAGATCATCCTTCATAGACATCCTCTATCAATTACACACAAAGACCCATAATTCTAGGAGGATTCTCAACATAACATGGTTAAATCACCACCAAAACCCTTGTCTACGTCACAATGTTATTATACAACATGGGAGTAGAATAACAAGGGAATAAGGGAAAATTCCAATCTTGAATTTCTATGGAAATTAGGCAAGAATAACCCTTAATGAAGGGGAATAAAAAAAGTAAGGATAGGGGGAGATTCAGACAAAATATCCATCACCTAATGACCATGATAATATAAATTATTAAGGGGTATCATTCCAAAATGATGGGTCCACCCTAGCTATAAAAACAAGGAATTGGGTTGCTCGCAATAAGACCTATCAGGGTTATGGTATGAACTACCCCAGATGGTCACTCGACACTCATACCTACACCCATTGTGGAGGAGTATTCCTTCCCATATCATGTCACATATCACATGGTAGGCCTTATTGGTGATACATATGAGTTTTGGAATGACTAGGATTTCATAGCTATAATTTTAAAAGGCAAAAACATAAGGGTCCTCATACCCTATGCATATGAGTCACCCTTGTGGTGAGACACCACCTTAATGATGTGGCCATTTTATAATGGTATTTACCTTAACCAAAATCCATATAAACCCACAAAATAATAAATAATTTATCAACACAATAACCATCTCCCAGTCAATGCTCATAGTAGCATGAATCTCACCCATAGTAGTGTGATGGGCCATCAAAAAGAAAAATTAACAAAGGGGTCACCCTAAACCCACTCCAATGTTTACAAGAGTTACCAAAACACCTCTTAAGACTCAATCAATATCCAAAAACATCTCCTTAAGAAATTTAAACCCTCATAATTCCAAATCATATCCCAATTATTAAAATATTCCCCTCTATAGGAGAAAAATTAAAATTTCATCTGAATTTCACAACTAAAAACATTGCAGGTCACCAAGAAATCACCATCATAATAGTTATAATCCTATAAAATCACCTATTAATATCTTATGAAATCCAATAAACTGATTATAATTCAATATCACTACTTACTTATAATTAGAAATTGAAAGCAGAAAGTTACCATTATCCATGAACAAAGAAGAGATATAATAGATCTTCTTTGAAATGCCATGACTGATCCTAAAAACACATCCATTGCATACGACATGACACACAAAATGTAGTTCCCACCTTATCACATACAATTATATAACACAAAACCTATCAGTCATCCCCTATTTTCCCATTCCATAAAATGCTTATCTACAGCCGCTAACACATTATCACATCACCTAATCATGAGTCCATAGTCATAGAGGCATCATGACATCATTCAAACACCCAAAATGATGTATGAAATTGACTCTACATGTAATTCTACATTTTAATACTCAACCAATTTCACTAGAAATAAAACTCTCTCTATATGTTCCGACACACTTATGATGTAACACACCCTTATATCACATCTAATTACATATCGAGGATGATGGAAACAAACAATGTATATTTGAAACCACATACAAATTAAAAATATATTATTTATTAAGGAACCAGATAAAATCGAATATACCTACTCAGTAACATCTCAGGGTGATATCGACCATCCACCAACTAATCACACCACCTTAAAGACCCTTACCACTTTAGGTTCATACATCTATGACCAATAGGATGCTTCCCACCATAAAAGTATCCTTGTTGTCACTCTTCTAAAAAAAATCATTTATTTACCTTTCCAATTCTCTATCCATTACCAATCGTAATATGTGAACATGGACACACTTCTCATATCCGAGCACCAAAAAGAAACATCGATCGCTACCCATTCTCATATAAGAAGGAACACAACCTTAATGATCACCAAATCCACCCACAATGAGTGTCACACCCTCTAATAGACAATAATGTGATACCTTCCTTATGGATTCCCTAATACTACTCCTAGAGCACAATTCATAACAAATCCTATTAATATATGTATATAAATCCTCCCAATGCATTATCATACAATCCATAACAACTCATATCAAAAACCAATCTCAGATCAATAATTCCACTAAAATCTAGTCCATCTTTGATGTATGCTCTCACTATAGTAAGACACCACCAATCTTCACCAAAACCTTGGGCCAATATTATCACTAGTACCTCACTAAATCCACCTATCCTCAACCCACATATGACCACTCAAAAATCCAAAAAAGAAATAGACACCATAGAAAACCAATGTGCACAGTCCACCCCTCCTTAAGTATCTTCCAAAAAAATAAATTCCAACACTCACTATCCTATTCTTATTTATAGTATAATTCTTAATGAACCCACTCATAATTTCTTACACACTACTCATATTGATCTCATTTAAACTCATAAAGTGTGAAATCTTGTACTATCCTATTACACAACCATCTCAGGATCCAATGAGTTGTGTCTTATAAAACCAAGGATCATGCACCTAAACAACTGAATATACTCCTCTCACATGTTAATATTATCTATCCAAAAGAACCATTTTTTCACTCTTTCCATAAAGTCTACCATCTAACTCATTCCAAGTCTAATCCCATGATCCACCTTCACATGGAATTCATTCCAAAACTATTGGATTCTACCCATACTTAACCCATCCTAGATCCAACCCTCTAGGATCATAATCCACTCTCTCTAAAGGAACAACACATAAATTCAATAAATCTAGGAATATAACCGAAACTTCCCTCAAAATTCAACCTTAACACCAAAATCATTCTATTTGATTTTAATCAAGAGAATCCAAGGTATCCTACTTTACTTTCTCAAGGACAGTCAGCTGTCAAGACACCCACTCTAGGGTTATCACATATACATACCATACATCACTTGATAGGTTAAAAACCAAATCTAGGGGACCAATACTCACTGAGTATCCACATACTATACTACCTCTAAGGACATATGTCATCTCCAGCAACATATAATGAAATCATCCTAGGAAAATTCACATCGATAAAATCATATCCATATTGTTTGATTAAGTATAATACCACTATTAATCTTTATAGGGAAACACCATATACATTCTTTTTGAAATTTTATATAATTGAACCTATTACCTTTTCTAAAACTAGTATCAAGGTATCTAATTTATATATCAACCCGCCAAGGGTCACTATACATCTCAAACATAGAGGGACTATATAGTCATCATAAAAAATAAGCCTTGAAATGTCGACACAGCCAATCATCATAAAAAAAATAGCACGTTTCAGCCGAGTATAACACCACCAACAAGTTTCATTGGAATAATAATTGTTTTTATTGTTGAAACTATAAATAAATGAACCATATATATTTAGTTAAATTAAAATAAAATAACAAAAATTTCATGTTAATTCTACATTATAATTACAATGCAAGAACATATTACTATTTCCACTATAGGTTGAGAGACAAAACCATAATTAAAATATGAAATACAAAAATAATAAATGAATAAATATCTCATATGTAACATTTAAAACCAAGAACAATAATCTCATATCCCTAGTGACAAATACTTCCCATTGAAAAGTGTCTATGAATTACTAGTTCGAGGTCCGTCTTAGTATTCAACGAATTCACTGTCCTTTTTTTACCATATCCCAAATAGTAAGATAAAATAAAATTCAATATGGTACCACTCTATAACATCCAATCCTAATACCACTCATGTGTGTCTCATCCAGAGTGATATACAGCCTCATGTGTTCCACCCTTTAAATAGAGGCTAATGAGTAGAAAAAAGGGTCTAAGGTGATACCATAGGGGGAAAATAGCCTCATAACAGAGTGATGAAACAACACAAATGAAAAAAGTAAATATAATGAATAATTAGAGTATGTAGTATCAAAAAACAAATCCATAAAATAGAAGATGAATATGAAAAATATACTATCATACATTCCATTGATCGCCCTCCAGAATGATCATAAATACAAGACAAATAAAATAATAAAATAAAATGAGGCTACACTACGATCCTCAACCCTCATATCATCACTCCATCCTAGATCTCTATATTGAACATGTGATGCTAGACCTATTCCATACATGTGCGATGATCATGTGGTATTCTTGGATACAAATGAGTTAAGGCCATCTAAGTAGAGTGATATTATAACATTATAGAACAAAAAAATGGTGGCCATGACATTACCAGTAAATAATTACATGAATTATGTTATATTCTCAGACTAATAAATACATAATATAAAATATAATAAATAAATCACTATCAATTATCAAGTTATAAGGTGACACCAGGGATTAACAATACCAAATTTCTCAAGTTTTAGATACCTCTAAGCATGATGAATACTGATCAAGGTGAATGACGTCCCACCTTAGAATCTGAAACATATACAATAACTTATGGGGAAGAGCACTGCACCTGGATCATCTCATATATATGACACTCAAGGGAAAAATTATATTACTAAACACCTCATAAATAATATTTTGGGGGATAATTAACACCTTATAATATCTCATATCTCATGTTAGGGGGAATAGTTTCCATCCCATAATATCTCAAAAATCATCTAGGGTAATAAATCCCACATTTTATAATCTAATATCTCATTAGTAGGAATATCTACAACCTTGTAATATATCATATCTCATTGAGGGGAATAACTCCACAACATAATTTCTCATATCTCATTGAGGGGAATAAAACCAGCCTCAAACATCTCATGTCTCATACTCAAGGGTAAAATTTCTCTCCCCATTCATATAATATTACAGAGACAAATGGCGGTATACTCTCTCCCTAAAACTTTCATATAACATAAACATATCATGGAATCACATCTTATACAAAACTCTCCAACTCATCACTATGGTACTAGTCACTTGATCCAATCCCTAGATCACATGGAATTCCTCAACATCAATCTAGACTCACCAAATCATCGCTTAAGACCATCTCAAACACACATAATAATATATTTAAAACAATATACAAACTAAACTTATCCATAAGTGAGTCTAATAAATTCCTAATGAAACCTCTCAGTCTCTTCTCAATGCCAGCAAGATGTATCCAAAACCGACAACATTCTCTCAACCGATACCCCCTTCACTAAAGCTCTCATACACCCTTAAGAGGGTGTTTTCCTTCACGCACAAGATGCCCAATCATCTCACTCATCACCAAAATGCTTATGAAAGTCACACATACTGAACTGGAATTAAGAAACTATCATAGACTATTCATATCTCTTTTTAAGCCCCAACAACCTAAGATAGTCATCCTATATATGCAATCAGTATCTTAATCCTTTTGGTGACGTAGTCACTGAGTTACTCCTTTTCCCACAACCTCATTGGAGCACCTGCTCTGAGTTGAGGAATCTCAAATAAACCCTATATGCAAGAATTTATGTTCAGTTATTCCATTTAATTATCACACATAAAGGATACGTGTGTCATATAAAACACTTTTATTATCAATCCCTTAGACATTTATGACTGAGGCACCAAGCTAGTGTTTAAGGGTACATAATGGACCTTGGCCCTTTGTTCATCTCATGTATGTTTAATGAAACAATTCATTTTATACCCAAGGTCAATAACACACTAGTGTTAATACCATATATCACAGTACACATAAAAAAATCATGAACATTATAATGATATTAAGGGACCACCTCCATCATTTAGTGTTACCACCCTCAAGATGCTTCACTTATCCTCGACCAAGCTTTTCCATGTTTCCTCCAAGATCATATTAACACCCTATCCCCTATCTCAATACATACTTTCTAAATTTTTTAATTATAAAAAATTATTACCCTTTATTGTATTTAATAAAAAATGAATAATCTATTAAAATTTCACCAGGTATGCCCATCAAAGCCTCAATAGATGACATGATAATGACCCTTGGAATGATTCTAACATATCCTAACATATAATACTTATAAGATAACACCATATCACTTTCTAATACTATATAATTTGTTAAAAACCACTATAAAGTCAATATGGAAACTTACCAACTAAAAAAAGGGAGTAACAATTTGAGATCATCATTCTAGGACAGCCTCTAGCCATCACACAAAACCCCTTCTTTTCTCGATGATTTACACCATACCCAATGAAATATACAATAAAACCCTAGTCAAAAGAATTGTTTAGAGGATAATAAGGGAAAATAATAAAAAATAAAATATGTAACAATCATATCTTAAATCATCATGAGAAATTACCATGAACCACCCCTAATTAAGGGGAATCAAATGGAGGAACTTGAGGGGGAGACCAAAAAAAATTCCCCTCTCCTAGAGCCCATTTCAAATTAAATTATGAAGGTATCGATCCCCAAAATGATTTTTCTTCCCAAGATAAAAAATCGAAAGTGGTAGGTCATGACGTGACTACTATGGGTCATTCCATGACCACCTTTAGGAAAAGGGACTAACATTTCAACCTACCTCCACAATTGTGAAAACTTTAGGCCCCCATAGTGACATAACCCTAATGATAGGTCTATAAAGATCAAAATAAAGGCCATCATGAACAAGATCCCATGCCTATCATTTACAAAGGAAAAAACATAAGGGTTCTCAAAACCTATATGTTAGAGTCACCCTCAAAGTTTGACACACCCTTCTTGACATGAACATTTCATAAGTGTATTTACCTTATCTAAAAATCAATAAAAACACACCATGATAAAAAAATTTCATCCATTACATGACTATCTCTTTCTTAACACTCATCATAGTGTGTCTATCACCCACCACAGTGCGGGAATCCACATGAGAGAAAAATTAGTTAATAGTTTACTCTAACCCCACTCTGACGTTTAGCCGAGCACCTG
Source organism: Viscum album (assembly GCA_963277665.1). Taxonomy (NCBI): domain Eukaryota; kingdom Viridiplantae; phylum Streptophyta; class Magnoliopsida; order Santalales; family Viscaceae; genus Viscum; species Viscum album. The sequence goes on along the minus strand of OY728163.1, from coordinate 1,849,215,703 downwards.
AAAAACCTGATGGGGGCTTGATCCATATCCAAAAATTATTTTTTCAATCCATTCCCACCCATAGAATCCCACTATGTATCCCAATTCTAAAAAAATACCTCACTCCATGATAAAAATTCAGATTACATCTAAATTTCACAACTCATAATGATATGAGTCCTTACATAATTTTCATTACCATCATATAGATTTTATTTGATAAACCCCTAGATAAGGTATTTTATGGATTTTTTATTATCATTAAGAAACATTCTATCTACATCAATCATATACAATTCCATAGGTTCTCTCAATTTTATTTTATGCAAAATAATAGAGAAAAAATCGGGTTTAAGGGATCATAAATGAGATCTCATCCAGTTTTTCCAGTTTTTTATAATTTCACATATCAAAGATAAGAAATATTTTTACATTCACAAAAATATCCATATTAAATATCCTTCTAGTAAATATTTAATAATACTTAAACATATAGATATGGTACAACTTATTATGTCAAAAATCACATATACACTATAATATGGGGGTGAATTAGGGTGTGTATTTTATTTTTATCTTAAAACGAATCTTGTTCCAATGTTTGAAATAATACAACGGCCCTTTAAAACTCAAGAAAATATAAAAATAACCCAAAATACCAAATGTAAATGCATGAACAAAATTATTTTATATGATTCCCCCAAAAAGAGTTGACCCCATGATCATACACTAATAATGTTTGAATATATTAAGGAATTTTTACACACAATATGTGATTAATTTTTTTAGATAATGATCAATTCGAAACCAACATCTTTTTCCTCCTTCTTCCTATCAAACGAACTATAACAAAGAAGAGAAAAATAATAGAAACTTGTAGTTATATTTCATTGAATATCTATAAAATATTCAGATACCAAATTAAAAAGAATTTTTTCCATTACAGTTCAACGTCCTTAATCAAATATAGATCATGAATTACATTGATAAAAATTATAAATCCCCTCTAAAAATGTGAGATGTCTAGAAATGATATATATTCATATCAATTTTTAATATTCTCAAAATATCTATATTTTCTCCTCCAATATCATCAAATTGATCTCCCCAAATTTTCCATCATCAAATATTAGATTTCAATATCCAATTTTCCTATAAAACGATTCAAAAGATTTGATATAACCACCCCCATAAAAAAATAATCTAATCTATAATTATTTTAAAAGTTTTCAACCTTCCAAAATAACTTGTAATACATAAAATTGTGGTGTGACTATCATCATTATTGAAAACTTTTGTTTCATTACTAAATCCTATAGAAATCATGGATTTATTTGAATATGAACTATTGATATCATGATGTTTATATCTCCATATATTTCTACCTAAAACATACAAGAATGTAAAAAATTAGGTTACAATGAAATATTTTATTCTCTAGCTTATTATACTGTCAAACAATGGCATGAAATCTTTGTTAAAATCCATAATCTAGACCAATTTTTGTTATACAATCTTGTTGGATCACGATCATCATGGATTAATTACTATCCCTAACTACCCAACCAACTATCAACAATTTGGACCACTTTGTTCACTCTATTTTATCATAAATGGGATACATTTATAATAGGTTTTCCTCATCGAGCTACTTATTCCAATGAGATAAATATAATCAGTGAGTTTCTTTCCTTCTTGTATATAATATCTTCTTCCTATATAAAAATTATATATATAAATGATATTAGCTCTTTGACATGGAGAACTAGATATGAGAAAATCACTCATCCAATTCTAGAATTGATATGAGAAATTTTAAAGACTTCTTCCAAGAATCCAACCCTTAATATAATGGAAGGGATCAATTCCCATTAAAATAATCTTTTGAAATTATAACATGTGTCCCACTCATTTGGAATGGTCAAAAATTTATTCTTATAGTAGATAAAATTCATGAAATATTGAACCAAATATTTCTCATTTTTAAATTATAACCAAATATTTAATATTTCCTAGAAATATATTCACCATGATAGGTACCCCTCAGTGATTCAAGAAATTTCTCTATTTCACCTATGTTATGGTGTATCAACCTATACTATAGAGTTATATTCCTTAACTTTCCTACTATTATGGTGTAAAAAATCCCGATCTGTAATTATGTTCAATCAATCTATAAATGTGTATAATATAGAAATATATAATTTAGATTTTTTTATTATTGTAATGTTATCCTATGAAACCCCCCTCAATACCCAGTCATGTAATGGAGGGTTCCCTCGATTGTGGCATGGCCATATATTTCTAAATCCTTCAAGTGCTCAATAAATTCAACCAAGGACAAACTTGTCATAGAACATCTAAATAGGTTTTAGTTTCTAACTTCTTATCTTCATCAATACAGTTGTGTGACACACACACTACAACACGAACTAGAAATCTCTCACAAAATCTTGTTGAACCAAAATTTTATAGCCACCTATTTTGGGTACAAATAAAATATTCAAATCAAAACTAGATGCATCACAATGTGATTTTATCTTATGAGGTCCTAGTTTATTCTTATACACATTTTTATTGTATTTTATTATACTTTATAGTGTAGAGCCTCTTCTATATCCAAAGAAAAGCTTACCAAAATCCCATAAACTAGCATTGTGGTGTGGTCCAATCCCAAAATTCCTCACTTATACTAGTGTATCATCTATTCTGGTGTGGTTTTAATCTTCATGATGCAATATCCTAGATTCATGATGAAACCTATACTCTTGTGTCTTGAGAAGATTTTTCGGCACCAAACATCTTCCATCCTTCCTGAAATACATCAATTCATTCTTAAATTTATTGTACAATTATAATACACTAGATTAGAATAATTTTATCTTATTCAACATCCTCCCAATCTATATTCAATAATATTTATGTTTTTTCATTCCATTTTTTTGATACATTGATATATCTAGGTAATCTTTTATTTCTTTCTTTATAAAATAGCCAATGTAGTGACCTTGATATGTGATCTTTCATATAAATATTCTACATTACATATAATTAATTATCACACATCCTTCACCACCATGAATGGTTATCAATTATGGGGAACTATCATCATCTTTACCCATGAATTACAATGATCTATATGTTCATAGTCCATTCCATTTATTATCCATCTTATTTCATTATTAGAAAATCATACACACAGCCCCTAGGTCACAAAATTCTCTAAATTTGTATTTTATTGATAATCTTATAAGATATTTACTAAAAGGATTAATAATATTATATTATTTATCCATATCATTTTCCATGACATGCATGTGACACACATTTTAATAAATGATATATCTAAATAATAAAAGGCATGGAGATATTGCATTCATATAGAACAACAAAAGAAATATCTTATAATAATTTATATCATGATCATAAGTGTTTCCGCATCTATTTAATGGGTTAATTTTGATTATGTATCATTTAGATGATTCATCATTGTGATTTCAATATTATTATAATCATTGAAATATTTAATAATCATAAATATATATAATGGGGATGCGTTATGGTAACACATTCTTCCTGTTATGCATTTGAATGTGATTCTTTATATCCATTAATAAATGACAGGGTCTATATAAAGATAATATAATTATATTAGATGTGGTGAAACATTAAATTTTGTAGCTAAATCTCTCTTCCTTCCTTTTTAACTATTTTTCTAGGAGGAGAAGGTGATAACACACCTTTGGAGTTCGAAGGGTCCTCTCATAAAAAATAATGATTCTAGTGGTTAGTACGCAACTAGTGGTGTTGAGAGTCATTATTCTATCCCTTAGTGATCTACATAAATAATAATCCATTAAGATCGTTCTATGTGGAGAAATAATGATGAGATGAATTGTTTGTAATAATATGTTCTTCATTCACATATTGATTTGATGATGACAAATCAATAATTATATTGGTGTACTTATACTTCAATAGAAATGTAACGATCCTACAACACCCAATAGTGGTATTAGTGAATGTTCATCATTAATTAAATATTTTTTATGATGATTATATATATATAAATTATATTTTACTGTTCTTAATGGGAAATTGTATGGTATTATATAACGTGGATAAGCTTTAACCATTGGACCTATCTTCCCTTATTTATTATATAAGATATTATAACATGAAATTAATTTTCATTCTATATGGTAGGGTATAGATGGATGAATATTAGCATAAAATTCATCAAATTTGAAGATTTTATACCATTCTATATTATATGATAAGCATTATTGTATGATATGGCTGATAATTTTGATAGTTTAAAATATGAGACTCTATCATGATAATGATATAGTGTATATAATAACTTATAGATGGTATAGATCACACATAAGAAACCACATGAAATCAATGTAATATAAAATAAGGCATTGATCATGTAAATCCATCCACTCCTCATTAGCTTGAGAAGTGACAGGGTGCCATTGGACTTAGGTGACATCCCTTAGACACGAATTGCTGGCAATAAATTACCAGGTCTTAGGGACACATTAGGGGAAATTTTACCATTAAATATATAATAACTTTTCAATACTAAACAATAATCATCCAATACTCCTATATGATACCCAAGTGGAGATAATACAACCCAATAGAATGCCAATAAAATGACCACATCTGAGTGACAATGTAAATAAAGATAAAAACTGACAAGAAATGAAAGATGAAAAGACCCAAAACACCCATTTGGTATCCTCAAAGGAAAATAATGAATCATCTCTAAGATCAAAATCAGCCAACCCTTACCAAAATATCAAGGATTACCACTAGTGTAGTACAATACCTTTCAATTTCCAATGTCTTGATAGATGATATCCACAAATGCACTGAAGTTCCCAAAAATATGGTGAGTCTAAACTCTGTAGGATTTTCCAAAATACTTCTTACCACATGCCATTAGGAAAAGAATCTGTTATCACATTTTATATAAATTGGTTATATTTCTAATAAAAGTATTATATCAAAACTGTAAATGAGTTCCATGGAAAAATAAATAAATTATTTAAACCATTTCATCACTATTTATAATCCCCTTTTAGGTGCTCCCACGCACACACACACACACATGCATGAAATGTAATAATTTGATACTCATGTGCAGTCACTCATCAATTCATGATGTAACAAAAAGGTGACCAATATAAAGGTGCCACAATAGAACATTCCCCATTCTCAAGGACACATTCATAAATGAACACATCAAAACCATATATGAAAAATTATAGGTTAAATTTTGACACATCCTAAACCATTTTTACACTCAACCTATGCTCTGGGCCAGTTGGCTATTGAGCCTTAACTGCACCTCCCCATATAGAAAAGAATATTGAATAGAAGTGAGTGTCTGATTAGGTGATAGTGGAGAGAATATACCCTGAGCTAATGATGTTAATAAAGGGCCATAAGTATATATTATAGCAGAAGAACTATAACTCAATGGAATCTAGAGAATAAACATAGTTGAAGCAGAATAAACAACAATAATATTACCAACAATCCCAAAGGTATAATACCATTTTTCAAAGATAACACATGTCCCAACATGTTATATAATATAGATAAACAAAGTGGTTGGTGTATGACCATATAGGTATAGATATATAATATAAAAAGAAGGTCCAACTTATTTTAGAGTAACCACCTACTCCACTTTCATCCATCGCATGAAAAACTAGTACAACTCAATCACTATGGTCCATCTTATGAGTATGATCCCTTACCTGATCTCAAAGACATAAAGTCTATAAATGTCCTAAGGGGACCATGTAGGGTGTGAGTATGTAATCAGTAAGACACCAACGAAAAGTTACTATCTTGAAACCATAATTATGAAGGTGTATGATAAATATAATTAAAAAACCAATGAACTCACATTTAATTATTAACCATCTCCACTTGTGATCAAAAACCAAAAGTGAGAGTTTAACTACTTTTAAAAATTAAAAAATATCTCTAAACACCTACCAAAACTATATATATGGCATACAATACATGTATTCAAATATATATTTGTAGGGGTGAGGACAAATGGATTAATTTCCAGGCATCCCCTAAAGAATATCATACTATGTGAACCCTAAGGTTCCACATATAAACATATCTTCTAGAACCTCATGAAAATTGAGACTGCATGTTCCATCAATCATGTATATGGAATTCCAATAGAATACTCTATAAATAATTCCAAGAACCCCAGATGTTTTCTCCGAAAGTCATCATCATCTGAATAACCCGATGTCACGAGGCCTGATGATGTCCCTCCTCTAATGAATAATAATCACCATCATCTCAATATATCAATGTCCTAAGACAAATCAAGACCAATCCTCACATAACCCCAGCCCATGGCCTCAAACATAATAGCGATCCTCATCCCCTAACCAATGGTATAAACACTATTTCATGATGGTCTATCACCATCAACTATGGATTTCTACAGGTAGAATTTCCTCCATAACCAATGATCAAAACCATCCCCTATGATTCAATATCTATAAAGGCATCCACCCATAATGAGTGTCCAATACCACCTCAAATATGTCTTATATATGGGTGCACAACTCCAATAATGCGTTATCCAACAACGATGAGAGGAAATCACCAATAATACCTAAGAAACATCATCTGACACATCATTCACCTTGTGAACACATCATTCTGTCCTGGAGGTCAACAACATATTAAGTAATTTAGGCCATTCCCTCATCTTAATGACCTCTTCACCTCAAATCCTATTGACCATTTCACCTCAATCTAGTAGTAATCATCACCCTGAGTATCTCAGGCTAATCCCAATATAATGAACCACATTGAATCAATACCAGTGATCATAATCACCTCCATGCCTCATGTAATTCCCATAATATTCCCAAGGAACTAATAAAATTATAGCACATTTAATTAATTTAAATAAAAAATATCCTAACTAGTAATGTTGGTCAAAATCCTATTACCATACTTTATATATAACTAGGTAATACGCAACAACATCCCATGAAATTAATTTATCAAATTAAAATCAATCATTACTTAATTAGGGGTCTAACTTGGAAAACCCAAGGTGCATATTTAGGTATTCACCAAAAAAACCCATAAAATTTAAGAGAAACCTAGGAAACACCTTCCTAATACTTATAGGCACTCCCTCCTCTAATACCAGCCTATAACATGACACAATATAAGAGAAATTAGATATTTAGAAAAACACCATGAAAATATGAAAAAAGATCTCACATGGATTTACTATTCTATATGGAGAGATAAAAAATGGAAGGAAGAAAGTGGATTACAGGACTTATCAATACGCTTCCAAGAATACTGATAGAGATTAGATGAGAAGTAGAGGAAACATACTAGTAGAGGATAAAAAATGGAGCACTCCTACTATGTGCATAAAAATGAGGGGAAAGGAGGAGGAAAGGAGGAAATAGAAGGGAGGGTCAATGTAGAATTTCATCCCTTTAAATGACCTACATGGTTTGGCTAACCATGCACTAGCTGTGTGATGCTCACTACCTAATCACAAAAATCTCACATGAATAGGAACATAGTTTTCGGAACCATGTGAATACCCTATGTGAAAAAGTGAAGACATCACACATGATCGGTGCCCCTATCTACATGGTTTGTCAAACCATGAAAGTGAGAATTTGGGACACAATATTTCCTCTTATGGGATGCATGGTTTTATCCCGTCATGCACGTATGTATATGCTTTCCCAAACTCAGTTTATGGGGCCTAACATATCTAAAACTAATCTGAAATCTCGAGGGATTTCTGATCCTTAAAACTCACCTAAAAACAAGTCATTGTGTTAAAAGAATCTCAGAACAAGGTTCCTATGATCCGAAGAAGATTTTTCTTGAACAAAAAAATGAAAAATGAAAATAGGTAGAGAAATTTCGATCTTCTAGAAAACTCGATATTTCAATAAATCCATTTCGTATAAAAACATTCTTTTCTGAAAAAATTTAAACAAAAAATTGAAATAATTAAAACAATAACAAATTTATAAAATGGTTTTGTCAAAATTATTAACATATTGGTTTTTTGAAAGGTATCCATTTTCTATAAATTTAAAATCCTTAATTAACAAGGGGGTTTCTTAAAGAATCACCCATGGTTTAAAAAAAAATTAAAAAAAAATAAAACTAATCCTTTAGGTTCTATAATGAGAAATAAATATAGATAATCCACCCACATTTCAACAGATGGTGAAATTGAAAAATGGTACTTGGATCTTCAAGATCTGACCTCAGATATTATTTTTTTCAATTGATCTAATAATATCTCATCAAGTAATTCAACAAGTTATATAGATACATCAATATAATAATAGATCAAATAATATAGGTGAGAGAAAACAAGTGGATATAAGCTGAGGTAGAGAAAATAATGACTCATCAATGAATTCATATCTCCAAAAAACATTTATTTGTTAAAATATAACTCCAAATAAAAGGGAATCACGAAAGGATATTTGGGAGGAAGGGTAGTTTGAGATCCTTGGATAATATGGGAAAATGTTTAGTTTTGGGGACATAAAACTAGTTACCAACTACTTTTTTGATTAGTTAATTCCTATCATATAGTTTTTGAAACCACGCACCATTTATTTGGTTCAAAAATATCAACCCAACACCTCATACAGTTGGCTCACATGGTTAGAACAACCATTCATCTAATGTGATTTTCCATATTTTTTACTTCACATGGTTGCCCGTAGGAACTCATTTTGTTTTTACAGACTGTGTTCTAATTTTGAACCCACCCAATAACCCCAAAAACATGTTTCATTATTTACTTCAGGTGGTGGATAGTTTCTGCTAATCATGAAGAAACATGAACCTCTAAAAACACCTCCACAATAAGTAAAAATCTTCCACAACCATAAAAAAATCAACCCAAAAATTATATAGGCTAAAAAGAACATAAAAAAGATAAATACATAAAACCATGGGTTTCAAATTCTCCCCACCATTGGTCTTTCCATCCACCGAAAGTAGTAAAATGGAATTTTTCTAAAATCACTTGGGACATTTTCTTAACATTTCCTTTTCACACTATCACATCTCTTCCAAAATCTAACCATGTTTCCATAAAAACCATACTAAATCAACGATTTTACAACAAAAGGGATTCTATTTCCTATCCACAATATATATTAGTATGTGAATAAACAAATAATCTTGTTCAAGATCAACATGGTCCAAACAAATAACATGGTAAGGACCAGGACGATACTTTTACAATTGTAATACATGAAACACATTGTTCATCTAATGAAAATTTGGTGGTAAATCCAATTGATAAGACATATCACTTACACATTCTAGTTTCTCAACAGTGTTAATGTACCAAGGAGACAATTTTCCGTGCTTACCCCAATGATGATACCCTATCCTTGGTGATATTATCATGAAAAACATGATCACTCAGCTCAAAATATAATGGTCTTAAATGATGACCGATATAAAATGTTTGACAACTCTGATCCATCCCTATTATCATTATGATCAAATGAATCTTATCCATTGTCTCATGTATAGAGATAAGTCCAATAAGATAAGTCTCACCTATTTCCACAAAAAGAAGTGTTGAATGACAAGGATGAGGATAAAATTCTTGAAAATGATCCTTGTGTATAGAGGCCTAATAAATTTTATTGTATTGGAGCACCATGAGAATCTAATCATGTCTTCCAATGTTTAGATCATCCTATCAGAATGTCTATCTATTTTAGGATTATAATCTCTGATCAGGGTCAACATAGTTTCAAGATAAATCTATAGGGATTTCCGAAAGTAAGAGGTAAAGCTAGGTTCTCTATTAGAAACAATCAAAAGTAGAATCCCATATATCTTTACCACATCCGAAATATAGATTTTTAACAAATAATCCACCATATTTGACTCATGAATAAGGATGATGTTAGACGACTTCTTAATTTGATCAACAGTCGCCCATATGGAATCATGCTTCCAAACCATTATATGTAAACCAGTCACAAACTCTTTAGTTATTTTCTCCCATTTACAAATGAGAACTGGTAAATAGTGAAACATACTAGCTGATCATTGATGATCTACCTTGACCTGTTGATTTGTGAGGCATCTTGAATCAAAATCTACCAATTTCCTATTCATAAAATCCCACCAAATCCTCGTTCTCAATGATTTATAGATCTTATATATTACACGATTAACAACATATCTCAATGGTTGTTGGAAAGAATAATATACTCCTAATATATTTGATAAAACATAATATGATCTCTAAATTTCACCGTAGCTTTATCATTGTGATTTTATCCCTATATGGCCTCCCCACCATTACATTTTTACCTTAAGGTAAAAAAATTTATATTAGATGAATGGAAATATTTCACACAATCAAATTAATCTAGAAAAATTGAAACTAGAAATATAGCCACAACATCACCTTTCTCATTACACTCCAGATGCATATCTGCTATGAATGAAATTAGCCATTACCAATCTGATGGTTCTTTACCCAGCTAATTTGATGAATTTATACTTAATTATTCCACTAGATACTTCCACTTACCAAGTGTATACATCATTTTGTAGTAAACAATTTGAAGATATTACATCCATCTTCATTGCCTTAGATTTAAACCCCATTTGGATAAAATATTTTTAAAACTCTTCTAATATATTAAAAACTATACATTTCTCAAAAAAACATAATGACACCATGTCCTCAAATAATGGACTGCAGTATCTAATACAAATAATTGATTAGATTGTTTTTTCTCATGAATATATAACTGGTGTGACCCGTAAGCTATGATATGATCTCCTTACAAGAGATCACATCCCATCATAGATCTAGATACAACAAAAAATTACTACATATCCCTATCCTAATTTTGGAAGCATGAGGATATTTGTTTTATTTTGTAGTTCTTCTGATTTATGGAACTCATCATTCCATTAGAAAGTATCCCATTTCCTTATTTAGGTTTTCATTAGAGATGCAAGATGTGAAAAATTATAAATGAAGCATCTATAGTATCCTAGTAAAAAAAGGAAACCACATATCTCAAAAACACTATTAATTGGTTTCCAAGATATTATGTCTTCTATCTTTATAGGATCAAATAAAACTCCCATTTTAGAAATGAAATGACCAAGGAAACATACCTCTTGTATCCATAAATAACACTTTGAAATATTGGAATAAATTTGATGTTCCAAAAAGATACCCAATACTATAGCCAAGTGTTATTAATGATAATATGTTTCCTATAAAATGTTGTAATATCATCAATGAACAACTCCCCAAATTAATTAAGGCACCTATGAAATATCCAAATCATCATTTCCATAAATACAATACAATTTTTGTCGTATCACAGTCTGATTTTTATAAAACTAATTATTTAATAATTTATAATGTACTAATAAAAAGAGATACATATTATAAATATTTTTTAAAAACAAATAAAAGAATTCATATTGTTAGGGTCTAGATACATACCCCCTTACTAGACTGGGGTATTCTATAAGAGTAAGGTGTGCGATGGTGAAGCTTTCCTAGGGTAATTTAGTGAACATGATTTGGTATCTAATCTCAATAATCATGAATTTATTTTATAAATGGGATTTACAATGTTTTAGTTGGTGAATATTTTAATAGTCATAGTCAATGAAAAATCCTAGTTATTTTATTCCATTAGAAGCTCTGATAAATGGCCTTCAAAGGGTACGAGCCTATTGATCAAGGCCATCACTTCCTTTTTCCGTGTTAATAAGATTTATCATAACACTATATATATACTAATAATATGATCACTGTATAATTTTTATATTATAAATATCTATAATTCATAATATTGTTTTACATGTGATAAGATATAACATATAATAATCAAAAATAATAAACGGAATGCGTGTGTTTTAAATAATTTCTTTTCTTAATAATGAATCCACTTATTTAATAATGTAATTTCATCTATAATATTCAGGTCATTAAATTATTCCCCCATAAAACGTTTCACCCTAAAAATTATATTTGTACACTAAAATAGATAAGGGTACTTTTGTTTTATCCCCTCTACAGGTTCCCATGTTTCTTCCTCAAACTTGTGGTTCTTTCAAATCCCTTTAAATGGTGAGTTTCCTTGTAATTTTAAACACTGACTCTTTGATTTAGGATCTTTACAGGATACTCATCATATGAAAGATCATTATCCAAATAGTATCACCTCAATGTTCACTACATGTGAGGGGTCTGATAGGAACTTCCTTAAGAGGGATACATGGAACACATCATGTACTTGAAATAGGTTAGGTGGGATTAATAATCCACAGGACACTACTCAATTGTAATGAAGGATCCAAATTAGGCTGATGTAACTTGGACTAAGCTTTTCCTTATCTCTAAACAAAATTAATTTATTCCATGACAATATATAAAGGAACAAAATATTTCCAACCTCAAAATCTATGTCCCATTGATGATTTTCTATATAGATTTTATGTTGACTTTGAGAGGTTTTATATGAAATTGAATGGTTTGGTCCTTCTCCATCATCTCTTGGACAAGATCAGGTCCCATATTCATCCAATCTCCAACTTCACCCTAGTATGTTGGAGTATGACACCACTTCCCATATAGTTCCTCATAAGGCACCATTTGAAAGCTAGAATTAGAACCGTTGTTATATGAGAACTCCACTAGGGGAAAGTACTAATCCCAACATCTTTGTAAATTAATTTAACAAGATCAAAACATATCATCTATATTTTGAATGTTTATTTCAGACTAACCATCCAAATAAGGGAGATATGTAGTGTTGATGCTCAGTATTTTATCCAATGATTGATAAAGGATTCTGTAGAACCATGAGGTTAACCTCAGATCTCGATAAGATATAATATGGAGTGGAAATCCATAAAGCCCCACCAATTATATTATGAATATCTTGGTGAGTTTTTCAATATTTAAATCTTAACTAATAGAGTTTATGTAACTTAAATGGTAAGGTGATTAACTACCACCCATGTTGTGTTATATCCTTTATGTGTCTTTGGGAGTCATATAAAAAAACCCATGGTTTTGTTTTAAAATTTCCATATTTTTATGGGTAATGATTTCTTCATACACCTATAATTCTGTCATTAATCCTTGACCTGTAATAATAAAAAACTTCAAGATATAAATTATGCAATCTCACTCTTCATGTTATCCCAGCATAATTTTTACTTTAGATTATTATATAGCTATGTGTTACCAAGATTAATAGAGAAGGAAGAGATTTGTGTATCATTCAAAAGTTCCCTCTCTAGTTATGGTATTAAGAGAATGAATATCTTGGTTCCAAAAACTATAACTCCATATTTAGAAAATTTGAAATCCAAAGTATTAGATACATTTTTCTATATCACATAATCATACATATAACCTAATTTAATCCTTTTAAGAATAGATTATTGAGATTTTATTTGAGCAAGGTAAGATAGATATCCTTTTATTATTATTCTATATATCATTTTCATATCCAAGAATATTGGATCCCTATAAATCCTCATAATTGAAAGGGTTGTGGGATTATTTCCACTTACATCATCTACCACTTTATTCACCTTCATGGGATGGTAATATATTGAACAATCATAAATATTGATCATCTCTAACTAGTTCTGTTGGCATGTATTAATCTCATTTTATATGAATACATACTTGAGAATTTTATGATCCATATATATTTACCACTTTTCTCTATAGTGGCAATGTCACCAAATTATAAATGAAAAATCACAATATCCAATTATATATCATGTGTTGGGCAATAATATTCATGAATATTTAATTATAAGGATGCATATGCAATCAAATTTTCATCTAAATTGAGTACAGAACCCAATCCCTTTTTGTATGCATAACTTTATATCACAAATCTATCCATATTGGTATGTAATGTATGTATAGGTAGAGATATTTGCCTCTTCTCCAACATCATAAAGATCTATTATCATTCATCAGCATATAGAAACATTAATCGCTTCTATGTTATCCTGGTTAATGGGCTCGAAAATCAGGAGAATTTTCCTAAAATCAACGATAGTACCCATCTAATATAAAGAAACCATATATTTCTATCCTATATGTTTGTCTTTTATATACTTCAATTTCCTTAATTTTTGAATGATTTATAGATATCCATATTTGGTGATAACATTCCCCAATAATGTTACTTTCTCCATTAAGAACCCATATTTATTGTACTTCACAAGCATGATTTCCTTTAATAAAGTCTTTAGTAGAGAATTAAAATTCTCTTCATGTTTCTCTTTGATTTTGTATTATATAAGAATATTTTTTATAAATACTGCCATTATTGTTTTAAGGTAATCTCTAAAGAAGATATTCATCAATTTCAAGAATATTTATAGAGAATTATTTAGTCCAAATGGAAACACTATGGACTTATAGTTCCTCTACCTTATGTGAAAAGTTGTATTGGGGATACCCTCCTTCACCTTTACTTAAAAATATAAGAACCAGTGTTCCACCTTATAAATGTTTTTTTCTCCATGTGGCTAATTGAATAAGTCATCAATATATGGGAAATGGTACTTTTTCATTATCATGATCATGCAGGGCTTTTGAGAATCCACACATATGTGCATTTACCCATCCTTTTTTTGGAAAAAGTGTACTAGTTAACCCCAAGGTGAAGCTCTTCGGTGTATAAACCCTTTATACATATTCTCATGTAGTTACATTTTCATCTCATAATCTTTAATAACGGCCATGATATATGGATTTGTAGATATTATTAAAGACTATGGTATAATTTTTATCAATAACTCAACTCTTGGCTAGAAGAAATACTAAAAAACTCTATAGGAAACAAATCAATGAATTCCATTATAATGGTAATGTCATCAAGGATTATATTTTCATTACTCTTAATCATTTGAGATAGATACTATTTCTCAAAAGACAATAATATCCATGCTTGAGATAATGATACCAAATAAGATTCATCCCCATCCATACACTTTTATAGTACGAGAGGACATTTAACAATATTGAGGGTGATTTAATTATATCATAAATTTATGATACATTAATATAAGTTATTCCAATCTATACCCATGAAAACATTGAATTACTCAAAAGGAGTGTCACATGGTTTTTCGGGAAATTCTACCCACAAATGTTTATAGGGGAGGACTTATATACTTGGGATGCAATAATTTACCAATTTTTTGTCTTTAGTGACAACTCTAAGTCTATGTTTTGAGGTGGTATTTTAATAGTTCTACTAAATTGGTGTGACATGAAGGAATGTGTAGAACCATAAAATGATAATCCTACCTTTTAATTTTTTATTCTCATTCTAATCATTTACTACAACCAAGATTGACTTAGGGATGAAAATGTTCAAACTACTAAACACATAAATGGGAGACCAATAAAATTAAATGGATAACTCATAAATTACATATGTTCCATTACATAGGAATTTCTCAGCTTTAATCTAAGTTATCAATGATATATTTCCTAATAAAAATTATTATGGATTTTTTTCCCTTAATAATGTTTCATAAAGAGATTATAAATTTACCAAATCATATCCTATTGGAGTGTCAAAATTGGAGTGTTTTAAATAACATTTTTTGCACCATGTGATGATTTTATATAGGTAAATGGTCACTGTTTAGGGTTATTACCACTAGGTTAAACTATTTTATATCCACATCCACTTGTAGTATCTAGAAAAGGATGTAATTTCTTGAAATCCATTTGCTATATAATTTAAAAAAAATTATGGATTTTCCAATGTTTATTATTATAATTAAGAAGTTTAGTAGTGTTTTATAATAACAATACCCAAAAAATAACTATACTTTTCTATCATACCAACTATGGAAACCCATATTTTAATACAATTTAATTTAGGATTTATTACAAAATATACACTTAATAAAACCCCATAAGATGGTGAGGCATATTTTCTTTGGGTAATTAGGTAAATAACATAAAAATTGAAAAATAAATAGAAAAAAATTATTTAATAACTCCATAACATGCACTTATAATCCAGGGATCTTTTAAAACATCATGCGATAACCTGGGGACATACATATGAATGAGGTGAGATATAAATCTTAGAAAGGGAAGAATTAATGAATTACCTGATGAAAGTAATATGTGTGAGCCGATATGAATATCACCAAGATATAAAAGTTATTAAAATAATAATATTGAATAACAAGGAATTATATTGAATTAAACATCAATGAAACATAGAAATATGGAAACAACATAAAACATGATATAAGTAAAAGTCGAGGCGAAATTCCAAGTCAACATCACATAGTGGAAAATGACTCTTAATGGATTAGGTTCACTCCCTAATCCCATATATAATTTATCACGATACAAAAAAATTACCAAATGAAATGAAGGGATATATAATTTGTGTCCCACTCTTCACATTCATATCATGTACATGAATAACTGTTCCACACAGATCATACAAAATAAGGATATATTTCATCACTTTTTGTCTCATGATTATGTGGTGTGAGATAATTACATGTAATTCCAAAATCAATTAATGATATGTATATCTAGTTGAATAACCTTGAGTGGAAATGGTGATGGTTAGTCACTATATAATTGCTTGGCATAAAAAATCATAGGATAACATCAACAACATAACAATAGTAAATAAATTTTAATTGAAGGGATTAATGAGAGTGAAAGGGGTATATAAAAAATTAAAAAACATAATGAAAATAATAGGGACTATTAAAAACATACCCCAAAATAAAAAATTGAGAATCAAATGGACTAATGCAAAGAAGGTGCTGGAATTAAGAAAAGATGGAGTGGATCTCTTACCATGAGAGGGAACATCTAAAATTATTGGAGGAGATTTTTTAGAACATGGGGGAACCTTGGGAGGTCTCTAGAGAGGGTAGGGGGAATAAATTTAGGCTCCAAGTGTTTTGAGTGAAGAGGAAAGGGGTTTTGTGCGGGTTTATATTGACAAAGATAGGGGAATTATTTATTAATTCCCAACTATAGGTTTTAGACTTTATATGATAAAGTAATAAAAAATTCGACACCATACCATGATTTGTTCCAATGGTTTCTTCCAAAATGAGTTGTATTCATTATTTTATAAATCTAAGAAACTAAATCACCAAAAATACCCTTGTTGATGTGTAAGTGAGTCACGTTTATAAATAATTGATTTTAAAACCTTAAAATATAATTTAGGATTTGTAGGTCTCATTAAGGATTAATAAAAATAATCAAATAAAATCCCAAAAATCATTTTAATGCTGAAAAAATTAGGTTATTGGATACCCATTATAATATTTATTACATTGCTATAGGGGTTTCATTATTTTAAAATACACATCATATATTTATACCACATTTAATTTTTACCCATGAATTTTTCCTCCTCAAAAAATTATCAAAAATTCATCAATGTCTATTTTCAACATCCTAATTTAAAAAAAAACATTTATTTTATCAAAATAATTTTGTAAATAAACCATTGTAAAATTTTAAGTCAAAAGTATGCATTTATTAATAAAATGGGGTTTTTAGATGATAATATATTTCTGACCCTCCTAAAAAATTAAATTCAACTCTATACAATTACATTATCATTTATATTAAATTAAATATTATTTAATAATAATTTTTTTAAAAGAATATTTATTTAAAAATTATTGAATTCATCATGTTGTGTGTCTTGATTGAAACTATATACTTCTTAAAAATACAATTCATGTTTCATAATATGAAAATATTATTTTTTTGAGAATAATTATATAACTATTTATAAAGTAATAATAAAAAGGAATAAATATAATCATTATTTTAAAAAATAAAAAAAATATAAAAATTCACACCGTTTGGGTCAAGATACATAACCCCTTATTAAACTAGTATACACTCTAAGGGAAATGAGTACGATAATGACACATTCTTTGGGTGGTTCTATGAACATAGTTTGGTCCATGATCTTGATAAGCATTAAAATTATCCCATAAATGGTTTCCATTATACTTTATTGGTTGAATATTGGCTTGTTATTGGTCAAGGGAAATTACCACTAATTATATCTACCGTATAAGCTGTGATAAATGGGATTCATATAGTATGATCTTACTGATCGAGTCAACCACTTAATTTTTCTATAGAAAAAGGATTATCATAAATCTCTCTCTCTATATATATATAATAATCATATGATCTATATATAATGAATATACTATAAACAATTATTAATCTTAATATTATTTTAAATATGACAGTAAATAACTTATAACGGTCTAAACTAACCTATATTGTGCATGTTTTTATATAATTGTATTCCATAATAAATTATTCACTCATTTAAAAAGTGAATTTCATTTATAAATGTTTCATTCATTGAATTTATCCTTTACCACTATTATTTCTTGTTAACTATGGACTTTATTTACTCCCTTATTTTTTAAGAGCATCCAATATGGTATGTTTATAATCAATCATAAATTGGTATTTTTCCCATAGGTGTCATGTCTTATATAGATAATGGATAGCATGGAAGGCACAAAACTCGACATAGTGTTAGATGAAAAAGATATCAGTGGTACTAAAAGGTGATGGTAGAGGATGAAATTATTGACAAAAGCTAGATCATTATATATGTCAATTTTCCTTAGTTTTTGTAGGTTGGTACCCCATTGGATTTTTTGGTATTCATTTTCCTCTATAATTCATGGTTTAGGAACCTAATACAACTTTATAGATCTTAGTGTGTTGAATTTTTCTTTAAAATTTATATCAAGTTATTTATTTTGTATTTTATTATCATATTTTATGTGGATATTGGTACTAATGTACATGTTTTTTGGAATATTCCCCCCGATTTTGTGTCATAACAACCCCTATTTTGACGTGTTGGAAAATAATAATGGAATTTAAAATATTGATCTAGAGGATTGGATGTTTTGAGAACCAAGAATAAAAATAGTATTATGTTTTTTTAAGTCTTAAGAAGGTGTTATTGGATGTGAATTAAGGTTCAAGGGACATCTTAAGGGTTCAAGTGAGTGACATAGGAGTGGCTTTGATCCCAGGCTTCTGAAAATTGCAACTATAGACTATTCACATTGTGAATATGTCATTTATTCTATGGTAAGGTTTCATGGGTGAGTGATAGGGTTTTTTAAGACATGAAAGAGGGGCCTGTGGGGTTTTCCTAATAATTCAAAACATGAATCCTACCATCACACTGTTACTGTGGACTAATGTATTTATTAAATATTTAAAGGGGGTTCAGTCCCCCTTTATTCTTTAGATGAACACGGTGCATGAGGAGATCTTGGCCCAAGGTCCCCCTCTATACTTTCTCATCAATTTATGGAAATACTAGGTGAAAGATGATGTAATCTATGGTTATGGTCTTTCTCTACTCTTCCAATATACTTATTTTCTTCATATTTGTTGATTCCCACTACTTTTTATTAGGGTTTTGATGTCGTTTCTTCAAAATCATAGTGGAATAGACCAAGCCTAATGGGAATTTTCCTAGCTTACCTAGAAAAGAAATAGATATGTTGTATACTTTCTTTCACACATTCTTTTGTAGAATTTGCAACATTTTTTGGATTTCTCAGGTGTTTTGGACTTAAATTTATTTATTTGTCCATTTAATTAGTGATATTAATTAAGAATTTCCATGTTTATTTGGGTCGGAGGTGAAACAAGAGTATACCAGATTTAGTTAAAAATAATTTTTTCTTGATGGGATTACATGAGGTGTTTTTGGAATTTAGGAATTTTTAAATTAATTTGATTAATTAACTAAAAAATGTTATTATTAATTAATTATGATTTCCATGTGTGGGATAGGGCCCTGGGTGGTTGAAGGGTGGTTATTTGATAATGGTACAAGCTTGAGTGAGATTTTTTGGGATGATCTTAAAGAGGGTTTGGATTCACCCTGAGGTGGGTGGTCCTGGTGCTAACATTTTTTCTCATGAGTGATATTTTCATAAATGTGGGTGTCTATGATCTTAAGTAGGGAGATGAACACTATTGTTAATAAATTATTTAATTTTATTTATGTAGTTTAATATCAGTTAAATTATTAAATTTTTATGAACACCTAGGTATAAAGGGATAGGGTACGTAGGGCACCTTGGACTTAGTGTGTTGGTTTGATGCCTCTGTACCTAGTTTCCAAGGCCTAGTCTAAGAGGATACAAAAAATTACACCTCTATGAGGGGGTGCTATATGAATTGATATATAAATACCTAGAAAGTTGTTTGAGGACCCTAGAGGTGTCATTAGCCTTGGTGGATAAACTATAGACTATGACTGATGTGTTTGGTTAGCATACCAACCTAGAGAGATCTTAATGATCAATATGGGTCATAATCCATCTCATTGATTGCACATAAAGAACCCTATATAGCCAATGATGCCATGATAAATTTTTAATTATACTGAGGGGTATAACATCCTATAAACATTGGGTGTTTAACCACAGCCTTTGTTGGGATTGAGGAACCTCATGAGGGTTCCTTGGAAGTACAGTGACATAGTGTTCCTTGATGCGTTCCCCATTGGGAAACTAGCCATAAAGACTGTGTGAACTTGGGAAGTGATGTTTTTTGGTGTCATCTAGAACTCAAAACCAACATGTAACTTTTAAGGTACTGTTCTTATGAGGATGCTATTGGGAATTTGTCCAGACCCTTTTGTGTTTTATTTTATTTTGATATGTTCTGTTATGACTTAGGATTCCTTGAAATTAGCCATTAGGTCTGGATCCATTGTGATTGGCTAGGATTTCTAGTAATCTTCTAATAATATAGATGAGACTCTATTGTTATTTAATAATGTAGGATCCAATCTCACAGTAATTTTGGGGGCATATTCCATGTTTTGAAAAAATCAATTATTGTTAGTGCAATGATGGAATCCTAGTGATGTTTCCTTGTATATAGAATCAGAGTATATGATATAAAAAAAGTAATAATTCTTATTCCACTAGGGATTCGATAAATATGTTATGACCACTATGAATTTCTAGGAAGTTCGGATTCAAAAGGCAATACCATTGGACCACTGAGAATATCTTTCGATCTAAGGATTTGAATGGTGATATGTGGCCTTAGGTGGATGTATATCCCCAATAATTTATATTTTATACCCCAGGTGACTATTAGATCCCATTTATTGATGCCTAAGATACCCCCAATGATCTGGTGGATGTAAAATATGTTGTACGAATGATGAGAAATGTGTTAGGATACTCAAGAGACTAATTATGAGATCCTGTAGGGCATTCCTTTTGATTTCCTGGGTCTCCTAGAAACTTTTCATTACTAGACATAAAATATTTCTAAGGGTCTCTCCGATCCAAAAAATCAGACATTGACTTGATAGGTAAGAATTCATAGGTATTACCTTGGGGTTCATCTTGAGGGGTTCAGGATTCATGATGTATGGTGATTCCATAGGGTCTACTACTCATCAATGTGAAGGTGTGAGTTTGGGATCCCTAGGGAGTGGATAAAGGTTCCTATGAAGCAATTCTCATGCTTATAGATACTCTAACATTGGGTAAAGAAGGTAAGGTCAATTAGGGTAATTGATTTGGGGATTGATGATGGTTATTAGTCATGAACTGGGTAATATTTGTCTACCCTTGGGGTGATGGTGAGACTATGGTGAGCATAGTCCACATGACATGTTCAAATGAAATCAGAAATAAGATAAATTCTGTATTGTATTTTTTTATTTAATTTATGTTCTATTTTTTATTTATATTTTCTAACCATGTCATATACACACATCACTATATTTTTGGTACAATAAGAGATTTTCTGGTTCCCTAATGAGTTTTGTACTCACACCCATATCTGGACAACATTGAAGTTGAGTACTCGAGCATCCATCATTTGTTTGATGGTCATGTTGAGGTGATTCCCAATATTATATGATCAAGATGAAGCTACTTATATAGTATTTAGAGTTTAGGATGATGTGATTCTCATGAGTTGTAGTATATCATTTTGTATTTTATTCTTTTATTTATTTGTACATATGACCATCCTAGTGGGTGGTATATCTTGTCTGCCTATATTTCAACTTTTTATTTTTATGACTAGTTTTTCTATTAATTATATATAGTCTAATATTTATGATGATTATTTATTTATTTATTTATTATTTTGAAATCTGATATTGGGGTATAGTCTTTTCATGGAACCTCTTTAGACTCCCACAACTAGTGGGTAACCTCTAGAATATTGGGACACATTCTTAAGGTTAGGAGGAGAACCAATCCATTTTCTATTCAGAATGAGATCATCAGGGAATTAAAAAGTGGTATGAGAGGTGTTTCTTTTCTTTTGTATTACTGGTAGGGATTTGGATTCTAAGAGATATTGGAATGTTCAAGATACTATGATGGAAAAAATTTATGGTGCATCATGAACACATATTCCAAGATAAGATTTGGGTTATAAGGGGGTTGGGATTTGTGGTCTAGATTTTTGATGTTACAGTAGTATTATTTCTCCTCATGTTACACACATGATGTTTAGATTTTTGGTTTATTATGGGTTTTGTCTCTTCACCCATCGAGGTGTGAGGAATCTATGAACGAATCATTATAAATAAGTAGGATCAAGATGACATGTTGGGGCATTATTTTGTGAATTTTATCACTGATTAGATATCTAGTTTTTTAAAGTCTTAATAAATTCTCATACATAATTTTCATGTATAATTACTTGGAGGAATTCTAATCACCTATACAATCATATAAATGTATTTCTTTATAATGGAAGGATCTATGGATTCTATGGAGAGATGATTGATTGTGAAAATTATGGTATATCCCTATATTAGTGGATATGATACAACTCTCATAGTTTGGTAAAGGTGTGGAATTATTTTAAAATAAATCCCTTAGGGTTGGTTTTTATTTGGGTTTAGTTATTTAATGTTCTAGTGAAAACTAATATAGTGGGTTCCTATATAGTTTAGAATGAAATTCTTCTTAACCAAGATAGTGTGTCACGACCCGTCCTCGGGGCCCGTGCCGTGACTACCCCAAGCCCGCCTTCCATAGGCCAGGGGCTGGCGACTAGCACCAAGGCGTAAAATCCCAGTAAACAGGGAAGGCATTGCCTTTATAAGTAACAACCACACAGAGTCAGCAAGCGGAAAGTAAAGTGCAGAAAGTAAAGGGGGCCGGAAATACAAGCCCAACTGTAAAGTACAACTGAAAAGTAAGGTACAGCAACTGAAGAAAAGATGGCGGCCTCGTGTCGTCCATTGGCAATCCCACCTGAAGGGTGGGTACAGATAGCCTCCAGGCTCCTCGGGTCCCACGTCCGCTCCGAGCACGTCCCGCCCAGTGGTCCACCTCCAGGTACCGTCCTGCTCCACGCCCCAACCGTGATCAACGCTGTCCGTCGTCTGCAACCAACACAACAAGGTGCGGGCATAGCCCGTGCAGGGGTGAGTACAAGCTACTCAGTAAGGACCCCGAGACCCCCGAAGGTCTCCCGAAATCCACAAAGGATATAGCACAAAAGAAAGATGCAATCACGAAGTAACATCTGACTCGACTTAGGTATATGCCCATACATATACCTAAGTCCCCAATTCTAGCTCTGCTCACGAGCTCAAGAACAACTCAATCCACAAAGGAAAGCAAGACTCAAATCCATAAGGAGAGTAAACGGTAAACCCACAAAGGATAGTTCAACACAATCCACAAAGGAGAGTAACATACGATTCAGCTCAACCAGGTATACTTTTTCAGATGACGTCAAAGATGATCACTGATCCATCTAAGTCGTCGGACCCACGAAGGATCGATAGGTACTAACCCCCGCAGAAGACCCACACAGGATCGGGCTCACACAGAACCTGTAGGCAGTGGCTCACACAGAACCGGTAGTAAGGACCCACATAGGATCGGGCTCACACAGAACCTGTAGGCAGAGGCTCACACAGAACCGGTAGTAAGGACCCACATAGGATCGGGCTCACACAGAACCTGTAGGCAGAGGCTCACACAGAACCGGTAGCACTGATCCACGTAGGATCGCTGAGTGCAGTAGTCGACGCAGTCCACTGAGGATCTCTGCACAGTCGTCGCCGCAGTCCACGAAGGATCTCTGCTCTTCCGTCGTTGCAGTCCACGGAGGATCTCTGCTCTGCCGTCGTCGCAGTCCACGGAGGATCTCTGCTCTGTCGTCGAAGTCACAGCCAGCGCTAGGGTTCCCGCACATAGCGAGCTCGTTTAGGAGGGTCCGCTCCACGAGCCGAGAGGCTGATACATCAACTGACACGTAGTCCGAAGTTGATGTATCCAAAAGTTCCGTATCGACAACAGGATCTCAACGCAACAGACGGCGCGTCAATCGGACGCCCGGTCTGAGAGTTATTGACATTTTCGTCCCAGGGGCCCGGTTGGTTTTTAGGGCAAAACCAACCCGACCGTACTCCTCCTGTATCCGATCCTCGGGCGGAGTATGCCAAAAGTTCCGTCTCACTTAGAGGAATCTACCACAGCTGACGGTACGTCGATCGGACGTCCGTAGCTCACGTTATGAGCGTTTCCGCTCCGAGGGCCCGGTTGGTTTCGTGTACGAACCAACCCGGCCGAACCCAAAGTCTTCCGAAACCTTGAGTATAATATACCGAAACGACCGTCTCGATCCAAGGATCGCGTAGCCGCTGACGGTTCGTCAATCGGAGGTCCCAGGCCCAAGATATGGGCGAAAGACCGAAGAGGGCCCGAAACGGGGGTTCTGGGTCCGGGGCGACCCGGCCCGAACCCCCCCTGGGGTCGGCCGAACCGGGTCGGCCCGAAACGGCCGCAGCCGAGCCGGCCGGTCCGGTCGGCCGGGCCGCGCCCAGGCCGAACCGGACCCGGCCGAGCCGGTTCGGGCCGGTTCGGGCCCGCCCGGTTCGGGCCGACCCGGTTCGGCCGACCCCAGGGGGGGTTCGGGCCGGGTCGCCTCGGACCCAGAACCCCCGTTTCGGGCCCTCTTCGGTCTTTCGCCCATATCTTGGGCCTGGGACCTCCGATTGACGAACCGTCAGCGGCTACGCGATCCTTGGATCGAGACGGTCGTTTCGGTATATTATACTCAAGGTTTCGGAAGACTTTGGGTTCGGCCGGGTTGGTTCGTACACGAAACCAACCGGGCCCTCGGAGCGGAAACGCTCATAACGTGAGCTACGGACGTCCGATCGACGTACCGTCAGCTGTGGTAGATTCCTCTAAGTGAGACGGAACTTTTGGCATACTCCGCCCGAGGATCGGATACAGGCGGAGTACGGTCGGGTTGGTTTTGCCCTAAAAACCAACCGGGCCCCTGGGACGAAAATGTCAATAACTCTCAGACCGGGCGTCCGATTGACGCGCCGTCTGTTGCGTTGAGATCCTGTTGTCGATACGGAACTTTTGGATACATCAACTTCGGACTACGTGTCAGTTGATGTATCAGCCTCTCGGCTCGTGGAGCGGACCCTCCTAAACGAGCTCGCTATGTGCGGGAACCCTAGCGCTGGCTGTGACTTCGACGACAGAGCAGAGATCCTCCGTGGACTGCGACGACGGCAGAGCAGAGATCCTCCGTGGACTGCGACGACGGCAGAGCAGAGATCCTTCGTGGACTGCGGCGACGACTGTGCAGAGATCCTCAGTGGACTGCGTCGACTACTGCACTCAGCGATCCTACGTGGATCAGTGCTACCGGTTCTGTGTGAGCCTCTGCCTACAGGTTCTGTGTGAGCCCGATCCTATGTGGGTCCTTACTACCGGTTCTGTGTGAGCCTCTGCCTACAGGTTCTGTGTGAGCCCGATCCTATGTGGGTCCTTACTACCGGTTCTGTGTGAGCCACTGCCTACAGGTTCTGTGTGAGCCCGATCCTGTGTGGGTCTTCTGCGGGGGTTAGTACCTATCGATCCTTCGTGGGTCCGACGACTTAGATGGATCAGTGATCATCTTTGACGTCATCTGAAAAAGTATACCTGGTTGAGCTGAATCGTATGTTACTCTCCTTTGTGGATTGTGTTGAACTATCCTTTGTGGGTTTACCGTTTACTCTCCTTATGGATTTGAGTCTTGCTTTCCTTTGTGGATTGAGTTGTTCTTGAGCTCGTGAGCAGAGCTAGAATTGGGGACTTAGGTATATGTATGGGCATATACCTAAGTCGAGTCAGATGTTACTTCGTGATTGCATCTTTCTTTTGTGCTATATCCTTTGTGGATTTCGGGAGACCTTCGGGGGTCTTGGGGTCCTTACTGAGTAGCTTGTACTCACCCCTGTACGGGCTATGCCCGCACCTTGTTGTGTTGGTTGCAGACGACGGACAGCGTTGATCACGGTTGGGGCGTGGAGCAGGACGGTACCTGGAGGTGGACCACTGGGCGGGACGTGCTCGGAGCGGACGTGGGACCCGAGGAGCCTGGAGGCTATCTGTACCCACCCTTCAGGTGGGATTGCCAGTGGACGACACGAGGCCACCGTCTTTTCTTCAGTTGCTGTACCTTACTTTTCAGTTGTACTTTACAGTTGGGCTTGTATTTCCGGCCCCCTTTACTTTCTGCACTTTACTTTCCGCTTGCTGACTCTGTGTGGTTGTTACTTATAAAGGCAATGCCTTCCCTGTTTACTGGGATTTTACGCCTTGGTGCTAGTCGCCAGCCCCTGGCCTATGGAAGGCGGGCTTGGGGTAGTCACGGCACGGGCCCCGAGGACGGGTCGTGACAAATTGGTATCAGAGGTGGTCGGTTCTACCGCAAACTCTGATCGTCCTTTCTTTCTATATGAAGCAATAGTGTTTAGTGTATTGAGTGTGGTTATCAGTTCAGGGAGCCCAGTGTTGGTGCGGCGGCCGACGTATCCGTACACCAGGACCCTGACTCCTGATTTCCGACTTAATGCATGAAAACATTGATTGCGTGTGTGTTTCAAGTTTTCTTTGTGATTACTTGTGTCAGCTCACCGGGTATACTGATCTGCTTTATGAAAGTCTCAAGTTTTCCTTGCGATTACTTGTGCCAGCTCACCAGGTATACTGTTCTGACTGTGGTGCTCTTGTTCTCCTTTTCAGGATGGCCCCGCGACGACTGCCAGCTAGGGTTCCGAGTGTAGGGCGCGACGGCAGCCCACCGAGCGACGAGGCCTCGGTGCAGGGCCCTTTGCCAGCAGTGGCACCGGCGGTAGCTTTACCCGCCGAGCCACCGATGCTGCCAGTACCAGACGCTGACGATGCACGTCGCCTCAGGGCACTGCACGAGTTTCAGGGCCAGCGACCGCCCAGGTTTCGCGGTGAGGCGGACCCCCAGGCCGCCGAGGACTGGCTAGAGGCGGTGGTACGAATCTTTCGGCTAGTGAGGACACCAGCGGATCTCATGGTGATTCTCGCATCGAGCCTCCTGCAGGCGGCGGCAGGACGATGGTGGAGCCTGATGCTCTAGGTTCACGATGAGGCATCCCTGCTCTGGGCGGACTTCGAGAGCCTCTTCCGCTCTGAGTTCGTCCCGGCCACCCTCCGAGCGGTGCACATCCAGGAGCTTCTCCAGCTGCGCCAGGGTAGCATGACGGTCGCTCAGTACGCGGCGAGGTTCACGGACCTATCTCGCTACTCGACCGACATGGTACGGGACCCCTTCTTCCGGGCCCGGACCTTCGAGCAGGGCTTGCGACAGGAGATTCGGGCGTCGCTGATCTCCCTCAGCATTCCGACCCAGGCGGGAGTGCTGGAGCGAGCCCTCCTGATCGAGAGCTTCCTGGCAGAGCCTTCTTCAGTGGCGAGACCTAGTGCAGGGCGGCAGGTAGCTGAGTCTTCGGCAGCGGGTAGCCGACGGATGACCCAGGGTTCCAGGCGGACCAGACCTTCCGGCAGGCGACCCCGGGACACTGGCTCAGCAGTGCAGGGCACACAGCGGAGTGCCAGCCTTCCGAGAGGCAGGCTGTGCTACACCTGCGGCGGGCAGGGTCACATGGCTCGTGACTGCCCGACTCGCCGATCAGAGGAGCAGCAGACGGTGGAGGGGCCACCCCGGCAGAGGCAGAGGGTCGACCGTGGCGGTCCGCAGGGAGGAGGCGGACGAGGCAGAGGAGCTGGCCGAGCAGCGGGTGGTGGGCGACGCTTCCAGGCTCTACCCCCACCACCACCAGGAGGGCCACCTCGACCACAGGGAGCTGGCGGGCAGAGACAGGCCCAGCTCCAGGCAGTGGAGGCCTACGACCCCGACTTGCCAGAGATGATTCGAGGTACGATCTGTGTCTATTCCACCCTTGCTGCAGTGCTTATAGACACAAGAGCGAGTCACTCTTTCATAGCCTCTGCCCTTGTTCGGAGCTCGGAGATTCCGACTGAGCCGTTGGCTCGATCCTTACGGCTAGAGACTCCTACGGGAGCAGACTCGACGATTACGCACTGGTGCCGGCAGTGTGAGCTTACTCTAGGAGGCGAGAGCTTCGGCTGGGATCTCTTTGTAGCGGCGTCGAGGCCTTACGACGTCATCTTGGGCATGGATTGGCTATCCACGGTTCATGCCCAGATCGACTGTTTTAGGCGCAAGGTGCGATGTGTTCGCACCGACGGGAGCAGGTTTACCTTCACCGGCGAGAAGGGAACCTTTGCAGCACAGGATGGACTTCCGCGGAGGAGAGTGCAGCCTATCTCTCATCAGTTGGCTAGCCTCATCCTGGGAGCAGTGGACGTGCGGAGTCCGGCTTTTCCTGCAGTGGTGGACCAGTACGTGGACGTGTTTCCCGACGACGTTCCAGGGCTACCTCCTCGTAGAGAGGTAGACTTTTACATCGACTTGTACCCCGGGACAGCCCCGATATCTACTCCAGCATATCGGATGGCCCCCGCCGAGCTTCGAGAGCTGCGGGTACAGTTGGAGGACTTGCAGAGCAAGGGGTTTATCCGACCCAGTGTTTCACCCTGGGCTTCCCCGATATTGTTCGCCAAGAAGGCAGACGGGAGCTTGCGACTGTGTGTCGACTATCGTCGCCTGAACCAGGTGACAGTGAGGAACAAGTATCCGCTGCCACGGATTGATGACCTCTTCGATCAGCTCAAGGGAGCGCGGTGGTTCTCGAAGATAGACCTCCGGTCAGGCTATCATCAGCTCAGAGTTCGAGACGAGGACGTACAGAAGACGGCCTTCAGGTGTCGGTATGGCCATTATGAGTTCTTGGTTATGCCGTTCGGCGTAACCAATGCTCCAGCAGTGTTCATGAGCCTCATGAACAGGATCTTCCAGCCATACCTCGACCGATTTGTCGTTGTCTTCATTGACGACATTTTGGTATACTCGACGACTGAGGAGGAGCATGCCTACCACCTGCGAGTTGTGCTAGACACACTCCGAGAGCACCAGCTTTATGGCAAGCTCTCAAAATGCCAGTTCTGGTTACGTGAGGTCCATTTCTTGGGACACGTCATCTCTAAGGCAGGAGTTGCAGTGGATCCCGCGAAGATCGAGGCAGTGCTAGCTTGGGAGCCACCCAAGAGCGTGACAGAGGTGCGGAGCTTCTTGGGCCTAGCCGGATACTATCGGAGATTCGTGCCAGACTTCTCCAGAGTTGCGGCACCACTCTCAGCGTTGACGAAGAAGGGGAAACCCTTCGTGTGGTCAGACAGATGTCAGCAGAGCTTCCAGGAGCTGAGGCAGAGGTTGACCAGCGCACCTATCTTGAGGTTGCCTGAGGAGGGAGTTGGATACGTAGTTTACTGCGATGCGTCAGGGACTGGACTCGGGTGCGTCCTGATGCAGGAGCGGGCCGTGATCGCCTACGGATCACGTCAGTTGAGGCCGCATGAGCAGAACTACGCCACTCATGACCTGGAGTTAGCAGCAGTGGTCTTCGCTCTGAAGACTTGGCGGCACTATCTGATGGGCGAGCGCTTCACAGTCTTTTCTGACCACCAGAGTCTCAGGTATATCTTCTCTCAGAAGGACCTGAACCTGAGACAGCGGAGATGGCTTGAGTTCCTCCAGGACTATGACTTTGAGATAGTCTATACTCCTGGGAAGGGGAACGTGGTAGCCGATGCCCTCAGCAGGAGGACGGGCATTCAGCTACTTGAGGAGGCGACGGAGCAGCTAGCCTCCTTGCAGATATCCTTCGTGGATAGAGACGGAGCAGCCTTTCTTCAGTCTCTCACAGTCTCTCCTCCACTTCTACAGCGGGTCAGAGAGGCTCAGCGTGGGGACGCTGACTGTGAGACCCGGCGTGCACTGATATCCTCAGGTCAGGCGCCTGATGGCTTCTCCCTTGGAGCAGAGCACGACATCCTTTTCAGAGGACGTACCTTCGTACCAGTCGCTTTACGAGAGGAGGTGCTGAGAGAGTTTCACACTTCTCCCTTGGCGGTGCATCCCGGAGTGGCGAAGATGTACCAGGATCTCAGACGACAGCACTGGTGGCCGGGCATGAAGAAAGCTGTGGCAGAGTTCGTTTCGCGATGCCTCACCTGCCAGCAGGTGAAGGCAGAGCATCAGGTACCAGCAGGCTTGGTACAGCCCTTGGAGGTCCCGGAGTGGAAGTGGGATGGCATATCTATGGACTTCGTGACTGGACTTCCACGCACTTCCAGAGGTCACGACTCCATTTGGGTGATTGTCGACCGACTCACCAAGTCGGCACACTTCTTACCCATCAGAGAGCAGGGCTCAGTGGAGAGCTTGGGACGTCTTTACGTCCAGGAGATCGTACGGCTTCACGGTGTGCCATCGTCTATCGTCTCCGATCGAGATGCTCGTTTCACTTCCCGGCTTTGGAAGGGGTTGCAGGAGGCATTCGGGACACGGCTCCATCTGAGCACAGCCTTCCACCCTCAGACGGATGGTCAGACGGAGAGGACCATACAGACACTCGAGGACATGCTCCGTGCATGTGTTCTCGACTTTGGTCGCAGCTGGGAGGACCACCTACCCTTGGTGGAGTTCGCGTACAACAACAGCTACCACTCCACCATCGGGATGGCACCATACGAGGCGTTGTACGGCAGACCCTGCAGATCACCGTTGTGATGGACAGACCCTGGGGAGTCAGCACTCGTGGGACCAGAGATGGTCCGAGCCACGACAGAGAAGGTCCAGATCATCCAGGAGAGGATGAGGACAGCTCAGAGCCGGCAGAAGTCATATGCTGACAGGAGGCGGAGGCCACTAGAGTTCGAGGATGGAGACCACGTCTTTTTGCGTGTCTCACCTCGACGTGGTTTACGGAGATTTGGCCGAGGCGGCAAGTTGTCTCCACGCTTCATCGGGCCTTTCCAGGTCCTCAGTAGGATAGGAGAGGTGGCTTATCGCCTGGCTCTACCACCTCAGTTGCACCGGGTGCACGACGTCTTCCACGTGTCTCAGCTGAGGAGATACGTGCACGACCCGACGCACATCATCGACTTTGGGGAGCTGGACGTGGACGATGGGGCGACTTTTGCGGAGGTCCCAGTAGAGATCGAGGATCGACAGGAGCAGGTCCTACGTGGGCGGTCGATTCCTCTTGTGCGCATCAGATGGCAGCACGGGAACCTCCAGGAGAGCACTTGGGAACGGGAGGCTCAGATGCGTGCTCAGTACCCCCATTTGTTCCCCTAGTTTTTGATGTATCTTTACGGGGACGTAAAGCCCTGAGGTGGGAGTAATGTAAAGACCCGCAAATTTCAAGGAAATTTTTTTCTTAATTTTCTTTGGAATTTTACAGGAGCGCAGCTTCAGACGGCACCTGATTCCGAGGCCCGGTGTGCCCGGAATCAATTTCCGAAGTTTGGCTCGGGTACGTTCAGTGAACGGACGAGCGGGTTTTTCTATCTTTTGAACCGGTGCCCGGAATCAAATTCTGAGGGCACCGATGAAATCGTAGCGCTGGCTGTGACTTCGACGACAGAGCAGAGATCCTCCATGGACTGCGACGACGGCAGAGCAGAGATCCTCCGTGGACTGCGACGACAGCAGAGCAGAGATCCTTCGTGGACTGCGGCGACGACTGTGCAGAGATCCTCAGTGGACTGCGTCGACTACTGCACTCAGCGATCCTACGTGGATCAGTGCTACCGGTTCTGTGTGAGCCTCTGCCTACAGGTTCTGTGTGAGCCCGATCCTATGTGGGTCCTTACTACCGGTTCTGTGTGAGCCTCTGCCTACAGGTTCTGTGTGAGCCCGATCCTATGTGGGTCCTTACTACCAGTTCTGTGTGAGCCACTGCCTACAGGTTCTGTGTGAGCCCGATCCTGTGTGGGTCTTCTGCGGGGGTTAGTACCTATCGATCCTTCTTGGGTCCGACGACTTAGATGGATCAGTGATCATCTTTGACGTCATCTGAAAAAGTATACCTGGTTGAGCTGAATCGTATGTTACTCTCCTTTGTGGATTGTGTTGAACTATCCTTTGTGGGTTTACCGTTTAC
Source organism: Viscum album (assembly GCA_963277665.1). NCBI lineage: Eukaryota > Viridiplantae > Streptophyta > Magnoliopsida > Santalales > Viscaceae > Viscum > Viscum album. The sequence continues at coordinate 1,849,183,199 of OY728163.1, read as the reverse complement.
TCTCCTTATGGATTTGAGTCTTGCTTTCCTTTGTGGATTGAGTTGTTCTTGAGCTCGTGAGCAGAGCTAGAATTGGGGACTTAGGTATATGTATGGGCATATACCTAAGTCGAGTCAGATGTTACTTCGTGATTGCATCTTTCTTTTGTGCTATATCCTTTGTGGATTTCGGGAGACCTTCGGGGGTCTCGGGGTCCTTACTGAGTAGCTTGTACTCACCCCTGCACGGGCTATGCCCGCACCTTGTTGTGTTGGTTGCAGACGACGGACAGCGTTGATCACGGTTGGGGCGTGGAGCAGGACGGTACCTGGAGGTGGACCACTGGGCGGGACGTGCTCGGAGCGGACGTGGGACCCGAGGAGCCTGGAGGCTATCTGTACCCACCCTTCAGGTGGGATTGCCAGTGGACGACACGAGGCCGCCGTCTTTTCTTCAGTTGCTGTACCTTACTTTTCAGTTGTACTTTACAGTTGGGCTTGTATTTCCGGCCCCCTTTACTTTCTGCACTTTACTTTCCGCTTGCTGACTCTGTGTGGTTGTTACTTATAAAGGCAATGCCTTCCCTGTTTACTAGGATTTTACGCCTTGGTGCTAGTCGCCAGCCCCTGGCCTATGGAAGGCGGGTTTGGGGTAGTCACGGCACGGGCCCCGAGGACGGGTCGTGACATAGTGTATGTGGTTTATCTTGGTACAAAGAATCTAGGATGATGTATTTGGTTATGGTGATATATATAGATGAGTTGGGACTATCAAGGGATCAATAATTTTGGAGGATGCTTTGTGAGAATTAGTTTTTAATGGGATGGTGGGTTTGAAATATGATGCCAATTATAAATACATGAGACAATTGAGTGGGTGATATGGAACATTTGATTCCATGAGATTTTGAGATGGGGGAAACAATGAAAATCCCATGAGTAATTATCTATAGTTGAGACATGAATTTTTAGGATATGTGGGAAACCAAGAGGCCTCTAATTTTTAATTTTACCTTAGTGGGTCTATGTATAGTGATATAGGACAATAATCTTGAAAGGGGTTGGCCCAGTATTACCAGTTCCCTTGTGGTGGAAACTATAAGAATGTGATAACTTTTTTGATTGATGTATAGGTTGTTCTATCAATATTATGTTGGTGATGGTGTGATATGAATGTACCCAATATATGATGAGAAATGTCAATGAAAGTGCTTTGGAATGTGTGGTACCTAGAGTACCACACTACCGAGACTATATTCAATGTTTAGGACTGTCTTGGTGCCTAAAACTATTGTTATGGTAGGGTATTAGTATGTGGTGAGAGTTGAATTTGACGTCCATGTCTTAGAATTATTCTATTTGGGGACAAATTTTATGGTTAGCCTTATCATGGAATGTATGTCTGGTATTCATAATGAGAGCTTCTGGGACACTCATGGTTAGACGAGTTGACATGTTTTTGAGAATATTCATCCTAGTTGGTGATATGTGAGTCACAAGATCATATGTATTTCTTCAATGATCGGGTGTTATGGTAGCATACACACATTGTCTTTGCAATAAAATTGAGGTGACACATGTGGTTCATACATGAAACCTATTGAATTTTAAATTTGTGATGGATTAGTGTGAGATAAGGGATGATGAAAATTGATGAAATGCCTATGATAATAGAGACATAGGGGTTTTTATTTGAATTTGAAAAATCCATTTTTGGTAGAGGAGACATAAAAAATTGTCTAGGTGTGGTGGAATAAATTATTCAGAAGTTGATATTGGTGAGGAGTTGATAGGGTGATGAACGTGGCTTGGGAGGATTGACATGCATATGATGATGATATAACCTCATTATAATATTTCTCGAGGAGTTATATAAGTGGGGCCATGGGGTGGGAAAAGAACCATTGACCATTTGAGGGCATGAACCTCAATATTATTAGAATCATTTTGGATTCCAAGGATTTCATTTTTATGAGTGAAGAATGTGTTCTAATTAATGTATCGAGTTGGTGCATGGGTATGAGTGATACAGTCACCTCTATCCAATGTGTTTGGTAGTTGATAGAGCATGAGATATAATAAATTTCCCAAAGGTTCATAGGGTTGAGGTTGTGATAGGACTAGTTGTTGGATGGTCATGGTGGTTCTCAGTCTCTAGTGAACAATTGAATCCAATTTTATCTGGTCATGAGGTAATTGTAATTCAGATGCATTGAGGGGCAATGTTTTTGTGTTGGAATCAAGCATATGATGTTCTCGGTGTGACCTGAGCATGATTTTTGGGGTGAAACATACTTCATGACTTGTTTTAAGGGACTAATTCTTATTTTGGGACATGGTTCAGGGGTAACCTACTTTTCTTATTAGATCAGGACTAGAGCCCTTTTTATCATTTGATTCAGAGGGTGAATCATGTGATAAAACATAGAAAAATTTATTTTTGAGATGAAAATAATGGGGAAGAAATGTAATATGGTTCCATGGTTCAAGTCATGACCATGAACATATGTGTGAATGTTATTTGAGAAAATACGAAGATAGTGGAAGAAGTTTCTTTTGAGGATGCATTAGTGGGAAAGACTAATCATTTTGAGTATTGTTGAATGGATGATGTTATACCAGTGTTATACTTGAGGTTAGACATGGTGAGTGGGTAACCGTGTCAGGAGTATCATGTGGGACACATTTTTTGGGTCAACTAACCACCGAATAAATGTTTTCAATAGGTGTATCTAATAGTGGGGAGAAATATTGATCACAATAAGGCATTATGAGCTAAAGATTATGATGGGGGGAACCATAAGATGGGTTTTGAGTTGGTTGATTAAATAGTGATGTATTGATATAGAAAACCATCATGGACTTCTATATATATATTTTTAGGATGGCTATGAGATGGGTATTAGATTTTGAAGAACTAGGTGGATCATGTTCAGAGTTCTAAAGAATAAGATTTTTCAGCATTCTAGAGTAGAAAACAGATAAATGAGCATGGTTTGGTGACCAAATTAGGATTAATTTTTTGGTTTAATTGTCAAAAATACTTCCTAAGGATGAGAATTTTTATGGGGGTGTGATATTTTAATACCTCGTATCAAAATGTGTTGCAGAACTCTTGGGTAATTTAGAAAATAGATTTAGTGGATGAGTCATTTTGATAATCGAGACTCGAAATGAGATCTAAGTGTTTAAATATCATAAAAAAGTGTTACTAGATGTGTTTTAAGGTACATTGGATATCCCAATGTTTTGGGTGAGTACTTAATGAGTGTTCTAGAGATAGATCTACTAAAAACTGTAACTATAGTCCATTTATGGTGTGAATAGATCATTCACATGGTAAAATGTTTCACAAGGTGTACTTGGGTGATTTATGGCGAGAAAGAGGGGCCGAGGGCTTTACTTGAAAATTTACAGTGTGATTCCTATCATCACATAATTATATTATTTATATAGGTTTAATTTTGTGAATTATAATTAAATAGAATTTAATAAAAAAGGGATAAACTAAATGAAAAATGATATTCATTAATTCATGGAGGTGGTAGTTCGAACAACAGAATATTTATGACGTAGTTTTTCAAAGATTGAGAGCGAAATTAGGTGATTACAATGTTTCTATTAATAATCATAAATATATTATATTTGAAATTTATTCATCAATTTTTTCTTTATAATCAGTGAAAAGAGAAAATCATGAAAAATAGAATTTGTTTATTTATGGAGGTGGTAGTCTTCACTATGGGAGAATGACAATTTTAGTTTTATTAATTAAAATGAGTAAATTTGTTTAATATTTATAACCATAGAACAATAAAACTATGTATAAAAACAATACCAATATCAATATATAGGAATCATAAAACTAGATTTGGAAAAATAATAAAGGAAAAAATGTTTGGGAAAGAAGTAATCATGTTGAGGACTTGGCCTTTCCCTTAGAAGAACCCATGGAAATAGTGATATTAGGTAAATCTCTTGTGACTTATGGACCATGTAAAAGGAATCAGATTCTTTGTTAATTAAGAGTGTAATATTTTCAATGGGAAACCTAAATTTAGAATTTTCTTGAAGGGTTAGAGAGAGGACAATTTTAGAAGTGATTATAATGAAAGTTTTTGTAAATATTTCAATTTAATATAATTACTGTTCATCATTCACATGTCAATAAGAATAAAAAATGAAAAATAATTGTGTGGGAGAAAGATATAAGGTCGATAATCCTTCAATAATTCATTTTTAGACATATTTTAAATACACACCCCAAACCCACACTCCCAAATATGGTGCAAATAACACTTTCTTTAAGAAATATCAATGATACTAAGTGAGATAAAACTATATTTATTTTAAAACATCACTATAGGATAAGTATTAAAACCCATAAAATATCTCACAAACCCAATAATAAAGGTTTTAATTTCTTTTAAAATCAGTTACAAATGGAAATTATTTTGAACATGTATCCACTTATAAGTGGATACTTGTGAAAATTTAACCAAATTAACAACATACAAGACCCACTTATAGATATCTTCTTGGTTTTACTCATCATTATAACCCAAGTAACGAAAAACTAGGACAGGGTGAGATAAAATTAACATCAAGGGATAAAATATCAAGGGTCCATAAATTTTATATCATAAAAATGTAAGAATGCTTGAATATGAAGCACTATCTGATTAAAAATGAGCAGAAATTAATAAAAATATTCCATAATCAGAAAAGATAGTCAAATTACATCAAATGATCAAACATTTACCCTAGAATAATCTAATAAAATAGGAATTAAAAAACCTGATCTATGTAAAATAAAAAATAAAATGGCACTATCATAAACATATGATTTCTTATTTTTGTGATCTTGAATTCCCTCAAATCTATTCACATGTAATGTTGTGATCAGGGATACTCACCCTTTTTTAACCAATCTACTCAATAATATATTCATATAACATTTATATATCATGAGATGCAAAATTTTACATAATATATTGGAGGGCTATAACAGACCCACCCTTCAAAGAATCCATACAAATGTGTGTCACTTGAAAAAAATTATCAAATTATAAAATAACCTATGGATAGAAAAATGTGTAAAATGTCATTTAAAATTTATAGAATCCATTTAATAAAAATGGTTTTCGTAACATTTCTAATATTTTATAAAATATCCCATGAAATATAAATGGTTTTCATAAAACAACCCCAAAAAAATCAATATTGTCCATCCAGAGGAAAAATTGTATAGACTTATTAAACCATATCCCCCAGATTCCAAGGATGTTAAAATTGATGAAAAATACATTAAAAATGGAAATGTGAATCATAAAATCATATAGAGGACAATCATAAGCATCATTTATGAACATATAAATCACTTTGAGTTAGAGAGGAAAATAAAATAAAAAAATTAATGAAAAGTAATGTTTAAAAATCACTTTAAATTTGTTTATAAAATGGAGTAATTAATATAATCTAAAAAAGTTATCATAATGTCTAAAATAAAATATTTTAAAATCAATATTTTCAAAATATCGAATCTTTGATATAGAGAATAAAATGAAAGCAATATTTAAGAAAATTATATTTTTAAAACAATTTTAAATTTATTAACAAAAGTAATTATAAAATCATTTTCCTATTTTTGAAGTTTAAAAAGAATGTATTTAGGAAAATTTATTTTTTTAAATATTTAATAATATAACATTTCAAAATAATCATGGTTTCTTAATAAAATATGGTTTGAATGCTGACGGATAATTACTTAAAATAAAACTTATAAATATCCAAAAATAATTTTTTTTTGAAAACCCACATTATTTAAGAGGGTAATAATAGTTTGATTTAATTAGTGTTTAAAAGTATTTTTATGATAAAATAATTATTATATTTATAAATATGTAGGATAATATTAGTGAGAACAAAATATTGATATGGAGGAAAAAGGCTGATTCAAAATGTTATGGGTTATTATTTTCATTATCACATTTTATGTAAATAAAATTCATCATAGAATAAGAACATGAAATAAAACATAATTACCTTAGAAATTAAATATTTATTATATCATAATATTATCATATGGAATACTAGACAAAACATTTATAATATGTTTCAATAAAGATGATTGTAACCCAATGAAAGGAAAATGAGTTATGAAAAATTCTTTTGGAATCAATAATTTTTGAATCAATAGTAATTGAAAGAGAAAACACTATATGGATATATAAATCCCAAAAATGAAATCATAGAGTACACCAAAATAAATTATTGGGAAATATTTACACCATATAAATATTAAATATGTGTGTAACATTTAAACATTCTTGAGGGATGACAAATTGAGAAAAAAATCCCTAATAACTTAATAAACATTTTAATAAAACCCCTTTAAAGAGAGATGTATTTATGTTGGGGTTAAAAAATTAATAATAAATTTAATTAATGATAATTTTTATAATATAGGAATAATACACACTATTTAAATTAATTTAGGTGAAAAAATAAAAATTTTCTCTATGAAAGAAATTTTGAGATGAAACCCTTACCTCGTTCTAGATCTATTTTTCTCACATGCTTAAATTACTAAATAATAAAATCTTGTTTACTATATAAATTATTATTAGACTTATTATTATATATTTAATTTAATATGGATCTTTTATTATCATATTATTCTTATTTATTATATTTTTGTGAATAAGTTTTTAGGAATATTGAATTGATATCGACAGATTTTATTAATTTTACTGTTAGATGATATTATTTTATGAATTATTTAAGTAATTAATATACCCATTACCAAACCAAAAAATATTTAATTTATTATTACATTATAATAATATTATTATAAAATATCTCATAGTTATCTATTATAGAGTTTTATATCATTAATTCATGTATGTGGCAAAACCAACCCGAACATGAACATACTATATCTCGATGGGTGAGTAAGATTAATATAGTGTATAATATCATTATAATAGATAAAAAATAACATTATTTATATTTATTTATGTTGGAGAATCATATTTTAACTGTTTTTATAGAAAAATAAAATCAAGGTGAAAAATGAAAAACATTACTTCGTAGAAGTGTTAGTATGCAGAATATAAACTTAATGTAATTTTGTTTTCCTAATTGGACGGAAAAGGATAAAGAAAAATTTTAAAATTAATATAACAACATGTATGTATGATAATGATACTAATTTATTATATAATTATGGTGAAAATAAATTTGGAAGATTAATATTGAGAAGTAAAATATAAGAAGAAGATAATACTTATGTTGGAGAGTTGATAATTCATTAGATTACTCCTTGGAATTGACGTGGGTAGGTTTAAATAATATGGAAAAAGGATTTATTAATATGTATTGGGTTATATTGGGAGAAAAATGGAATAATTTTAAGGATTATTTTTATGTAATGGATGATCCCTGAAGTGGTAGAAGTGTCCCCAATTATATGTGAGGAAAATGGAACATTTGCGAACACCATTTAATTTTCAGGGATATTTTTAATATATTCAAGGATCAATAAATAAAAAAGATATAAATTATAGAGTTTTGGGTGATATTTGGTTGAATAATACTAATCCAAGTATTTCTATTTTTTTAACCATGTTGGAAATCATTCTCTTTTAGGTTTTTTCACTTTAACTTATTTTGGTTTTTACCTTGGAAACAAGTTTTTTAACTAAGTAATTTATGTTTTAAAATAATATAATACAAAACATCTTACCAAATTATATATTATGAACATAATTTTAATCTATATGTAATATTATTCAATTTTTTTATAATATAAAATTATCTTTTAAATTTAAACATTATATAAATCAATAGTTTTTTGTAGATAAATGGTGTTGTAACCATTATGCGTGGTTACTATTATTTATAATAGGTTACTAATTAAATGTGTATAAATAGAATAATATATGTATTTAAATATTATATTATATTCATAATTTTAAATATATTAATTTAAATTTCAATAAAAATTAAACAATATTAATTAAACGATATTTTCGAAAATAACTGTTTTACAATTATCATGGTCATTAAGTTAAATCATTATGATCATACTTTTATACCCAAAATTGAAATTTAGAAAATTAAATAAAATTTTCATTTTTATATAAAATATAAAATCCATTTTGATATATTTAATTTCTAAAATTTATGAAAATTATTTTTTAATATAAGAAAAAATAAATTTAGAGTGAAATATAACTTATGTTTCCAAAATGATATACATGGGTTTTATTAAAATAACATTGTAATATTTAATGATTTATTTTACAAAAAAAACATATATATTTTATATAGAAAGGTTTTTGAAACTTTTCATTAATTATTTTATTTTGATAATGTGATAAAGGTTACATATTTTAGGGAAATCTGTATTTGTTAACTATTCAGCTAAAATTTTAGTTATTTATAAAACAATTAAAAACTAATATTAAAACAACAATTTTATTCTAAATAAAAAATTAAGTTTATCATTAAAAATTCAAATTAAAAATTAAAAAACTTACATTTGAAATAAAATCATATAATATATAGAAAAGCTATTTTTATAGGAATATAGTTTTTCAATATGTTATCCATTCTCAATCATGTTTCCTATAAATTAAAAATTTAATTATTATTAAAAAAGTAGTTATATAAAAAATATTGTATCATCATTAATCACAAGTTTCATGAAATTGAAAGTCATATCGCATAAAAAAAAGTTTTTAGAATTTTTTTTATAAATACTAAATGCTGTTAATAGTCATTTTAGGTATGAAAATTCAATTTTATTCATAATAAAAAAAGAATTTATTTTCATTATACAAATATTTCATAAATCAGTTACTCCTATCTATTCCTACTATTCCAATGACGAGGTTTTATTACTCATAATTAAACAATTAAATTTTATTTAAATATATCATGATTTAATTTAGGTTTTTTGTTTCATGTGGAGAAAGATATCAAAAATATTGAATTATTTAAAGGTAATCATATATTTAAATATTGGAGTGTTATACCCCTCCTAAATAAATTTATTTCCTTAAATTTTAATTTACTATCACTGATGAAAGTAGGTGATCTTATTCTTAACATAATAATCATTTAGGATATAATCGCTAATATAAACTCTTTAGGATATATGATGTTAATTATATTTATTCAAATGAAATTAATAATTCGTAAAATCATATACCAAAGTATGTATATACCATAATCATATATTCTCCATAAAATACATTTACCAAACCATTTGAATCTCTAAGTAAATATACCACAACAAAGTTATACATTCCTTTAAAAAATTTCTTCATCTTAAAACATAAAATGGTACTATGTATTAGTTCATAAGGTCACACACTAGTCAATGAATATCACAATACCAATAATGTGATGAAATTTATCAAAAATATTATGATTAAAATTTAAATCCCAAGGTTACCAATACTATCAAACATACTAATTCAAAATCAAACCCCACTTTATTATCTCAATATCAATCATATATTAAACCTACGATTTATCCATACCTCAACCATGTGTTCACTAATAGTTATTAAAAAAATAAAACCTTGTCAAAAAATATCTTTTCATGGTTATTAAAACCAATTAATTTTTATTTCCATATTTTTAAAATAAAACTATTGAATAATAATAATAATATTTTTTATATAATCTTTATAACGTTTCGAATATACTAGTGTACAAGGGATAAACATCACTCACTAATAAAAACAAATAAGAGTATTAAGATTTAATTTTTTATCAAAATATCAACCTCAATTCCATAGGTAAGATAATGAAAATAAACTTCTACACTATCAAAATTATATACTAATATTATAAATCATAAAATTATGTTCCCATAGTTACTTATAAGAAATATTAATATCTAGATACATACTTTTTTCAGCTTCATTTTCATGATCTTATTTCAACCGAATAATAAATCCCAAAATGGTTAGCAGTAAAATCACAGTATATGATCATATGAACATGAGAACTCAATAATAACATGTCTTATCTAATTAATCCTTTATTTCAACCTTTAATATTTCCATATGAATCTAAAATTCTTTATGTTATGTTCTTTTATACTTATTACCCTAACCATTTAATGTAATTATAACATAAATACATCATAGTGGGTTTTAAAGAGTATGAGATCAACTAAATCATATATACAGGGAGTTTCTATCTAGATATGCAGTTAGGCCACCTCTTAATGAACCATTTCATAGTAGGGTTCATAACCAAAACACCCTCTTCTGGGTTATTAACCCTAGGTACAACTATTCTAGAGCCTACACCCACATTCCATTATCTTGACAAGGATGTATTTCCAAGTAGAACCACATAATACATAATTATTCAAAATATCACGATGTTATCTTATAATTATACTTATAATTATTTATAAATTTTTATCATCCAAATCTAAAATAATAGCTAAATTAACCCTTTAAATGACTAACCCTACTCTGATACCAATTGAGATTCTATAGACCTACAGTCTCATATATGGTTCAAAAAAACCTTTCATTAAGCAATAATTTTAATTAAAACTGAGATGAGCCTATCATTATTTCACAAAATTTCCATAGGATAAGAATGAAATCCCATAAAACATCTCCCAAACTGAAGAAAAAAGGTTTAGTGTCTTTGAGGATCAACTATATAAGCACCTTATTTTATGACACTTGTGAACATTTATCTATATTCTAACTGTACTAGATACACTTCTACATATCTCAAAGTTTGTAATCATATTTATAACATAGGGAATGGAAACATTGGAAGGGGTGATATCTAATCCTTAGTAATGGATAACATATCAAAGTTTCATAAAGGTCAGATCAAAAACATGTGAAAATGCATGAATAAGAAGAATTATCTTATCAAAGTGGAATATGAATCATTAAGAGTGGCCAATAATAATAAAATATAAACATATAACATCAAATAATCAAATAATTACCATGGAATAAGATAATAAAACATGATCATAGATCATGATCCATGGGACATTGGAATGAAAGTGGGAATTTCATAAACATATGATTTCTTATCTTTGCGAACATGGCCTCACACCAACCCATTCTCACATAATGTTGTGAGTAGATCTATATAGTCTTATATATCTCTTTATGAACATAGCTACTAAGTAACCTTCTCATGTAAAAGTTATATCTCATAGGATACAATCATTTACCAATTGCACTAGAGGGATATATCAGACCCTCTAATCACATTATCCATACAGTTGTGTCTCACTTAAAATAATCATAACTTAATAATATTACCAATTAATATAAACATGGGTTTCATGAAATTTAATATTATATATAACCTATAAAATGAAAATGGGATGCAAAAAATTTATAAAATATCATTAAATAACTCATAGAAAAGAAACGAGTTTGATAAAACGTCCTCAAAAAATCAACATTTTCCGTCTATAGAAAAAAGGTTGATGGAATCATTAAATCGTATCATTAAAATTAAAATTATGTTATACTAGATGAAAAATCAATAAAAAAGAAATGGTTATCCTAAAATCATATAGAATATAGTCATGAGAATCATATGGTAATAGATAAAAAAACATTGATTTAGAGTAGGAAATAGAATAAATATATAAATAAAAAGAAATGTTTCAATATAGATTTAATTTTTTTACAAAAGAGTGTAATTAATATTATCCCAAATAGTTTTCATAAATATTATAATTATAACTTTTACAAAAAAATACTTTTTGAATTATATAATCTTTGATATAGAAGAGAAAAATGATGAAATAATTTAAGAAAGGTATATCTTCCAAACCTTTATAAATAAATTAATAAAAGTAATTATAAACTAATTTTACAATTTTTTTTGAACGATATAAAGTAGTATTTATAAATAAGTATTGTTTTTAAAATATAATAGTAATATCTTGAAAATAAACCATGATTTTTATGATTTTTAAGGTGAAAGATAATTACTTAAAATAAAACTTGAAAATATCAAAAAATAATTTTGTGGAACACACACATAATTTAATAGGTCAATTACAGTTTTATTTAATAATATCTTCAAAAAAAAATTTATGATTACACCATTATTATCTATCCAAATACGTAGGATAATATTTTCTAGAAGAAAATATAAATAAGGAGGAAAATGACTCAGTTGAAAAGTTAGGGGTTATTCATTGCAAGATCATAATTTTTTAAAAATAATTCATCATGGAATAATGAATTGATATAGAAAATAATTTACTTAGAAACTAAAGAGGTATTATATCCTAATATCATCACACAGAATATTGGAAAACACTTATATCAATAAGTATTAATAGAGAAGAGTATTACTCAATGAAATGAAATTGACTTACTAAAAACCCTTACAACTTCTATAATTTTCTAATCAAAATTCTTTCAAATAATGAAAAAAATTAGGATTGAAAAAAAAAATCCTTAAAAAATGGAGTATGTTGAAATACCGTTTTGGGTAGTATATAAATTATAAAATATTATACTTTTCAATAAAATTAAAACATGTCACAGTGAAGAGACATTGAGATGAAAAACTCTTACAGATTAAGAAATACTCTAATAAAAATCCATTGAGAGAGAGAGATAGAAGTTGGAGTTAAAATAATGTGAATAAAAATAATTAATGATATTAGATTACCCACAGGTATTATACACAATATTTAAATTAATTTAAGTGTATACAAGAAAATATGTCTTAGAGAATGAATTTTTGAGACAAAACATTTACCTTGTTCCAGATTCTTTTTACACATGCGATTAATATCCAAAATAATAAAATTATGTTTATTATCTAAATTATAAAAAGAATTATTAATATAGATTTAATTTAATATGGAACATTTATTTTAATATTCAATTTATTTTTTATATTATTTTATCATATGTTTGTGTTGAAATTGATTTTATGTCATCTTGTTTTGGTAATTTTAGTGATCTATGATGTAATTTTAAAAAAAGTAAAATACATAATATAACCATTAATAAAAAAAGTGAAATATTTAATTTATTATTAAAGTATAATAATATTATTGTTTATGTACTTAGAGTCACCCATGATAGAGTGTTATAGCATTTGTTTATGTAAGTGGTTGAACCAACTCAATTATGGACACAATATATCTTGATGTGTGAGTTTGATAAATGAATTGTATAATATCATTATAATTCAAAAAATGATTTTATTTATATATTTTATTATTTTTTTGAATCATATTTTAAGTTGTTTGTAAAAATACATTAAATCAATATTCAAAATGAAAAATGTTACATCGTGGAGGTGGTAGTTCACACTACGCATGGTTTACATTAATTTTTTATAAGTGGATGGAATTAGATAAATTAGGGTTTTAATCTTAATATAATAACATATTATTATTTTAATGACACCACATTCTTCACATTATCATTTTTACAAGATATTTTAAGATTAATATTAAGAAGAAATACTTTATAAGGAGACAATGCTTATATTTGAGACTTGAAATTTCCTTGGAATAGTCCTTAGAATTGAATGAAGTAGGATAAATTAGTGCGACCAAGGGATTTAGGAATTTGAATTTGGTTAGAGTGGGAGATAAATGGTATATTTTAAATATTTAATTCTATATAATGGGAATAACATGAAAGGGTTTAAGTTTCCCCTTTTATAATTGAAGAAAACAATTATTTTTAGAACACCGTTTCCTTTTCAATGATATCATTACACTATTATAGTGTCAAAGATGCCAAAAGTTATTAATAATGGGTTTTGGGGTAGTATTGGGTTTAAAACACCTCATCCTAGTATTTTGACACATGTTTTAAACATATGGAAACTTATTTTTTCTTTGGTTTTAACTTTTATATATATTTTTTACATTGTTATCTCGTTTTTATCAAAAAAATTAATTTTTTACTATAAATATAAAACAAAACCTATTAAAAAATCTAGGTCTTATAAACCTAAATCAATTATCCATTTAATATAATTAAATTTATAAATAATATAACATAAATTTACATTAATACATTATATATATAATATTTTTTTGTAGAATAATTGTTTTTCAACCATTATGCCTTCATAATATTATTTAACATTGGAAACCTATTAAATATGTGTAAATATATTTATATATATATTTTTTAAAAGTAAAACTATATTAATTATGTTTAATATATTAATTTACTTGATTTGATTAAAATTATGAAATATTAATAAAACAATTCTGTGAAAATATATTTTTAACAATTCTCATAGTCATTAGAATAAATAATAATAATAATTCATTTACAAAAAAACATTATTCACCATATTACATAATATGATAATTTTGGACTATTATATTAAATCATTTTTGATATATTTAATTTCTATATGTTTTTAAGTGAAAATTTTAATAAAGTGAATAAAATAGGTTTTTATAGTAAATTATTACATAAGTTTCCAAAAATGATATACATGGGTTTTATAAAAATATAAGGTAATATTAAATTAATATTTATAATTATAAATTTATATATTATATAAAAATTTATGATTCATTTAAATTCAATCTTATGTTATGAGAATGAAATAATGGTGAATGTTTTTACAAAATGGTATTTTTTTCATTATTCAACTAAAGATCCAATTATTCCAGAAAAATATAAAAATTATTCTTTGGATAAAATTTTCATTCTAAATCGAAAAATGTGATTTATTTTGACATGTTAAAATTTTAAAATTCATAAATTCAATTTTTGAATACAATCATAAAATATTTTGGAAACCAAATTTTGATAATGTTTTTTTAGAATATAAATCATTTTCATTCATATTTACTATAGGTTATTAATTAAAATATAATTAACTAGTTGTTAATATAAAATATATTTTATCATCATTTATCATATGTTTCCTAAAATAGAATAAAATATCATAAATAAATAAATTTTTAGAAGAGTACTTTTCAAAACAATAAATAATGTTATTAGTCAATTTAGGTAAATTAATTCAATTTAATTCATAATAAAAGTAACTTTTATTTTCTATATACATATAGTTTATATACTAGTTACTAATATAAATTCCTTATAGTACAAAAAACATTCTTTAATGGTCAAACTTAAATATTTATATTTTATCTTAATATATCTCAGTTTCATTTAATTTTGGTGTTTCCTGTGGAGAAAACTATCGAAAAAATTAAATTATTTAAAGGAAATAATATATTAAGATAGTGGGGTGTTATATTCTCCCACTTAAATACAATGGATCCGCTTAATTTTAATTTTCTCTCACTTCTAAAATTAGGTTAGGGTATTATTCACATACTCATTATTTGTTATATATTCATAAATATGACTTATTTAGGCTATATCAAGTTACATAAATTTCCTAAAACAACAATAATCATTAATAAAATAATATACCAAAGTTTTTATATAAATTAATCATATATTCTAAATAATATACCATTCAAAAAACACTTTAATAACTAAGTCAATAAACTAGAATGATGTTATACATTCCTCCAAAAATTAACTCTATCTTTAACACTCAAATGATATTAACTACTATTTCATAAGGTCACACACTAGACAATGGATATCATAAAACCAAATAATTTGATGAAAATTTACAAAAATATCATGAATCAATTATCAATACTAAGGTAAGTAATATTATCTTACGTACTTGTTCAAAATCATACCTCCCTTTATTATCACAACATCGAGCATATATTAAATAAATATTTTATCCATAAATCAATCATGTGTTCTCTTATAGTTATCTAGAAAAGTATATACATTTTGTAAACTAACATTTTAAGATCATTAATACCATTTAATATATATTTCCATATCTTTAAAGTAAAACTATTAAAGAAGAATCCTTTGTTTCATATAATCTTGTAAACTTTCAGAATATACCAGTGTATCAGTGATAAATATCACTCACTAATGAAAATATAAAATATTATAAATATTTAAATTATATTAATATTGAATCCTCAATGCCATATATAAGACTAAAAACTCACATTCTCTATTATAATAGGCATATATTCAAAATCCCAACTATTTAAATATGACCCCTTATTCAGTTATAAGAAATTGTTGTCTCAAGATACATACCTTTGTCTGCTTGATTTCATTGATCTTATTTCTTCCAAATACTAAAACAAAAAATTATTATCAATAAACACATAATATATGATCATATGAATATGAGAACTCAATCCTGATATGAATTCTTTATTGACACCTTCATTTTATTATTTTACTCCTCTAGTTCAATATACTTGGATTTAATATTGGTTACCTTATACTTATTAATCAAATCTATTTAAGTAATTTAAACATAAATCCTTTATAGGGAATTGAAAAGCTCATTTGATTTACCAAATAATATCTCATAGGAGTCTAAATCAAGGTGTGTAATTAATCATTTATGTTGTTCACCAAGTCTTAGTTTATTTGATACCCAAAAAACTGTGTTTGGGATTATTACCCCTAGTTAGAATTATGTCTTAGATAACATTAACTTGCCAGTATCTATACATGGAGTCATTTTCTAAGAGAACCATATAATCCATACACTAAATAAATATCATAAAATTATCTTGGAATTATCCATTCTGTTTTCTAATTTTTTGTCATCCTAATATCCAAAAATTTATAAACTAATACTATAAATAACGAACCCCTTATATGATACAAAATGTGATTCTCTAGACTTACACTCCCATATATAAGGCTAAAAAAACTTTCTTTCAAGACTATCTTTGATACAAAGTGATATAAACCTATTTTGTTTTAAAAAATTACCATAAGATAATAATTAAAACCCACAAAACATCTCACAACACAAATAATTGATGATTTAGTGTATTTGAGGAATAAATATATAAAAAACATATTTTAGGATTCTTGTAAACATTTATACACATTTGAACCATAATAGATCCAATTCTTGATATCTCTTAGTTTATAATCATATTTATAACCATGGAAAAGGGAACATATGAATGGGTGATCTCAAGCACTCATTAAGGGATAATATATCAAAAGTCCGAAAAGGGTAGATCATAAACATGTGTAAGTTAATGAATAAGAATAATTCTATAATTAAAATGGAATAATAATCAATAATATGTGTACATAAGAATATACATATAACATAAAATGATCCAACCTTTATCATGGCATACGAAAATAATACACGAAGAATAAATCATGTACCATTGGACATAAGAAAGAATGAGGAACAATCATAAACATATTATTTGTTAACTTTATGAAATTAACTTCTTTCTAATCTATTGGCACATAATATTTTCCGTGGATATACTCTGCATGAGGATGACCCTCTGTGAACCAAGATACTATCTAACCAGTTAAGATGACATTTCTATCACATGACATATAAACTTGTACTAAATGAATTATAGGGATATAATAGACCCTTATGTCACATAATCTATAAACATTTTTTCCACTTAAAAACAATCATCACATAATAAAATAACCCACAGACAGAAATCTGAGAATCATGATATTTACAATAATATATAACCCATGGAATGAAAATGGGTGTCATAACATTTCAAAATTTCATTAAATAACTTGTGAAAAAGAAATGGTTTTTATAAAAAATCCTCAAAACATCAATATTGTCCATCTTGAAAAATAATGTAGATTAAATTATTAAATAATTTCCCCATGATTTAAAGGATATTATAAAATATGAAAAATATATAAAAAAATTGGTATTATAAAATCATATAGTAGATAATTATGATCATCATTTGGTAGTAGATAAAATGATTTGATTTTTTTATAAAATGGATAAATTAATATTATCCAAAACACCTTTCATAATGATTAATATGATACATTTTAGAAAACTTATTTTCAAACATTTGAATATTTCATACAGAGAATAAAACAGAAGAAAGACTTTATGAAGAGTATATCTTTAAAACCTCTGTAAATTGATTACTAAAATGAATTAAAAAATAATTTTCCAAAAAACATATTAAATGGTATAAAGTAGTATTTATAAAAAATTAATTTGAAAATATATAATTTTATAATCTTGAAACAAAAAAATGATTTTGTAATGAAATAAGGTTTTGAAGGGGAAAGCTAATTACAAAAAAAAAAATTTATAAAAGCCCAAAAATACGTTTATTAAAAACCCAAATCATTTAAGAGGATAATAAATGTTATTTAGTATAATTTTGAGCAGATTTTAGAGATCACAACACCATTATCCATCCAAATATGTAGGATAATATTCGTGGGAAGAAAATATGGACTTTGAGGAAAAATAGTTATTAGAAAAGTTAGGTGTTATTCATTGTAAACTCACATTTTAGGAAAAAGAATTCACCATGGAAGAATAAATTGATATATAACATAATTATTATAGAAATAAAATGGTTATTATATCCTTAATCATAATAGGGAATATTAGAACCAAATTTTAACAATAATGTGCAATAATGAGGAGTACAACTCAATAAAAGGAAATTGAGTAATCAAAAACCCTTTCAACTTCAGTAATTTTTGAACAAATATTCATTGGAAGATTAAAAAACATATGGATATATATCTCATACATTAAATCATATTTTATTAAAAAATAAATTATTAGGTATTATATATGCCATCAAGAAAATAAATTGGTTCATAATGTTAAAACATATCTCAGTGAAGATAAATGGAGACCTAAAACCCTTATGGACGAAAAAAAATTTAAATAAAAATCCATTGAAAGGGAGATGAATTACATCTATATTTTCAATACCATGAATAAAATAACTTTCTAATATTATATATCAAATAGAAAAAATACACATGATTTAAATGAAATTAGTTTTATAAAAAAAATGTGTCTCAAACAAGGATATTTTGTGAAGAAACCCTTACATTTTTCATGATTCATTCTGTTCATGAACATAGCATCATTAATAACCAATTTAATTTTATTAGATCCCTATTTATAGGAATTTTTATTTTATTTTGAATTTATAATGAACATTTTATAATCATATGCTAATTATTTATTAAATTTATTTTTTCAATTGTTTTCCTAAAATTTGAATCAGTGTGAGCTTATATTAGAAATTTTAGCAATAAATGATGTTATTATTATTATAAGTTAAATAATTTATAGAACCATTATAATAAAAACCATAAACTTATTATTAAATTAAAATAATATTAGTAATAATGTTCACATTGTAATCCACGATAGAGTTTTATAACATTTTTTCAAATAGGTGGTTAAACTAACACAAACATTAACACAATATATCTTGGTGGGTGAGCATGGAAAACTTTGTTTATAATTTCATTATAATATATTAATAATGATATTATTTATATGATTTTAAGTTGGTGTATAATATTTTATGTTTTTTGTAAAAATTATTAAAATCAAGATGGAAAATAAAAACTCTACTTTATAGTGGTGGTAGTCATCACAACACACGATTACATTTATTTTAGGATTATAAGTCAATGGAAAATGATAAATAAAGGGTTTACCATTAATATAACAACAAATAAATATAATTAGGATAATTTAGTCATAATTTTATTATGACAAGATATTTTTAAGAGTAAGGTTAATAAGAAAAACATATAAATGAGATAATATTTAGATTGGAGATTTGATCTTTCCTTGGAGTACTCCATGGAATAAAAGGGTGTAAGATAACATAGTGAGAACAGGGGATTTAGAAATTGGAATTGGGACATATTGGTATAAAAATTGAAATGTGTCAAGGTAATATTTATAGTGGCCCAACCCAAACCACTATATCTGAATTGAAAGTCACATAACCTCATGTGTGCCTCCCCATAAAAAGGAGGCTTCTGAATAATAGTTAGGGTATAAGTTCAAAACTAGAGAGATAAAACTATTAGTATTATGTCATTTGATAGGTTTAATATATAAAAATAAATAATTAGAGAAATCATGAGGAATAATGAATATGGTTTACATGGAATATAAAAAATATCTCCTAATGTGGAAATCTATCAAGGGTGATGAAATAAGATATATGAATAAAAGAACTGTGGGGTCCTCTAATGTCCATCCCCATCTACTCAAGATCTTTAATCACCTTCATAGATGTTCACTACATGGTACTGTATCTTTTTCAAATCTCTCATGAAATCTACAAGCGCATCGAAAAGATCATGTGGGGTGTGAGTACAAGACTTATTAGGACACCACCAATTTTTTCTTACCTGATGTGATCAAGTATGACAAGTTTATTCTAATAAAGATAAAAAACGTGTAATAGGTATAAATACAGAATAAAAAAATAAGAGTTCATGCACTGAAAAAGACACCACAAACCCTTGTTATTACATGATTCATCTCCATGATAGAATAACAACAAAATATGTTAGTTGTAACTAAACCACACCCAGTATGGTATCCTCATGGGGTCTTGGAGATGATACATGGGGTCATCTTTCCATAAATAGGATCATGCCACTCAACATCCTCACATCAAGATTAAATCATGTTGGCTAGTATTCTCATTGGTGAATGTAACTTGGAAAAAATATGCTACCCTAGGAACACACTCAACATGACACGATGACTACCTAATACCTTTACTCTATAACTAGGTCACTTTTTACCATTATCACGAACAATAACACTCCCCCACTATGGTATAAACATGTAACGATGGTCCCCCTTTCTCAAGTACCATTTATAACCTCCAAGGAATTGGTTACATACATACAAAATGAGAATAAAAGTTGGCATAGAAAACATCATGATAAAATAAAAAACACAACATCATATGATCATAATCAACATGGAAATAGGTTTATCTAATATCAATCATGATAAGCACATTTCATAAAGATATTAGGGTTTAGAAACACAAACTCACATGTAATAATAGTAAATAATGGTGTTAAAATAAAAAAAAAGATAAACATTATGGAATAAAGTATAAGTGAGAGGCCAAGAAGGTAAGTAATTTCCCACCCCAAAGTGGACAATGACAACACTAAGGTTTAATGAATATGTCTTCAATATAACCATACTTTCCTTCCAAATAAAAAATGATCACACTCCAACTAATCCTAGAACCACAATAACAGTACATCAATGATTTTAAAGAAAGTATAGGAGAAAAAATTCCAAAGGGTAGATCCAAACATACCTGAGGTCAAATAAATGTCTTTATAAAACTATCAGAGTACTCTCTTTTTAGTTTAAGTGGATAAATTTTGGTGTAGGATATGGGACACAAATTTTATGGTATAAGAGGGTCTATTATGAAATAAGAACTACCTCATGATTCTTATGATGTATGAAATTATTATGGATTAAATGCTAAGCAGTGTGGCCTCCTCAATGTAGGGTCACCCACCATTGTACAGGGGTTGAATGTTACAGTGCTACATAAGAATACCACTATGTAGAGGTAATTCATTTCTCCTAGAACCTTATATAGTTTCACTCTTCTATAGTGATAAATAAAGGACTTGTAACATGGAGTTTCTTTGATATCCTTTAAAATTTCACATTCTAGGTGATGTCGAATGATTAGGGATAAAATGTTTATGATGTGTATGAAAAGAGTTCAATCGGAATAAGGAATTTTAATACCCCTCTCATATATTTTAAAAAAGGATTTCCGTAATTGAAGACTTTAATGGTGTTTGTAACTCCCTAAAACCTATATTTTAGTGACCCAAACCCTAATATCCCAAAGGTAATGTCTTATTTATTACATTTTCATAAGATACAAGGAATAAAAATTCAAATAACCGAATAGTTTAGTTGTCTTGTTAATCTTGATATATACTTGAGTCTTGCATTACATTTGATAATTCAAAATACAACCTAATTTTTTTAGGAATATAATATCATTCCCTCTTGAATATATTATCACATCAGTCATAGTAGACTTCATAGAATCCTACGGAAAGGAAAAAAATAAGGGTTAGATATGATTCTTAGTAAGGGTTAATTATAGTGGAAACAATCATGAATGAATAAGTATAATCAACATGGAAAGCTAAACATATGAACACACATGACAATAAATCAATAAGATGGGAATTAAATGCATATAGAGATAATTACGTGGTGAAAATCTATTGGATAAATATACAAGGAATAGTCAATATAGAAATGTAAATAATTTAATGAAAATTTCATTTAAGCAATAACATGACTATCATAAAGAGATAACACATAATTAATATGGCATCATAAATAATTGAAAACACATTCCATTTAATCAATAAAATGAGAAAGGAATGAATCTAGAGATAATATCATTTTGAAAATCTCATGGATAATAATAATTTAAATCTTAATTAAGGGAATTATTAATTATTAGATGTCCTGTCTCAGGCACATAATACCTCTATCATCAAGATATGTCATCAAGAAAGTTAAAAATTTCTGGGTATAAACCAATTTGGTTTGACTAGATGATTTTATTCTAAATTATTGATTCTCATCATGAGACTACCAATTCATATAGGGGATATCAAAAACCAGTACCCACCTATGTCTGCATTACCAAGGCATTCTTCATATATCAAATAATAAATTTAATTCTTGAATAATGTACCTTGTTATCAAATATATATATTGAATAAAGAATACGAATTATCAGTATCTCTCTAGTCAACGAAATAATTTTTAAAGAAAAAAATACATGGAAATGAGATACTGTTTAAGAAATAAGAATATCCCAAATAAATAATGTGGATATTTAGGGGAAATATAATGACTAATGATCACATGAAAGTGAATATTTCAAGGGAAAGTAAATGACTACAAAAATGAATCCAGGAAGTTTCTATCAATATTTTCCTTGGCTAAAATTGTCCTAAAATATTCTTAGGAATAATAAAGATTGTATCAATACATCTTATACCCATTGGAGAAACAATAAACATTTGTTGTCATTGATGAATATAAATATGGAAAAAGATGTTTGAAAACATCATTGAGTAAAATATTCTTTTCATTTTGAATATTACCTTTTAAAACAATAATATAAAAAAAATTAAAAATTTTATTTCAAAATAACCATTGAAACTAATAAAATAATTATAAATTTTTTTATTCTCCATGGAATCTATAAATTATATTCATTTCGCAAACATTAAAACTAATCTTTCTTTCACTTTTTTTATATAAAATTCAAACGTTAATTGCTTTGAAAATGAATTGAAGATTCCTTTAATTTTTTTTTGTAAAAAGTAAGAATTGAAAAAAAATATTTAATAAATAATTTTGTAAATGATTAAAATATTTTTTAATCCATTTGATGAAAACATATTTTTGGAAGAAAATAGATTTCCAACCAAGGAGAGAAATAAAGTTATATTTTATTTTAAAAGTTTCTCAATTATTTTAAGAACTAAATAGTGGATAATAGTAATATTAAATGAAAATATCATGAATATACAGATGAGGATAAAATTATATGAGTTTTTTATATAATGATCGAATAATTTTATTCAACATAAATTCAAGAATAATTTTTTTTGATGAGAATGAGATTGCCAAAAAAGTCTTTTCACAGATCAGAAAGTTGATGTGAGAATTAAAAAATGAATAAATTGTGTGTATAAAATGTAAATACATATAACAAAGTTTATATAAAACAGAATTTAGTAGAAATTCAATACACACATAGTTATAAAATATCAATGAAAACTATAAAGTAATATAACCCAATTAATAAATTGAGATATGAAATTTATCACCACTTGTTAATTTTCATGTCAAATCCCCTTGAATGAAATAGTTCAAATTGAAACATAAAATAATATGAATAATGAATTATTCTTAATATTACATGTTAAAGGGACAATAGATATAGTATATAGAATAAATTACGCGCATAAAATTATAATATGCCGAAGTGGAGATAAATTGATACAAAGTTCCTTACCTCACACTACATTTTAGATGAACAAGATTTAACCTAATGTATAATAGTTTTAAAAATGTTATTAACTTTTAAAATAACCATATTAATATTTATTATATCATATATGATCCTTTTATTACATATTATCAATCTTTTGTTAACAATAATTCATTATTTTCATTGTTTCAAGTATTAATTTCCATGCTTTCTCATGTGAGTTTCTTCATGAAGGATTCCATTATTGCACATATTATATAGTTCAATATTATCTAGAATAATATCATGACATAATTATCATATTTTTTACATCAATTTTTATTTTAATACCAATAATAATATATTGTAAAGAAAAATGATGTATGTCACGATCATGGAGATGATAAACCATATGAATGCATGAGTAACATTTCACTTTTTCAAAAATCATTATAAAAATGAGGTGTGTAATATTTTATCTTTGTAGAAGGTTCATAATGTCATATATAATATATTACTTCTTTAAATATACTCATATATATTATCTATTTGGTTTGGTGATGTAAGGAGAGTCACACATCGCTTTGTGTAGGTAGTAGTCCACACGTACATGGATGATGTTATCATCTTTCATTGAGTGAAAAGGAAAAGAAGAAAATGATATATATATATATATTTATATATTATTTTCAAAATAAAAAATAGGTCATTAATATCATAATTATTTCATATATATCACATCTAATCATTATCATTACCATTATCATCGTCCATTTAAAGTGTTTGTAAATTATGAATCAGATCACTTCATGAGATAGTAGTCCACTGTACACACATGCGGCATTATGATATCTCCAAAATAATGTAAAGTAAACAATGTATATATGATATAGTGGTTAAATATGTAAAATTATATTAATAATAATAATATATATATATATATTTTATATCAATCATTATAACCTTTCTATGATAGTTGATAATGGAAATATGAATGATATAGGTTCACGAGGCGGTAGTCTTCCGTACACACGAATGATGAATTTTTAACCCATTTTATGGAAGTGGGGTTGGTTTGAGGTAATTATATTACCAAAAACAATATATGTATATTTAATATACTTATATAATATATTATTCATGTTTTACTAAGAATTTAAAGATGTGGGGGATCTAATAAAATAAAAAATACTCGTTGAAGAATGTTACCTCATCTTTGGGTATCCTCGTTTGGTTTACACCAAAAGCATTCCGAGGATGAATTTATGACAAAAATAAGGATTATTTGATTATATTATGGAATTAGGGATGTTATTGGGGGTATTTATTAGATTATATGAAGGGTGAGAAGGTGTGAATAATAGAGGGTAGGGGTGGCCATTTATAGTGATGTGAGTTGCACACTTGTAATTTTTTGAAAATAAAAAGGTGTACCCATGTTTTTCATGTGAGAAAAGGATCCAAAATGGATTATTAAAGAGTATTATACATTAAAAAGTCAAGAAATATCTGGAAAATATAATGTAGATAAGTTTTTAGGTCATTTTAACCATCATCGTTTTAGTTTAATCCCCCGAAAAATCCATTTTTTCTTGAACTGTAGTAATTAATTTATACAATATTCATTATTCGTGTTGGTAAAAAATTACGTTGATCTTATTAGATAATATATATTATAATGATTAAAAATATTGAATCCATTTTTACAAATTATATTAAGATAAGTGTAAAATTATAATTTAAAATTAATCCTGATGATATGATAAGAAATTGTGTTTTTAAAAAGAAAATGTTCAAAAGTTTAGAACGTTTTAATTTCAAAATTTAATCTAAATTTTTTTATAATGATATAAATTGGATTAATTGATATATTATTGAAATAATTATATATTAAAACAAAATTAATATATAATTTATCTTAATATAAAATATAAAAGAAAATGCAGTTTTCAATTAAAATTCAGTATTTTCACTATTCATCAAAAAGTGAAACATTTCATAAAAATCCCAAAAATTATTTGTAAAATAATTTTGATATTATAATTAATGAAATTATGCCAATTTTCCCAAATTTATTTTATAAAAGTGTTAAAAATTAATTTTAAATTATGTGCGTAAAGGGAGACAAAACCGTCTTTTAGAAAAATTGAGGTTTATATAAAACATTTCCTTTTAATTTAAATGATTCTTATTTTATTAACAAGAAAGCGTAGCCAGAGGTGGAACCCCTGACCATTTATTAAAATAAAAGAAAAGACAGTAAACAAGCATTACAGATCCAACACAGTCACTGCAAATCCTCAAAATCACACCCCTCACCACCTCCATGATACACAGACTCTTCCTCAGTCGCTGTTTCCCAAAACAAACTCTAACAGTGCTTCAGAACCATGGAATACTTCCTCCTCAAATTCAGCCACTCCATCTCAAGAAACTCATTTAGAGATTGCATACTTCTGACAGTAGCTCTGGTAGGCATCGAATTTGAAAAATGAGAGTAGTCCTTCCTCATCCTTCCTCGCGGAGAGGAAATCACCTTGTCTTTGATCACCATCAGTGCTTTGTTCCCCACTTGGACAATCTCGCTGTAAGATGGCCTCATCATGTCCCCATGATTCTCCTTACCACTATCAGCAAGATCCCCCCATTTACCATGGTACTGCATCTCTTGATACCTCACTAACTATTTTTTCTGAAGCTGGTTTTTTATGTCAATCATATCCAAACATTGAGGCTGCTCCACCATTGTATCATTTGCATCAAACACACCTTTACAATTTACTTCATGCTCTTTTAATGCATTCTGCATGCTGTCACCGCCACATAAAGGAGGAATCTCATCCCCATTCTCCGTGTCTAACTCTTGAAAATGATTCCCTGTGGGTACAACAATCATCACTCCATTAGTAGAAATACCCTGCCCATCGCAGCTGTCAACAATAACCATGATTCTGTTATCCTTGCAACCAATAGATTTCATCATCTTCACCGCAGGAGTAGACCCCTGCATGTGATCCATTTCATACATGGAAGCAGACCCCTGCTTTCCCTTACAAACAGCCTCACTACTATTCCCCTTCCATTGATTGTCCGCACCAGCATCAGACTGACTGAATTGAGCATGGACTTCCCTCCCCGACACAACAGAGGTCTCGGTCTCCTGTGGAAGGACTGCTGCCGGGTGTTCATCTGAGGTGCGTGCCACACCACCACCGCTAGTACCCTTAATATCGAAATTCTTCAGGCCCTTCACCCCATTCAGATCCTGTCTTAGCCGCGTGAATACAGCAGACACCGGCGGGTTATAAGGAGAGCCCATGGATGTGTCAACCGAAAAATTTCCCTGAGGTCCCAGATCGCATGGCACAACATCAACCACAAGAGGTTCCCTATTCTCTATAGATGAGCTCGGTTCCGTTGACCTCCGTCTCTGAATTCCAGCATGTCATCTTGATAAGGGATGACCCAATTTCTTGCATCTTGAGTAATAATCCACCCATGACTCTTAGATAACAGAAGGCTTCCAACGAAAGTCCTCCCCGACTGTGATCCAGAACCATTCCACTGGTGGTCTAGAAATGTCCACCTCAACGCAGCACCAGAAGTTAATTGGATGGCTCAGAGTCGACGTTCGCACATCAGAACATAAGAAACAGCCTATCATGTTCCCAAGCATACGAAAAATTGCTGTATTTTGAAAGGGTAAAGGAAGATTCGGGAGACTTACCCAGATCGGAAAGGAAGTAGGATCCCGGTTCATACAACAGTCAATCGTCCACTGAAATAGAAATAATCTGCAGCCATTGCAACGTCAAGGGGCACTAGACCAAGCATGAACCAGGTCTTCATCAGAGGAAAATCGGATCATAATATGATGATTATCAAAGAGGCCAACCACTGCTCGATCGCGCAAATACCATTTGGTAAAGACGAGCTCATTAAAGTCATCAACAGATGACTTTCACGAACTAAAGCGAGCCACAAGCATCAGGTCAAGGTGCTTTGTCACATCAGAGAACTCCAACACCGAGATCGGAAGATGAGGAATTCCAAGATGATGATCAGGCACCTTCGGGTTTAAAGCAATCGACGGAAAATCTGGAAGAAATTTAGGGTTAGTAAATGGAACAAGGGTATACTATATTATAGTTCATTTATACTCGGTGTTGCGTGTTCTTCAAGCTATCAAAGTTATTAAAATTAAAGAACTACCTTTAATGGGTTTTTAAGCTCGATTTTTCATGTCAATTATTCTATAAAATGAAATTTTCTTCTTATAGAATCTTTAGGTTTTACATTCATTCCATTTAAAATAAATTACATCATCACAATTTAAACTTGATCCTGGTAATCATGTGCTTGACATTTGGAAAATATTTTTTTGAATAAACCACATCATAAAAGGATTAATAAAATACAATTTTAATAATAGAGAAATATAATTACAAATGTCATATGTAATTACAAATTACTAGGTTTCTATGAAGACCATTGGTGTCAAGTGTAGATGTGCACATGGAAGAAAAGTGAAAATAATTATAGAGAATGATAGAGTCTGTCGATCACAAAAAAGTGAATGATCTATGGAAATTTAAGGAACTCCAAACCATAAATAAAATAATTGTGAAACGTATATCATCATAAATTATGGAAAAGGAGAAATCTTATTTCAATATCATTTTATCTAAAGTTAACGAATTGTTTTTTTCTTATAATTTAAGGAAATATACTTACTTGATTTGTTTCTATTTTATAAGTTGATTTTTTTTGTTTTTTTGTGCTAAGAATAATTTGCAATTCATCTCCTACTCATTTAAATTAATATCCAAAAATGATGTTTTTTATTTATGGAGCACTAAAATTCACTTTTAATGGATCGTAAGATCCATTAAAGAGTGAAAAGTCTTTATATATATATCTACCTATTTTAAAAAACCAATATGGTTAGAACAAGTTTCCATATATAATAAATTAACCTCTAAACCTAAAACATAACACCAAATGTTAAACATTCATATTTATTTTTCAATAAATTTAACTAAAAACAATGACATATTTACCACAACACTATATAGACCCGTGTTAGATGGGAAAACCGTTTTTCTTTTTTTTCTTAGGTTCAATACCCATGAATTTTATAGATGTGATAGGTTTTTACTTGGCGTGTAAGTTTTTATTTTAATAAACTATATTAATATAATTCTTATAATGTTCCCAAATATTTGAAAGATGTACTTGAAATTATTTAAATCATTAAATAACCATTTTTTTGAGGTTTTCTAATACATATTATATCTTCTTAAAAATTATAATAATCTTATTTGGAAATTACTAAAATATTATTAATGATCTACTTAACCCTAAAGGTTATCAACACCTTTAAAATCATTTCAATAAAATGAAAAAACTACTATTACTCAAATAAATTTTCCTCTAAATCATATTATTTCCAAAAATTTCTCCGATAATATCTTTTATCTTGGTAGATTCTAATAACATAAAACATAAAAATAGGAATTTAAGAATTTTAACTTTTGATCAATATTAAACTCCTGAACCTATGATGTTATCCATAAATCATTAGTTTATTTATGGACATATACTTCTATAATTTACGAAAATTATCATATGTTTAATATTTCTCATCCCCAAAATACGCTTGATAAAAAAGTGCTTCTATAATTTAATTATTGAACACCAATAAATAAATACTTCATACATTTTAATAGAACACAAGCCCTTCATGGACTAGGGATTATCTTTTAGAATAAGCAATTGAATTTAAAAATGTCTAGGTTCTCAACATTTACAAAACTGAACTATAAAAGGATCCTTCAGATGATAATAATTTCCTTTCACCATACTCATTATTTTCATCCATAATTCCTTACTTTCTTCCCTTACTTTCAACACAAAATTCATTTTCTCATTCTATTATGACACTATCCAAGGTGTATCCTTCCACCTTTATTACATGATGTAAATTGATCATTCTTCACTATATGTTCTCCATCACATGTGATCTTAGATAACTATATCATTCTCTTCTTAAGTGAGTTTGCGTGTTTGTTGAGGTATATGTTTTTAATCATATTTCAAAAAAAATTATTATGAATAATAATGATATATATCATCATCCCATTTTGTTTCTCATAGTTTCCACATTTTCCTTCATGTTCAATGTTTACTCAATTCCTTTATGTTACATTCATTTATTAAAATAAAAAATTATAATGTGAGAAACAATAATCATTGTGGGAAAACCATACAATAATTTATAGGATGTCTTATCATAATAAATTACTTTCAATAAAATACAGATTGGGTTTTTCTAAGTCATTCAATGTTATTATCTATTAAAATCCTTCATAATGATTTTAATGAAAATGTAAATTATCCTAAGAATATAACTAATGAGTGTCAATCCAAGTGCCCAGTAAGTCCCACTATCATGCACTGTGTAATTATTTAGTCATGCCTGATGTGCCTTTTTGGAGTTATTACCCCAAGGTAAATCTATTCTAAAACCACATCCACTTGTTGTATCTCGATAGGAATGTATTTTTAGGGAGATCCATATAATATATACCTTACCAAAGATTTAGGTTGTTTTTATATATTTATCATCAAATTATATCACAGGGTTATGATCCATAATATTTGTTTTCATTAATATAGTTCACAAGGTTTCTACTAAACTTCCTATGATACCAACTATAGTGACCTCAACCCTATTTTCTAAGAGAGAGATTCCAATTTATAACATTAGAAATTGATATGTGTAATCAAATCTCAAAGGACCAAATAATTTAGTATTCTTGGTAAACTAGATACATACTTGTGTCTAAAATTATATTTGATAACAAAAATTCCAAAAACTTTTTTTCAAGAATATAAAATTATTACCTCTAGAATATCCTTACACATTAATCATAGAACACTTCATGGGATTATTGAGAAAGGAAATAAAATAAGGGTGAGCTCAAATTCTCAATAAGGGTTAAGTAGAGTGAAATATATCATGAATCAATAAGTATAATCATCATGTAAAGGTAAATATATAAACACACACACCATTAAATTAGTAAGCTAATAATGAAATTTATCGAGATATAATATCATGGTGAAAATGTCCGGGATAATAAGATAAGGTATTGTAAATATGGAAAGGTAAATAATTTACAACACATTTTATTTAATCAATAACATGACAATCCTAACTGGATGAGGCATTATATATATAAAAAGGTAAATAATTTAAAAAACAATACATTTAATAATTAAATTGAGAATGAAATGAATCTTTAGATAATATCATTTTAAAAATATCATGAATAATAAAAACTGAATTCTTAATAAATAAAATTCATAATTATTCAATGTCATTTTTTAAGAACATAGTACCTCTACTATCAATATCTACCCTCAAGATAGTTTAAAACTACTTGTTATAAATGAATCTATAATGGAAAAACAATTTTATTCTAGCTTATCGATTCACCTCACGATACTACTAAAGCGTCAAAGGGATATCTATAACCAGGACCCATCCATATCTGCATGTTAATATTATTCATCATATATTGAATAATTGATTTAATTCATGAATAAAGTGCCTTATCATTAAATATCCTTATTGAAGAATGAATACATATTATCAATATTTCCTCATTCAATCAAATGACAATCAAATTAATACATCATATGTAGAAATGATATATTATTTAAGAAATATGAATATCCAAGATTAATAACATAGATATTTTGGGAAAATTTAATGTCTAATGATCACAGGAATATGAATATATCAAAGGGATATCAATGACTACAAAAAATGAATCATGGAAGTATTTTTCAATAATTACATTTATCAAAATGATCATAAAAAATCTAGGGGAAAAATAAGGATGGAATCAAAATGATATATAACCATTTGAGTAAGAATAAAGATTTGTTTTTATTGAGGAATAGAAATAACATAAATATATTTTTAAAAACATTCTTATGGAAAATATAATTTTCATTTGGAATATCACCTTTTAAAACTAAAATATTACAAAAATTTTGAAATTCATTTTCATTGGAAATGACCTTCGAAACATATAAAATAATCTTTAGAACATTTTATTTTTCATGATGGCTTGAAAACATGTTCATACCATACACATTAAAAAAGAACCCTTTAACTTATTTTTTAAAAGTAAAATGGGAATAGTTTTGAAAACAAAATGAATATTCCTTAAAAGAAATTCTGTAAGAAAGTAACAAATTGAAAAAATCACTGTAATAAATCATTTCCAAAAGGTTAAAAACATTTTAAGAAAACATAGTTTTTAAATAAAATGGATTTCTAGCTGAAGAGAGAAATGAAGTTAGATTTTATTAAAAACATTTATCTATTATTTTAAGTTACATAGTGGAAAAAATAGTACTATTACTTGAAAAAATCTATAATGAACAAAGGAGTATAAAATTCCAAGGGTTTATTAGAGAATTTATGAATAATTTCCTTCAACTGAAATTCAAGAATAAACAATCTTGATGAGAATAAGATTATGAAATAAACCCTAGTAATGATCATAAATTTGAAGTGAGAATTATCCAATTAATCAATTATGTGTTCCAAATTTAAATGCACACAAAAAAAGTGGATAATCAATATAATTTATTAAAATTTCAATACACAGATAATCATATAATATCAAATACAATGAATAAGTAATATAACCCAAAAAGAATTTTTTTTAATCCATTACCACTTGTTAATTTTTAGGTCAAATACCCTCGAATTAAATAGTTAAAATTAATACAGAATATACCATAAGTAATGAAGTATTAATGTTATTAATTGTCAATGGGGTAGTATATACAACATATAAAATAAATTATGTGTATTGCAATACAATATGTCCCAATGAAGAGAAACTGAGACAAAGTCCCTTACTCCACAACTTAGTTTGGTTGAACATGATTTAAACTAATTTAGTGTGGTTTAAAACTTGTTAATAACTTTACTAGAACCATATTAATATTTATAATCTCATATATTTTCCTTCTAAAATATATTTTCACCTATTGATTAATGATCATTCATTATTTTCATTGTATCGGGTGTTCATTTCCTTGTTCCATCATGCATGTTTCATCATAAAAGGTCAGGTTCTTACACATATTATGTAGTTTCATAACATAAAAAATAATAATCAGGACATAATTATCATATTTTTACATACATTTTACTTTTCAAAGTAATAATGAAAGAGAGTCATGAAAAATGACGTACGTTACGATCATGGAGATGGTAGGTTGTACATTCACATGAGTAACTTTTCCAATTTTCAATGATCATTATGGAAAAGAGGTATGTAATATTTTATATTTAAATACTAATAATAATATCATATAGACCATATTATTTATTAAAATATACTTATATATATATTTTAAGTGGTGTGTTGATATAAATTAAGTCACATCACTTTGTGTAGGCGGTAGTCCATATGTACACGAGCGGTGTTATCATCTTTCATTGAGTGAAAAGGTAAGAGAGAAAATCATATTTATATATATATTGTATCTGAATAATGATATTAATGTCATAGATATAATAATTATTTTATGTATATTAGATATAACCATTTAATATTTCCTTATCACCTTCTATGTAAAGTGTTTGTGAAAGATGAATCACATCACTTCCTGAGATGATAGTTCATGGTACACATGTGGAACATTATCTTATCTCCTATGGAATTGAATATAAAAAGTTATATATTATATAATGATTAAATAGTAATATTTATGTTACAAATATCACATATAAAATTTATATTCATCATTATACCCTATCTTGAGTGGTGGTAATGGAAAAATGAATGACTTCGGTTATCTAGGCAGTTGTCTTCCAAACACATAAATGGTGATTTCATAACAAAATTGATAGATGTGGGGGTGGTTTTAGGTCATGAATTTATCATAAAAACATATCATTATATTTAATATATTTAGTTTTTTATATTAGTTTGTTTTAATACTAATTTATGGAGGTAGAGGAAGAAATAAAATAAAAGTGCTCATTGAAGAATGTTACTTCTTCTTCGGTTATCCTCCTTATGTTTGCACCAAAATCCTTTCTAAGATTGATTTATTATAACAAATATGGATTTTAGGAATGGATATGGGAGTTTGGTAAGTGATTTGGGTACGCATTAGATGAACCAATATGGTGTGATGGTGTGAATAAGAGAGGGGATGGGGAGACCTTTTATAAGGTGGGTGAGTGGCGCACCTGTATTTTTTGAAAAGAAAATAGAATATCCATATTTTTACATGAAACAAGGGAAACATGGAGTGTTACTAATAATTATAAATTTTAGGTTTGAAATATAATCATTAAATTTATTCTAGAGAAGTTTTTAGGTCTTTATAACCCTTATCTTTTTAGTTTAATCCCTAGTAAATTCATTTTTACAATAACTATGGAAATTATTTTTTATTGTTTTCACTGTTCATTTTGGAAAAAATTAAATTGAAATTAATAAATAATATATATTATTATGATTAATAATATATAATTTGTTTTTGAATGTTCCATTCACAGAATTATAATATTTTAATTTAAAAATATTCTCACAAACACGATGGGAAATCATGTTTTTAAAGAGAAAATGTTAAAAAGTTTATAATGTTATTATAAGAAAATTAAGTTTGAAAATTTTAATGATGTACTAAATTTTATTAATATATATATATAATTGAATTAATTTTACTTTTAAACCAATTTAAAATATAAAATAAATTTATTACTAATTTAAATGAAAGGACATTTCTCATTTAAAATTCAGAATTATCACTATTAATCAAAAAATGAATCTTTTTAGAAAAATACAAAAACTCACCTGAAGATAATTTTGATATTATTATTTTAAAAATTATATTGAATTTTTAATATAAAATTTAAAAAAAATTACAAATTATTTTTAAATTATGTGACAAAGATAAAGTAAACCATCTTGGAGAAAAATACTGTTATTTAGAAAACATTTATTTTTCTTTTAAATTGTTATTATTTTATTCCTAATAAATAAATAACTAATGATTTTTTTGATATCTTTAAACCATATAATTTTCATTATTAGTTAGTACTATTTATACCTAGTAATTTAATAGTTATGTTATAATGATATACAATATTACATTTTATTTAGACTTAGAGTTACATGTTCCAAAAGATATTAAAGTGATTAACTATAATGAAATATATTTATTGGGTTTTTTAATATAAAAATTTCATGCTTCAAGCTCTATTGAAAGAAATTTTCTTTTATAATCTCAGGGTATTACAAGTACACCAAAGTATAGAACCTCTAGATATAGTAAGAAACACAGAAAGAGATATAGTGGTGTAAGACCATCCGTGTCACATCCCTTATGGAGTAATAAGATGTATCACAAAATATGTATGTTAGAGAGTATAGTTTATGACATAATAAATCATTATTGCATAAAATTATGGCTGTTACATCTACATTATAAATGAAATAATTACACTATAGAATATGATGAAATCATGTCTTTTCAATTCAACCCCCATTAGGACTTCTCATCCTAAAAAAGAATCTCTAGGGATCTTGTTAGAATAAATTTGGCCAAAAATCTCTCAAGTCTGCCTCTCACTCCCCAGTATCCACTTGGATTCATCAATGATACTTCTAAATCTGGACTATGGGCGCCATCTTCCCTCGAAGTACTTTCTTTCTCTATTCAACCATCTGCACTAGAATCTCCTCATATTATGCATTTTCCACTAACTCAACATCCTCATAATCTATAACATACACTTGGTAAGGTATAAAGATCTAAATCTATGACACATGATACATGTATTTCATACCCCAGTTTGAATAATGATGGTCTATATGATATTGCACAACCCCAATCTACTCGATGATCTCAAATTTTCCAACAAAACACAATACTAGATTTCCCTACTTCATCATAATTGTATTCCCTAACCATGGAGCCACTATATAGAATACATAATGTTCCACAGTGAACTCCCATGGTATCATCCTCGAGTAGGAATAAGATATTTTTCTTATCTGAGTGGCGACCAACCTTTTCTATATCAGATTCACTCTCTCGAAGGTATCCGATACCATATTGGTGACCAAAGTAGTTGGCTCACCCACCACATGACAACAATGTGGTGTGCGGAATGACCTCCCATACAAATCCTCATATTGTGACATCTGAATTGAAGCCTGATTACTTTTTTTATATACATACTCAACCAAGGATAGGTGATTATACCATGATCCATCAAATTTCAGAACATAAGCTAAAATAATTTCCTCAAATATGAATATAGTCTGCTAAAAATATCTATTTTTTCAAGTATAGTTTATTGTGCTCAACCTCATATGAGTAGATAGGGTATTTTATAAGCCCTTCAAAAACTGAGATGTTGAACATGCATCTCTATTTGATAAAATACTAAATGTAACTATGTGTCAGTGTATAATATCATATATATAGAACCTTTCTATATCTTATATATAGCGTGTCTCTTTGATTGGTAAAAGAGTAAAACATTCATTTTTTTTTTGAAAACCACCCAAATGATGCCTTGAATCCTTGGGGTCTTGGTTAAACCCATCAAAATGTCCATTATGACATCCTTTCACATTCATATGGGTAATATAAGTTTCTAGTGAAACCCCAAGGTCGCTGATGCTCGGTCATAACCCTTTGACTTGTATGGTATTGAGAAATGAACATTGTAATGTCTCTCTTCATCCCTGATAATGAGAAATATCACTTAAATTCAAGGTATTTATTCACTGATCAAGGATGAAATATCCATCTAGAGGTGTGGTAATCCATCATCATCTCTTCTCTGATAGAAGTATCAAATATTACTATCCAATGTACCATGATCACATTGATGTCGCTGAAAGACCATCAAGGTATTGAATCCATTTCAGCTAGTTATTCCCTCATAACAGTGAAATCTAATTCTAAATCCTACCCAGATTTTTTGTAGTTCACAAGATAATATGTTACTAAAAATATAGAACATTTCTTAAAACCTTGTTTCTTGGAGGTATCCATCCTCCAATTAACAAACAATGCCATCAAGCACCACCACCCTTCAGATGGAACCTCCAAAACCTTTTACTAAGATTTGATCTTATGGATAAGAGAATATATAACTATATTACCTTTACCTAGTGAATATTCCATTTAAATGTTTAACGTATACATAAACTTAACATGACACCTCTATCGTTGTTTTAGGTCACTCTATATGAAGATATAATTAAGCCTCTTGTGATCTACATACACAATGAATCTCTCATTATTTTCATTATGTCTCTAAAATCATAGATCATGGAATATGGATACCTAATCCAAGTCATGTGTATATAATTTTCTCTTGGGGTTCATATATCATGAGACCCATAGTCTTCTAACTACTCCACCTGTAAGAATACTGCTCCAAGGAGAAATATTGATGCATCAAAATACATTCCATAAACAATTCTAGTATCATGGAGTGTCAGTACTGGAGGTCTTCTCAAACTTATATTTAACTCAAGGAAATCCTTTTCACACTTTTCTAACCATTGGAACATAAATCTCTTCTTATCCATTTCATTCATGAGGACTACAATTCATGAGAAGTATTGGATAAACTGTAAGTGATATCATGATGACCC
Organism: Viscum album; assembly: GCA_963277665.1. NCBI lineage: Eukaryota > Viridiplantae > Streptophyta > Magnoliopsida > Santalales > Viscaceae > Viscum > Viscum album. Next base: position 1,849,145,558 of record OY728163.1, on the reverse strand, counting down.
CAAAAAACGTCTGATCTCAAACACATTGTGATTATATGTCTAGGACATGATCACCACATATTTATTTAAGTCTATAGATATACAAATATTAAAAAACACTTGTCATAGGAACTTCAACTCTTAAATACATAAGTCACAATGGAATAACTTTGAGTAAAGAAGATGTCATCAAATCATACATAAGATTATCTCCAGTTTCCTAGCATGCTGCTATGGTGTTGTAAAGTAAATGACGATGTCATTTATGAACACTACAATGAATGAGTCTGATTATGGGTGGAATATCTTGTTCATGAGAGACATGAACACTATAGGAACATTTTCCCCCAAATATTATCACCAATTTGCATACGACCCAAAGTTTCTCCAAAATACCATCTTTAGAATATACTCCTCTCTGACTCACAACTGATGACATCATGATCAATGATAAATATTATAAAAGTAATGGGAACCCCATAAATTATTAAATAGATCATCAATCTTAGGAAAAGGATTTCAGTGTTTCACTATCACTAGGTACATCTTTAGATAAACGATTCAAAGATGATGACCTCGAACACCTTCTGGGAAAATAATACAAGTGAACCCTATAGTAAAGTACTTGGAAAGAAACCCATTCCCATTCATGTGATCAAAATATACCTTAAGTTCCTTTATCTCATTCGGTTCCCTATGATATGGTGGTATCAAAATTGGTTTCACACCTTTTATGATATAAAACACATGGTCAAAGAGTCTATTAGGAGGGGGTCCTAAAAATTCATCTTGAAAGAAGTCATTTTAGAGGTCCTTAACATGGGAAAGATATGAGGGGGTTTCCACTGATCCTGCTAAGAGAAAAAATACCACCATCTATAACATGATCATTCCAAGATGACTCAAATCTGACCAAATTCTGCATTCTCCTAGTTCCAACTCCATGATCATCAATAACATATATCCCTTTGGTGAATTGAATGAGATGAACCTCTGTTAGAAGCCTAAGTAATCTCAGAAGCAAGTCACACAGTCCATGAAGAGTGTCAAATCGAAGGTATTCATCTCAAATATCATAAACTCCCACTGATGTCCACAACTAGGGACATCTATAGGGATGTCTGTGTATTGTTGAAGACAATCAATTTTAGTGTCCAATGGCATATCAAGGGACACTAACTCAGAAAATACCTTGATTGGAAGGTAAGGTATTAAAAATTCTTATGTAGATATAGAGTAATTGGATTCACCAATATCCAATAAAAAAGTATACATAGAGGATGTGATCAAGACCATACCTCATACAGTAGATGGACCATCTCCACCACCTTCTAGAGTCCAATCCACAAAATTCACATGAACCATATCTTTTTCATAAATCTTCCATTGAGGCACATGGATAGTAAGGGATCGCTTCAGAGAAACCCTTCAAAAACATTGGTACCATAATCATGTCTTTATCCACCTCTAATTTGTAATTATGGAACAAAACTATTTGATGTGTCCAATCCTACCACATATATAACACTAACTTTGGGATTCTAAACCTACAAGACTATAGTGCCCAAACATCACACAAATAAAACACTAGGAGTCTCCACCATTAAAAGATGAATAAACTAAAATTTACTTCACTTTCATGATATTAGTTTACAATGTATCCATGACCATCCTCTTTCTTCCATCAGATGAGGAACTCACAACAACCATTAGGGTCTACCTATCCGAGTAATAAAGGGTAGGATAAGGCTAGTAGTTTTTCAATCCTCCATAATCCTCTCAATGGTCAAGGAATTTTTTAGAACCCCTAGGTATATATATATATATCAAAACTCCATAACTTTATCCTAAGCATGGTTTGAATTCTGATTTTAAAACATTCTGACCTCTTGAGCCACATTACCAACCTTAAACGTTGAGAAATAGAGGAGCTAAGTAAAATATATGGAGTATGATGATACTTTCAGGGAGCCCTACTATAATTACCTAAAATATTATGATTGGTTGATCTATAATGTGCTGGGGAAGAACTCTACAAAAAATGATTCCTTGAAGGCCTCCCATGAGAGTCACAGTCATCGACAGGTCTGACCCAAAACATCCTACACTACTACAAAAACGGCCTATATCTGCACTCAAAACGGGCTTTAACAGTGCTAAAAATTGCTATAATGCTGAGCACTAATATAGGGGGGTCCCTTTTATCAGCTCTTCGAAAAGCACTGATAAAGGACACCTTTATCAGTGCTAAAAAAAGTGCTGAGAAATGAACCCTTTATCAACGCTTTTTTTAGTGCTGATAAAAGGGGCCTTTATCAGTGCTTTTTAAAAAGCGCTGATAAAAGTCAAAAAAATAAAAATAAATAAAAATAAATAATGCACGGGGAGATCTTTTATCAGCTCTTGACCGCCCTTTTATCAGCACTAGGAGGTCTCTCCCGCACTTCCCTTCCTACGCATCCTCACATGCACACACCCCCTTTGCCTCCACCCAAACTCGAACACGCAACCTCCCCATTTTGCAGCTACATGTTTACCACTAAGCTATTTCGTTATTTTATCTATTTAATGATATATCTCTTTATATATATTTATATATAGTTATATTTATTCTTATATTGATATAGATTCATATTAATATAAATATATTTATTCATATATTAGTATATATATATATACATTCATATAATTATATATATATATATATTTATTGACATATTTTTAGTTATAATTTTTATCCGTATATTTATTTTTATATTAATATATAATTATATGATTAGTTTTAAATACATTTATGAAAAATGTTTTGTATGTGCGTTTATAATTAAATAAATAAATAAATAAATATATACATATATATATACAACACACAGACACACACACAGACACAAACACACACAAATACATATATATTTACGAATAAATACATATATATGTGTATTTTAAAAGCCATAGAATGTTAAAATGATCATAACTTATAATATAGAATCCCATTTAAACTCCAGAACCTGTCAAATTGATGAAACTGAAATATTATTAAATATGATATGTGGTACAGGCCTAACAGACATCCAGATCAAAAGTTATACTTGTTTTAATGTTAACAAATCAGGGTATCCCGACTAAAAACTCATTTTTGGAGGCCTTATGTGCCTTTTTTGGCCTCAACAAAAGTGAAGGAGGCTTTTTCTCAGTCACTAGCACGTAGATCTCATAGCAGGCTTCGATTTGATATGTTGAAGAGCACAAACAGACACAAGGATCAAAAGATACGGCCTTTTGATGTTGGAGTTACATTTTCACCTTATTTTAGATCTTTTATTAATTGTTTGGATTTTTTGTGTCTTCAAATTGTTATTAAATGATTTTTAATTGATAATAATTAGAAAATTATTAATTAATAATTTTTTTTAAAATATTTTAAAGCCATTTACAATAAATTTCTTATATATTAAATGTCATAGTCTATTTATACGTATAGAAAACATGTTTAAAAAATATATATTATATTTATATATGAATAAATATACTTATATAAAAATAATTTATTTTTTATGATTTTTTTGAAATATATTTTTTTAGCGCGGATAAATCCGCCCTTTATCAGCCCTACTAAAAGAAGCCCTGATAAAGGGGTCCCCTTTATCAGCGCTCCAAAAAAGCACTGATAAAGGCCTCCTTTATCAATGCTTTTTTTTAGTGCTGATAAAGGGGTAGAGCTTCCCTCGCCTATTTTTGTAGTAGTTCTACCAATATTTAGTAGGTGTTTGAGGCAAGAATGCTTCCAACTTCACCTTCCTATCTGGAGGTGTCTCAATGAGGTAAAAGATGATCACCATAGTGTTCATCATATCATTAGTATCATATGGTGCACCCTAAACAAAATAGCTAGGGGATTATGGAGCTAGAAATACTTATCACAGTCCACAATCGATTTTGGTGGAATTGGATAATGAACCATTACCTAGAAAACTTCTACAAGTGAGAGAATGGTTTCAGGAACAACCTACTCAAGTTGTAGTCCCACTAAAATCCTTCTGGGTGGAATCTTCTTCAAAAGAATAAAAATTGGGAACACAAACATTTCCTAACTCATCTAAGTGATCAATAAAGGTTCTCCTAGGAGTCCACCTCCAAACGAAGGTACACCCCTCCCAGTAGTAACCTGGGTTATTTCCCTGTATGTTAGTTATAGTAATCATATATATATACTAACATAAAAAAATGACTAGTTATAATAAAGAATCCATAAAATATATATCATGCAGTATGGAAAGGAAAATATATATCACATGGTCAATGAAATAATCCTGAATATATAGTATAAATCAAGGAATTTAATTATGGAACTAATATGTAACATAATGACAATTATATATATATATATATAATTGGAATGAGAACCAATATTCTTAGATATAATGCACGAACATACGGAAAATATCATAAATCACATATGAACACCACATGAATCAATCAAGGTGAGTTTAATAAAATATAACAACAATACATCTTTCCCAGTTAAATGGAAACTTAAGGGTTCACATAACAGTACTAGCCAGGCACTATCATATTTCCCCTACCTAAGTCCCAACCATCAATAATAATTTCTATAATTTCCCAAATAAAATAATAATAAAATAAAATTTAATAAAAATAATGATCCTATGATACCATTTTTTAATGATCTGACTCGATTCACCAGGTTTAAACAAAAAGTTCACATGAACTCATGCTCCCCTCATCATAAACAATAGGATTCCAACTAGAAGTGAGGGTATAAGTCTAAAAGAGGGGCCACTATACCCTATGTATCATTTCAATGCATAGGAGTAATAGAAAACAATAAATGAATATAAATAAACCATCATAGTAATGATAAAGATTAATTAATAGGACATAAATGGCATATAAATAAGAATTCCATTATATATTGTTGTTCAGATTAATGAGAGTAGATAAATAAAAAAATAACCCTAGGGTCCTCTAGTGTTCATCCAGGCCCACTTCATCTCTATCATCATACTATCATACTTCTACCACACACACCTTTCCTTTAACGAATTATTTCATGAATGTTGGATGAAATCCCAAATATGGATGTGAGAACAAGACTCAGTAGGACACCACCAATGCATCGATATATTATGTGATCCTGTATAACACATGTATTATAATGAATATAATAAATGTGTAATAAAAATAAACACACAATAAAAAAAGAGCAATCTTGAGATATCCAACCTGATATAGATCCATAACTATATCTACATCAACTCCCTGGAATAATGGAAATGAGAGATTTTAGTAGTAACCCAACCACCCCCCATATGGCATCCTCATAGTGTCATGGTGATGATAACCAATGTCATCTATCCATTAATAAGACAATTTAACTCGGAATCCTCACATAAAGAGTGAATCCCATTGACTATGATTCTATGTGAAGAATGACATTTGGAAAATAAAATCAACATCGAGAATAACCTAGTTATGACACCATAGATGCCTCGTACCACCACCATGTATTTAGGTCCCTCATCACCATCATTGAAAACAAGTACACTCCCCCTCTAAGGGATAAAAATTCAATGAAGGTCCACCCATAAAAATTACCAATGACAACCTCTAAGGAAATGATATCATACATACAATGTGAGAACACAAGTAGGAATAACAAAACATCATGAGTATATAGTCGTAAAAAATATCATGCGAACATAATTAGTATGAGAATAGGTTACTCTAATATTGTTCATGAGAATCACATATCACAAAGATATCAAAGGATACATGTACACTCACATGAAATCATAACTACACATTGGTTCAAATTCTAACACATAGACAAACATCATGGTAGATACTGTAAATGAGATCATGAGATAGTAATGAAACTCCAACCCCATGGTTTTCAATTTCTATTATAAGGTTCATCAAATATCTAATCAACTGAACCTTTCTCACATACCAATCTAAAAATGATCACACACCAATGAATCCTAGAACCTCTAAAACATAATATAAATGATTCTAGTGTAAGGTGAAGAGAAACAATACCAGAGGATAGATCCAAACATACCTAAGGTCAAAGAAAATACTCTAGAAAACTAGAGGGGTTCTATAATTACAGCATGAATACCTAACATACATTGTAGTATTTGGGTAACACTTTTATAGAGTAATTTGTTGTATTATAAAGTCAAAATTTCCTTTGGATTCATATTAAGTAATAAATTCTTATGTCTTAAACACTGAGAAGTGAAAACTCCTCGGTATAGTTTCAGCCACCATGTTTTATGGGTCGACTTTCACGATACTACAAAATAATAGTACAATGTAGAAGGAAGTACTTTAGTATTGAACCTTGATGATTGAAGTTATTATGTAGTGATAAAAGAAGGACTTGCGGTTTGGATTTTCCTTTAAAACCATTTAGGTCTCCGGTTCGAGGAAATTTTAAATAATGAGGAAGGTCATGTATATGATATGTATCACTAGGGTTCAATCCACATGAAGAACATTAACACCACTCACATGAATTCTTAAAATGGATTTACCCAATTTAAGAATGTAATGGTGGTCATAACTTTCTATGAAAAATAACCAAATGTATAGTTCTTCCAACTGTAGTGACAAACCTGGAAAGAGATATTGTGGGCAGTTTTGTGCCACTTAAGACAAAATAGAATGTCTTATGATGTAAGTATGTCAGGGCATAATGTTTACAATGTAAAATTATTTATATTGTAAAATATTGGATGATATTTTTAAATTATAAAATAAATAAATATAATATAAAACAATAGAAAATCACGTCTATAAAAATTTGAAGGAATGGGTGTGGCATGAAGGGGTGGAAGTGTCCCTTTTTATATGTTAATGAAATGGAACTTCTGAGAACACCTTTTTGTTTTCAATTATATCATAACACTATAACATGGTCAATGAATCCAAAAGTTAAAAATAATGGAGTGTGAGGTGATCTTGGGTTGATAAATACTCACCGATATATTTAAATATATTTTTAAACATTCTTGAACTTGTTTTTTCTTTGGGTTTTTACTTTTACCTTTTTTACCTTGGTATATAGTTTTTAACTAATGAATTTATGTTTTATTAAATATAAAAAAACACCAAATTCCAAATTTTGGTGTTATTAACATTAATTAAATATCTATTTCCTCAAATTAATATACCATATAGAAGAAAAATAAATTTTAAATTCAAACATTTCATATATAATGAAACAATTTGGTGCAAACAAATGGTGTCTTAACAATTATGCATTCTTAATATTTTTTAGAGTTTATTACCAAAAAAGTGTTTTAATATAATTAAATATGTGGTAAAAAATTATATTCTAGTCATAATTTTTAATATATTACATTAATTGACTATATAAAAATAAAAAGATGTTAATTAAAAATTTACGTGAAAATAATAGTTTTATAATTATCGTGATCATTAACTTAAATCATAACAATCGTTATTTTATGCCCAAAATTTAAATTACCCATATTAAATAATATTATAATATTTCACTAAAATATTCAATCCATTTTTATAGATTAAATTTATATGTGGGATGAAACAAAAATTTTAATATAATTCAATAAAAACCGTTTTAGAGTAAAATTATACTTATGCTTCCAAAATGATATATATGAGTTTTAAAAAGAAATCATAGTAATATTAAATGATTTATTATATATATATATAATAAAAATGTTTAAAAAACATGTAAGAAATTCTTGATTTAGTATAATGTCATAAATGTGATAGTTTTTTTAGCAAAATCGGTATTTCTTCACTATTCAACTAAAAAGATAATAATTTCTGAAAAATTTTAAAAATTAATCTAAGTATAATATTGTAATTCTAAATCCAAAATTGATATTAATTTTTAATAATTAAAATTTAAATCATTTTAAATTTTAATTTCTGAATAAAATCATATGATATTGTGGAAAACTATTTTTTATAAGAAAATAGTATTTTTAGAATATTTAAAATTATCATTGATATTTATTATATTTTAATAATTAATTTTATCTTAAAAAGTTATTCATACTAACCATATTTTACAATCATTCATCACAACTTTATTTAAATATAAATTTATATCGCAAAAAAAAAGAAATTTTTTGAAACAAAATTTTGTAAACAATAAATTATTTTATTAGTCATTTTAGGATTTAATGATCATACTTAAATATTTATATTTTATCAAAATATATCACAATTTTGTTTAAGTTTAGTGTTTTGGGTGGAGATAGATAACAAAAACATTTAATTATTTAATGGTAACCATATATTAAAATCTTTAAGAGTTACATCTAAACATGTTTTTATGTCATTTAGTATTAGAATTTTCAATTTACCATTTATTGTTTTAACATCGTAACTAATTTTTACCTCATCAAATTAATTTTAATTCATAAAAATAAAATTTCCCTCAATACATAATTTGGACCTACTGATTCCAAATATTAAATCCATTTTATCAGATAAAATTTATATGTGCAATAAAACTCAATTTTAGTATTAGTTTACGTAACAGGTAAAAACCCATTTTTAGAGAGTGTGTTAAAATTTATGTATAGGGTAAAATTATTAAAGTAATTGATTTTAAAGATATAAATTGTTTTATTATAATACAAATAAAACTTATCTTTCATTAAAATCGATTCAAAATAAAATTTTTCCAAAATATTATTTAATTAAAAGAAAAGAAAGAAAATAATTTTTATTAGAACATATTACTTAAGTTCCTAAAATTTTAGTCATCAGTTTTCTAAATTAAAAATATTATGTATAAAATGTATATTTTTACTTATTATATACATCTTTGACTAGTTAAATGGTTTTATACAGTTACAGATTTTTCTTAAAAGGTCATAAAATTTAATGTTTTTATACAACTATGTTTTCACTATTCACCATAAATTTAATTATTTAAGAAGATACCAAAAACTTATCATAAGATAATTTTATTATTATAAGTCCAAAAATTATGTTAATTTTTTTAAAATTGAAATTATAAAATTTACAATTTTATTTTTAAAATGAAAATAAAAAAAATAAGGAAAAAATTATTTATTATTGAAATAATGTTTTTAGACATCAAGTTTTGTTAATACGATTTCATAAAAATTTAGAATTTAAATAAAATTAATATATTTTTTCATATATTATACTATTTTAAAAGCGGTCAATGTTATTTTTGGGGATAAAATATACAATATGACAAATAATTCTTTAAAAAAATTACATTTATACAAAATACACATTTAAAAAACATAATTAAAATTTATTATTTACATTATAAAATTTAATTTAATCATCATTTGATATTAAAATATTTTTTTTATTTCTATAAGTAAACTATGTAATATTTTAATAATAGTAATATGAAAAATAATACATAATCCACACATACGTATAATATGTTAATATTATATTTTTTCTTTCATTGTGAGTTATCTTCTTCTAAATTTACTACTAACAATACACAACATTAATATACCTATTGGATATATTTATATCGTATGACTATATTCTAAATGACTAAATTTTCAATGAACATATTTCCAATGAACATATTTATAATGAGAAGACATCATTCCTATATATATATTTTCTTGAATGATGCATTCTATTTTCACTTCATAATTAATATTTTTCATTTATATAGATTTCATTTAGGTCTTCTAACATTATTTCTACTTTCATGATGTTCTTTCTCATTATTTATTTTCTTTGGATATTTGAAATCCTCATGGGTGAGTTGATCTAAGAGATTTTTCTACTGTTGAATATTTTATTCATTCATATTTATTTCATCCTTATAATTTATTCACCTTTTATGTATGTAATTATACATGGTGAATAATAATCAATGGTGTAAAATTATTAGTTTTTTGTGTTTTTTTTATAATATTGTACTATGGATAAATAAAGTGTTGTTGGTTTAATTCCCATATTATATAAATTACCATATAATACGTTTCAATTCCTTAAAAAAAATATAAATAAATTTATAATTATAAATATATTTTTTATGGAACAAATATTCTACTATGTAACCCAAGGTATTACATTTTCCACCCATAAAGAAATTACATCCACAAAATCTAAATTATCATATACCAACAATACTACTTTATCTAGATAATGACAATCAAAATTCAAGATATAACTTCAAAGAGATACAAATATTTTTATATCATGGAATACTTGAAAAAATATATTTTTCATCATATAATTCATATAATCTGATTCTTAGCCATTAATTCTAAATATTCCTCTATAACTAAGCCTTGGGAGTTTCTAAAGACATACATTCCCCAAATTCATTTTCAAGATTTTTTTTCCAACAAAATATTAAAACCAAAATGATTCTTTTAATATCTAATAGAAATAATGTAAATGATCATATATATATATATACATATATATTAAAGTCCAATACTAAGAAGTATTCTTTAATGAAACCTTAATTTTAACATTTGAAACATTCATTTTAACTATGCCACACATGTTTTATCCCTTAAATCTATTAGTTTTACCAATGTTACATCGGTTTGTGTTCCCTCATACATAATATCCCATTCCCATAAAGTAATTAAAAAATAAATACTTCATAATGGATGACACAGAAAATATGATTAACCAAATAATAGCCCATCAGAGTGTCTAACTAAGTGTGTAGTTAAAGTATAACTCATTATACACTAGAGTTAAGATTTAGGTTATAATCCACATGATTTTTTAGGGTGATTACCCCTAGGTGCATTTATTCCACCATGTAATCTTCTTTATATTATCCAAAATGTGATTTAATTAATAGGCAAACCACACAATCTCCAATTCAACAAAACTTCAGGATGTTATCCTATACATAGAATTATACATAGCATTTTTAATAAGTTTATTTTTATATTAATCCCTAAAATATTCAATATTACCTCAAATAACCTAAAATATTATCTATACCTTTGAAATTATGATCATCCTTAACTTATCACCCCTTGATTACATTTTCATCATTAATTGATAACATCATTCTCTCCAATGTTATATAATCTCTAATTTTATACCAACCATGACACCCCATGGATGTGACCATCTCAATTACATCTATTAATTAAAATATTTCATTACATACATTCCAAATTCCTTTTAGGTTTATAGATTTATATAATTACGAAAAGGATTTAACTAAAAAATTCTATGTCATTCTAAAATAATGGATATTTTTCCCACACTATTAAGAATAAGTTAATTCATAATATATCTTAAATATCTCCCAAAAATTCCCCACTCATACTATTTTTCTCTAAACATATCATGTATAATACTTTTCTTCATAACCCAATGAAATGGAAACATAGTTAGGGTGAGATCAAACTCTTAGTGAGGGAAAATGTATATCAGAATTTTGCATGGAATGAATAATATGGATGAATAAATAAGAATAAAATAATTATATATATAACTAAAAAAATTATCTAGAAATAAATCCATGGATTACATAACAATATAAAAAATCCCATGAAAATAATAACATAATTTATGGTGATGGAATACATAAATATAGCTTTCTTATTCCATAAAGGCCTCATCCAATAAAAAATTATTTTTGTTAAGTCCATAAAAATACATCATTCTTATTGTAAAGGTCTCAGCCATATTATAATATTTACATTGTAATACATTAATCCAATACCCAAACATTTTATCTCATGAGGCCAACCAATGCATCATTGGGCATATGATACTGAGACCCACTTGTCACTTCTTAAAGTTAAAAAAATTCCTAATTTGGTTTATATAAATATTAATTCAATTCACATTAAAAATTATTTAATAACCAATTAACATTATTATTGAGATAAAAATATATAGAATGTCAATATTTTATAGTAAATAAATGAACTTTTATAATCTGTAGAAATATGGTGGATGGTTAGACAATACACAATCAACTTACCCAAGTAATCAACAAATATATGTATAGGAATATAAAGTATGTGGATTTTTCATATTCTCTCAAAATATCAATGAATGTAATCTAGGTGAAAAACCTTAAATCAAATAAATGTGAAATTGGGTATTCATAAAGGAATGACATTGGAAGAAAATATACTCTTATTCATAGTGGATGGTTAGTAAAGAAAAAGTTAGCAGTGGATAACTAATCTAATATAAAATAATAATTCATAATTAATCAAGAGAAAAATGGAGGATGTTATCATTTGAAAAATATCCTATATCAAGCATAAAATATTTCAATGGAAATTTTCATTTATGGAAAATATTTTTTATGAGTGTTACAAAAATTTCTTTTGAAATAAGAACCAATCTTGAACATTTTGGAAAACAATTATTTAAATATGAATATTTTATAAACCCAATAGAGTGTGAATTTATTTTTTTAAAATTGAAAATATAGAAATAAAATTGCATGGAAAAATAGAAACAAAAGAAATATTTCTTCACAAGGAAAAAAATTAAAAGGATATTCTTTTTCCACTTTGATAAAGAAAAACCATACAGAATCAATTAAAAAATATTTTAAAACTTTTTAATGAAATTAGAAGTAGTATTAAATTTCTTTAATCAATTATTGAGGCATATATAAGGAAATTATCAATATCCAATAATGAATAAGCACATGGAATAGGTAGACTCCCAACTGAGAAGAAAAGATGATGTGAGTATCACTTATAAGAAACACTTAGGATAATAGTATATGTTCGGGAAAATGAAATTATTAAGGGAAATTTAAAATACCATTAACATAAAAATATTATTTTGAGCAGTTTCATAATGGGTAAAAATTCACTTTATGAATTTTCTTTTAGAAACAATCTTAATTTGAAAATAAGGCTGGCATAAAACCCCTAATGGGTTGAGTAACATTTTAATCAAAACCCCTTTAAAGTGACAAATTAAAATTAAAATTAAAATAATATAAATAAAATAAATTTATGATACAACATCTCAAATGGTTAGTTTATAAACTATATAAAAAATACATGGTACACAAAATCAAACATGTCTCATGGATTTCGAAATGAGACAAAGAAACCCATACCTTAATTCCAGACATCCACTAAAGTGATTAAATATCCTATAAAAACCATATATCTATATTAATAATATATTTTCGAAAATTATTAAAATATATAATCTTTTATAAACATGACTTATAATTCTGATGTACTTGTATAATAGTTATTTATTTTCTATTTTCCAAATTTGGTGTGGGTAATCATGATCATTTTAAAATTGTTTTATAATAGTAGTGATGTTATATATCATTCTCTAAAATTTCATCAGTAATAGATCATAAAATTTAATATAATTTATATTTTATAATTTTTTATAACGTTATAATTTCATTCAATGTTAGTTTTTTATTATCCTTAAAGGTGAAATCAGCGTTGTTCATGTTTTAGTGATTTTTCACTAATAGACATTGGTATCTTAATTAATGAAATAAAATTTATGTCAAAATTTTAGAACCAGAATAATATATGTATATATATATACTTATTTATATCATATATTATCATTAAATACGTTTTCATATTTATTTATGATATCATTTTAGAACATTGATCAATTAGGTGGTTGGAGAGACCTAAACATGAACATACCATAATTAGTGGATGATTATGACTACAAAAGTTATTTGTTTTACCATAATATCATTAATAAAGATTCATAATGATATTTTTTAGATATTTTAAAGTGGTTAGTTATATTTAAAAAATTTTAAAAATTAATATAGAATTTGGATGAAAAATGAGAAACTTTTCTTCGTTGATGCGGTAGTACACAAAAGACATTGTTACAGTTTTCATTTATTATATAATAAAATTTAAAGGAGGTGGATTTTAATTTTCAAGATAATAATCATGCTTATATTATATATTAACATTACTATTTTAATTTCACCCTTATAATCATTAAAAATAGGTGATTGAAAGAAAATGCAAGTTGTTGCTTCATGAAGGTGGTTGTCTACAAAACACACATATTATTGTTTCATTTTTCATAATAGAAAAGGAGAAAGGTGGTTAATAGTTATTACAATTGAAAAATAAAATTCAATAAAAAAATTAATTTCATTATATAGGAATTAGGAAAATTGGATTTGGGAAAGTAAGAAATAAAAGAAAAGAAGTTAGGGAAAAAAGTACTTATGTTAAGGACTTGATATCTCCCTTAGAAGATTCCATGGAAATTGAGGTATTAGGAAAATAACTTTGTAACATAGGATATGTAACATCTCAGATCTAGGTACCACACAATTGGTTCCCCAAACCTGGTTGGTCACATGACTTTAAGAGAATTTCCCCAAACACCAGAGGCTGCCGACTAGCAGCGATAGCCTATGACTAATAGTGTGGAAACAATGCCATTATTTGTCAAAGTGTAGAGCAACAGAAAAAAGATGTAAACATACAAAAGTAGAAGAAGTAAACAATATAGACCTCAAATGGACAACATAACTGGAGTAAAACATAACCAACAATCATATATATGTTGATGCAACATGTCCTTAATTTTAAGAAAGCATCCAAAATAGGATAAACTACACTCTGGTACAATACCACACAAGTTACAAAGTACACAAAAAATAAACCAAAGCAGTGCAACACGAACACAGTATCATCACAAGCCTAAGCTCGGTCCCATGCTCTCCTACTCTGTAATAATAATGTACCTGTCTAGGGAACCTTTCCCTTATCGACACCTACAACAATATAATCGGTTTGGGCCCAAGACATGATCCAAAAAAGGTGTGAGAAATAAATCCCAGTAGGCAGCTACCAAAGGCCTGTCCCTAACTATCAGTTAAAAAATGCAACAATAGTGTGCAATAATGAAATGCAGTAAACTATTAAGTACTCAAAATTAACCACTCATACCAGTTACATTATCATTTTAATAATTATTTAACAATTCAATACAATTGAATTCTATGTTTTCTGAGACTCAACCTCAATCGAAAATCTCCAATACTAGTGCCACAATAGAAAACTATGTAGGCTATATAACAAGTAAAAGATAATAATAATACCAAACTTGTGCATTATCTTTGCATGTACTACATATGAAATCACCACAATGAATATTCAAAGTAAACATTGTCCTCAGACATGCAAATCCTTACCCTCAGGAAAATAGAAATGAAACCATCAGGTGACTGCTCTTAGGCATAATGAATATTTCCCTCAAGCATATGAGATATCACCCTTAGGCATAGAAGCAACTTCCCTCGGGCATAAGAAACGTTTCCCTCTACAAAACATAACATTTCCCTTAGGCTAAGAAAAAAATTTCCCTCAGGCAAAACAAAATAGTGCCCTCAGGAAAAAACAAATATTTCCCCAAGGCATTCCATAATAAAATAAAGTAACCAGGCCGAGCCCATCTCATAAGAAAACAATTAACATATGTTTCCTCTCAAGAAAACTCAAAACATTTTATAATCGCAACATACACACGGGTATCCTAGCCAAACAGCTAAACAAGGGAAAAACACCCTTGGGGTGGCCCTAGATCAAAGAAACGATCTCAAACAGAAGTTTATACTTATTCATTTTATTACTTATGAAATTCTAGGTATCTCAATAGTCAATGTATCATCCATAAAACACCCTAAATATGGGCGCATGGCACAACGGTACACAAAATCAACTCGACAGTTGGAATTAAACACAATACCACCTACCTCGATCTCCTCTGATCGATATATGTGAAAGGCGCCTCCTGAAAAAACCAAGAACGATATAGATCTGAGATAAAAAATTACCCATTCAAACATAAACAACTTACCTTAGGAAAATAATTGGAAGGAAAGATTCAAGAAGAGGGAAGGCCTTACCTTCTCTGTTCAAACGAGATCGATGATGGAAGAGTCAGAGTCCCGATGAGCGATCAGGAGCTCCTCCAAGTCTCAGACTCATCTCCCGCTACTCCTAGTGAGCCCTCTACCACCTCTACTAAATTTGGAGGCTACTTCTTATTTTTAACAAAAAAACATAACTACTCGGTGTGTACTCTCAAGTACACAATGTGTACTATTTTTAAACTATTCCTCTAGTGGATATATTCCACCATATCACTGTTCATCTGCCGACTGATTACACGGTGTGTAGTTAGATTTTACACCCTTAATCACCGACAAGACAATACGACCTATATTCTGATCCAACACATCCAAAGTACATGCTGTGTGTACAAAAGTTCTCGGTGTGTAGTTAGGTTTTACACCCTTAATAACTGACAATCCTACACGCCCTATATTCTCATCCCACATAGCAAAAGTACAAGGCCTGTGAATAAAAATTCATGGTGTGTACCCATAAATTTGGGATTTTCCCCAATTTCACTTGTTTTTTCAAAAATAGTTACGGAAAATGGAATGAAGAAACCCATACGTCAAGAATAAGAACAGGATTCTTACAAACTTCCCCCTAAAAGAAATTAGTCTCTAAATTTCCCTTAAAAGGGTGGAGAAGATAAACCCGAGAACAATTCTGGACACTGAGAATGTACATCGGTCTAACACTCCTAGGTTTTGTCCTACACTCGACCATTCTACCATATCACATGTACGGAAGGAACTGACCGACCTCAGATAACCTTTGTGCACTTATCTACAATACGAATCAGATACTCCTCAAAGGATGCATCAACCCGATGTTTAAACTCCTCAGGCTGAAAAACGTGAGACGTGTCTGTGTGATAACAGTGCATTTGAGATATGTAGAAGATTCCATGCATGGCCTAGTACCTTTGTGGTAACTACAATCGATAGGAAACCGGCCCAACTCTCTCCAGAATCTGAAACAACCCTACATACCTTGGTGAAAGTTTACCTTGTCTCTTGATCTACTTGTGTCCTATCCTCGGTGAAACACACAAGATAACTTGATCCCCAACCATAAACTCCAAGGGTCATCTATGATGATTAGCATAAGATTTCTGACGAAACGTTGCAGTAGCCATCTACTTCGGAATCAACTGGACCTGGTCTAAAGTCTCATGTACGAGACCTGGTCCTAGTAAAGCTGCCTCACCTACCTCCAACTCGAACAAGGGTGATCAGCATGGCCTACCATATAATGCAACATATGGTTCCATCTCAATAGTTTCCTGGAAACTATTATTTTAGGAAAACTCTACCAGGGGTATGTGCTACTCCCAAGAGCCCCAAAGTCTAGGACACATGCACATAGCATGTACTCTAGCACCTATATTGTATGCTCTGTCTGGCCATCAGTCTGAGGGTGGTAAGTTGTGATCAAAAGCAACTGTGTACCCAGTCTCTTCTAAAAACTCTTCCAGAAATGAGACATACAACATGTGTCCTTATCTGAAATGATAGAACGAGGTACCCCATGAAGACGTACTACCTCTCAGATATACAACATTCTGAGCTCGTCAACACCGAAGTTATCATTGATTGGTAAAAAGTGAGCTACTTTCGTAAGTCTTTCCGCAACTACCCATGGATATGGACTTCTCCCAAGAGCCCCAAAGTCCATAATTTATGCACATAGGATGTCCTCTAGCACCTATATTGTAAGCTCTGACTGGACATCGGTCTACGGGTGGTAAGTTATCCTCATAAGAAACTGTGTACCCAGTGCCGTCTAAAACCTCTTCTAGAAATGAGACATAAAACAGGTGTCCTTTTCTTAAATGATAGAACGAGGGACCCCATGAAGATGTAATACCTCTTGGATATAAAAAATTCTGAGCTCGTCAACACCGAAGGTCTCATTGATCTGTAAAAAGAGGGATACCTTTGTAAGTCTATCCATAAAAACCCATATGGAATCATTGCCTCAAGGTGACCTCAGCCACCCGGTCACAAAGTCCATTTCGACATCATCCCATTTCCATTCTTGAATGGGTAACTTTTGTAACAGTCTGGCTAGCCTCTGATGCTCTACCTTCACCTGCTGACATGTGGAACATCTTGTAACATAACCAACTACCTCTCTTTTCATACCACGCCACCAATACTAACTTCTCATGTCACGGTACATTTTGGTAACTTTGAGATGCACTGCCCAAGATGAAGCATGAAATTCCTACTTTAACTCCTCGTGTATATCCCCTAGAACCCACACTCATCAATGGCAACATAGTTCCTCGTCATCGCCTATCGTCCTACCAGGAGGAGGCTCCACACTCGCCACCGACTCCCATAGAACCAGGCCTTCTAAATCTGATAGTTGTCTCATCCTCACTCTATCTAGGTGGGTAGAAGTCACAACTAAGGATGCAAGATTGGTTCACCCCAGAATATCATGAACCAACAAATGCATCTCAGAGAACAAAGCCATAAGCTTCCACTCACCACTGGCCTCATGCTCTTCCTATATCTGAGTCATCCTACTCAGTGCATCAGCTACCGCATTACCCTTACTAGGTGTATAGGCAAGCTCAAAGTCAAAGGAATAATGATATTCAACCCACCTTTTCCGTCTAAAATTCAAGTCACGTTGGATAAAGATGTATTTAAGACATTTGTTGTCCGTAAACACCACAATGTGTTCTCCCAAGAGATAATGTCTCCAATAACATAACACATGAACAACTGCAACCAACTTGAGATCGTGTGTCGGGTAATTCCTCTCATGTGGCCTCAACTGTCGAGACCCATACAAAACTAATCAATCACCCTAAATCAACACTACTCCCATCCCAATACCTGATACATCATAGTAAATTATATAGATATTCCCTTGCTGAGGAAGTATTAGGACTGATGCTGATGTCAACCGTCCCTTCATCTTCTGAAATGTTTTCTCACAAGCTTCTGAACAAACGAACCTCACACCCTTCTTAATCAAACCCATCAATGACACTACTATGTGGGAGAAGTTTGGTATAAAATTCCTTTAGTAACCCGCCATACCCAAGAAACTCTATATTTCAAACACGTTCTTAGGCTGCTTCCATGAAACTACTTCTCTCGCTTTCTCTAGGTCTACCACAACTCCTGCCTCTGAGATAATATGACCTTGGATGAGAATCTAGTCCATCCGAAAGTGTCACTTTGAGAGATTAGCATATAAATGATGCTCTATCAGTGTACTCAGCACGATCTCAAGATGGGTGTCACAGTCGTGTCGAGTTTGAGAGTACACCAATATATTATCCACAAAGACCACCCCAAAATAATCCATGTATCGATAGAACACACGATTCATCAGAGCCATGAAAACTTTGGGCATGTTGGTGAGTCCGAACTACATGACCAAGTAATTGTATAGACAATATCTACTCTAAATGCTGTAAGCGGTATGTCCGATGAACTAACGCGCAACTAATGATATCCGGATCTCAAGTAAATCTTTGAGAACACGTGCTCCTCGAATTTGATCAAAAATATCATCAATCCTCGGTAAGGGATATCGGTTCTTAACCATTAACTAGTTAGGTATCCAATATTCCACACAGAGTCTGAGTGTACCATAAGCCTTCATTAAGAAAAGGACAGGCGAACCCCAGGGAGAAATACCGAGTCAGATAAAACCCTTGGCTTGAAACTCCTATGACTACGTCTTGAGCTCCTTCAATTCTGGCGTAGCTATCCTATAAGGAATAATGGACACTAGTGCCGCTCCTGGAACAATATCAATTGAGAAATCCACCTCTTGCTCTGGATTTAGACCTGAGAAGTCATTCGGGTAGACATCACTAAAATGATTAACCATTGGAGGGAAATCCTTCTGACAAGTTCTATAACACCCTGGGTAAAGAAATAATTTAACATTTTTATATTTATCCATATTTGTGAATAAAATGTTAATATTAATTTAAAGGGAACGCTATGCTCGATGTACTACCCATATACGCAACAACGAGTTTTTTGGAAATCTTACGTTGCACTCTAATAATAAAATAATATTATTTTAAATGGTAGTTCACGCCCAGTTGTTGTAATGACGAGA
This sequence comes from Viscum album, assembly GCA_963277665.1. Lineage (NCBI taxonomy): Eukaryota > Viridiplantae > Streptophyta > Magnoliopsida > Santalales > Viscaceae > Viscum > Viscum album. Next base: position 1,849,125,588 of record OY728163.1, on the reverse strand, counting down.
ATGAACAGAACTAACTATAAAATGATTATATATTTTATTAAAATATATTTAATTTTTTTAAAATAAATGTTATAGGATTAAAATGGAAATGAATCAAAATTTAAGCGTAAATATTCTAATATTCTTTAAAAGGTTGATTAGCCGCCTTCTGATGGAGAACCCTTTTTAAATCCACTTTTGACAATTTTATATATTATATTGGACCAAATAAAATCCTTCTTTATAATCGGGACATCAATATTCACTTTGTGTATGTTTTTGTTATTTTTTTCGATAAAGATCATTTTTAATGAATAAGTAAAAAATGTTGTATTTTAATTCAAAAACTCTTTTTAATCTAATTTAGTTATATGATTAGATGATATTTTTAATTGGTTTTAAAATTCAATTAGAATATATTTTTACCATTTAATCCAATGGTGGTCATTGGAATTAATTTCACTTTGAAATTGGACTTAAACTAGTGCCAATCTTTTAATAGATATTGTTTCTTAAAAACACACTATTTGTTTTGATAGTGGGAAATAATTATTAAATATATTAATGAAACTTATATGTTTTTAATTTTTTTTAAACAGACATCATTTTTGAATTCATAAAATCAAATATATCTTAGGGTGAATTTTTTGTATTTTTTTGAAAAACATCAATTTTTGATGAATAGTGAAACCCCTAAGTGGTAGTTAAAAAACTGATTTTTCGTTTAAATAAACACTACCTATTCTTTGATTTGATTTTCAAAAATCTGACATACATGGTTGTCATTATGATTTAAAATGTGGTTCAATGGGATTAAAATAATTTTTTTGGTGAAAAGTAACTTTTATGTTTCATTAATCGCGATTAAAGGAAATTAGTGTAATTTAAGGTAAAGATAATGTTATAATAATATGAAATTACCATGAAAAATGTCCTACGCTTATTGTATGAGTCATGGAAGACCATGAAAATCCATGGGTCAACTTGGGGACCCCATGTAACCACTTGGTTAAGAAAATGACATTAATAACTTTTTATTTAAAGTTAAAATAAAATTGTCACAAACATGTATTGTTTTACTAAAAAAAATTTAAAAGTAATATTTTTGACTATAAATATTAATTATAAAGATAAAAATATTTCCTACATCATGATATTTTTTTATAATTTTTAGACATTAAATAAATAAATTTATTTTGGACACCATGATGATGCAGTGATTACCTCATGAATAAACGATTTAAATAAAATGAGAAGATAAGGAAAAATATCAGACTTACACTTGTCAAAAACCTATTATATGGGTGGATTTAGAACCCTTATCACCTTAACCTAGAAATATATAATTTTGGGACCTTTAATATCTGAAAATCATTTTATAAAAATGTAACTTTTCAAGACATTCCAATAGTGCCCCTCCTCCCTCTTATAAAAGACCCCCACCTCTACCTCCTTGCCCACACGTCTCAAGCCTTTGGTTCGACCAAAATCAGATCATTTTATCTCTCCAAATCTCTCTATTAATCCTAGAAGCCTTCAATTATGCATAAATCTCTTCATGAAACCCTTTTGGTTCAAACCAAGGGGAGATACCTGATTTAAAGGTAAAGTCTTCCCTAATGTTCTTCTGTTTTATTTTGCTTATCCAACACCCTAAACTCTTTTTATTACTTTATTTTGTAACAATACCAGTATATTAAATATACTAAGATGTTGTTATGTGAATTATTCTAGCTTCACTTACACACACTTCTGCATAATGGTTAAAGAACATACTGTTTTCGTGGATGGCGAATTACTGCCTCACGAAATGATGATTGTTCTATCTTCTCCTACCACATCTCATGGTGGCCATTATGATAGAACTATATTTATTTATGATATATATTATATTTTTTTCCTCCCTATTATTATTTATTTTATATTTAATACACACCTTTATGCTTTTCATGTTGTGCAAATGCGATAATTTCATTTTTGGAAGTGTGGACTACCGCCCCATCAAGTGATGTGAATCGTTCATGCAATACATAGAATGTATAAAGAATGAAATTGATGAACTTATGTGACCTATATAACATAAATATTATACTGTAATTATAATATATATATATACCTCATCTAGTTTTAATTCCATTAATGTGCCAAAGAAAAGAATGTAGCGTCCATGCGTAAGTACGACCTACCGTCTCTATGAATGGTGCATTTCATTTATTTTTATCTCCAGATGTTATGGAATAGTATAAAATGAATATATACTATATATATATGATATTTAAATCATTAATACTATTCTTTAGATGATTTACTTATAACTATATGGAAAATTTGTTTCCAACATGTTCAACTTTTACTCATGTACCGAACATCAACAAAAACGTCTGATATGAACTCACTTTATTAACCAATTATTATAACATTATAATATGTGATATGAACTGAATATTAATATTTAATGGAGTTCCTTAATCAATTTTAAATTGACCAAACATTATTATTTATGAATATAATGAAACGAACAAGACAAGTCAGACTTGAGGTAAGGGATCCTACCTCTCTCTTTCTTTTTAAGTACTCTCTTTTATGTCATTTCTTTTAAGCTCATATTTCTTATGTTTGGGGATTTTATTTGATATTACTAATACTTTAATTTTTATTTTAATATTATGAGAGACCCTATTTGATCTCATAAATCCATTTTTTGGATGTTTCAAGTGGCACTGTTAGGCTGCCGAGTTTTCGTAAGGGATTTTTCATCTCACTTTTATTCCCATGAGATTTATGCTAAATTTTCCACCATTTCCTTTGAGTGGTGTATTTAATTCCCATTATTATACTCTTTGTTTAATATAATTTCATTTATGGGTATTTAAATCTTCATTATATGACCCTTCTTCCATGGGGTGTACGTTTCGAAAGTTACCCAAATCGGTAAGGGGACCGTTCACCCTCCTATTTTTAAAAGACTTCTTTATGATATGTCTTCTAATTTACATCTTCTTTTGTTGGGATATGTTCTTCTATATCCTTATTGATGTAAATTTTATGTCTAAGTGATGAGATACAATTTTCTCTCTCATCAACTCATTTTATGAATTTTAAAGTTACATCATTAGGTTGTCAAATTCTTGCAAGGGAACTTCTTAACTCAATTTCAATCCTTTGGGTTAAACTTGTATACATTAATATGTCATTATATGAATTTGTGTGAATGACTCTGATTGTTTTACACATAATATCCACTTATATTGAGTGTATTTATATTCATCACACATAAATTATGTAATTGATTTATCCTTAATCCAAGGATACCATCTTTGTATAAGACTTCGTCTCAATCTCCTTTCATTGAGGTATATTTTGTACTAATACAAGACTTTCTTTTATACAGTGTATAAACCCCTTTGACTTTTAATTTTATACAAAAGGAATATTTTTCTAAGAAGTGTTTTACTAAATGAAAAAAAAGGAATGTTTCTTTTAAGGTATGTGGTGACAACGACCTTTCCCGTCGTTGCGAGTATTATTTGGACTTTGACTTCCTCAACAAGCCATAATGTTTTTAAAATTAAATAAATACCATATACTCTTTTATGTATTTTGGTATTGAAAATGGTTTTTATAATGTATTTGTTATGTCAATATATTTAAGTGATATATTGTGATCAAAATGTGGGAATGTTTTCTTTCGATTATATTTGTTTTATATCTTATTATTTTATAATGGTACTTAGACATTTGATGGGTGGTTACGTGATTAACCATAAGACGGGTGGTTCTGTGAATACCATGACAAGTGGTTATGTTATAACATCCAATGCATTGGGTATGGAATTCGGTCGTATGGATATTCCATGTAGTGATATGTGTGGAATTCGACCGTATGGTTATTCTATTTATGTATGTTTATGTCCCAAGTTTTCTTTATATGTTATGTGTTATTTATTTGTGTTTTATGGTAACATTTTGGTTACAAAGGGTAATTAGTGGTCTTTTATTCAGTGAAGAGTATTTAATACTTCATAAAGGTGAAAATTATTACTTTGATAAAGTATTCATTATTTACTTGTTATTTTGGAAAAACTAACAGTTTTCCTTCTTGTGTATCCTTTAATGGGATTTTTATGCTCATCCTACGTTTTTGAAATGTTTCCACAGGACTTAAATATGAATAGGGTCACTGATGGGATAAAGGAAAGACGTGCTATCTAATACATGGAACTAGACATGTTTCTTTTTAAGAGTTTTTATTTTATGGAAACATAGTAGAAGTGTCTAGTTTGTAATCTTTTTAGATGTAATAGTTATGTACTAATTCTTTAAAACTCTAAACCTGAAAAGATAATCAATGTGAATTATTCATTTAATTCAATATTAAGTGAGGTTTAAGGCCAGGTTCTTATAAGTTCCCTAGTCATCCAGATATAAACTCGCAATTTGGGCTGTCACTCCACCTTTCCCACGATGCTCGGGTCTATCTTGGCTCGCCTGGAAATACTATTAACCCTTATATAGAATGTCTATGCCCTCAAGTGATGTGAAACTAATCCTACGGTGATAGAAATTCACAAAGGCTCAAAAGGGTACCATCCACTCCATCCCATGAATGACACCATAGGCTGTCATCTCTAAGACATAGAGGTCCTATAGAAAGTGATACTCACCAACCACTAAGGGGCTCTCCTTGAACTGATGAAAACCTATTGTTATAATTCCCAATGGAGTGTCTATCATCATGATATCCAATGAAAATGAAACATAGTGCCCAAGGCTCTCCACAAAAGGCATAAATATATAGCTATGTGTAACACCAGTATCGAAAAGTACAGAAGATAAATCAGAAGCAACTAGAATAATACCTATGACAGTGGAAGGTCTGGGATCCTGCTACTGTTGGGTCTGTGGAACTGCATATGTCTTCCCAGTGTGGCTACCCTGCGACACAGCCTATCTACCCTGAGCTGACCTGCCCTGCTATCTCTGAGATCCTGGTGTCTGGATACCACAACCACGACCACCACCCCAGCCTGAACGTCCTGATGTATTCCAATTCCCTGACTGGTAAGAAGATTTTAGCCCTACCCCTGCACATGGAGTCTATACAGAACCTCTCTCACTAGTCATTGGTGGAAACACCCTGCAAAAACGCTGAAGATGACCCCTCTTGCAGCAAGATCCTCACTCCACTAGGTCTCATGGACACTGAGGTCTCTTGTGGCCCTTTTTACTACACTGGTAGCACATTACCAATCCACCTAAAGAATTATTCTGGATAGTACTTAAACCTTGAGAGAAATACATCTGCCTCATCCTCTTTCCGATAAAAAATTACCAGAGACCGGTACCAAACTAACCAGGTCCGAGTCACTAGCTTCCCACAGGTTCTGCTCAGTAATCAACGCCTGGTTCACAATAGCATGTACTATAGGCAACCTAAAAACATTCACCAGTGCTCAGATGTCATGTCGAATACAATCCTCAAAGTGTCTAGCCCTCAACATCTCATATCCCACCAGAACAGGTGCAAAACGCTGTAGCTTGGTGAAGCGGGCAGAATAGTCCATCACTGAAATGGAACCCTACTGAAAATTCATGAAATATCGAGCTCGATCTTCCCTTATCTTCTCCAAAAATAAAAATTTATATAAGAATACCTGAAAATATTCCCACACCATGTATCAGTGATGCTTAGTCTGGGTGGTAACATCCCACCATCTCTTTGTAGAATCACGTAGCATGTTAGTAGCGAGCTTGACCCTCCTCCCAGGAGGCGTTTCCAGATGATCTAAGATAGTATTCATAGAACCCAACCATTACTTCACAACCTTTGGTCCACTATCCCCAAAAAATGTAGGCAGATGTTGCTGCTGGAATATATGTGTCAGCACTGCCATAGATGTGGAAACCAGTGGTGCTCTCTGGAAGGTCTGCATGAACCGCATGAAGCCTTCATGGAACTGCACATCCATCCCTACATCCATTATAAAGGCTGGCGCCGCATCTGGCACCATTGGAGAATCCATCAGTAGCACATGGCCTACCATCTCTTGATTATAATCATCGCCACTCTTTTGGCGAACAAATCATTGTCGTCTCAGTGGCAAGACTCTACAAGGTCAGACACACGACTTAGATTAATTCACTATCGAGGATTATTTTTTCTGGTTAGGAGTGCCAATGAAAAGGGGAAGATCTACAAGATCTGGAAAAAACAGACTACATGGCATGTATAAGGTCTACACAACGTGTACCCTTAAGCCCTTACATGGCCATGTTCTGATGTCGTCCTGGGCGTGTCTCAACCCTTGGTACACAGCGTGTTACACCCGCACATTGTGTGTACACCACCTTGTTTCTCCAGCCACATGACCAATTCTACACGGTCTCTCACCAGTCAAGACTACACAGCATGTCCCATAGGTACATAGAGTGTCCTCTGTAAAATCTGGAAGACCCATATTCCCCCCAACATGGTGGGTTACACTGCCTTATACTACAAGGTGTGTATATATAAGTACATGGCGTGTACATAAAAATTTTCATTTCTTCCCAAACAGAAGATTACGTGGTGTGTAGTCAAAACTAAATGGAATCTATTCTAGGTTTTTCCAAACATTATGCCTCAGAAACTACATAGGAGCCTAGAAAAACACTAAAATAAACACCAACATGCCAAATTCCAATCTGTGAGGGCTGATAGTCCCCACGAATCAAAGCGTGGTATCTTATTCATGTTATAAACAAGGTAAACAAGTCAATGATCCACCAAATTCCTGTCAATGAGAGCCCATAACACCTCAAGAACCAAATATTGGCATTCATTCAAATAAAAAATATTAAAATAGAAACCCCATCAAACTACATGTGTTTTTATTAAGGCAACTATCACAAAAAAATCCATTTTTCTAGAACAACATCTATCACAACAACATGCTATTTCTAATTCACCTACATGGAATGGAAACTATGCATGACATGTGACTCTAAAATGTGCCTAAATGATGCATGAGATGGCATACCCTCATCTCATCAGGTTGCAACTAAATAAAACCCAAGTATATAAGAATATAAATAGTAAACCCCAAGTGTGTCACCCAATGGTGAAAATCAAATTAACTGTAAAATTGAAAAACCCAAAAAATTGTAATTAAAAGAGGTAGATTTTCTTTTCTGTGTACATGGATTTTCTATTCTTGGGTATAACTTATTACCAAGTACCAATTTCATCCTGTCCCTGGCTGTAGGATCCAAATGGTAAGTCAATGAAAAGAAACCCTCTGATACAACTTTGTAACATCCCAGATCCTAGTGCCACCCAACGGGTGTACTGAACCCGGTTGGTCACATGACCTCAAGCACATTTCTATAAAATCCAGAGGCTTTTGACTAGGAACAAGGGCCTATGACTAATAATAGGGAAACTATGCCATCATTTGTCAAAGTGTAGCGTAGCAGAAAAAATGTAAACATACAAAAGAAAAAGCAGTAAACTATATTGACTTGAAATGGAAAATGGAACTGGAGTGAAAGATAACCAAAATTTATATATATGATGATGAAACATGTCTCTAATTCTAGGAAAGAACCAAAAACTAGATACACGGCAATCTGATACAATACAGTATAAGGTACAAAGTAAATCAAAACTAAACCAAAGCAGTGCAACAAGAATGCAGGAGCATCACAAGCCTAAACTCGGTCCCATGATCTCGTACTCCTCTACAACAATCATGTATCTGTGTAGGGACCCTTTCCATTATCGGCACATGAATCAATATAACATTTTTGGTCCCAAGACATGACCCAAATAGGGTGTGAGAAATAAATCCTAGTAGGCAACCACTAAAGGCCCGTGCCAAACTGTCAGTGAAAATGTGAAACAACAGTGTGCAAGAATGAAATGCAGTAAACTAGAAATTACTCAAAAGTAACCATTTCTACCAGTTACATTTACATTTTAATAATTATTTAACAATTCAATATAATTGAATTCTGAGTTTTCTGAGACTCGGTCTCGACCGACAGTCTCCTGTGCTATGGCCACAACAGAAACCATAGTAGGCTATATAACAAGTAAAAGATAATAATAATACCAATCCTATGCTTTATCTTGGATGGTATAATATAATAAATCACCACAGTGAATATTTAAAGTAAACTTTGTCCTCATACATGAAAATACTTACCCTCAGGAAAATAGAAATGAAACACTCAGGTGGCTACCCTTAGGCATAATGAATATTGCCCTCATGCATACGAGATATCGCCCTTATGAACAGAAAACTGAAAACATGCTATAATCATGGCATACCCATGGGTATCCTAGACAAATGGCTAAACAAAGGAAACATACCCTCAGGGTATCTCAAGATCAAAGAAATGATCTGAAACAGTAGTTTATACTTATTCATTTTAATACCTATGAAATTCTAGGTTTCCTAATAATCAAATTCTGAGCCACACGACACCATGAACATGGGCGCGTGGCACAATGGAACAAAAAATAAAATCGACAGTTGGAATTAAACAAAATTCCTCCTACCTTGGTCTCCTCTGATCGATATATGTTAAAGGCGCCTCCCAAAACAACCAAGAATGATGTAGATCTGAGATAAATGATTACCCGTTCAAACCTAAATAAAATCCCTTAGGGAAATAATTCGAAGGAAAGATTCAAGAAGCAAGAAGACCTTACCCGCGCGGTTCAAACGAGATCGAGAGAGAATGAAACAGAGTCCTGGTGAGCGATTGAGAGCTTCTTTAAGTCTCGGCCTCCTCTCCCACTACTCTTGGTGAGCCCTCTACCTCATCTGCTAAATGAGGAGGTTACTGTTTTCTTTAACGAAAAAACATAACTGCATGGTTTGTACTCTCAAGTACACGGCGTGAACTATTTTTCAGTTGTTCCTCTGGGGGATACATTCCACCGCCTCACTGTTCATCAGCCGGTTGACTACAAAACGTGTGTTATTAAGTACATGGAATGTATATATATTTTACACCCTTAATCACCGACAAGCCTACACGACCTTTATTCTCATCCCATATAGCCAAAGTACATGGCGTGTGTACAAAAGTACATGATATGTAGTTAGTTTTTACACCCTTAATCGCCGACAAGCATATACGCCCAATATTATCATCCCACATACCCAAAGTACATGGTGTATGTACAAAAGTACACGGAGTGTACCCCTAAATTTAGGATTTTCCCCAATTTCCTTCGTTTTCTCAAACACACTTATGGAAAAGTAAAAGAAGAAAATTGTTCCTCAAGAATAAGAACTGGGTTATTATAAAATCAAGGAATATGAATTGGATTTTATATTAAGAAAAAAATTTAGGCTATTAAGAGGAAATCTAATTAGGGAGTGGTCTTTAAGGGGTGGTGAGAAGACCCTTCTATAAGCGGTAAGGATGAAATTTTTGAAAATATTCTAACTTAGTAAAGAGATAACATGCTTCACATGTCAAGAAGACTCCGAAATGGAAAATAATTTAGTTGGGAAAGATATAAGGTGATTAATACCTCAAAAATTCATATTCAATAAATTTTTTAAACATGTTTTATCTTCTTTACTCTTATTATTTTCACTTTTATCATTTTTTGTTTAATTTTTTCATAGAATTTTTTCCAAAGTAATTTAATTTTAGTCAAAAAAATATAATAGAACTTACTAAATAGTTTTTACTTAATGATTATAAATATTTACATCAGTTTTAATAGATAAAATTTATATTTGTTATAAAACTGAATTGTGACAATAATAAACGTTAAAGACACAAACCAATTTTTTTTAAAGATTGTATTTTTAAACATAAAATTTATGTGGAGGGTAAAATGATCTATGAATTTTATTTTCATGATATAAATTGTTTTATTATAAAATAAATAAAATTTACGAGGCCTTCAAATTAATCCAAAAACAAATTTTACCAAAATTACATTTAACTAAAATAAAAGACAAAATAGTTATTATAAAAACATATTTCTTATGTCCTTAATATGTTAATCATAGGTTTTATAAATTCAAAAATTATTCCTAAAATGTATATTTTTATTTATTAAATATATATTGTCCGACTAAAAAGTTTTATACACTTCTAGTTCTTTCTTATGATCTTATAAAATCAAATGTTTTAGCTAAAACTATATTTTTAATTATTCCCTGAAAAATTGAAAAATATTTATTAAAATCACAAAATTTATCATAGGAAATTTTTTATTATGATTTTGAAAATGATGTTAGTTTTTTTAATTAATATTTTAAAATGAGTAATTTTTTTTATTTTAAATGAAAATAAAAAATATATAGAAATACAACATTTATTGAAAATGATTCTTTTAAACATTAAATGTGGGTAATATTATTTCATATCAATTTATAGTTTAAATAATATTAAGATATTATTTCATATTTACTAATTTTATTTATGTGGTTAATTTAATTTATTGGTATAAAATATACAACACTTGTAAAAATAGTTCTTCTAAAACATCACTTTAACAAAATAATATTAAAATTATTTATTTACATCCTAAAATTTATTTTCACTGAACCATTGATATTAAAGATTTATATATGAATTTTATAAATACTTCATATTATATTTTAATAATATTTATATTACTATTAATAGTTAATGCCTAAATATGTATTTATAGTATTTTATATCATATATGTACCTCATTATGCGTTTTCTTATTCTAAATTTCTTACAAAAAATACAAAACATTAGTATAGATAATTTATACATGTATATTCAATGACCATATTTCTATCAACCTTATTTCTAATGACAATATTTAAAATTACTAGATTTTGTACGTTTATATATACATACTAGAGTCATTCATTCCATTCTCACTTATTAAGTCACACTTCTTATTTACATAGATTTCATTTAGATATCACATCATTCTTTATCTTTTCATGAAGTTCTTCCTTAGTATATGCTTTCTCAGCTATTGGGGATCCTCATGGATGACTATGTTCTTAGATATTTCCTAGTATTGATGATTTTAGTATATTCTATTTATTATCCCCTTTTAATTAATGAAATTTTAGGGAATTAAATAATTCATGGTGAGTAATACTCTATGTTGTGTAATACTTAATGTGTTATGTTTTGTTGTAGTAATGTTTTACTATGAATGAATAAATCATGTTTAGTTTAGTTATTATTATTTTTTGAATTATAACCTATTGCATTTAAATTCCTTTGAACACATATAAAAATAATTTATTATTATAAACAGATAGTTTTTGGAAAGAATATTCTTCTACGTAACTCAGGGAGTTATATGATGTGGTCATTATAGGGGGTTACATTAATGATAGTTTTCAATCCGACAAAGATGGTATGGGATATCAATTTGGTTTCATGTTTTTTCAGAAATAGTAGAGCTATCAATTTGAAGAGTTCCAAAAAATCCACTATAAGAAACTCAATAATAGAGGCAGAGTTCATCACTATATATGATTCCATGAAGGAATCTCTTTTCATCAAGATGTTTAACACCAAACATGGGGTTGTTATTAAAATTGATGGATCAAATGAGATTTACTATGAAAATAATGGAGCTATTTCGTAGGATAAGAAAACTTGGTCACACTAAAGGAATAAACAAACCATTCAAAAACAACATCTAATTTGAGTGATCATTGAGAGGGGAAATGTAAATATTTATTAGGTCACAACAGATGATAATATATTAAATAATTTCAAAAAACCATTATCACAAAAAAAGAACATGGGATTTTCGGATCTCTTTGTATTATATATGTGAGAGATTTCATGTAATGGTTATAAAATTATCATGGTTTTATAATAAAGTAAATATCCATTAATCATTCACTCATATGTAAAAAATTTATATTATATGAATAGTAGAATGATAATATCCCTGAATTTTATGAATTTTAGTTATCCATAATCGATGGTTATCAGGGAGTATTATGTTTTTTGATGATATTTTTAGATTAAAAAGACTATAATATTATATCTTATGTAAATACTTTTATGTTGTATGGCTAATAGATTCATGAGATAATAAAATGAGACTTATTATCCAGAATGACCGCTAAAGAATATCAGATGGAATTTTATATGGTTCTTATAATACATAGGGATTTATATAGTACCTTCTATTCATAAAAATCCCATTAAAAATAATTGAAGAAATAATATTTTATTATTTCCTCATAATCATAAAATAGAGTGAAATACAATAAAAAACATGGTAATTTCCATTATCAAAATGTATAAAAAATTAAAATAACCCATGTAAAGATATATGGGAACACTATAACATTATACTCCAATGGATCATACTAAGAAATTAATAAAAAGTACAATAAATACTTTACTATTAAGAAGAAAAAAAACAAACATTGAAATAGACATAGTGTAGAATATAAGATGAGGATATGAATAAATTAATTTATAATGAAGAAAATATAAGTGTAAATCTAACCATTGGAATCTGTCCAGTGTAATAGAAAGATAACCAATATATAAACATGTTACCAATATAATCTATAAAAAATTATAACTAACAACAATAAATAATAATAATGTATATTTATCTATAAATCATAAAATGAATATAGATAAATGAATTTTAAAAATAATAATAAATAAATGAATTTTGAAATTTTGGCACAAAATGAAAATCTTTTAAACAAGATACATGTTTTGATTAATAAATTGAATTATTATATTTAGAAAATTATTAACATAAAAATTATTTTGTAGTAAAAATTATTACATGAAAATTGGAAAATGATGATTTTTCATAATTTTCCAAGATAGTTAAATTTTTGGTAAACATTAAAATACAAGGTTAATATATATTTTGTATTAGGACATCATAATGACTCAAAAATAATATAAAAAATAATATAAATAAATACTAGACTGAAGATATATAATTTTATCGACATTAAGTATTTTAATAAAATTAAATCAATTTATAAAAAAATATCATGATCCATCTGTATGTCAGATGGCCACACCAAAATTAATATATTGAAATAAATAAATAAATAAGTAAATAAAAGTAAAAAAAATTCCTCAACTCACCCTTGATCTCCCTCCCCTACATATACAAAGATGAAAAAGGTTCCACGTACTGCCTTTTCTTTGGAAATTATTTCATTGAGCTACCCTCCATTCATAGAAAATAGTACAAGTGTAATCGGAAAAGTAAGAAAATGAAAAAAAACAGACATACCTTAATCAGTCAAGGCCCCTCAAGGGCATCCATGAATTGAACTAGGAACATAAAACTGAGATAATATAGGTGTGAACTCAGAAGCACTTAGTAGGGCACCATAACCCATCGAATCTATAGAAAACCCCTTTCAATTTTTTATGAAGTTATAGTTTTAACTTAATGTATAAAATATGATTTCAAAGGATTTATAGAATAAAGACAAGAAACATGCACAATTTCAAACAACTATCCATTTTTATAAAATAAAAAAATTAGTATGATTGAATATTTTAAATCAATATTTTTAAACCAAGACTTTTAGATTATGCATTTAAAAATAAGGTAATTGTGCCCTTGAAACTGATTAAAAAAACCAAAATACCTCTTTAATTTTATCTAGAAATATCATGAAAATAAAATTCTATTAAAAATTTTCATGGAAAACCCATTTCATTAAAACAATTCAATAAATATATAAACCATTTTCCTTTTCAAAATCATACTGCCAAACCAGTTTGAAACAACCCATTTTAAACTGAAATGTGATAGACAATGTGATGTATAAAACACACAATGGAACCATGGTATCAAAGAAAGTACAATACAAATAAAAAAACCAAAAAATAATTCTATGTTAATTGATCAAACTAGTGGAATGTAATTGAATTATTAAAATGAAACCCACCACTCCGTCCAAAAAGGACCTTGCAATAGGGGCATCATCCATAGGCTCTAGTAATAAAAGTCCTAAATTGTAGAAAAGGAACTTAGGAAAAAATTTAAAAAAAATTATACATGTCCCTTGTAGTTTTGTTGAAATATTTAGAAATAAACTTATTAGAGAGGATAACTCAACCATAGGACACAAAAGGTCCTGTTATACCTGTTGGTCTATCCGTATTTGTGTATTTAGAAAAATAATACCTATTCATCATCAAATGCATTAAAATAGGTTTTTCACTCATATTATTTACCTACGATATTCTTAGGTCTCCTACTAAAATCCAAATTAGGATGGTAGAAACCAATAATCACATGCATCAAATATAAACCATTAGAAAACAACACACACCTCACCTCCTACACCATCAAAAACAATTCCCCAATCACATGTATAAGAATAAACACCTCCATATGCATATCAATATAAGAGTTACCCTTATAGTGTCACAAGACATAATGGAAACATAAATACATTGGGCATAAATAGGGTCTCACACATTCATCCAAATAATTTTTTAATTCAAAAAGATAGTACAACAAGGACACATAACTAAGGGTGTCGGAAATAGTGCAAGATGAGGGAATCCCCTCTAACCTAATTCACACCCTATTATTTCATGAAATTATTAGTGAGGAGGAGAGAACTGATGGGGATATGGTCTGTTAAAGAGTCCATATGATTCGCGACCCTATTCCCCTCACACCAAATATGGGTTACTCGGATGTTGTCACCGAGAAGGGCTCTATATTTTCCAAAAATGTATGATATGGTCTATGGAGAAGAGCTTATACCCTGTAGGGAATCATGAAAGATCATAGAGTTAGTCTCCACCTGGGTGATGTCAGGGTTCTTCTTCATGCAAAGGGTGAGTTTTATGAGCCTCACATTGGCCTCAACCTGAAGGAAAGTACCATTTCCGTATAACGAAGTGTAAACAAGAACAACATTTCCCCCTAATCTGTGAATGAATCCCCCTCTGCTCATTGCTCCCATCATAAATGAATCATCCCAATTCAATTTGAGACCTATAATAAGAGGGTTCTGGAAAACCAATATCCCCTACAGTTTGTCAAGGGAGGGAGATGAGGAAGGGGTCCTGACATAAAGAATCTCTAATGAAGGAGACCCCCACCTATTCGGGATGAGTGAAACCATATCCAAAAGCATGAAACAGGTCCTCTGGACGATGAACCTCACCAAAGGAGTATGGTGATCATATCTAGTTTAGTTCTTGGATTTCTATTGACACCATCCCCGAGCATTAAAAATCATAGCTTGAGCCATCCATTTCATACCTTAGTCTGTCGATCCATGGAACCATCTATCCAAAAATGGAGCATCCCTGAGATCTCGTGAATCTAAGGTAGTAAGGGAAATAATGAATGTCCACACTACATGATCCAATTCTCATTCATAGAATAGATGATGGGAGCTCTACTACCACATGGTTCTACAGAAATGGAACCTTGAAGCCAGAATTATTCCAACCTTCTTGATATTATCATTCCTAGCTATGGCCGGGTTCTTGAAGGGCTAGGAGAAAAAGTAGTACTTTACTGGTATCTTGTTGCACCACATCACTTCATTCTTTTTGTCCTGAACATTTTTCATAGAAACCATCCTACAAAAATCCTTGGTGGAGAAGACACACACAGAAGAAGTAAGAAGACATTTGTGTGGCTCCGTGTTGAACATGAAGGATTTGAGGAGGTTATGTTTTCTCCATCCAGGACAGACTTTGTAAATCTGGGGTAGAGACTTGCTTCCTTCACCATGTTCAATGAAGCAGGGCATCTAGAGAAATCAAGAACATAGCTCACCCAGTTTCAACTCAAGAAGAAAATATCCCCCATGCCAACCGGCTAGCGAGATATCTGTTGAAGAGTCTGAAATAGAGGTAAGATGATTGACTAGAAAGAATAAGTATACACTCTCACAACCTCCACAGTGCCTTCGCAGATATTAGATATGGACTTTACCAAGAGAGTTTTTTCTTGAAGAATCTCTCATGCAAGCATGGTGTTCATGAAATAAAGCATACTCTGAAGACTCCTTCCGTTTATCGCCTCGCTATGAATGAGTATCTCCATGATATCCCATGAGGCCCAATGATTCTTTCCTTTAGACATAAAATCCCAGATAACACTACCAATAATTGTATCAATAATTTATATAAATTCACGCAGTACATAGGAATAATACCTCAACTAGATAGGTATTGCGGACAAGATGCTATCAACCAGGGAGATATATCCCCAAAATGATAGGATGTGGTTCCTATAGTATAGGATGTGGCTCGTAATCCTATTCAAAATTTGATCGAGGTCACAAACATGAAGCCTACCTAAGGAAATAGGCGAACCCTGGTACTCCATAGGAAAAACTCCATACTACATGTCCAGGTGGCTACATAGGGAGGAAACCCATCTGGGAGAACATATGTGATAGATGAAGATGCGACTCATTGAATTCATGATAACTTACCTACTATAGTAGAAAAAATCATCCATTATTTTCTTAATGCCTCGTACATATCCCGTGCATCCACTTGTGAATCTGACTGCATCATCCACAAACATTAGGTGGGAGATCATTGGAATGTTCATCTTGTTTCTATAGGGTAGGATATTTCCATCGGATAAGCCTCAGTTGATAAGGCAACTAAGAGTGTCCTAAACTATCATGAAGATACCAGCTGAGATCAGATCACCCTATCGAAGGCCCCTCATAGCCTTAAAGAAACTGTGATTATTTCCAAAGAAATATACCATCATCCATGAAGAGCTAGAACTCTTGAAAAAGAAATCCAAATCCCCAGATGAGAACCCCAAAGTAGCAAGAACTCTGTTGTTAAGACTCCATTAAATCCAATCATAAGCTTTCTTCATATCCGATTTAATCACCATGTTAGAGCTGTTGGTCTTCATGTTTATATCCTTCATCACCTCCTGAGCTAGAGCAATAACTTCCTGTATAGAGAACCCTCAAATGAACCCGTTTTATCTAAATGTATATACAATGAGGGAGAAGTATAGACAGAATTTGGTTAGTCACACTTTCTAGAATCTTATACGGTAAATTATATAAACTCACTAGCCTACAGTACACATGAGAAGAAGGGTCCTTGATCTTTTGGATGTGAATCAGAGTTGTAGCACTATAAACCTAAGGTATGATCTCTCTGAAAAAATAGTCTTTAATAACCTCTATTATATCCCCCTTAAACTCATTCCACACCCCCTGTAAAATGATCCTGGGACGCTATCCAGGCCTGGTGCACTCTCGGGGTTAAGTTTCATCATCACCAAGGGAATTTCATCCTCATCTGGGATCACCTCTCTAATTTCATTTTCCAGGCTAGACACCACTATGGGAATCCCCTCCCAGAGAGAAGCATTTCCGGTTGGGTATCCACTATCCATTCTTGGGGTAGGTCCATCAAGGATATCCCTAAAGAAAGAGTGCACCATTCTCCCAAAAATATTTCTGTCCTCAGAGTAAGTTCCACCCTCGAGTTGAATATTGATATTTTTTTACATATCCTATAACTGATACATGCCTGAAATAACTATGTGGTTTTATACCCCCCATGTACCCATCTCACCCAGGATCTCTCCCGAGCCTGTATCTCTTGTTTAAGGATCAGTTCCTCCCAATAAAACTTGTTGTCTACTAACTCATCAAAGGAAGAGTCACTCCATGCCTCCTCCAGACTGGATTCTAGGTTCTTGATACTCTATTTCAAGTTATTCATTTCCTGATTGAAGGGAGGGACCCCCCATCCCAAACATTAATCTTGATCATTCGTTTTTTGAGTTTATGAAGCATTACCTAAGTATTCCTGTGAATTGGCTCACCCAACAACTACGTAATGATCTATTGGTGTCTAGTGTTTTGAGAAAACTAATAATAAAACCCGAAAGTCTCTGGTAATTCCTTCCTTGTCGGAAGAGAGACCAGTAGTGGTGAGTGTTTAGATATACCTCAGACATGATGATTCACCTTATCATTAAGAAACATGTTGATTACATTTTTGTTATCTAGACATCGGTCGAGCCTTCTTCAGCTGTGCTTGGATCACTTATTATTATTTAACCAAGTGTTACAATCCCCCCGAGTACCCTAGATCAATAAGGCCCTTACCCGCCATGAAGCTCACAAAATCCAAGCTAGCTTGTAGAGGGAAGATGAGTCACCATTTCTTCACCCTAGGGTTAGGGATAATATTGATGCCCCTAGCCACTAGCCATATAAGATCCTCCATATCAAAGGAACCAACCTCATACCACATACTCTTTCTAGCTTGAGCATCACATCTACCATACCCAAAGAAAACTTGGAGGCACTCTAAACACTTTGATATTTTTGAAGTGATGAATTTTTCACCCATTCTAATCAAATCTGAAGAAACCTTCTTATTCAAAAAGATCTAGATATTTCAATTGATTGTTCCCACTTACATAGTTCCAAACATTCAAACATTAAGACAGAACTCCCTAATCATAGCTGATTTATTTTTGTGTTCAATTATGAAAAAATTGTAAACCTTTTATTTCATAAATTCTGAAGCTTTGAAGTCAGACTTCACCCGTGTACCTAGTCCAAGAGCATTCTAGATGAACATAGATAATCTTTAAACAAAGGGGAGCCCAGGTTTGGACCCTGTCTTTGTAGAATTCTTGTTGAGGGAGGAAGAGCCCTCCCTAAACTATATCATCCTTGCATGAGTACACATTCCTTGGATCTGAGTAGAGGATATCGGGACTAAGGGATTCAATGGAGAGGTATCCTCTATTAAAACTCCACTGAACTCCCTTGGAAAGGAGATGGAGGATGAAGAAACCATAGCACGAACCAGAGCAACAGAGCCACCTGAAACATTGAATGAGACCTTGTTGGAATCCTCTTTTAGGATGTCCTCAAGAATAGGAGGAGAATAGGGCTGATCACGTGCATACTCAAACTCATCAAATGCTGTAGTAAGGGCCTCCAAAAGAGGCGGAAGAAACACCCTATGATCCAAAGTGGATAGATGGAATGCCAGAAGCCTATCGCGCATCCAGACTGCTTCAGGAAATAGAAGAGGCTAGAGAATTGATGATGGGAGGGCTGAAATTATCGAGGAGGTAACCCTAGACTCGGAAGCTACAAGGTCCATATGTGGATAAAAATCGCTATCATAAGAGAAGGAGGTCTCAGCCACATGCATGGGATCAACCAGGGGCAGAACATCCCTCGTCTCTATAAACGACTCTCAGAAAGGATCAAACTTGAATCCCCAAGCATGGGTGAAGAGGATCCTCCACCTGGATGGGCCTTATGAGCCTGATGGGGGGCCGCCTTTCTTTGGGTTCCTGCACAAATTCTAGGAGTTACCCTAGAGGAAGTATGGGGAATAGAACATGGGGAAAACTGGAAAAATAATTGATGGGTCCCAAGGCACCGCATCCTGCAACTTTAAACAAATATTTTCTAGAATCGGCTGGGAAAGGCCCAAATCCACACACAAGCATGGAACCATGATTTATTTGTAGGAGAGGGTACAATCATCCATGAACAGAAATCCCCCAAGAGAAACCCTGATGACCATTAGAAACACTCCATTTTGGATAGGCATCAGAAGACTAGGGAGTCCCTACCAAACCACAGCTCCGGGACTTTCCTTGCCCTTATGCGCTTCTAGAGACCACGAGGCCAAGGTGAAACACCACCATCCAAAGGATCTAGAAAATTTGCACCATACATGAATAGAATCCACCTCTAACTCGATCACTATATAGAAGGGATGTCGATGAATAGAAAATATCCACACATGGAAACTTAAACCCCAAGAAGCCGCAAACCACTTGAAAACATTCAAAGGAGGATTAGGATCTCGGAAAAAACCCATAAGTGTCAACTTAGGACAAGATAAGGCCTCCCCAAACGATACAAAGGGAACTTCCACTAAGTTGTAGTATCCAATCCGGGACACCAATAGAGATACCAGACCCCCCTCCGGGAAACGGAGCTACTAGAAGCCACGGGATGAGCCACACAAACCATCTCAAAAGGATTTCTTAAGAAGACAAGACCAATTGTGAGATCCTAGGGTCTTCGGAGAATGAGGGGTCTCAACGCTAATGGAGACACCTGAATCAAAGGTCATTCAGATTGGAAATTCCCCCTGAGCACCGCTGGTCGAGGAAGCAATGGTTGAGTAGATTTAAAAATTTCTTGGTGTGTGTGGCACGTTATTTTCTGCCATAGTAGCCGAATAATCTATATATACTATTCCCAGTTACACATTCATAAAACCATTTTATATAATCTTCTAATAAGGCATTCAAAAAAGAGCTCTATTGGCCAATCCACTTTCACACCATCTGAAAAACACATTTCAAACATCCTCAGATTACCAAACCACAATTTGAAAGGAAACATATAAATCTTACTCCTTAAATTAAAATAACATTATAATGAAACATAATTTTAAAAAATTAATCACTTGAAAATTAACATATCAGCATTAAGTACCCATTTCAATAAAACTCAAATTTATTTTTAAAGTATATTTTAAAACACCATGAGACCTATAGTCTCTAAAACATTTTAAAAGAGTTCAAACATCCCACTTTTTATAAAACAGTCAATTAATGACAACACATCTATTAAAAAAATAAATATTAAATCAAACATATTTTTAAATTATTTAAAACACCGTTTTAAAATCCAATAACGAGTTTAAACAAACACTTGGAATGAGAATAAATTCCGTGAAAAAAATTAAAATAACATTAAAAGTTAATTATAACTAAAATATGTTTCCACACCCTTTAAAATTCATTTAAAATTTCCATAAAATACTATAAATCATTAAAATGGGCCATGGGAAATATCACAAGCACTTGGCATGTGGATTAGGATGTTGTTAAGAACAAAAGACATTTCAAAACCACTACAAGCATAATATTATGTAAAATAATATTTTAAATTGATAACAAATACATATAAAAGGAACATAATATATTTATAATAATTTTTACAATTGGTTTATTTATAAATACCTAACTAAAATTGACGAGGAGCAAGATGAAATATTTTAAAATGTATTGTCTTCAATGAAAAATCCCCAAAAACACAATAAGGTTATGTAAAACATCCATATCACACCCTAAAAATGAAGGAATAAAATAGATAGGTTCAAACACATTTACCTTGTCTCTAACCAAACTATGTGGGTTACTTGGAGATGTAAAACAATTAAGAATTGTGTAACAGAGTGGGATAAATACTTAATTATGGATATCACACCCAAGATTGATAGAAACAATGGATGAATGGTGTAGACGAGAGGAGGGATGTCATGAACTTGAGGGATTCTCCATGGAAGTATATGATACATGACATATGAAGAGGGGGAGTAAATAAATTATACCCTTAAAAAAGTTAAGCACGTTTTTTAAATAAAAAATAATTTTTTTGGCCTCTGTGCAAAATGCATGATTTTGGAACACATTTTGAATAAAAGTGTACTAACCATGCTTAACCTAATAAAAGACCCAAACATTTCCTAAATGGTTTCCTTTAATACATCACATTATTTTACTAACCATGTGATAACCATGGAGAATGACATTATGCCATCAATAGACACCCCATATATAGTTGGAACATGGTTCCTACTAACCATTAATAATACAAAAATGATTAAAATTTAAAATACATAATAATAGGACTTATAAAAAATAATTTCTAAAAAAAATTAAGTTAAAATAATATAGAATTAAAGTAATCATCACAAGAAGGTTTCAAAATAATGAACACCTGGTTTGAAATTCCTGGGGGATAGGCTTTGGGTGACTTAAATTTTTCTTAGAAACCATTATAAAGGATTTATCAATCATTTAATTAGCCTCATATATTTTGAAATAAATGTTTTCATATACCTAAATACATTTTCCATCTTAGTTTTTAAAAGTACCCTATAACTATAATTCTATATTCCTAACATGATTTCTGTAATTACTTGAACATTTTGAATCCCTAGTTATTCTTTATTTAAGATAACAAATTCCACGTCATTATCCTTTTTAATTCATTGATTTGGGAAAACAATTTTCATTGTATAGAATACTATTTTATTTATGGGATAATATGTTTAGATAACCCTCAATGATAAATTATGTTATGTATTTATTTTGCTCATTTCTTTAACATTGTTCCTTGTAATCATTTAATATGTAATGGAATACATTGGACTTTTATATAATGAGTGGGGCCTAGAATTATATACACTCTTAGTGCAGTAATAGGTATCAAGTGATAAATAATATAGGGTACTATTAGTGTCCTTAACGATTTCTCGTCACAATGATTTGATGGTATGTTTAAGATGTATAATTTTACGTATCTCATCAATATTCGATTAGTTATTATTATACATGAATTTTATTTATGTTTTACATGGATATATTTTATGCTCTTAGAATCATTTTTATTGTATTATTCAACTTATTTATTCATTACATGATTATATTATGATAAATTTCATTGTACACTATTCCTTATTGAGTATTTATGCTCAATAATTTATATTATTTTCCATTTCTCTAGGGTACCATAAAGATTACCAAGTGTGATATAATGATATTCATGGAGAATAAATAATGTTTTCTTGTATTTTGATGATATATTTTAATATTTAATTTAATTTAATTTTCATTAATTTTCTAGATTATAAAGAGTACTAAAGAGCTGGATCCAATGTATTGGGATTTATATAATCTATACCAATCTAATAAAATAACCTATAAATATATTGTAATTTATATGGGGTTATTACTATTGGAATCATACCAAGTTTAGTAGAATAATTTAGAACTCAGTTTAGAATAAAAAATGTTAGAGAATACTTACCAAAAAAGACCCCTAAGTTAATGTGGAAAATATTTATCGATTACATGAAACACAATTAATACAGTTATTTAGGAACTAATTTATCTTATTCCATTATCTAGATATGTCACATAATGAAAGGAATAAAACCTGTACCATCACTCTTAACCAATGTAGGGATTTCCCACTAGAACATGTTAATGAGGCTCGAGTGGGAGTGGAGTTTATCATGACTATATTAGGGTAGTTTACTTTGGTTAAAACTAATGAAATTGGATATATGGAATAACCTATTTCATCATATCATGGGGTAGTAATTTTGGATAACTTCATGAGGTAGTAACTTACATCCTTCAATGGGATTATGAATCCATTAGATGTTGCACAAGGGATCAAGCCCCCTAAAAAGGTATTACCTAGCTTCATATATAGTGATAATGAGAATTTAATCATGGAATTATATCTTCTTAAAGTAGATTTTGACCTGTTGTGTCCATTGATTCAAAACACTAATAAATAATAAGACATAGAGGACATGGGATGAAAGTATTATATGGTGATATTATATGAAAAGTAATTCCCTTAGGAGTAATAAGTTGACATAAAAAGGAAATTACAAAATTTAAGAAAAAAAGAAGAGGAATTTATGGTAGAGTATGAAGATAACTTTACATGGTAGGAAAGACAAAATAAAAACTATGTATTAACAAAGAAAAAAATGATCAATGATTTCTTTGGTGGGTTAAATCCAATAAATCTAAAAGCATTCTTCACTATAGAATTTTCATTATATGAGGATATTGTGGCTAGTGACATCAATATTAATAAGGACTTCACAGTCAATCATTTTCAAAGAGAAGGATGAGAAGATTAATATAGTTAATATCCATGTTGAAAAAAATTAAAATGGGGAAACTCGAATGCTGGAATTCTAAACATGTAATAATTTTGGGAAAAAGACTATGGGGTATTTGTAAAAGTATTGGGAGTTTTTAACAAGTCTCAATATAGAATCTATTATGATAATTAATGCACAAGAGATATAAAATCCTAAAATATAACTTTTTTAAACTGAATGGAGATGATTCATTATTCAAATAAATGCCCAAAGAATCAAGGGATTTTATCCCATAAGAGGATAAGTTTGTAAAGCTGTTCTTATTAAATCACACTAACATAGTTTGAAGCCCTAAATGAAATAATAGCATGTACTTAGATCATAATCTAAATATTAGATAATGTATTATTTGACTTTTGATCTACACACTCCTTAATTTTGCAATATTTATATTATCATTGAATCATACCCTGATGCAATAAGACACGATATTTCATTTAAAACTCAATACTATAAATAAAGCCTATACCAATGGTTTGGAGCCATTGGTATATGCCTAAAAGCCATTGGTATAGCTGGTACCATTGGGATGGAGGGTCTTCAGGTGATTCTCCATTGATATAAACCTATACAAATGGTTCTCGAACTGTTGGTGTAGGTTATATGAAATAATTAAACCAATATATTAAAAAGAACCTTGGTATATGCAATGTAAAGAAAATGTGAGTTCAGTTATAATCCTAGACCCCTTAATATATACTCGAGACACCAAAACACTAAGCTACAATGAATTTTGTGAACATAATATGATATATATAATTTTACAAAATATAATTTAATATTTGATGTATTTAACATTATTTGACAAGATAATTAAAAAAATAATACTTTTGAAAAACCATTGGTATATGGTTCCTCCATGGTACCTATACCAATAGTTTTGTCCAAAACCATTGGTATAGGGTGTCTCCATGGTACCTTTACCATGGTTTGTACAAAACTATCGGTATATGGTCTCATTATGGTACCTATAACAACAAATTTCCCAAAACCAGTAGTATATCATCACTCTATGATACCTATACCAATTGTTTTGAAAAAAATATTGTTATAGGGTCTCTCTAAGGTACCAACACCCATTTTTAGGCCAAAACATTGGTATAAGGTACCTATAACAGTGGTTCTTCAAACCGTTTGTATAGGTCTGATAGTACACCTCCAATTTATAATAGGGACTCTTTGTGGAAACCATTTGAAAATATTAGTATATTGGTATGTCACTATTAAAATGAGTGGATATTCCTAAATAAAAAACATGGTCTTTACCAATGGTTGACTTTGATATAATATTTCAGATGGATTTCTTTTGAATGTATAATAAAAAAAATTATTTTCCAGAGAAGAATGTTATAGTCTCTAAGGATATAATAGAATCACTTATCTTTAGAGGAGAGACATCATTTCTTGAGTTTTGTTTAAAACTACCTTTAATAGACTATATAAATTAAATCATTGGATAAAATGAATTAATTAATGAATATATTCAAAGAAAAGAGGGTGTATCGATTGGGTGGTAATATATTGATGTATTCCAAAAGTAAATACCTATACATACTCAAGACCATGAAACTAAATTTTCTATTGATATTATCAATGACAAAAATACCATTTCAAATCCCTCCCAATATAATTTCCAAAGTTAAATTAGTGGAAATAAATATACACATACAAGTGTTTTCTGAGAAGGATTTTATATGAATTAGTGTCTCACATTAGGGAGCACCAGTCATATTTTTGAAGAATAAGGATTGATATATGAGGATATGGATTGACTATAGAGAAATAAATCCTATACCTATTAAGAATAGGTATTACTTATATCCCATTGATGATTTATTTGATCTTCTTCAAAGGCCCCAAAAATTATCCAATATTGATCATTAATCTAGCTATCATCAATTAAATGTCAGTAGGGATGATATACCAAAGATTAATTTCCATAAAAGGTATGGTCATTATGAGTTCAGAGTAATTTCATTTCGGTTAACAATTGAACCCTCTTTATTTATAGATATGATGACCATAATATTCAGGAATTATCTTGATATTTTTTTTGTTTTTTATTAATGGAATTAGGATATAATTAAAATCATCTGATAAATATAAAGACTATTTATGGATCATCTTTGAGACTCTATGGGAGTAGAATTTATATGGTAAATTCAATAAGTTCAAATTGTAACATCAATAAGTTCTTTTCATGGACATGTTGTCTCCCAATATGGAATATTAGTTGACCCTATATAGGAAAAGGCTGTCAAATAATTACCCACACTAATAAATATATCCATGATAAGAAGTTTCCTTAGCATAGTTAGTTACAATCAGTGTTTTTTTTGAAAATTTTCCCCAATTAGCTAACAATATTTCCATGTTGAAACTTGAAGCTGTTAAGTTAATTATGTCTAAGGAATATGAAGAGATATTTAGGTAACTAAGGAATAGATTTATCAATTCACCTTTTTTATATACCACTAGAAAATGAAGGTTTTTTTATATACAGTGATGCATAAAATAGTGGAATAGTTTGTGTACATTGACATAAAGATATATTGATTTATTATACATTAAGGAAATTGATGACCCATGGGTAAAACTACCCAACTTGTGATAATGATATGAAAACTATAATCCTTTCCTTTAAAATATGTAGGCACAACATTTATGGAAAAATTTGTTATAAATATACCAATCCCATTAGTTTGATGTATATATTCATGCATAAACATATTAATATAAAGAAAACAATATGGATGGAATTACTCAAAGACTATGACTATATAATATACTTCCAACCATGGACGGTAAAAAAGGCCGTATAAGTTATTTATAGAGAGGGTCATGTATTTATATCAATGTTTAGGATAGAAAAGGATCCCATATTTATAGTTTTACTAATATTGGATAAAAAAATTATTTGGGAAGGGTAACATCATTAATTTTACTATTAATTTCTTCTAAATCTTAATTGTAGAATATAAATAAGACACAAAAATATTATAAGTTATATAAAATAAATTAAAAGACATAGATGATGGGAAATATACATTGTTCAAATCAGAAAATGGTGTGTTGAAGTTTGGAAGGAGACGGTGTACCCTTAGCGCCTAAGCTGAAGATGCAATTACTAGATGATTCTTATAGATCAAATTTCTCTATACAAAATAGTATTAATAATATGTATAGGGATCTAATCGATCATTTCTTGTGGAAAAAAATGAATGAGGAAATTTTCAAATATGTTCCAAGATTCTTGGAATTACAATATTTAAAGGTTGAGATTCCACATTTAACTGGTGTCATGAATCCTCTCTGCATACCTATGTGGAAGTGGGACAATATCATATTGTATTTTTTACTGGGATTAAAAATTCATCCTTAAGAAATGATGCAATGTGATTTATCATGGATATCTTAACCAAGTATACACAATTCCTAAAAATAATATAAGACCTTCCGCTTAAACATCATTCCCAGATCTCTATTTATGATGTTATGATAATCTAGAGTAAAAATTTATCAATTGGTTCTAATCATGAACCACACTTCACATCCAAATTTTGTATGTGTATTTAAATTTATTTCAACACTAAGGTTCATGTGAGCACCTCCTACCATTTTTAAATTGATGGGTAATCCACAAAGGACCATCAAAACCTTAGAGTACGTATTGGGGTCATACTCACTTGATTTTCAAAGAACGTGGGACCATTACATACCTATAATGTACTTTTAATATAAAAATATCTTATATTCAAGTATAAAAATGGAACTGTATGATACCTTGAGTGGGAAAATTTATGTGCTCCAAACAAATGGGATGCACTTGGGAAAATGAAACTAGTTAGTCCATAACTCATTGAGGAGAAAACTAAATGGGTTAAACTATCTAAAATCATAACAAGGAATCTCAGATAAGATAGAAAATTTATACTGATAATCAAAGGAATGAATTTGAATATGAAGTAGGTGATCTTGTATTCTTAAAATTATCACCATGGAAGGGGTCTATATGGTTTAGAAAGAAGGAAAAGCTATGATCAAGGTACATTGGGCTATTTTAAGTATTTAAGTGGAAATGAATAGTGGAACTTCATTTAACCTTGTCACACAGTCTCTTTAATTTCAAAAGAGTCTTACATGTCTCAATGCTATTAAAGTACTTGCCAAACCCCATGCATGAACTCACCAATAGTAAAATAGAGTTGGAGCCCAAATTATCCTATAATAAATAGCCTATCTAAATTCTCGACACTAGAGAGAAAGTGTTTTCAAATCTAACAACACATACAGTGAACGTAATTTGAAAAAAATCTGTGGTTAGAGGAAGAAAAATGGGAACTATGTAATGTTAATAGTAATATTTTCCATCATCAGATCATGTAATGACTTATATCTAAAAATTTGAGGATGAAATCATTTAATGGAGGGGGGGGGGGGGTGGGGGGGGGGGGTTAATACAAAAGATTAATAAACACCTCATCAAAAAATTATTTTTTAAGGAAAATATTATTATTTATTATTAATAGTGACTAAAATACAATAGAAAACTAGGTAATTTTTTTTATCACAATGGCTAAAAACACCATGTAAATGTAATGATATGTGGAAATTCCATATCCTTATATTCTAATGAATAATTATAAAAAAAAGAATAACATGTACCATAGATGCATAACCATTATGTATAAAATAAGAAATAAGGAAATTGAAATTGTAAAAGATAAGATATAGATGTGAATGTAATTTGTAATATGATTATTAGAATCTGAGAATTGGAATTTGACCATTTGAAATATGATTCTTGTAATAGTTTTATAATCATTATATAAATAGGTTTCCAATGAAATCTATATACCTAATTTAAAATAATAAAAATAAATATTAATTATTTATATAGACTTATGAATATTAATATAAATATAGATATATGACTTGAACAAAAATTAATAGAAATAGACATCGTTTTAATCATCCTATCAAACACATGGTTCTAAAATATGTCAATTATTTTAATTAAATGTTAAAATTATTATATTTAGAAAATTATTTTCATAAAAAAGAGTTCATATTTTAAATCAGCATGTTGAAATTGTCCAATGAGGATTTTTTTCATTATTTTCTAATAGGGAAATTTTATCAGTAAATAGTAAAATACTATATGAATATATAGTAAGTATTATGACATTGTAATTCATCAATAATGATGTAAGGATTAATATAAATAAATCCTTTACCAAAAATATATTATTTTATCAATATATTAAAAAAAAAATTCAATTTATGAACATATATAATACTTTAAAAGTCCAGAATACAAAATAATGATTTAAGAAACAATATTTGATGGGAAATTTTCATTTCTATGTAAAAATTAATATAAAATAAATAATATCAATTATAATCACATTAAAATGTCAGAAATCATGTTTTACATGCCAAAACCATGAACTAAAACCATATGAAAGAGAATAGTTTCTCATTTTACAAACCTATATTTCAATGGACAGTTTGAAAATTAATAAAAAAATCCTTCAGATTTGATATAAATAGCGACCCATACACCCATTTCTCTACATTATAAATATTTTGATCATGTTTATCATCTCATTTTCAATTTTAATAATCCATGAAAGGCATTTCCATGGTTATAATTTTTATTTCAAAATATTTAAGAACTTTCTTCGAAAGTAAAGGTTACTAACCTCTTATTGTCTTTTAAGTTATGAGACTTTTAAAAATTCTCTTTAATTTCAATGAGAAATTTTATTTTGATTCATTTTTATGAGATCATTATTATATTAAAAATGATATATCTCTATTCCTTCTCATTATACAAAATTCTTAATCCATTATAATGATAAAACATTCCAATATCTATAAAACCATCAATTTTTTTATAAAGTTGATTGTGTTTTTCCTTGAAATGAAATATTAATCTAGTTACAAAAAGTGTAATTTCTATTAGAATATATTCAAATAGGGGTGAAAACCCAAAAAAAAATCGTGTTGGTTATTAACCCAATCTTCATTTCGATGCATCTTTAGTTGGCCTCATTGTACACCTGGTTTGACACTATTAGTGGATATTCTTTCAATAATTTACATGATCCTTAAAAACCATTTTGATGGATTTATCTTTAATTTTATTTGTCTCTAACCATTTAAAATACATGTATTCAGCTACCTTAATACGTTAACCATCTTTATCTTTGGAAGTACCAAATAATTAAAACTCTATATTCACAACATGTTTTGGGTACTTATTTGATCATTGTGAATCCCTAGTTATTTCTCATAAAAGATAAGGTATTTTACCTATTTATCTATATTAATTAATTTATTGGGGAAACATATTTTCATTCCACATAATCATATATTCTACGTAGGATAATCTGTTAATAAAATCCTTATTGATAAATTATGTTAAGTATTTCTATATTTAATTTATTAAACATTATGTATTGTAATCATTTAGCATGTGATGGAATGTATTGTTATGTTATGTGATAGGTTGTTCTTGGAATTATATATACCCTTAATGCACTGGTATGTTTCATGAGAAAACTAAGATAGGATAATGGGATCATCCTTACCCTTTTATGTAATATGTATTCATATAAGGTCTTAACGGTATGTTTAAGATGTATGACATTATGCATCCAATCAATATGAAATCAATTATTATTATACACATGTTTATTTATTTTTATTTACTCCATAGATATATTTTATGCTCTCAGAATCACATTCTATAACATTATTCAACTTATTTATTAATACCATAATATTTTTTCTATACTTATGTTATGATAGGTTTTTTTGTACGCTACTACTTACTAAGAATTTATGGTCACCACTTCAAATTGATTCCCATTTCTTAAAAAAACCATGAATATTACTACATGTGATATAAAGATATTAAATGATAACAAATAATTCCTTTTTAGCACACCACTTTCATGTAAGTACCCCTATATTTATGTATTTTAAGTATGTAAAGTATTTGGGTGATGTTTGGGAGGGTCTGTAGGACTTTCAAAATGTTTGGGTATTTTATGGAGGTGTCAAATTTTATCATGGTTAGTAACACCCACGAAACTCTTATAGAAATCCGGGCCTAGTTAGGTAGTGGTCTTTTTGTAGGCACACATTTAGGCACACAATTTGGAAATACCGTGTATCCACATAGGATTAAAAGTGATCTTCTAAAACAGAGGGAACAACATGACTGGTGCATGATTTTTCTAGTAGTGTGATCCAACCTTACAAAGGGTGTTTTGAGATAAAATATGGTGCATGGTTAGCATACAGTTTTTCTAACAGTTCAACCTATCTAATCACGATTAAAAATTAGACCAAAAAATGGGTGATCTCACTCAGAATTGATCTTGAACCACTCATTTATCCCATGTTTTCCCCTAACTCAGTTTTCTATCACCCTAAAGGCAATAAGGACTCTTCCCTTTGAATGATAGTTTTTTAGAAGAAAATAAACTAATTAAGGTGTAAATAGTTTTTATGAGTGTTTTGGGTAGCGTTTTTTCCAATCTAAGGGCGTATTGGTTTGAGGTAATGTGTGGATAGGACATCTCCTTTTATAAGTGAAAAGTTGTAAATTTTTTTAAATACCCAAAACTTATCAATAATTCAAAGTCAATATAAAATAAAATGGAACCAAAATTAAGGAATCATATAGAGGATAACATATAAGGCTTATAAAAACATCAGAACTCAATGGAAATATGTTTTTAACATGTTTGGACCTTTACCACTTAGGTTACTCATTTTACCATTTTGGTTTTCACCACAGTAACTAGTTTTCTACCTAGAAAATTTATCCTTAATTCCCAAAATTTTCCATATTATATAGTTTCTACCCAATGATTAATTTTTTTAAATCCAAAAATTTTTATTCAGATTTTACAAGTGATAGAAATTAATTTTAAAATACTAAATCTATAATGTATTAAAAAAAATTTGTTTGAAAAATCATGTCATAAGTTATAAAATTTTAAATATGGGGTTATATACTAAGAAAATATTCAAAATTATAAATTCAAATATAAAATGAAAATTTATTCTTATAAAAATTTTCATAAATTTTCAAATTCCAAATTCTATAAAAATAATTTCATAAAAGTCATGTTATTTGTAAAAATGACAGTATTATACTATTCACCTAAAAATATATGTTTTTAGAAAAACCAAAATATACACGATAGGGGTATTTTAATATTATAAATAAAAAATTTGGTTAGTTTTATCCAATTCATATTCTAAAATTTTGAAATTTATTTTTTAAATGAAATGAAAAAATATACAGAAAAATTTATTTATTGAAAAATAATATTTTTAAACATTAAGTGTTTTAATATTATTTCATGAAATTTGATAAATTAAAACATGTTAATATTTTAAGTCATATATAACAATATTTAAAATTTTTCAATTTAATCTTTTAGTATATAATATAAAATAATTTACAAAAAATGTTACTTTTATACTAAATACGCTTTAAAAAATCCATGAAAATTAATTATTTATATTATAAAATTTAATATTACTAATAAATTGATCTTAAAATATTTATTTTAATTTTAGGTATACATCAAATCATAAGTTAATAATAATAAAATTAATATTCATATGTAACACACAAACATATATCTGTATCATATTTTAATATCATATTTTTTATTTCATTAGGAGTTATATTATTTTAAATTTACTACTTATAAATACAATACATTGGTATTACTATCGTATATATGAATAAATACCATATATAAGATGAAGATATTTACTATATCCATATTTATTGTGACCAAATTTCATTCATATATACAAAATTACTAAATAATTAGTTTATTCCACTCCCACTTCTCAAGAAACAATTCAAAATTTAATATTATCATTTTTTTTGTAATTATTTCTCTATCCCTAGTGATATTCAATATTATGGGTTTTTAGCTATTGGTGATCCTGAAGGATAATATGATCTTGTATATTTCCAAGTTGCAATGATTTTAATTTTTTCTCTCTAATTTTTTTTCATATTGATTTATATATTTTTAATATATGTATTTCATACAAGGTGAGAAATAATACATGGTGTGTAATAATTAGATTAATGTGTTTTTTATAATGTTACACGTATGGATGAATAAAGTTCCTTTAATTTTTATTATATTTTATCAGACCAATTATATAATATTGTTTCAGTATTTTTTAAAGAATAGAGCATCATTATTTGAAATTATAGACATAAATAATAATAATAACAATAACAACAACAACAATAAAAAAAATAATAATAATAATAATTCATTCTAAATCTTGGGGTGTTATATTGTTCTCCTTTAAATAAATTTCATCCTCACAATTTTAATTATCACATACCAATATAAATATAAAATTTATTCTAAACTACAGAGATGAAATTTGATATACTTTCTAGAGAGAAACCAACCTTAAAAAAATATATATATCTTTTTCATAAAAATATGGGTATCACAAATATTGACTTTTTCTCTAAACATTTAGGCTAAACGTGTTTTGTTATTTGGTATCAAGACCTACATTATATAATTATTATAAGATGTTTATTATTATACTTTCATTGATAGAATATCATATGTTAATATGAAATGTGATTTACTTACTCTAGATAACTTTTTCTTTTAAGTGGAAAGAACCAATCCATCAAGAAAATCATGTTTAATTTATCGAGAAGAAGGATAATAAGATTTCCACAAGGTACATTCTTATAATATTAAACTTAAAATAAAATAATTTTTATGGTAGAACATTTATTCGATAATAAAATTATCATGGGGGTGATTTAATAATTATAGAAAACATCTTAGATACACTACAATTTTTATAGTAAAATTCCAACAAGGAATCTATAAATCTATATAGGAGGGTATATGTACTATAAATATCAATATATACTTTAAGAATAGTGCATACAAATGAATTCCATTGACTTCTTCGTCTCGGAGGTTGGTGATACTCATTATCATGGTTAATACATGGATTAGGTAATTTAATTGTATGATTCCCGTGTTCCCCACATATAGTACATTGATTTATTAATAGCACCATTGGTTGAAATCTATTTATTTCAATCATGTTAACCAAAATCATCATTTTATTATGGTCGTTTGATGATTGATGACCCCCTCTTCCCAAATAAAAGAATATTCTAGTCCCCTTTTATAAATTCCCTTGGTGATTCTTTCTATGTTTTTGACATATAGGAAATTGAACATTTTTACTTCACCATATTCATCATAATATCTTTTATACGAAACCATCCATATTTTATTTTGTGTGTTTAGGACATTGATTATGTTCACATTGTTAATAATATTTCATAATAGTTGGTTTCTCATAATCACATGGTTTCTAATTCCAACACCCATTTAGATGGATTTTTCATTGAGCGGATCTCCACATGTCCCCTCACACAAAAGGTTTCATCTAGTTCCATCCATTACTAAAACCAAAAGCATTGACATGATTCACAAAATAATAAAAAAAGGGAATAACCATAATCATAAAATTAATTTCATACTTAAAACACATTATTCTTCTACATTATGTTTTTGTCTAATAGCTCATTTAGTTTAACCAATATCAAACATAGTTTTACCTAGGTTACTTTAAATTGGGAAATATTGTACTTGTAAACTTAATCTCTAAAAGCAACTAGATAATCTATCCTTTATAGTAGATTTTACAGAGCATGTGATCAACCAAATAATATCACACATGAGTGTCTTGAATGTTTTATAATCTTAGGCACACTCATCATTCGCCTAGGTGATTATAAGGTTAACACTCAACCAATTATTTTCTTATTAATTACCCCTAGGTTCATATACGACAATGTCTCATTTACTTTCTTGTATAAAAACAATTATTTTTTCCTAGGAAGACAAACTACTCAAGTATTTACCAATATTTCATGATATTATCATATTTTTACACTCATATATAGTTTTTTCAATAATCACCTCTCATCATTATTCAAATAATAATTAAACTAATCATAAAAAATAAATAAACCCTTTTATGAAACCAACTATAGAAACCCATGCTAAAAACATGTTTATCTTACAACATTTCTATAAGGTAAACATTAAATTTCACAAATAATCATATAATCCAATGAAAAAAAACATTACTGTATTTTAGGACTAGATAATAAGAAACATAATTTACATCCATTGTGAAGATTTCACAATATTTGAGACACACTGGAATCCATCCTATAATTATTATAGGTAATAATCATCTTTATAACATAGGGAAATGGAAATATAAAAAGGGGTGAGCTTATAGGCTTATTAAGTGTAAACATATGTGATAACAATAAAATATAATAGGTGAAACAAATGATGAGTATTTGGGTATAATCAAGATATATAAGTAAATTCCTACATAAAAAATCATAGAAAAAAATTATGGCATATGAATTAGAATAACATAATACATGAATCAAAATAGTGTGAAAACATGAGTCAATAAACATTATCTGTGATATCTTAACACAATCATGGGAATAACCATAAAACTATGAAACATATTTCAACTTTGGTACAAAAATTTGAATATGGACCATTACTTTCATGATCCACACCCTCAATTCGCATTCTTATGAGAAACTAAAATTTACCGAGGAATACTTATATCATGAGATATAAACATTAAATAAATTCAGTGGAGGGAGATATAAGACCCCACCTATTATCATCCATACATATGAGTGCAACTTAAAAACAATCACTTATCACATCATTAAGAACCCATGTAAAAAGTGGGTTTTGTTCAACACATCATAGTGAACCTATGGAATAAAAATGGATTTCATAAAGATTCATATTAGGAAATCATTAATAATTCCATTAAGAACAATAACATGATATTACAATGGAAAATAAATTAGTTTCTAATGACCTCAATAATCTTTCTAGGTAAATACCATTCAATCAAGATAAAAAAGAAAATGGTATTTACATAGTATAGATTGAGGATATTCTATTAAGTCAAAAATTTCCCCAAATCAATAGACGTGTACAATCATTTTTTAAAGCCTTCAATAAAATTAATCAATAATAAGATATTCACATAGAAAAGGCATTGGGTGAAACGTTTTGATCGTACATAGTGGTTGATTATGTAGGACAAAGGCAGTAATTGATCAGTTATATAAAATATATGGATATTACATAGATCATCAAAAAATATTATGGTGGATGGTTCCATTATAATAATATCCTATATTGATCATAATTCCTATCAAATGAACAGTATTTAGATGAAATTTTTTTAGGCATATTTAGAAAAATTGTTTTGGATATAAGAAACAACTATGGTTTTTTTAAAACATTTTAGATAGAGATTTTTTATAAAAAAATGCGAATAAAATTTTATTTCATAAAACCATTAAATATTATAAAGTAAGCATCATATAAAATTACAAATATGATGAAAAGTGGTTTTCACGTTGGAAATATTAAAAAGTGATTCTTTTACACTTTGATGAAAATGACCAATACAATAAAATAAAAAAAATTCATTTATTTTGAAGAATATACAGTATTATAAAATAAAATTAATAAATTTTTTAGTTATATATAAATAAATTTTCAAAATAATCCAATAAATTAGGACAAATAAGGTAGTTTCCAAACTGAAAAGTAGAGAGGAGGTTGGTCTAACATACAAGAAACACTTTAGATTAAAAATGAGTCAAGGGAAAAAAAATATCAACAGAACACATAAAACCCCATGGATATGAAATGGAAATAATGATTGTCTTTATAAAGAGTATAAAATCCGCATATGTATAACCTTTTGAGAATAATCTTGATTTGAAAATATGATTAGAGACAAAAAATTTATTATTTGAGTAACATTTTGATCAAAATTATGTTCTAGTTGGATATCATTTCAATCAATAGAATTTAATGAAATTAAATGATTTTTATCATTAAACCCTATAAATATGGTAAAAGTAATTAATTAGTCAATAATAATACCATATTAACGGTATCATGGGAAACATTGATAAATAGGTTTCATGAAATGAAAATTAAAATAAAGAACCCATTATCATTATACCATTTAGTAAAATGTAATTTAAAATATTATAATAAAACACAAATATATTAATTTACTATCTTATAACCCTATTAATTCTTAAACATAATTATAATTTTCATTTATAATCATTTTCTACATTTATATTAGTTCATTTTTTCTTATTTTCCCTTATCGAGTGTTTTTATTTTTGACAGTTTGTACTAGTTTCGTAGGAGTGGTGTAAATTTATATTTTTTTCAAAATTAATTCATTTTCGGTAAAATAACTTAACTATAATGAGTTAATTATAATTATTTATTAATTATAAATTTTTTTCAACAATTACTTAGTCTTTATCCTAAAAGGTGAAATTTATTAAGAACATTTTTTGGTGATTTTCAACCTAAAGAGGATGTTTTCTAAATTAATGATCTAAATATTTATTTTTATTTTTCATTGATTAACTTATATTAAAATTTATATTTTAATATATATATATAATTAATTTTTCTAAATCATCCATGTTAAAATATTATAGAATTGTTCAAGTATGTGGTCACACTGTACTAAATAAGAACATACCGTGATTATTGATGATTATGAGTTAGTTTAGTTTATATTTCATTACAATAGTAGCATAATTAAATAATTTATTTTTTTATTAGTTTTATATATAAAAATTATAATCTATATAGAATAATATGTATGGGATAACAAAATATTTCTTAATTGTAATTGAATATCTTCCTATTAATAAACTTATTTTTAAACGATCTGATTACAGATAATCATTTGATAAACATATAATTAATATGTTATATAATTTCTCATAAAATAACCTTATTTATATACAAAATATTATTTATCCATTAAAAACATTCTCTTTTCCATCCATGTTAGGTAGTTATGAAAAAAATGAAAATCAATCATCTCATGGAGGTGGTAGTCCACACATGCGCATGGTTGATGACTTCATTTCCAATAGAATGATAGAAAGGATTAATAATTTTTATCATTTTTGAATATATAAAATTTTCTAAAAATCTTACTTATTTTTTATACTGTTCATTATTTATATCTTTGTAGGGGGGCTAAGGAAAATAAAACATGACATTTTGTGGAGGTTGTAGTCCGGGCACAAAAAATCATTTTCTACTCTCAGGGAAAAAGGGAAGGGTGGTTGAAGCATGTACCCTCATCGTAATAACATACCATTTTAACAATGATACTGATGTTATCATTTTTAGTCAGTTAAAAATAAATTGAGAAATAATAAATGCATGTAAATAAAAGATAAAGGAGGATGAAGTGGCAAGGAATCTATACCTCATTATTAGTATTATCTTCTTTTGGAAGGGGGTTAAAACATTGATGTATATTCTTTTGAGAAGACATTAACCTAATTAATTGTT
Source organism: Viscum album (assembly GCA_963277665.1). NCBI lineage: Eukaryota > Viridiplantae > Streptophyta > Magnoliopsida > Santalales > Viscaceae > Viscum > Viscum album. The sequence continues at coordinate 1,849,087,384 of OY728163.1, read as the reverse complement.
ATAGGAGTTCTTAAGAGTGTTTTGGTTATATTTTGATATAACTAATGGGGTTTTTGTGTGGGGGAAAGAGGGGAGAGGATAACCCCTATTATAGGTTAAATGGAGTGGAATTTTTGTTAATACCCAAACATTTTCAATAATTTAAAGTTACTCTCTTGGAAAATGGATCCAAAATTGATAAATAATAGATATTAGAATATATATAAGCTCTATATCCACTAAAAACACTAAATTAAAACATTTTTCGGACAAGTTTAGCACTTTACCTCTCATGATACTCATTTTTACCATTTTGGTTTCCACCACAGTAACTTGTTTTTACCTAGAAAAATTATCATTTATGCTAAAAAATAAAATGATAATTATTATATAATTTGTATCTATGTATTAAAAATTTGAAATCAAATTAATTTTTTTTATTTATATAAGTGATTAAAATTAATTTTAAAATACCAATTGTATGATGTATTGAAAATATTTTATTGAAAAAAATAACTTATGTTATAAAATTTAAAATATGCATTTATAAATTAAAATTAAATTTTTAGAATTAAAAATTATCTTATAAAATAAATATTTCATCTTATAAAAAGTATTCTAAAATTTCCAATTCATACATATATACTAATAATGTCATAAAATCCATGTTATTTGTAAAAATAATATTTGGAACTATTAAAAAATCATTTTAGAAAAATAATAAAAACTAATGATAAGAGAAGTTTGAAATTATAAATTTAAAAATAATGATATATTTATCTAATTGATTTTCTAAAATCTATAAATTTATTTTTTAAATGAAAATAATAAAATATAGAAAAATACAAATTTTATTGAACAATGATGTTTTCAAGAATTAAGTGTTCTTAATATTAATTAATATTAATTTATAATATAAAATATGTAAATATTTTATTTCATTTATAATTATAATTAATTTTTATTTTTATTTAGTCCATTGTGATAAAATATATAATACTTATCAAAAAATAAATAATATATTGGTACAAAATATTCTTTAAAAAATACAATTAAATTTAATTATTTATGTTATAAAATTTAATTTTACCACTCAATTGATATTAAATTATTTATTTGAATTATATATATAATATCACAATTTAAAAATATTTTGATTATTATTTATCTATAATGTATATATATATAGTTAATATTTTAATATGATAATTTTATTTCATTATGTGTTATATTATTTTAAATTTTCTACTTATAAATACATGATTTTAGTATTTCAATTGGATATATAACCAAATACAATATTTTTAATTACCATATTCAAAAATATTTTTTTTCGCAACATATTAACTTAATAAATGATTCATTCATTTCACTCTCACTTCGCGAGGCACCATTCTTATTTAATATTATAGTTTCTTATATTGTTTTCACATTTCATAGTTCTCTTCCTTATCATATGTATTATTTTGTTATTATTGATCCTCAAGTTTGAAGATAATACATGAGATTTTCTAATCATGAAGATTATATTTGTTTTCTATATATTGGCCCCAATTGATTTATCAACTTTTAATGGATGTATTTATCCCATGGTGAGTAATAATACTTTTTTATAGTACTTATTTTTATGTAATTTTGTTGTAATGTACCACTTTTGAATGAATATAGTGTATTTTTTTGTTTATATATTATAAGATACATTTTATCTTCATGTTTCAATCCTTATGATAGAATAGAAAAAGGTTTGTTTAAATTATAGACATAAATAATAATAATAATAATAAAAATAATAATAGGTCTCCAAAAACTGAGGGTGTTACATTGTGTCACATAGTATGAAACTCCATGTAAATATCTATTCATAACTATTTTTTGAAAAAAGTCTGAAAAAGATTATTGATGATATTTGAGTTTTATATTTCTAAATCCTCAAATAGTCGACTACAATGAGTGACCCCATAGGATTTTATAGCTTTGATAAAAATATAATTTCCAAAATTCATAAATGTAATCAAAGATCAGTCTCTAACATAGCCTCAATTCTATTCAAGATAAAAATTGATCTAGTGTGATCTCTATAAAACACATGTATCACTATACCAATGTCTACCAGCTATATCATATACAAGAATTCATTTACATATTTACCTTTTATCTATGATATTGAGTAATTATAGGACATAGAGTATGTTAATCCCATATAGCTACTCATATGTCCTTTATTCTCCATGTATAGGCTAACACGATTAATGAATACATCATGTGTAATTTATCATGATGGATGAGAACAACACACAACTCTCATCTAATAGATAACTAAACCTCTTGTATTATCTATGTATTCCCATACCCTCCTTCAGTCTATCTCAATTAAGGGTCTAGATACCAAACTTGTCATATAATAGGGAATATCCCAGTTTGGTTAAGCCTCAATCAATGATGTAATTAGTGACATACCCAACCAAAACAAGATTAGATATGCCTGAAAGATTATATAATAAAGATTCAAAGTATTATGGTTCCAATTATAGGTGTCTTGCTAAAATTAGGTGTTAAGAAGTTTTAATATATAACATAAACCACTAGTATACCAATTAAATAGTATATAACAGTCCATGTGAAATAATTGAGGGGTTATTATGTAAAACAATTCCTTTTATGCTTCTGGAACATATTTCATATCATATACAAAATATTACTAATGTTAACATTATCATTTAATTATGACATATAATACTCCATGATGAACATCAATTAGGTATAACTCAATGTTTTCCATTGAGGGATTAATCATCAGTTCATTTCATATTTTAGATGCAACCAAACATGAAAGAAGGTATAGTGGAGTTTACAATCATATAACATGATTCAATTTGTATTATTAAAATAATTTAATAATATTAAAAAAACTATACATAAGTGGCCATATAATCATATCCTATATAATAGACCACTAGAGAGGATATATTTTAACTTCCCTTTTAGGTTTTTATCAAATTAATTACATTTCCATGTTATTAATTCTATATTTCTATGTGAATATAAAAATCAAATTTTTTATAATATATTTCTCTTCAAATAAATTCTATTTTATTTGAAAGATTTCATTTAATGAAACACTATATTTAAAAGAATCGAATTATATCACTAAAATATTATTATTTAATGTGAGAGCTATTACCTAGACATTAAATTAAGAGGTATTAATTAATAAATATAAATTATTAAAATTATTTGTTTTACACATGTATAAAATAAATCCAATGGTTATCAACTTATTTGAATGAAAAATAAATTATAAATCATTTGAAAGTAATGGAAATGTTTTTATGAAAAAAATTTATACACCCAATGTGTTTTTATCTTGTAAATTAAATTAATCATAGTTGGTGAATGATATTTATTAAATATATATATTATTTAATCAAAAACACATTTTATCATTAATAAAATATTATTTATAATCATGAGAAAATAATAAATCCAATCTATTCTTGATAAATATATTTTAAAAAATGAGGTTATGACATGTTTTGAACACCTATGTTTTAATTTTTTTTAAATTTTTTTAATATGTATTTGAAAAAATTATATTAATTTTTGAAATAATTATTTTTAAAGTATCTTGCATTAATGTTTTGATAACTTTAAGAAAATATTAATATTTTGATTAATAGTGAAAAGTAATTATATTTATAAAAAAAATCATTTTTAATTTAAAGAATTTACAAAGTCAAAATCTATTTTAAATGGATATAAAATTAATGTTTATTGAATTATATTATTGGTAATCCAATTTAGATCAATTTAATAATAATTAAGTTTAATTTTTATATAAAACCTTTTTATACTTAAGAAAACGTTTTATTGGAAAACCATAATTTCGTCCCTCTTGTGGGTTAAATTGTAAATTATATTTTCCTTCTTCGGTGAATTTAATTTCAAAAAAATTTATTAAAAATTTTAAATCCGAATAAATATTATTATATAATAAAGAAAAGGTAATTTTAATTCATAATAAATAGTAAATATGTGAAAAATTAATTACCATGGTTATGGTTAAAACCGTGATTTGTGTGTTACATGCTCTTTTGATAAAATTTATGTTAAACACATAGAGGTTTTTTATTAGATACATATTAGTTCATATTATGAATAAATGGGTCCAAATTATCTAATAAGGGTCAATGATAATTTGTCTTAATGGATAAACTACCTCCGTAAATACAAAAACTGATTATCATGGTGTAAAATAAAATGGTAAAAGTTAGTAAACATAGAAGATAAGTTTATAACATGTTTAAAAAATGTATATTTTTTATGGTGGAAGAATTAATCAATAATAAATTCCCTAAATTACATTATTTAACAATTTTTTGGCTACTTAGGTTGAGAGTGGATTCCTAGTATTGAATAGTTTTGAGTATTTAGTAAAATGAAACTCTTTAATTATAAAAGGGCACCCCTCCCATCACTTCTTGACACCTATAATGCCATTTAGCTCTAACAAAACGAAAAAACTATCTCTAAAAAATAATTTTACACATTATTGAGCTAATTTTATTCTGAAAATACCAACCCTAGGGTCCTTAATAAGAGATTCAAAGGAGGTTCTTCTATGTGAAGGTATTTGTCTTCACCAAGATCTTTCATTTTTACATATTCTTTTACCACATGTAGTTATGTATTAACACATAAAATATAATAAATACATTATATACCATATAATTATATGTTATTATGTTTATTACATAAATTTTTTTCCATCACTTTCCCCATAAAATGGGATGCAATTCCATCACTCATAAGTATGGTGAACTATCTCGTATTGAACTGATGTAATTTGTTTTCTTTAACCAACTCACATGGATAGTAATAATAATGGAAACAATTAAAATATATGATAAAAATGAAAAAATATTAATTTTAAAAATTTTATATATAATTAAGTTACATACCCTTTCACCCATTAATGGATTGATTTCGTCGCTCATGCGTATGTATTACTTACCATCTCCAAGAAGCGATGATATTCATCTTCCAAGTACATATTTCAAGAATGGTTATAAAAAAAAGTATTTAATGAATAAATTTGACATTTATAACATTAATATAATTCCATATATGATGTATCAGTATAATATAGACAAGAATATGATCTTCTATGACCAAACATGAATGAAAAGATGAAGCAGCTGACACCCAAATAATAGTAATAAAGAAATATTATTAACGAATGGGTGGTAAGTTTTTATAATAATATTTTATATTATATTTTAAATATCAAAATGGTTCTTATATAAATTAATAACATGATTAAAATAACCATAATTGAGTTTAAATCAAGTTCAACTAAAGGGAAGTGTGAGGAAAGGGATTCCGTCTCAATTTATTTTCATTGATGCATATTTCAATGGTAGGTCATATTTTATTATATATGGTGTACATAAATCAATTTTAAATATTATATCATTAATCCTTACTAATTCATTATATCTAAAGATAAAATAAAAAAATTATCTAAGGGGTTTTTGAATCAATAGTTACTAAGTGGTAATGTGCTTTATAACTTAATTTATTTTCATTTTGTTATATAAATTCTTTATTGTATTTGGTATTCGAAGATTATGTGTGTAACTAATATTGATTATTTAATTTTTTTAAATTTATTTTATATATATTTAAATCTGATATATATAATTAATTCATTTATTAATTCCAACTTCTATGTTATAATTATTATAAGATATTTTCTATCAATTTCCAATTAATTGAGACACATTTGGTTTTGTGGACCTATTTATATTTATGCGCTGAATATACATGCCATTTTTTATATTATATCATTAATATATTTATATTTGTGGTTTAAATGTTTTCATTCTGGGTTTTTTATTTCAAGGGGGTTATGATTCAAAAGATACGAATGTGTTAAGTGTTTAAGATTCAGTCTCATTTTAATTGGGATTATTTTTTTATTAAATTTATATTTAAGGAAATAATTGTATCATTATATAATAAAACAATTTAATTTTGTTATCCATTGATTATTCATGAAATTTTAATGTAATAATATCATTTTACACTCTTTTTTACTTAAAATCATTGAGATCATGTTTCTCAGAAAAGCCAACTTTATATTTCTTTTTGACCGAAAATTATTTTCTTCAATATCCATATTTTAATTAAAACATTTTAAAGAATATTTTTAATATTCAAAATTTTTTATGAAATAAATTATTACCCATGTTTTAGTTTTTTTTCTAAATGAAATATTATTGAAATTTTCTGAAAAAAGAACTTCTAAATTTATACAAAAAATGTAAAACTAATATTTTTTAACGTACTCAACATGAATGGAATATTCCTTCCATCAGGTCTGCTCATCAAATTGAAGCTTCCATTTCATGTATTAATGGGTTTTTTGAAAGGAATTTTTTTTTTCAAATATTCTGATTTTTTTTTGTTTTTATATGTTATTTTAAAATTGAAAATGTATTTTTCATAAGAATGTGTTTAATGATATTTATGTGGTATTTTTATTAACAAATAAAAAGAATCCTTTTTTACTTATACTAAATTGGGGAAATTTTGTAATAATGCCATAATTATTATTGATATGGTTGGTTTATGAATTGTTTGACCACTAAAATTATAGAAATTAACTTTTTGGAATAATTTTAAGTCATTAACTATATATAGAAATAATCAAATTCATGAGATCATTGAAAATTAAAATTTTACTAAATATCTATATGATTTGTATCATGGACATGTTTATTATCTAAAAAAATAACATTTTAGTAAATGGTTTTATACAATTAGATTTATTTTATTTTCGGTGGAAAGTATTAATTATTCTGTATTATTTATTTAATACATATATTTACTGATGAGGCATACTGATTATGAATTATATTGATCCTTCAATATATATGGAATGATTTGTACATATAGTGAAGAGTAGTTCTTGGTCATACATAACACCTTGATAAATCGATATATCTTATGAGATAAATCTAGTAGACAAATTAAATGGGTTTTTAGTGTGTACCTACCCATAGTTTTTAACATTCTTGGCACAATGTCTTAAAGGTATAAATATCATGTTGTTTGAGATCATGACATCTCATATTAAGAATTTTCATCAATGATAATTCTATTATTATTATCCATTATTTTTTTTCATATTATCCTTGGATTCATTTCATGCTTATGTCATTGATTCAATGACATGTGTTTTTAGATATTTTCCTTGACTTATTGATTTTTTCTCATTTATTCATAATAAATTGTGTTGTACACATACCCTTATAGAGTATCTGAGCTCACCCCTTTCTTATGTATTATTTCTTTAGGATTCCTAAAAGTGTATTATTATTGGTATTAATGGATATGATAAATATAATAATGGTGTTCTCATAAATAATATTATGTTTAATTTTATGATTTAAAAGGTATTTTAAAATTCATGTATTTTTTAGTCTTCTAATACTATTAAACTATTTGGTATTTTGGGGTGTGATCACTTATAACTAACACTAATGTAATAAAGTAACCACTTAATCTAGGATACTAGGTTCGCGGCCATTGTAGTTGGTAACAGTTAAATTTTAAGAGAAACCATGGGAACTAGATATAGGAAAACATATATTAAAGAACACAAAACTCTTTGAATGAATTTTAGGATAAATCTACGTGTAAGATAACAACCTAAAGTTTTAGTAAGGTAGTTATTATGTTGTTTTACTAATAAAAAATATTTATATGGATACTATAACTTGATTCGTCTATAGATCATATGAACATAGGGTTAATGAGTCTGAAAAGGGTGCATTGGGATTTAAATGGAGTGCATCTTCGTGCATGATAGAAGTCCTCGATTCACACCTAGTTTGACCCTCAAGGGGGAGATGAATGGGTTAATTATAATTTTATTTATGATCCATCATGAAATATTTCAATAAATTATAACCATGAATATCCCAGGATAAACATAAGGTTTCATAAGATGAAAATATGGTTTTAGGATTTAGACGACCTATAAATTTCAAATGAGAATGTCGATAGATACTGTGATTATTGTTTCTCACACCATGAACATTGGTTTTAGTCAATGGAAAGAACCAGAAGTAATCATGTAAATGCTAAATGTGTTGGATAATGTTTTGACTATGAGAAACCAAATGGGATGATGACTAAAATGAAATGTTTTGTGATTATTTATAAATATTTAACAATATATAAAATTAACAACTAACCCATTAACCAACTATGATACTCATAAAAGATGAGAAGGGTGGAGTTTAATGAGAGCTCTAGTGGTGGAGACCTTGGAGGAATAAAGTTTCATCTTCACATATGTCAGAAACATGGAAAACGAAACCCATGGAAATGCATTAAAGGAATAAAAAATATTGTCTGGAAAAGATGGGCATAGAGAAATGAATTTCTGAAGAAAAATTAAGTTCTCAATGAAGAGTAATAAATTTATTCCTAGAGATCCATTTATAGTTTGTTATATGAAATATGGGGAATGTGGACATTATCTATGTAAATTACCTCTTCTAGAGGTTAACTCATAGGCCAAGTGAGGACCAATGTTATAAAAATAATTTAAGTGAGGTGATTGAAGAATTTATGATTTGGGATTTGATAATTCTGTTCTAAAAGTATCTATATAAATGGTATTTTAGTTATAATAATCATGAAAAATATAATTTTTGGGGAAATTTTTGGAATCATTTATGTCTTCACTATGATTAAAATAATATTTACTAATACTATCATAGTTTTATTAGTTGGTTTGATCATATGTTCAATGTATTATAGTCCTCTTTTGAGGTTTTAAGGGATGATATTTTCTTGTTAATATTAAAATTTTGGGAGATCTTTTATATGGTTTAGGTATATGAAACCATTAGTTTCAACAGAAATTATTATTTCAGAAAGAGTTTCATTTTGATAAGTTTAATGGTACTGATAAACTTTATGGTTAACATGATCATTGATGTTATGGTAACAATAGTTAATTAAAATTATTTAATTTTTCAAAAAAAAGACTTTATATAAAATAGTAGCGATTAAAAAGTGATATAATTAGTAGAGTTATTTTTGAGGATGATCATAATATTTTAAGAAATGATTATATAAGATATATTAATGTAGTTTTAGAAAATGGAAAACCCACATGTCGGGGGAAAACCATCGCATCTGTCATGGACATAGGGTTTGATCCCACATCTAATAATAGACATGGGTGCATTTCCTTCCATTAGAAAATGTGATTTAATATTTAATATAATTTTTTTTCAAAAATAAATTTATAGATACATATTAATTTGATACTGGGTGTTACTGTTGAGGTTTAGAAATTAATGTATTATATTGGATAGATTGGTCTACCCATTTTGGTTTTAGTAAATATATTGAGATATATTGAAGGATTGGTCACTCTTCTATAGATATTATGAATAGTTAAAAGTAAATTTAAGCACATTAGACATAAGAAAATTCATCTTGGATAATCATTTATTGGAGTAATGAATGAAGTGGAAATTGATTTAATAACACCCATATGATGCAATTGTTCTTATTGAATAAAACGATATCAAGTATGTTTATTTGTAAGAAAAAAATATGCAAATAGAAAAATAAACTTTAAAATTTAGGAAAATTATCCTGAAATAATTTTTTCCCTTTTACGTTCATGTTTGATGAATTTATGGTCTCCTGACCCATCATAGATTTATGGTATTGTCATTGTTAACTTTCTCCTCATAGTGTTTTCTATAACTCTCTAATTTTCTTTGGGAATTAATTTTCTTTGATACGTACAAATATTCATTTCAAAAAAAATATTTCCTTCATAGAAAACATGTTATGTGTTATTCTATATGAAATTTTTAATATGCTTTATATCCTACCAAGATAATGTTTTATTAACCCATTTTACGTTGTGGCTTTTAAGAAAATGGTAGACCTTTGATGACCAAAATATAAATATGAGAGAAATATTCATTTAAGTGGTATATTTTAATACATTTTAATTTTATTATATATTCCAATTTAAATTATTATTTTTTCGTTGATAACTTTCATTACAAGAAACACCGAGTACAAATTAATTATGATATACACTTAAAATACAATTATTTAATGTGACAGTTTTAACCAAGACTTTAAATTAGAGGTTATTAATAATAACTAAAAAATTATGAACATTCTATGGTTTACACATTTATAAAATAAATTAATTGGTTTTAAATATATTATAAATTAATCTAAAATAAAAATCATTAGAATGTAATGGAATTTTTTTTCTTTAGAAAACAGTTTTGTGCGTGCAATGTGATTTTTATTTTAATTAAATTTATCAATATTGGTGAATGATTTTAATGAATTGTATATATTATATATTTAATAAAATGTTTTATCATTCCTCTAATATTTTTTGTAAGTATGAGATAGGAATTAATCAAATTTACGCTTACAAAATAATTTTTTCTAAAAAGTTGATCCATCGTATATTTCACACATATCCTAAAATAATTTGTTACAAATTTTATAAGATTTATTTGAAAAAATTAACATCATACTTAATATATTTATGTCTAAAATTTATTATTATGACTTTTTGATTTTTTTAAAAGTTTTTTTTTTCAATGAATAGTGAAAATGAATATTTTTATAAAATGTTGTATTTTCATTTAAATCATTTAAAAGTTACATTTTATTAATTGGTTTTAAAAGTAAAATTAGATATCTTAAATTATATTTAATAAGATTTTTCACTTTAAAATTAATTTTATATTGAATTTTGATATGAATACTTTTTCTACTTAAGAAAACTTATCTTTGGAATACTGCATTTTCATCATTCTTACTGGTTTAATCGTAAATTAAATTATTCTAATTCTATGAATTTAATCATATAACATGGAATTAATATTTTAATCAAAATAATTAATATTAGTTAATAATTTCAAGGTATCTTTTAGTCACAATTAATAGTAAAGAATGTAAAAATTAATTATCATGGTTAAGGTTAAAATGGGTTTTTGCGTGTCACATAGGTTTATGATAAAATTAATTTTACACACACATATAGATTTTATTGGATAAATTTTATTCCATATTAATAATTATTAGGTAAAAATTATATATTGAGGGTTAGTTACTTTTATTCTTAAAGGATACATTACATAGGTAAAAAAAATAAACTATTTACCCAGGTGAAAAGTAAAATTGAAAATGAATGTAAACATATATGATAAGAAATTTACATGTTCAAACATGTTTTATTTTTCGTGGTGGTGGTGTTTATAAACAATAAATTACCCCACACCATTATTTATCAATTTTTTAGGTACATCAGACGAGAGTTACTTCCCATTATTGAATAGTTTTGAGTATTTTCAAAAAATACAATCCACCACAATTTTAAAGGGCTCCCCTACCCTAAATTCTTTACACCTATCAAGAAATTTAGCTAAATCAAACCCTACAAAAATCCACTCTAAAAATCCATATAAACATTCTAATACTTATCATGTCTTCAAAAGACTAGCCATGGGTCCTTAATAAGTTATCTATGGATCTTCTTCTGAGAGAAAAAATTCTCTTCACCAATCACTTTTTCATTTAAATGTTATGATATTTATAAGAGATTATATTTAAAAATCCAATCCATTGAGACATATTTGGTATTATTTACTTATTTATTTTTATGTGGCATACCTATTACCCATTTTATTTGTTATATTATGGATATATTTATATCCATGGTAGTAAATGTTTAATTTGAGTTTATTTATTTAATGGGGGTTATGATTCAAAAGATTCCAAAGAGGGAGTTTTTTTATACTCTAATATAATTTTAGTCTGGATTGATTAGGATTTAATTTCCATTGAGAAAATTATTTTAGAATTTTCTCCTAAAACCGTTTCATTTTATTATCCTATGGCTGTCAATGAAAATTTCAAGTAAGAATATCATTTTCCCAATTTTGGAACATAAAATGATTAATAAAATGTTTCTATGAAAAGCTAACATTAATTCTCTTTTATGATGAAAACTATTTTCTTACATATCCATATTTCCCTTAAAATGTTTTAAATAATATTTTAAAAATATATAATGTATAAATAAATAAATTTTTAACCGTATGTGAATTTTAAAAAATTGTTTAAAAGGAATATTATACTTATTTTATAAAAAACATAGTTTTTTATTATTTACAAAAAATGTGAATGGAATATTTGTTTTAACATACATAGTATGAAAAGATTATTTTGGGCTTTATAACCACTCAACACATTGAATATTCCACTAAAATTTTAAAATTTTATCTTCAAAAAAAATATCTTTCCAAATATTATAATTTTTTTATTTTTAAAACTGATTTTCTAAATGAAAATGATATTTCCCTCCAAAATGTTTTAATTTAATTATTTTTTGGTATTTTCATTCATCAACGACAAAAACCCTTATACTGTACTGGGAATATGATTTAATGATACCATCCTTATTATTATTTTAGATGGTTTATGATCAGTTTGACCAGGGATTGTATTCACATTCACTTTCTTGAATAATTTTGTAGTCATTAACTTTCTCTTAAAACATTTTCTTTCTTATAATCATTATAAATTAAATTCCTGTTAAATATTTATATTATTTTTATATTGGATATGTTTATTTTAAAAACCTTATAGTATTTTACTATAAAGTGTTTTACTATGAATGTTATTTGAATGTATATGGAAAATATTTATAAATCCATATTATTTACTCGACATAGAAATTTATTGATAGGTCATATTTATTATAAATTGAATTGATCACCAAATATAATATTAATGAAATGGATATGTAGTAACGGGTGGGGCCTGGTTATATATAGATCCTAGATTCTGAAAGGTATAATGAGACAAACCAATTGGTAATATTAAATATGGTTTTAGTATATACCTACCCTTGATTTTTAGCTGTCTTTGTGAAAGATATTAATGGAATAAATATCATGATTTCTGAGATTGTGACATATAAAATTAATAATTTCCTTTAATGAAAATTTGGTTATTATTGTCCATGATATTTTTTCCCATATTATGCTTAGATGCATTTCATTATCATGTTATTGATTAAATGTCATGTGTTCTTACATATTTAAATATCCATATGAATTATTCATAATATATTCATGACTAATTCCATAATGACCTATAACTTCCATACATGGTTATAACACCTTTTTAGATGAATATTCATTATATTTCACAAGAACATGCCGGATGACTATAATATTTTAATGCCTTTGTAAACTTAGAACTCAATCTTCTTATTTGGATAGATATCATAATCATTTCCCATAATTATCATCACATTTATTAACCCTACATAAAACATTTCTATATAACTCAGGGAAAGGAAACACAAAAAAGGGTGAGATTAGATGCTTAGAAAGGGTAAAAATGGAAGATATCAATTTGTGATCTTATATAAGAATAATATAAGGATACAGGTAAGTTAACATGATATTAAATTAAAAATTTTAAAACTAACCCATCATGGGACAGAAACAAGAGTTAGGGCATAAAAAATTAACATTTCAATAGACATTAATCATAAGAATTAAAATTTATCATAACAAAATAATGAAACATATGTTCATATTATAAATGTGTGAAGCATAATAATAAGTATAGAAAATCAGGTCACATATCAAGTTTAACTACTAAGACTCTTAGATTAGGCCTTATCAACTATTTCCCCTAATAGATCATGAACCCTGACTTGTTTCAAATCACAGATCAAGCAGTTCGACTTATTTTACATTACAGATCATGATTTCTGGATTACTTCCCTTAACTCTCACATGAGATATAATTCCTTAACCAACAATTCTAGGGAGATATAGGTCCCACAAATAACATAATAAAAACCCTATATATGTGTTCTCCAATAACATAAATCATTCATCATATTTGAACCCCTGGAATGAAATGATTTTCATAAACACCATTCAATCATAATATAATACATGGAAAAGAAATGGTCTTTGTAAATATAATTACATCCTAAACATAAATGAACCATTTGAATAATAAGGATAGTATCCATGAAAAATATCCCCATTAAATCATATATAACATCAAATAATGTTGTCGCTGATGAAAAATAAATTTCAGAGATCACTTTAAACTAATTTTTGAGGAAAATATCATTTCTTCTGGGAAAAAATTTCTTCTCTTAAAATGCTGTATAATTTTAAAATAAAAATTTTATTTTAAATTAAAATTATATGAATTTAAACTAATTTAAAACTTATTAAGGTTTCCTGAAAGTGGAAAATTCTATTTATGCAGTATGGGAAATAAATTACTCTCATACTTTTTTATATAAACGTCACAAATTACCATTTTCGAAAAATACTAAAATATTCTTTTTAAACCATTTCATAAAATTAAATCATGGAAAAAATGACAGTAATAATTTTTAGTATAATAGTAACAAATGTTGGAGAAGTTTATAATAATCCTGGAAAAGTAAGATAAATATTCTCATATAGGTAATTAAATATAAATGATCTTGAATAATAATGATATAGTGAAATTAAACCTTTACACATTATAATATATTGAATTGTATTCCCCGTTAAATAAATAAAATTATATAGATATAAAAATAACATAATATTTAGGATAATAATCATAAAATTAATTCATGGGTTATATATAAAACATGAAAAAGAAATAAGTAGTGTATAAGACATGTGTCCCACAAAAATACAAGTGAGGCAAAAAGCCCACACCTCAAGTCTTGTCTTTGCCTTTTTGTGTTCAAACCTCATGTATAATAAATATGTATTTATTATACATGTATTACATAACCATATATCAGTTATACCTTGTAAGGTTTTTTGTAAAATCTTATCACCCCTTTATTAATAATTAAAATAATTTTTCTTGGTGATACTTGCTTCATTTTCCAAGCTTGATTTAGTTCAGAAGTCTTAGTACATATACTTTGATCATGTTATAATTAGTAATAGAATAATTATTATGTTATATGTATCATATAAATTCATAAAATCCGTACTTATTACCACCCATGTGAAATAAAAATGAAAAATGAATCACATCGCATCATGGAGATGGTAGGCTATTCAAATTCACAAGGGACATTATCATTTCCCAATAGATTTGGTGGTAAATAGGTAGAAATGATATTTTCATTACAAGATTATAATTATTTCAATAATCTCATATATAAAAGATAAATAAATCATAAAGAAAACTCATAAATTTTGGTGGTGGAATATGACTTGTATCTCTATATGGAGACGTTTAGCCATACGTAGGCCTCGACGATATTTTCACTTCTTGTTTGATGGGAACGAGGATGTATAATTGTGTGCTCATAATCATAATAAAATTTCAGAAAATATATGATTCATAATTTATTATTTAATGATATATATAATTTATTTATAGAAGTTATATAAGAGTATAAAAAGAGAGTGATCAGTTAGAGAGATTACCTCTGCTTTGAAACGAGTCGTTTAGAGCTCACCTAAAGGAATATTAAGTTGAACCAGTATGAATACCAGAATATCTATAATGTGGGTGAGGAAGTATAGAATATAATTTTTTAGATATTTTATGATATATAATACTCCAAGTGGTGAAATTAGATAAGGTAGAATGTGTTCTTTTACAATGAAGTTGAGGAGGACATTTAGAATTTCTCAAAATATTAAATTATATCTCAATAAAAATACATCAAAATGGAGATTTATTAGACTATAATTTATGATATGGTGTTAATCACATTTAAAAAAATATTTTATAAATTTTTTCTTGTAATTTCAAAACTTTTCTTTTTTATTAACCCTTGTTAACAAATTTTAATTTTAAATATTGTAGAAACATTTTCAATATTAAATGGTGTATAATTTTAATTATGAGGTTTAAATTGAACCTTAAATGGTCAATCTATGATATTTTAAACTATAATTTATCCAATTTGTCTTTATTTATAATTTTAATGATTTTTTACTATTTTAATAAAATATCATTTTCATAATATATCATTAGTGTCAATTTTGACACTATTTATTACATTGAATTTCAAAAAACCAATAATGTAAAATCACATCAAAAAAATAATTTAATACACAACTAATATGTCATATTATCCTAGAATTTGTTTGTGTAACCTTATTTATTTCAAGAAATATTCAGATAAAAATTTGAATATCACTCAATTGGGTTTTTTATTAATTGAATAATAACTACATCATCATTGTGATATTTTTATAGTAATTATTTCATTCCTAAAAAATAAAAAAATAATAATATGTACATAAAACTTTTATTTTTTAGAAAAATATTAATATTTGAGCACATTATCTATTTAACATCATATTAAAAATATTATTCAAATCAAATGTAAGAGTGTGACATTTTGTCACTCTATTTGATTTTAATAATAGATAAGTCATTTTCATGGACAATATTCCATTAAATAATTCAATTTATAGTATTAGGTGATAATATTAGAATTAAATTCTTCTAATAAAATTTTTTAAATTTTTATGGCAGCCTTAAAATATTTATAATATTATTATTACCCTTAATTACCTGATTTACCCTTAAGTGTGGTAATAAAGAGTACTAATGTTATTATTCATATTATCTAAAAATAAAATGGTACTATTATATAAATTCGGAACTATATATTAAAAAAATAGAATAATTTTTTTTTCAAAATTCAAAACATGCAAGCAACAAAAATTAATTTAAAATTGATCCCGTTGACGGAATGAGAAAACTAGTTTCTAAAGTGAAAAAGTCCAGAAGTTTGACTGGTGTTTATATCGAATATAAATGTAATATTAATTACAATAATATATATTAGATTAAATTATGTAAAATTTTATTAATTATACTTTAGAACTGATTCAAAACAAAATTATCCCTATAAATAAGTTAGACAAAAAAATCTTTTTTCAATTAAATTTTTTTATTTTTCAATAATGATCATAAAATGATACATATTATAAAAATACAATAATTAAACCAAGGTAAATTTTTATTATACTATTTCAAAGAAGAATTTTATTTTCTCAAAATTAAATTATAATAGTTTCAGAAACTATATTTAAAACATGTTCACTATTAAAAGGTGGGAAAACTATATTTTTAGAAAAAATACATCTTTTATGAGTAAAATTAGGATTTTTCTTATATAATATCTAGAAAACACACAGGATTAATGTTAAAAATTATATTAAAATTATATATATATAATAAATATAATCTAAAAGTGGTTAATTATTTTATTTTATTTTTATGAAACACACTGTGTACATTTAAACATGTTTTTAGAAATAGATTTCATTTTAATCTCAAAATGGGTTTACATGTGTAAAACATAAATTCATAATTAAATTAATCATATTCAAACCCAATATTCTAATTTATAGTTTATAATTTTCTAATTTAAATAATTTTTATTATAAAATTTCAATTCGTAGAAACTCAGTATTGTGTGTAATACAATCTAAGCTGATGTTGCATGTAACACAAGACATCAAAAAAATAATATTATTTAAACCAAATATATTTCATAAAAATAAAATAGTGTTATATTATACCCACCTAAAAATTAATTTATCCATCAAAATTTATCTGGTTTATCATATTTTTAATACTTTAATGTTCCTTTCATAACATCCTACATCGTAAAAAGGAATACTAAAACTTCTATTAAAAAGAATGATGGGAACTTAACGTTTACCCAGAGTAACTCATAACTAGGATCATACAATGGAGAATATATGTGGAATGTAAAAATGTAAAGACCCAGATTTTCGCATGTATTTTTTGAATTATATAGAACTATTTTGAGGTTGCGAAATCTAACAGTGTTTAATTCCGATGCTCGGTGTGCCCGAAACGTGTTTTTAAACATTCTTAAGGTACATTTAGTAAATGTACGAGATGGAAATCCTAAAATTTGAACTGGTGATCTGAATTGAAATCAGAGGGCACTGTTGAAATCGCAGTGCCAGATTTCGCTTAAGGGAGCCTTAGCCATGATCGCAATGTTTTGAGAGAGGAACTTGGTTTTGGCAGTTTTCATGTAGCATTAATAAAATAAATCTAATTTATTTTAAATATCATCTACCTCTCTTTATGTTTTGGTGGAGGGGAACACAAGGGGTGTTCAGTCATTTAATTCAGGAAATTAAATTCCTAGTTACATAAAAATGTGTAACCACCCAACATGCAATTAAGGAGGCTCATTAATTACACCAATTAATGAACCTCTCTTAATTATGTGTTTTAAAGATTACTCCCATTATATCTCTCTTTTTTAATTGGTTGGCAAAAGGAGAAGTTTTTTTGGAGAGGAATATTTTGGATGAGCCTCTTGATGATGGACTAATCCATGAAGCATGAATTTAAGATCATTGTTTATCCACCTTCGTTGGAGGCTTGATTCAATATTGACCAACACTGACCCATATTGAAATGTGGGATTCTCTCTAATGGCCTTAGAGGTATTGTTTTTTCTTTTTTAAATTTCATGATTTGTTGAATCAATTATCTTCTCCCTTTATAAGATGCTAATGCGGAGGGCATTGGCCAAACAAACAAGGCCTGAACAATTCGCCTCTTGTTCAATCAATGAATTCTATGCGGGTGAATTTTCAGGTTTTACAGAACCCAAATCTGAGGGTCAAGAAGAGAAGGAGACGACTCGAGAAGCCTTTAGAATCAATCAGATAGAGAAATAGACCACTGGAGCTCACCCAGTGTCCCGCAGAAGACAACCGGCTCGATGAGGATGACCCACGCCGGCAGGCGATGGCGAAGGTCAGCACTAGAAATCAGGGGTGGTGGAGGCGTTCCATCACGTGTTATTGGAGTAGGCTGTGACACTGGGTCATGGTGGTTAGCAGGTGGCTGACACCAGTCAACCGTGGAGATTGTGGTGCCCTGTCACGCACTGAAGGAGCAGGAGGTCGTGCCATTTCAGTCGCGGTGGTTGAGCAGGGTGGTCGGCACCGTCAAACCATGGAGGTGGAGTGGTGTGCTGTCTTGCACCACTAGAGGTGGCCACATCTTGAATCCATGGAAGAGGAGGTATCGTCTCCTTGCGGGTCCCATGACGACCTGGCGACGCCAGGTGGCGCTGCCGCTTGAAGTCCCGAATGACTTAGTTGTTTGGGAGAATTGGGGAAACACCTCATATAAGGACCTGACCATATTAAAATACATAATCATGAATTTATTAAATAATTCACTTCGTTTCTCATTGAAGATATTTTCAATTTTAATTCTTTAGAGAATTGGGACATAACAAATTCATAAAATTCCACATTATTACAGAGTGGATACCATAAAACAGTATTTATATCTTACAAAATATAAAACTTTTCACATAAAACATGATTTATTTTACTAATATTCCTACAATAACTTGTCTTACTTCTTTGTATTAAACATCCCTAACCTGTGAGAATCATTTAAAAACATGGAATGAGCACCAAATCTCATAAAGGGATATAAAAAAGGAAATAACGCATTAATTCATGAACACTTATAATGTATGAAATAATATTCAAAAGACATAATTATCACCCATATATACTTACTTTGTGGAACATGATATTTACAAAAGATCCACACAAAACATAAGAACATATATATAACCATATAGGTATCTTGGGGCATCACTTACGTAATATTGTAACCCTCACGACAACCTTATAATTTGTAACCCTCATGGTTACCTTACAATGTGTGTAACCATCGCAGTTACAATTGAAGTAACCATACGACTGACCTCCAACTAACACATACCCAATGAATTGGAGAGAGATATAGGTAACACCCTTTATCATAAACAATACCCCATAACTAGAATATAAACCTACAACATGAATAATTTCATAAAAACATTGGTTTTGAATTGTGTAAAACAAAATTTTAAAAGAGGGGTTTAAAAGAAAAGTACCTTATAAATATCATATAATTCAAGTGAGAATTAATAGAGTGGATGTAATATGTATATACTATAAAAATTTACATAATTCAACATAACATAAAAAACCCATCACACATACAATATTAATACCACCTAAATAATGAAGGGGAAGGTTAACCCAAAGAATGGAAATTGGGTTAAGAATCCCATTATCTCATGATTGTCTTAGTTAAAACTTGTTTAAAACTCCTTTATAATAGTTAAAACAGTGTTATTAATATCTTATAGAAACATATCCATCTTTAAAATACCTTATATAAAAATTTCATTACATCATTTCACACTTTCTTTGTTAGTATTTTGTTCCTTGCACTGTTTTTAAAGAGTTTTTTACATAATTTCCATGATTGGTTCGTGATGGTTGTTCTTTTCAATTGGAAGTGAAACTATAGAATTGGAATATAGTAGTAATTACATATTTATATAACCATATATTATTCTATTTATAATTTTTAATTCTTATAGTATGATGATTCATAAGTTAAAAAATTAATGATGTTCGTTTAGATCATTTTAGTGGTTCTTTGATAATAACAATTTCATTTTGTTTTATAATTTAAACAAATGTGTAATAAATAATTCCAGAACCATGGATGAGACATAATACAAATATTATATCCTGGTTCAACCAAAAATATTGTTTCATGACCAGAATAGAAAGAATTAACAAAAATTTAAATCACATTGTCCACGATGTCGGTAACTCGACACATCACAGACAATGTACTATATTCCTGAATAAGTGGGGGAGAAGAAGAAGATTGATGATGAATTTTCCATGAATATGAGAACATCTTGAATATACTATATTCTAGAGCTTTCATACCTCTTGGATAAGAGTAGGAGAGGATAGAAGAAGAAAATAATGGAACTCAAAAAAAAAAGAAAATTTGAGAAATTCCTTACAAAAAATCAGCAGCCTAACAACATCATTTAAATTTTCATAAAATAATTTTATGAGAGAAAATAGGTCTCTCAACATTATAAAATAATATGGTCAGTATGAGGGATATTAAATGAAATATCCCAACATAAGACAAAGGTAATGTAAAAGAATAACATAAAATTAAAGGAAAGATAAAAAATAAAAGAAAAAGTTTACCACTTGATCTATTCTCCTTGAGATCCCTCTTAAGGCCGTTTGTTTTGGCCTTTTGGTGAGACCAAAAGCTCTAGGACTTTGGGAAGATCCTTTGGAGGATTATTGGGAAGAACTTAGTTCAGGATCAAATCCTGAGAGGTGTAGGAGGAAGAGGGGAATGAGGGTAGTATTTATTGTGGAGGAGAGAAGGTATTAAACAATATTTTAATCATTATTATAAAATTTTGGCACAAGACTATGAATAATCATAATTCATGTGACCCCAATTAGTAATAATGGAATGTGAGTTCAAAGATAGTTGTATTACATCACTTATGATGTCATAAATAGTGTATTTTACTGATAATATTAATATACGATATTTTACAGTATTTCACTATTCATCGAAAATTTAAGAATTTCAGAAAAATACCAAAAATTCACCCTTACAATTTCTTAACACGTATAATTTAAAAATAAAGTCCATTTCTTGAAAATAATTTTCCAAATATTATTAATTTAATTTATAAATAAAATCACACTTAATTAAAAAAAATTAACAATTTTAAAACTATAACTACTTTTATATCACATTGAAAAATTAACCAAAATGTCATTATATTCTATCCTTAAGAAAATAAAATAATTATAAATTTTACTACTCATTAGGGCCATATTACTATTCATATTACAATTAATAAGGGTATGTTACTATTCCCCAAAAAACAAGTCACTTCCATTATGCTCAAAATAACTTAGTAAACACAATTGAAGAAGACCATTTGTTGAAATTCCAAACATTGAAGTGTAAAAATTATTTTTAATGGATAGTTATAAATATCTACATAAAACAAAGTTTCATACATTTCCATTTATTTTTAGAAATCCTTGGGGTGTTGCATTATCCCCACCTTCTGGAAATTTCATCCTCACAATTTTATTTACTTATTAAACAAGTGAGTGTACATTTCTCCCAAATAATTTTTAGACTCCCATGTTGTTTCTTTTACCATGTGGTTTCTACACAAAACCTTTACCTAGTGGATTACCTTATTCTAAAATACATGTTCCCTTCGATCAGGAATATGATCCAGTTTATCTTCATAAGAAAGGTTCTCTTCAAGCTAATCTACATCCGGGATTAACAAATGTGATGAATCTGGAACATACTTCCTCAACATCGAAACATGAAAAACATTGTGTACTTGAGACAAACTCTGAGGAAAAGCTACTCGATATGAAACTGGTCCAAATTCATCCAGGATTTCAAAAGAACCAATGAACCATGGACATTACTTCCCTTTCTTACCGAAACGAATCATACTTTTCCAAGGAGAGATTTTAAGGAAAACTTGGTCACTTACCTCGAAAGAGAAGTCTTTCCTTCTGTTATCTTCATAACTTTTCTGCCTAATCTGAGCTTTCTTCATGTGTTTCTAAATCATATTCACTTTCTCAGCCACTTTCTCTACTAATTCTTTCCCCATCAACTTTATTTCACCATCTTCGTCCTAAAACACAAGTGTCTGACAACGCTTTCTATACAAATCCTCAAAAGGTGCCATATTTATACTGGAATAAAAATTGTTATTATTAGAAAACTCAAATAAAAAAATTTGTTGATCCCAACTTCTCTGATAGTCCATTGAATAATCTCGATGTATATCCTCCAAAGTCTGAATCGTTTGTTCTCACTACCTGTTTGATTGAGGAGGAAAAGATGTAATAAAATTTAACTCTATGCTCAATGACTTCTGAAGTCCCTTCCAAAAGTTAGAAGTGAACATAGGATCCTAGTCAGATAAAATAAATAGAGGAACTCAATTTAGCCTTTTAATCTCTTTGAGGTACAATCATGAAAGCTGATCCAAAGACATTGTATCTGAAATAGAATGAAAAAGTGCAGATTCTGTCAGCCAATCAATAATATCCAAAATCGAATTGTTACCTAGAGATGTCTTTGGTAGTCCCATCAAGAAGTTCATGGATACATCTTACCATTTCCACTCTGGTACTGGAAAAGACTGAAGCATCCTCTTTGGAAACCGTCGCTCTGCTTTAACCTATTGACATGTCAAGCATTTCACAAAAAAATTAAAAATATCTCTTTTCATTCCATCCAAACAATAATACTCTTGAAGGTCTCTATACATCTTAGTACTACAAGGACAAACCAAAAATGGAGAACTATGAGATTCAAATAGCAAATATTTCTTGAACATAGAATCACAGGTCACACAAAACCTTTTTTGAAATCTTAAAACACAATCTTTATCAAGGTTAAATTCTGGAAGCTTGACCATTTTAACCAACTCTACATTTTTTTTGTAACTCACAGTCTTCCTTCTATGCTCACTTAATTCTATCTGACTATGATGACGGTACTGAAACCTAAAATAAAACTGATGTATTTCCTACACCAACAACATATAATCCAAAATTTATCAAATCATTAATCAAGGGATCATGTTCCAAACGTAACATGGTTAATGATGCATGTTGTTTTCGAATCAAGGCACACTCCACTTTGTTTGCTTTTCCGGGATGATAATAGATAATGAAATAATAATCCTTTATTTGTTCAAGACATCTTCTATGCCTCATATTTAATTCCATCTGAATGAATATATACTTCATACTTTTATGGTCAGTATATATTTGACATTGGGATCCATATAAATGATGCCTCCAAATTTTCGAAGCAAAAACAATATCTTCCATTACAAAATCATTTGTGAGATAATTTAACTCATGTGGATTAAATTTTATAGAAGAATAAATAATTACATAATCATTCTACATCAAAACACAACCAATTACCTTTAATGAAGCATCACTGTAGATGACAAAATCATCTTTTTGGGAATGTAAGGCCAAAACTGGAAAATTAACCAATATTTTCTTCAGTTCTTGAAAACAAACATCACATTATTATGTCCAAACAAATTTAACCCCTTTCTATGTTAACTTAGTTATTAGGTTAGATAACTATGAAAAGTTATTAATAAAACTTCAGTAATAACCTAGTAATCCAAGAAAACTAAGAATCTCTGTAACATTTGTGGGTTTTGGACATTAATCAGCCACTCTTGTTTTGGCTGGATCAACTGTTATTCCATCCTAATTTATAATGTTCATGGGAAAAGAAATATTTTATTGTAAAGACCCTGAAATTTCAAGGAAATTTTTTTCTTAATTTTCTTTGGAATTTTACAAGAGCGCAATTTCCGACGGCACCTGATTCTGAGGCCCGGTGTGCCCGGAATCATTTGCCGAAGTTTGGCTCGGGTACGTTCAGTGAACGGACGAGCGGGTTTTTCTAACTTTTGAACCAGTGCCCGGAATCGAATTCTGAGGGCACCGATGAATTCACAGCGCCGATATTTTCTTAGAAACTCCTTTTCCGGAGTTGCGTTTTCTCGGGTGTGGTTTTTAAATTTCGGGATTAAAGTTAAGAAATAAAATAATTTTGCGACAACTTTATTTTATTTCACTTAAAGCCACTTGGAAGCCACTTGAAGCCACTTAAAAGCGGCTTAAACTGAGTTGAAACGGATAGGGTGCTATCCAGAAATATCCTACCCCCTTGGAAGGATATTTGTGAGGTGGGGCCTGCATAAGCCCCGCCCTTTCTTTCCGCTAAGTAACGCACCCGTGAAAACCCGTCATTATGAATGTCAACCGACGCATTTTCTTAAATCCTTAACAAAACATTTAATTGGGCGGTTTATTTCGTGAATTAAATGGGCAGTTTCTTTCGTTGAATTAATTCAATGAATTGATGGGTCATTACTTACCTTTTTCATTTGTTGGCGTAATAATAAAAATAAGACCAACAAGTCTTTTTGAAGGATTACTCGTTGAGAGGTTTTGTCAGAGGTTCTTGAGCCTTTATCCTTCTTCGCGAAGAACGCGAAAACACAAAGAACACGGAGAATTCTGAACCCAGAAATCGACGACGCGACACCGTGTTCCGTGACGCCGACGTTCCCTTCCTGCAACGTTCTTCTGCGACGTCTCTTCCTCCGCAACGAATCTCCGATCAGCTGCTTGAGGTTAGAGTCTCATATTTTATTTTTAATCTCCCTTGTGGTTTTTACCGAAACACGGATTTAATTATTTATAATTAAATCTGTTGTTTCTTTGTCCGTTGAGTTCACAGACTCAACGCCGGATTCCGTGACGACGTGACGCCTTCCGCAACGATCAATTTCCGCGAAGAACGCTCACGTGCGAGGACTTCGAGGTAGGGATTTTTATTTGGATGTTTTTATTTCTCGTGTTGTTTCCGTTCAAAATGAAGGACCCAATTCATTAAAACAATTTTATTTCATTAAAAATTGTTTTCGGATATGTATTCATGTGTTTGATTATTTCTTCTGTTGCTTATCTCTAACGCGGAGGGTGCGGGCCAAACGAACATGGACCGACAACCCTCCGCCGTTCTTCGTTGATGTACGGATTTGACGGGCGACGACAGAACGCGCCACAATGGAAGTTTGATGGTTCTGCGGTGAAGAGAGGGTCCCGGGAGGAGCAGTGGAGCAGACGAGAACAGAATCGGACCACCGGAGTGACTCAGGTGGCTCGCGGAAGCCGCCGGCGGCGCGGGTCGCCGGTGCGGCGGCGCTGGCAGCAGAGGCACCGGCTGTACCTTTACCCGCCGAGCCCCCGATGCTTCCAGCGCTGTTCGCTGACGATGCACGTCGCCTCGGAGCTCTGCACGAGTTCCAGCGCCAGCGACCACCCAGTTTCCGTGGGGAGACGGACCCCCAGGAAGCCGAGGACTGGCTGGAGGGGGGTCGTTTGAGTTTTCAGGCTAGTGAGGACACCAGCAGACCTCATGGTGATCCTCACGGCGAGCCTACTGCACGCAGCAGCAGGACGATGGTGGAGCTTGATGCTCCAGGTACACGATGAGGCGTCTCTTCTCTGGACGGAATTCGAGAGCCTCTTCCGCTCAGAGTTCATCCTAGCCACCCTCCGTGCGGTGTGCATTCAGGATCTTCTTCAGCTGCGGCAGGGCAGCTTGACGGTCGCCCAGTACGCGACGAGGTTCACCGACCTTTCTCGCTACTCGACAGACATGGTACGAGACCCCTTCTTCCGGGGCCCGGACCTCCGAGCAGGGTTTGAGACATGAGATCAGGGCATCGCTGATCTCCCTCAGCATCCCGACCGAGGCAGGGGTGCTAGAGCGAGCCCTTCTGATCGAGAGCTTTCTGGATGAGTCCACAACGAGACCTACCGCAGGGCAGCATGTAGCAGAGTCTTCGGCAGCTGGTAGCCGACGGATGAATCAGGGTTCCAGGCAGACCAGACCCTCTCGTAGACGACCACAGGACACCGGCTCAATAGTGCGGGGCACACAGCGCGGGGCCAGTCTTCCGAGAGGCAGGCAGTGCTACTCCTGCGGCGGGCAGGGCCACCTGGCTCGTGACTGCCCGAACCGCCGTACCGAGGAGCAGCAGATGGTGGAGGGGATACCCAGGCAGAGGTAGAGGGTCGACCATGGCGGTCCGCAGGGAGGAGGCAGACGAGGCAAAGGAGCTGGCTGAGTAGCAGGTGGTGGGCGACGCTTTGAGGCTCTGCCACCACCACCACCAGGAGGTCCGCCCCGACCACAGGGAGCTGGCGGGTAGAGAGAGACACAGCTCCAGGCAGCAGAGGCCTACGACCATAACGCGCCAGAGATGATTCGAGGTATGATCTGTGTCTATTCCACCCATGCTGTAGTTCTTATAGACACAGGAGCGAGTCACTCTTTCATAGCCGCTGCCCTTGTTCGGAGCTCAGAGATTCCGACAGATCCATTGGCTCGATCCATACGTCTAGAGACTCTTACGGGAGCAGACTCGATGATTACGCACTGGTGCTGGCAGTGTGAGCTTATTCTAGGAGGCGAGAGCTTCAGCTGAGATCTTCTTGTAGCGACGTTGAGGCCTTACGAAGTCATCTTGGGCATGGATTGGTTATCTACGGTCCATGCACAGATTGACTGCATTATGCGCAAGGTGCGATGTGTGCGCACCGATGGGAGCAGGTTCACCTTCACCGGTGAGAAGGGAGCCTTCGCGGCACAGGACGGACTCTTGCAGAGGAGAGGACAGCCCATCACCCATCAGTTGGCTAGCCTCATCCTTGGAGCAGTTGACATGCGGAGTCCTAGTTTTCCTGCAGTGGTGGATCAGTATGCGGATGTCTTCCCCGACGACGTTCCAGGGCTACCTCCTCGCAGAGAGGTAGACTTTTATATTGACATGTACCCCGGGACAACTCCGATATCTACTCCAGCATATCGGATGGCCCCCACCGAGCTTCGAGAGCTACGGGTACAGTTGGAGGACTTGCAGGGAAAGGGGTTCATCCGACCCAGTGTTTCACCCTGGGCTTCCCCGATATTGTTCGCCAAGAAGGCGGACGGGAGCTTGTGACTGTGTGTCGACTATCGTCGCCTGAACCAGGTGACAGTGAGGAACAAGTATCCACTACCGAGGATTGATGACCTCTTCGATCAGCTCAAGGGAGCACAGTGGTTCTCGAAAATAGACCTCAGGTCAGGATATCATTAGCTCAGAGTTTGAGACGAGGATGTGCAGAAGACGGCCATTAGGTGTTGGTATGGCCACTATGAGTTCTTGGTTAGGCCTTTCGGCGTAAAAAATGCTCCAGCAGTGTTCATGAGCCTCATGAATAGTATCTTCCAGCCATACCTCGATCGATTTGTCGTGGTCTTCATCGACGACATTTTGGTGTACTCGACCACCGAGGAGGAGCAAGACTACCACTTGCGGGTTGTACTAGACACACTCCGAGAGCACCAGCTTTATGGAAAGCTCTCGAAGTGCCAGTTCTGGTTACGTGAGGTCCACTTCTTGGGGCACGTCATTTCTGAGGCGGGAGTTTCAGTGGATCCCGTGAAGATTGAGGCAGTTCTAGCTTGGGAGCCACCCAGGAGCGTGACGGAGGTGTGGAGTTTCTTGGGCCTAGCCGGATACTATTGGAGATTTGTGCCGGACTTCTCTATAGTTGCAGCGCCACTCTCAGCTTTGACGAAGAAGGGGAAACCCTTTGTGTGGTCAGACAGTTTTCAGTAGAGCTTCGAGGAGCTGAGACAGAGATTGACCAGCACACCTATCTTGAGGTTGCCAGAGGAGGGAGTTGGATACGTAGTCTACTGCGATGCATCAGGGACCAGAATTGGGTGTGTCCTGATACAGGAGCGGGTCGTGATTGCCTATGGATCATGTCAGTTGAGGCCGCATGAGCAGAACTACGCTACCCATGACCTGGAGTTAGCAGCAGTGGTCTTCGCTCTGAAGACATGGTGGCACTATCTGATGGGCGAGCACTTTACAGTCTTTTCTGACCACCAGAGTCTCAGGTACATCTTCTCTCAGAAATACCTGAACCTGAGACAGTGGCGATGACTCGAGTTCCTCTAGGACTATGACTTTGAGATAGTCTATACTCCTGGGAAGGGGAACGTGGTAGCTGATGCCCTCTGCAGGAGGACGGGCATCCAGCTACTTGAGGAGGCGACAGAGCAGCTAGCCGCTATACAGATATCCTTCGTGGATAGGGATGGAGCAGCCTTCCTTCAGTCTCTCACAGTCACTCCCCCACTACTGCAGCGGGTCAGAGAGGCACAACGTGAGGATGATGACTGTGAGACGTGGCGTGCAAAGATATCCTCGGGATAGGCACCTGATGGTTTCTCCCTTGGAGAAGATCAAGACATCTTTTTCAGAGAATGTACCCTCGTACCGGTCGCATTACAAGATGAGGTGCTGAGAGAGTTTCACACTTCTCCTTTGGCGGTACATCCTGGAGTGGCGAAGATGTACCAGGATCTCAGACGACAGCATTGGTGGCCGAGCATGAAAAAGGATGTGGTAGAGTTCGTATCACGGTGCCTCACCTGCCAGTAGGTGAAGGCAGAGCATCAGGTACCAACAGGCTTGGTATGACCCTTGGAGGTCCCAGAGTGGAAGTGGGACGGGATATCTATGGACTTCGTGACTGGACTTCCACGAACTTCCAGATGTCACGACTCCATTTGGGTGATTGTTGACCGACTCACCAAGTCGGGACACTTCTTACACATCCGAGTGCAGGGCTCAGTGGAGAGCTTGGGGCGTCTCTACGTTCAGGAGATTGTACGGCTTCACGGTGTGCCATCGACTATCGTCTCCGATCGGGACGCTCGCATTACTTCCCGGCTTTGGAAGGGGTTGCAGGAGGCGTTCGGGATGTGGCTACGTCTGAGCACCGCCTTTCACCCTCAGACGGATGGTCAGACGGAGAGGATAATTCAGACTCTCGAGGACATGCTCCGCGCATGTGTCCTCGACTTTGGTCGCAGCTGGGAGGACCACCTACCATTGGTGGAGTTCGCGTACAATAACAACTACCACTCCACCATCGGGATGTCACCATACGAGGCGTTGTACGGCAGGCTTTGCAGATCCCATTTGTGCTGAACATACCCTGGGGAGTCAACACTTGTGGGACCAGAGATGGTCCGGGCCACGACAGAGAAGGTCCAGGTCATCCAGGAGCGGATGAGGACAGCTCAGAGCCGGCAGAAGTCATATGCTGACAGGAGGCAGAGGCCACTAGAGTTCGAGGATGGCGACCACATCTTCTTGCGTGTCTCACCTCGACGTGGTTTGTGGAGATTTGGCCGAGGCGGCAAGTTGTCTCCTCGCTTCATCGGGCCTTTCCAGGTCCTCAGCAGGATTGGAGAGGTGGCTTATCGCCTGGCACTACCACCTCAGTTGCACCGGGTGCACGACGTCTTCCACGTATCTCAGCTGAGGAGATACATGCACGACCCGACACACATCATTGACCATGTGGAGCTAGATGTGGATGATGGGGCGAATTTTGCGGAGGTCCCAGTGGAGATAGAGGATCGACAGGAGCGGGTCCTACATGGATGATCGATTCCTCTTGTGCGCATCAGATGGCAGCACGGGAACCTCTAGGAGAGCACATGGGAGCGGGAGGCTCAGATGCGTGCTCAGTACCCACATTTGTTTCCCTATTTTATGATGTATCTTTACGGGGACGTAAAGCCCTGAGGTGGGAGTAATGTAAAGACCCGTAAATTTCAAGGAAATGTTTTTCTTAATTTTATTTGGAATTTTAAAAGAGCGCAGTTTCTGACGGCACCTGATTCCGAGGCCGGGTGTGCCCGGAATCATTTGCCGAAGTTTGGCTCGGCTACGTTTAGTGAACGGACGAGCGAGTTTTTCTAACTTTTGAACCGGTGCCTGGAATCGAATTCGGAGGGCACCGATGAATTCGCAGTGCCGATATTCTCTTAGAAACGCCTCTTTCGGAGTTGCGTTTGCTCGGGTGTGGTTTTTAATTTTCGGGCTTAAAGTTAAGAAATAAAATAATTTTGCGACAACTTTATTTTATTTCACTTAAAGCCACTTGGAAGCCACTTGAAGCCACTTAAAAGTGTCTTAAACTGAGTTTAAACGGATAGGGTGCTATCCAGAAATATCCTACCCCCTTGGTAGGATATTTGTGAGGGGGGGCCCGCATGAGCCCCGCCGTTTCTTTCCGCTAAGTAACGCACCCATGAAAACCCGTCATTATGAATGTCAACTGATGCGTTTTCTTAAATCCTTAACGCACCATTTAATTGGGCAGTTTCTTTTGTTGAATTAATTCAATGAATTGATGGGTCGTTACATACCTTTTTCGTTTGTTGGCGTAATAATAAAAATAAGACCAACAAGTCTTTTTGGAGGATTAATCATTGAGAGGTTTTGTCAGAGGTTCTTGAGCCTTTATCCTTCT
The DNA here is from genome assembly GCA_963277665.1 of Viscum album. Lineage (NCBI taxonomy): Eukaryota > Viridiplantae > Streptophyta > Magnoliopsida > Santalales > Viscaceae > Viscum > Viscum album. The sequence goes on along the minus strand of OY728163.1, from coordinate 1,849,056,446 downwards.
TCGCGAAGAACGCGAAGAACGCCGAACCCGGAAATCGACGACGCGACACCGTGTTCCGCGACGCCGACGTTTCCTTCCTGCAACGTTCTTCTGCGACGTCTCTTCCTCCGCAACGAATCTCCAATCAGCTGCTTGAGGTAAGAGTCTCGGATTTTCTTTTTAATCTCCCTTGTGGTTTTTACCGAAACACAGATTTAATTATTTATAATTAAATATATTGTTTCTTGGTCCGTTGAGTTCACCAACTCAACGCCGGATTCCGCGACGACGCGACGCCTTCCGCAATGATCAATTTCCGCGAAGAACGCTCACGCGCGAAGACTTCGAGGTAGGGATTTTTATTTGGATGTTTTTATTTCCCGTGTTGTTTCCGTTCAAAATGAAGGACCCGATTCATTAAAACAATTTTATTTCATTAAAAATTGTTTTCGGATATGTATTCATGTGTTGGATTATTTCTTTCGTTGCATATCTCTAACGCGGAGGGTGCAGGCCAAACGAATACGGCCCGACAACCCTCCGCCGTTCTTCGTTGATGTATGGATTTGACGGGCGATGACAGAACGTGCCGCAACAGAAGTTTGATGGTTCCGCAGTGAAGAGCGGGTCCCGGGAGGAGCAGCGGCGCAGACGGGAACAGAATCGGACCACCAGAGCGACTCTGGTGGCCTGCGGAAGCCGCTGGCAGCCGGGAGCGGCGGCACCCCGTCGCGCTGCCGAACAAGGCCCCCGCGACAGAAGCCGCGGCGGCGGCACTCGAGGACCCGCGGCCGGGCGGGTCCGGCACGCGCGGGATGCGGCTGAAGCCGCGTCCGGCCGTCCAGGGCGACACCCCGCGGGTGCCGCGGGGTTGTCACGCGGCGGCGACGGCTCCCCCTCGCGTCACTCGGGTCGTCCAGGGTGAAACCTCGCAGGTGCCGCGGGGGTGTCATGCGGGGGCGGCGGCTCCCCCCCCCCCCCCCTGCGTCGCGCGGCCGCGCGGCCGAGCCGGGCCGGGCCGGCCGAGCCAGGCCAGTCCGACCGGCCGGGCCGGGCCGGACCGGGTCCGAACCGGGTTGGACCGGGTCGACCCGGTTCGGCCGACCCCGGAGGGGGGGGGGGGGGGGTCGGGCGGGGTCGGCCCGGGCCCGGACACCCCGTCTTCAGACCGTTTTGGTCAAATGCCCGTAACATAAGCTACGGGCCTCCAAACGACTCGCCGTCAGCGGAAACACAATCCGTGGATTGAGTCGATCGTTTCAGTATATCGCACTCAAGGTTTCAGAATACTTTGGGTTCGGCCGGGTTGGTTCGTACACGAAACCAACCGGGCCCTCGGAGCAGAAACGCTCATATCTTGAGCTACGGACGTCCGATTGATGCGCCGTCAGCTTTGTTGATTTCCTCTATGTGAGACGGATCTTTTGGCATACTCCGCCCGAGGTTTGGATGCAGGTGGAGTACAGTCAGGTTGGTTTTGCCTTAAAAACCAACCGAGCCCCTAGGACGAAAAAGCCAATAACTCTCAGACTGGGCGTCCGATTGACGCGCCATCTGCGACGTTGAGTTCCTGTTGACGATACAGAACTTTTGGATACATAAACTTCGGACTTTGTGACAGTTGATGTATCAGCCTCTCGGCTCGTGGAGCGGACCCTCCCAAACGAGCTTGCTGTGTGCGGGAACCCTAGAGCTGGCTGCGACTGCTACTTCGACAGCGACGACCATGCAGAGATCCTCAGTGGACTGCGGTGACGGCCGTGCAAATATCCTCAGTGGACTGCGACAACGACTGTGCAGAGATCCTCAGTGGACTGCGGTGACTACAACAGTCATCGATCCTACGTGGATCAGGGCTACAGGTCCTGTGTGGGCCCGATCTTGTGTGGGCCCGATCCTGTGTGGGTCAGCGCTCAACGGTTCTGTGTGAGCCAGCGCCTACAGGTCCTGTGTGGGCCCGATCCTGCGTGGGTCATTGCGGGGGTTAGTTACCTATCGATCCTTTGTGGGTATGACGACTTAGATGGATCAGTGATCATCTTTATCGTCATCCGAAGAAGTATACCTGTGTGAGCTGAATCTTGAGTTACTCTCCTTTGTGGATTGTGTTGAGCTATCCTGTGTGGATTTACTGTTTAATCTCCTTTGTGGATTGTGTTGAGCTATCCTGTGTGGATTTACTGTTTACTCTCCTTTGTGGATTGTGTTGAGCTATCCTGTGTGGATTTACTGTTTACTCTCCTTTGTGGATTGTGTTGTGCTATCCTGTGTGGGTTTACGTTTGCTTTCCTGTGTGGACTGGGTTGTGCTTGGGCTCGGACGTTGGAGCCGAATGAGAATTGATGACTTAGGTATTTGTATGGGAATATACCTAAACCGTGTCAGATGTTACTTCGTGATTGTATCTTTCCTTTGTGGATTATCCTTTGTGGATTTCGGGATACCTTCGGGGGTCTCGGGGTCCCTACTGAGTAGCTTATACTCACCCATGCACGGGCTATGCCCGTACTACATTGTGTTGGTTGCAGACGACGGACAACGCTGATCGTGGTGGAGGCATGCGGAGCAGGAGAGTACCTGGAGGTGGACCACTGGGCGGGACATACTCGGAGCGGTCAGGTGGATCCGAGGAGCAGTGGAGGCTATCTGTACCCACCCTTCAGGTGGGATTTCCAGAGGACAGCTCGACGCTGCGGCTTTTCCTTTCAATTGCTATTTTTCCTTTCAGTTGTACTTTACAGTTGAGCTTGTATTTCCAGACCCTTTTACTTTCTGCATAGCTTGTACAGTTTTTACTTAGTGTTTACTTTTCTACTTTCTTACTCTGTGGTGCTTGTTTACTTTTCAATGGCAATTCCTTCCCATTTGTTGGGATTTACGCCTTGGTGCTAGTCGCCAGCCCCTGGCCTTTGGAAGGCAGGCTTGGGGTAGTCACGGCATGGGCCCCGAGGACGGGTCGTGACATTTATAACCAAAAATCACACTTTCTGAATTTTCCATACAATTTATTTTCTTTTAAGGTTAGAAGAACAACTCATAAATGTTTTTGATGCTCCTATTTATTTTTAGAAAATACCAGAATGTCATCAATAAACACAACCAAAAACTTATCAAAGAACTCATAAAATACTCTATTCATAAGATTCATTAATTCAATAGGTGTGTTATTTAACTCAAACGGAATAATAATAAATTCATAATGCCCATATCTAGTATGCAAGACTATTTTCAGGATAACATCTTCTTTCACCTTTAGTTGATGGTATCCGAATCTCAAGTCAATATTGGAAATATACTTAGCTCCCTGGAGTGGATCAAACAAGTCATTGATATGAGGTAAAGGATACTTGTTTTTAAAAGTGATGTTATTAAAAGTTATATAATCAATGAAAAGTCTCATGGAAGTAAATAATTTTTTAACGAACAAAATTGGAGTACCCCATGGTGAAGTGCTAGTACGAATGAAGCCTTTATAAAGAAAATCTTGCAACTGATTTTTCAATTCAATAATTTCTATTTTAGCCATATGATATGGGGGTTTTGAAATTTTCTTAGCATCAGTAACTATTTAAATTGTGAATTCGACTTCTCGATCATGTATAACACTGGGTAACTCATCCGGAAATACAATAAGGTATTAATTTACCATGGGAAGATCACTAATCTGAACCATTCCTTTTTTGTCAACAATATGAGGAAGATAACATTCATTACTATCTTTAAACAGTTTCTCATCTTCCTGACCTATTATCAACTGCATGGGTTCATTCTTGTATACAAACTGAAACTCTTTAAAAAAAACAACTTCTTTATCTTCATAGTCAATCATAGCATGATAAACAAAAATCCAATCCATTCCCAGAATAACTTCAAACATGACTAAGGGAAAAACAAAAAAGGTCATAGGTAATGGCTTTCCACATACCACAATAGAAAGATTCTTATAATTCCTCTTTGTTATAATATTTCCCCTTGGTGTTCTAACAAAATGTTCTGGTTTCATTTATTGAGGTGATATTTCCAATTTACAAAAAAAATTTTCAAAGATGATGGAATTTATATACCCCATATCAAACAAAACATTAGAAAAATATGATTAAACAAAAAAAAATACCCGATAGAAATTCATTGGATGGATCAACATCTGCTGACGTAGTCACAATAGATCTCACTACATTTTTTTTCTTATAGTCTAGCTTTGTTTTATCTTTTGGATCTCTCTTTGGGAAGGTATTTTCATAATGACCCATCTCGCCACACTTAAAACACTTTACTGTTTTCTTTTCTAGATTATTCTAAGGATAATTTTAATTACACTCTCAGGCCATATGTCCAATCATACCAAATTTAAAACACTTCCCAGGTTTGGTAATACATTCCCTAGGGTGCTGTTTGCCACACTTTTCACAAACTGGAAAATGGATTTTCTTACCATCAGATTTCTTTGGTTTGTTCTTAACCATCTCTTTACATATAGACCTATTCTTATAATTGTTTCCAAAATAAATGTGATAATTAGTAAACACCATCTCTACCCTCTCAGCACATCAGACTTGTTTTTCATATCTTTTGAATTCATGGGAGGCTAATTCCATTCGATGCCTTAGCTTCAGTACTGAGTAAATGCAGTTGATTTCTCTATCAAGATCCTGAATAAGATTTGGAGAATACCATTCTAATTGGGTGATGTTCACTACATACACACCCAATGAATCTTCTTCTTTATATTTCAATTCAATGAACTGCTTCTCCATCCTAAGTCACACCACCTTAGGAAAATATTTTTCAAGGAAAAGTCATTTAAATTCATCCTACTCTAAGGCATCAATATCCACTCTATCCCTCATATTATTTACCATTTACCACTGTTCATCATCTTAACCTTAAAAGTTATAAATAGAAGGGCATACCTTTGGATTGTCTGAACATCCCATAACATCGAATATCATTATAAGGTCTTTAATCCATTTTTCAGCCGCTAGAAGATCCATTTAATGAAGGAGGGTGTTGTCTCATAAAATTTGCCTCTATTTCCATGTTCGGTTGTGGAACCTCTATTTTTTCCCTTTCATAGTTGTCACCACCATTTATTTCTATGTCAGCTATGCCATTACTGTCAAAAACGAATTGGTTCCAATCCCTACCATTTTGAGCTACAAATTTGGAAGGATATCGTTCTTTTGGTGCCTCTCCTCTTCAGCTTCCCTATTTCTTATACAGACAACCATTCTCAACAAACATATCTTAGACGAAGCAACATGGTCATATTTAAATGCTATAACATTTCAAAATATTCATAGAGTAAAAAACATTTATCGTATACTTTTAACATTATCCTAACCCCTAATGTTATCTAAACCATCCTCATATACCAACAATAAGGATTCAAACTTAGTACATTACATAATCTAGAATTTAGATAAGAATTCACTTCCTTTAACATTTAGTATATTTTCATGCTTATAGATTTTTATAATTGGGACATAGAACACTCATAAAATGACACATTATTATAGAGTGGATACCATAAAAACAATATTCATTTCTTATGAAATATGAATCTTTTCACATAAAACATGATTTCTCTGACTAATATTCAAACATTAACTTGTCTTCATTATTTTTCTTATACATACTTAACCTATTAGAATAATTTTAAAACTTGGGATTAGCCCAAAATCTCAATAAGGGATATTAAAATAAGGAAAGAACACGTTAGTCCATGAACACTTTTAATATATGAAATCATTTTCAAAAGACATACTGATCACCCATATACACTTTCTTTGTGAAAAATGAAATTTAAAAAGAATAAAAAAAAATATAAGAACCTAAATATATCCATATAGGTATCTTGGGGAATTAATTACATAATATTGTAACCCTCACGGCTACATTATAATTTGCAACCCTCACGGTTACCTTACAATTTGTGTAACCATCGTAGTTACACTTGGGGTAACCATAAGTCCAACCTCCAACATACACATTCCCAATGAATTGGTGGGAGATATAGGTCCCACCCTTCATTATAAATAATTCCCAGGAACTATAATAAAAACATTCAACATGAATAATTTCATAAAAACATTGGTTTTGAATTTCGTAAAACAGAATTTTAAAAAAGGGTTTTTAAAGGAAATCCCCTTATAAATATCATATAATTCAAGTGAGAAGTAATATAGTGAAATTAATAGGTATATAATGTATAAATAAACATAATTAAACATAATATAAACAAAACCCATCACAAAAACAATATTAATACCACCTAAATAATGAAGTAGATGGTTAACCCAAAGAATGAAAATCGGGTTATGAATTCCCTTACCTATGGCTTGTCTTACATCGAACTTGTTTAAACCTCCTCTATAATGGTTAAAAGAGTGTTATTAATATCTTATAAAAACATATCCACATTTATAATACCTTATATTGTCATTTTATTACATCATTTCACCCATTAATTGTTAGTATTTTTTTCCTTGCACTGTTTTTGGGTTTGTTCATCACATGATTTCCGTGTTTGGTTCATAATGTTTATTCTTGTCAATTGCAAGTGAAACTATAGAATTGGAATGGATTAGTATATAAAAATTTTCAGAACCATAAATTATACCATTTATTATTATGAATTATTATGTGAGGATGATTAATAATTTAAGACATTAATGATGTTCATTTAGATCATTTTAGTGGTTCTTTGATAATAATGACCTCATTTTGTTTTATAAATTTAAACCTTGTGTACCAAAAATTTCCAGAACCATTGATGAGATATAATAAATATTTTATAACCCAGTTAAACTATAAATATAGTTTCATGACCATACTTTAAATAATTAAAGAATATTGAAATCACATCGTCCCTGATGTCGGTAACTCGACACATCATGGACAATGTTTTTAATTCCTTGAATAAGTGGTGGAGGATAAAAAGATAGATGATGAATTTTCCATGAACATGAGAACATCCTGAATATACAATAATATACAGCATTCATGACACTTGGATAATTGAAGGTGAGGAAAGAAGAAGAAAATAATGTAACTCAAAATAAAATAAATTTTGGGAAATTCCTTATGAAAATTTGGCAGCCTAAAAGCATCGTTTAAATTTTATAAAAATAAATTGATGAGAGAAAATGGGTCCCCATCATTATTACATAATATGGTCTGTAAGGGGATATGGAATGAAATATCTCAACATATGCCAAATTGAATGAAAAATAATAACAGAAAATGAATGGAAATAAAGAAAATGAAAGAGGAAGTGTACCTCTGGATATCTTATCCTTCAGATCTCTCCTAAGGCCTTTCAATTTTGCATTTTAGTGAAACCAGTTGCTCTAGGACGTGGGGAAGATAATTGGGACTAGTATTGTGAAGAACTTATGTAAAGGCCAAGGCTTGAGAGGTGTGGGAGGAAGAGGGGAATGAGGGTGGTATTTATCGTGGGGGAGAGAAGGTATTTAACATTATTTTAAGCATTATAACAATAGTTTTGCACAAGCCTATGAATAATCATAATTAATGTGACCCAAATTGTATGAATGGCATGTGAGTTCGGGTCGTGCCCCACCCCCCCTACAGGACGGGCCGCGACCCCTGTGAGTGGGGTCGTACCCTCCTAGCGGGATGGGTAGGACTGTGGCCCAGTCTAACCGGGATGGCCCAGGCCGGTTCGGGCCAGGCCAGGTCAGACATGGGCTAGGTCGGGGCAACTGAGTCAGACCGAACACAGACCCATCCAGGCCCAGTTTTTCTTAAAACTCCATAACATAAAATCTTGATGTCTGTTTGACGAACTGTCTATGATGCTGAGATCTTTGGCGGGAGATAGTCCTTTTGGTAATCTTCACATGAATTTTGGTGAAAGTTGGAGTACATACCGGTTGGATCGAAATCTAATCCAACCGGGCCCTCGATACTAAAACACAAATAACTCACAGACTGAGCATACAATTGACATTCCACCTGTTCAATTGAAACCCATATGACATGGAGGTCCATTGGGTTACTCATTTATTGAGCTTAGTAGTGGTCTAGGAACGACCGATATCTCGAGGAGCAGATTCTACAAATCCTGAGCGCACCTGGTGTAGGGAATCCTTTGGCTGGCTGTCTAGAAAGCAGAGACCCTGTGTGGATCTGTATCATAGAGGCCCTATATGGATAAACATCCCTGCTACCCAATGAGGACCAGTTTTAGAGCGGCCCGTCGAGGATCAAAAACTAGTGACCATGTGTGGATCAACATTGAGTGACCTTGTGTGGATCAGTATTCCAGAGACATTGTGTGGATCATCATTCTAGTGACCCTATGTGGATCAACATTCTAGCAACCCAGTGTGGATCAACTGTAGCATGACCCGACGAGGACCATCCTTATAGTGGCTCATCGTGGAATAGAGACTTACGTCCAAGAGTGGATTGATAATAGAATATCAACTTTTTGGATCATTTGTGGAACTTCTAAATGTAATAATATAATATAGCTTAAGACTAATCATCTATATTCCTAATATTTGAGTTTTATACCTAGTGTCAGTTGACTATTGCTTCGTAATTTGTGATTGAGGTCTGGCATTTTTGTTTTCCCTTTTTTGAACTATGGGAGACCTTCGGGGGTCTCTGGGTCCCTACTGAGTGTTGTTATAGTCACCTATACACGAGCATCGCTCGCATCTTGTTGTGTCTTGTGCAGAAAAAAGACATCTTTGATCGATGTTTGGGACCGAGGACTGGACGGTGCTCGGAGGTTGTCCTTTAGACGTGACGTGTTGCAGAGACGACTGACCGTGAGCTGTACCTACCCATAAGGTAGGAGCCTTGGCGAACGATTCCATGATCTGTTTTTCTGTTGCTATTTTACTTTTCAGTTGGGATTGTATTCCGACCCACTTTACTTATAGTACTCACCATTTTTACTTTCAATACAAAATTTTTACTACTTATGTTTATTACATGGGTTAGGCTCATTGTATTCATGGACTACTTGTTTGCAGGTTTAATGGAAATGCCTTCCTATTTCTTAAGGATATGCCTTTCAGTGCTAGTCGCCAACCCCTAGACTATGGAATGTGGTATTGGGTAGTCAGAACACAAGACCTGGCAGACGGGTCATGACAGAAAACATGGACAAAGAAGGGAAACACTATCAAGTTCTTATTCATAATGATATATAACACTTTCAAGATAACGTTAATGACCTCAAATCCATAGACTAAATAGGTCTGCTAAAGGTCATTGATGTCATAACAAATGATGATAATAAGATAACTTTTTATTAATAAATCCTTTGGGAAGATATAATTATTTGATGTCCTCTCATAAGTACAATATATTGTATATTTGTGCCTAGATCAATTTCTTCCTCACCTCTTACACCAAGAAAAGATGAATTTTAAATAGTAATTCTTGAAGAACTAGAGGATCATAAAATCAATAATGGAATGATAAGTCAATTTTCTGTCTCTAGTTATCACCCCAAAAATTGTTAGCACATGTTATCAAATATCTATAAATCACTGTATTACAAAAAATTAATCTCTAAAACCTCATCTAAACAATTCACACATTCATACCCTTATGAACCATCCAAAAGATCAAAATCCAAGACTTTCGAAAGAAGTTCACCAAACTTTTCATTTATCTCTAAAAAAGTATGATGTAGCTCTTAATTTTCACATAACAAAAATTTAAATACCATTATCATGTAATATCTTGAAACATATTAATAACCTATATTACTATAAAACCATAGTTAAAACATGATTTGTTTCAAAAATTAAACTTTCCTCGTAACATAAATTTATAAATTCTGTGAAACCAATCCATGAATTAATAATCCAAATTGTTATCTTTTTAGTCCAAAGGTCATAAATACTATTCAATTTATTTTATCACAATAAAACATCTCTCTAATTCATTATCCCATCATCATTCACATATTAAAGATGTTCCTTCCCTTAATCATGTTTTTTTATAAAAATAACACCATACCACCTCAATAAATTTTTATGGTATCCAATACCATTCAACATATAATGTTAAATCCTTAAATAAAAACTATAGGGGACCAATACATTGTTGTTTCATTAAATATTTGTTATACAACACCTTGCTAATAGTGATCACATGATTTTTCCCTTCATCCTTATCTTTAAGAGGGCATTAAAATCGATCATCACTGTTAACCAGCATATTTGGTCGTTTTTAATCATAATTACCATTTTATTTACACTAAACGCACTCATGTGTGGGTGGTTCATTAGTTGGAATACTATTTTCCTACATTTCATTAACAAGGTTATTCATCACCTTTAAACATTCACGACATTTATGTCATGACTTTCTACATTTTAGAACCACTTAGTTCTATTCAAATAATTCCTTTAATATTTCAACACACATTTTTAGCATGTATATGGTTGGAATTTCCTTCCACCATGTGATTATTTGGGTTTCATGCGACTCGTTATTTATTTTCTAATCAAAACCATGGGAATATTTTGTATCTCCAACTACCATAACCACCTTAAGATCCCAAAAGAAAATTCGTAGCTTTTAAAGCCTCTTATGGTTAAATCCATTCATAGTCTTGGTTTTAATCCACTAATGAATCAATCAATTTTACATTCAGGTTGGATAATAATACCAAAAGCATTTCTGAAAAGTCATGTAAAATTTTCATCATAAGTTCCAACAGTTTGATCATCCTTTTGATTTAACTAAAGGGATTGCTTTCTCATTTTCTCATGAAAAGTATGAGGAATTTACTTATTGAAAAACATGTTCTTGATTTCATCCCATTCTATGGAGTCAATTTCATCCCATTACCTCATATTTTTATTAGATTCCACCATTTTTCTACTTATACTTCCAAATTATGGATAACCAAAATTAATTTCTCCTGTTTCAAACATTGGATAATTGAAAATAGTTTTTCATTAATACTTATCTTCTTCTTAGCCACATGAGGATCAGAAGAACCATTGAAAGAAGGTGTATGCTACCTCATTAAGGACTCAATAGAGTGACGTTACCTTATTTTATAATTTTAAATTACATCATGAATAATCCCTTGAAAATGTTGTGTGATTATAGCGGCAATATTTTTCATTCATTATCCCATAACATTCTGTTTTCTCGGGGGAAAAAATATTTCATTGACCATTACATTCATTATCAATGAAGTTCCTTAAGGTCTAAGATATTTAACAAAAAAAATAAATAATGGTGTGAGAAACACTAATCATAGGGGTAGAACCACAAGATCAAGGGAAATTACTTATAAAATCTTATTTTATAAATACTTAGGTTTAATCCTAGGTTATTCATGATCATTATAAAATATATAGGATTATAAACTATACTTAGAGTTACCCTTTGTAATCTTAATAAGGAGTTTTCATCATAGTTTCCATATATTTACTAAACCTTTTCACTAATACTAACTATAATATCCCATGCTTTCCATGCATGAATATTATATCTTTACAGATGAATATTCATTATATTTTAGAAACACATTCCCAAGGACCATAATAGATTATTGAACTTGGAATCTAGGAACATATTATTCTAATTTGGTGAAATAACTTTGATATATCCCGTAAATATCTTCAACTTTAGTAATCCTACTTGAAAACGTTTTTATATCAAGTGGAAAAGGAACATAAGAAATGGTGAACTCAGATGCTCTAAAAGGGTAAACATAAATGATATCAATTTATTATTTTCTATAAGAATAAGATAAAGACATGGGTATGTGGACATGGGAATGACATGAAAAGTTTATTCCCATCCATTCATGGGAAACACACATGAGTCATGGAATAAAACATTAACATTTTATAAGGCATGAATCATAAGAATAAAAATTCATCACAACTCAATCATGATACAGAAGTTCATATCATAAATGTTTACGTAATAATCATAAGTATAGAAAACCATTTCATAAGTCAAGGATAATTACCAAGATTCTCAGATAAGGACTTATCACTTTTTTCCCTAATGGATCAAACATGCGTACATGATTCCAAGCACAGATCAAGCACATCGACTTATCTCCCATTATAGATCAAGTACGCCAACATGATTTCCTTAACTATATCATGATATATAATTCATTACCCAATGAATTGGAGAGAGATATAGGTCCCACCCCTCACATAATGAAAACCATATATATGTTTTTCCACTTGAACATAAATCATTCATCATATCAGAACCCATGTAATGAATTGGGATTCATAAACATAATTAAATGATAACATAACCTATTGAAAAGAATTGTGTTTTATTAATATCATTCCACCAAAAAACATAAAAAAATAATTTAACAATTGGGATAATATATTTTAATAAAATCCCCATTAAAAAATAAGTTACATCAATCAATATTATCAATGATGGAAAATAATTTGGAGAGATAACAAGAAATCAATTCATGATGAAAATAAAGTTTATTATTTGAAATCTTTTTATTTTCATAAAATGTCAGGAAATTAAAAAATAAATTTTTTTCTAATGAATCTTCCAGTAAGTAAGGTGTCATGGAATAGGAAAAATCTGTTCATATTTTATAGGTTTAATAATCATTCCACTCATACTTTTTCCAAAAAATACACAAATTACCTCATTTGGAAAACGAAAAAACAATTCCTTTAAAATCGTTTATTAAAAATCACCCATGGGTAAAAATGAATATATATATTTTTAGGGGAATAGTAAAAATATTTTGTAATTTTTCTCAAGAAAAACCATCAAGGAAAATAAATATTCCCAATCAGATACTTACATATAAACAATCTCTAATAATAATGATACTGTGGAATTAACACTTGACATATTTTAATCATCAGAATCATATACCCCAAAGAAGAAAATATATGGATATAGTAATACCATAATCCTTAGTCTAAGACTCATAAAATACATTCATGGGAAGTATATATACCACACAAAAGAATAAGTTCAGTATAATACTTTTGTCCCATAGAAATAAAAGTAAGACAAAAATCCATTAACATAAGTCTCATGTTTCTTTGTTCCTGTTAAAACCTCATTTATAATTAATAAGAATTTCTCATAAATTTATTATATAACCACATATAAATATTACATTGTTTTATTTTTTATAACATCAAATCACTTTTTTATTTAAATTTATACATATGCACAACCGACGTTATCATTTCCCAAAATATTTGGTGGTAAAAAATTATATATGATATTATAATTATAGAAGTAAAATTATGTCATAAATATAAAAAATGAACATTAGAACCATAAAACTTATTAATCATAAATTATAGTCATGTAAAATTAATTGTATCACTACATGGAGATAATAAGCCATACGTACACATGAGAGATACATTCATATCATGTTTAGTGGGAAAGGGCTGTAGAATGGTGTGTTAATAATCATAATAAAATTTCAGCATATCTATGAGGTTGAATTTATTATTTTGTGATATATATTATTCATTTAAATTATTTATAGATGATTATAAAAAGAGCATGATCGGTTAGAGAGATTACAACTTCTTCAAAATGGATTTTTTAGATCTCTTCTAAAGGACTCTAAAGTTAGTCATTTTTGAAGACCATAAAATATATACTTTTCATAAAGAAGTGGAGAAAATAAGGTGGAATAGTATTTATGAAACATAAGAATAAATGACGTGAAATAAGATGAGGGAGTAGGGGTCCTTTTATAATGAATGTGAGGGGATCTTTTGAAATTTCTCAAAATAATAGAAAAAATATCAATCCAAATACCTCCAAATGAAAAGGTATTAAAATAAACTCTAGGATACAAATGTAATAAAATAAAATAATATATTGAATACAATTTTTAGTGTAATTTTAAACCTTTTCTTTTATTATTAACCCTTAGTTAACCTATTTTAATTTTAACTATGATAACAACATTTTCCAAAATAAAATGTGGATATTTTTACTTATAAGGTGCCTATTGAACCATAAATGGTAAAATTATTATATTTTAGGCCATAAATTATCCCATTAGTCTATATTTATTATTTTTATGATTTTTAACTAATTTAATAAAATATTATTTTCATAAAATAACATTAGGGTCAATTTAGACACTATTCATTACGTTGACATTATGAAATTAAATACAGAAAGATTAATTTGAACCAATTATTTTAATACAAGTCTAATATGTCATATTAACCAAAAAAATTCTTGTATCACAAAATTTATTTCAACTAATATTCATTTTAATATTTTTAATATAACATAATTTAGTTTTTAATTAATTGAATAATTACTACATCATCATTGTGTAATTATTTATTATAGCTCGTTCTTCACTAAAAATTAAAAATAAATTTAAAAGATATAGATAACAGTTTATCTTTCAGAATAATATTTATATTCTAGAATATTTTCTATTTAAATCCAAATTATAAATAATATAATTATTAAAAGAAAGAGGGTTACATATCGTCAATCTCTTTGATTTTAATTCTATCTAAGTCATATTCTAGGGAAGTTTCCCATTAAATAATTAAATTTTAACCATAGGTGATAAGGGTTGCATTAAATTCATTTAATAAATTTTGATAATGTGTTATGGTAGTTTTATAACATTTATAATATTAATTTTACCCTTAATTACCCAATTTACCATTATCCATTGTCATAAAAATTAATAAAGTTACAATTCATATATTTAAAAAATAAAATGAAAGTATTTGAAAAATTTGGACCTTCTAATTATAAATATGGAATTCATTTTTCAAAATTCAAAACATGGTGATGGATAAAATTAATTTAAACTTAATTTTGTTGATAGAATGAGAAAAATAGTTGTTATATTGAAAAGGTCAAAAAGTTTGAAATGTTTTTATATCCACTTTCATTTTAAAATTAGTTATAATTACATAAATTGGATTAATTGAGGCAAAACTATACCAATTATACTCTAAAACAAATTTGAAAAATTATTTAACTATGCAAATAATTTAAAAAAAAGAATATTTTCAATTAAAATTCAGTATTTTTCAATATTGTTCAAAATATAAATCTTATTAGAAAAAAATAAGACAAATTAAAATTTTATAACCTTATTTTAATGAAGAAGTTTATTTTGTCCCAAAAAAAATATAATTTTTTTAAAATATATTTAAAACAAGTTCACCATCGAATGACGAAAAACCTGTCTTTCTAGAAAAAATACAAATTTTATGAATAAAATTGGATTTGTTCTTATATCATGTATAGAAAATAAATTGTAATAATTTTAAATATTTGATTTAATATTATATATGTATCATTAATATAATGCAAAAAAGTGATTTGTTTATTTTAAACGTATAAAACACACTTGTTTTCAATTAAACTGTTTATAGAAAAAGATTTCCTTTTAATTTAAAAAGGGTTTTAAATGTGTAAACCATACCATAATAATTCAGTAAATCATGTTCATAAATACCATTATAACATATAAGTTATAATTTTCATGTTCAAATAATTAAAATAATAGATTTTTTTCCTGTAAACTCATTGTTGCTGTAATACAAGATAAGTCCCTGATGCATGTAAGAGAACACATCAAATAAATAGAATTATTTAAACAAAATCTATTTCATAAAACTCTTTGGATGTTACAGCTTCCCTTACAAGCATACCCTTAATGAACATATGATCTCACAACTTTCTTATGTTTCCTTTCCCTAGGATACCAATAAGTTTATTATGATTGATATACATGGATTTGGTAAAAGGAATAATAGTTTTCTAAGAGAAAATACTATTTTTTATTTTAGTTTTTCAAATGTAATGCGAAATTAAATAATGTATCTAGATTTACAATACTAATATACTATTTGGTCCTCTGGGATGATATTTATTTTATATATCACCAACATAAAAAATAAAACATCAAATTTGGGTTACTAAGGTCATTGTATTTATAGTAACTATTAGATAAAACCATCCAAAAAATTATTTTAGTGAGTAACATATATAAAGAAAGTATGTTTGAATAATAGTGAATGTTTGGAATAATATTACAAATGTCTAATAATTTTTACAAGATATTCAAATTCCTTAACATCACAACACCTAATGATAGGATTGTTAATAAATTATACCATGTACTTATGTTTCTTTGTATATTCCTCATTATTTTCATTCTTATAAAATTTAAATTAAATTTAATCATTGAGACAATTTTGAATCGAATTAATCTAGGTATATCAATACCTTTCTTTTCTAACACATCCTAAATTCCATTCGGATAAAAGGAATATTAACTTCATTATGGTAACCAAATGTTACTCTTCACAAATTTAATTATCCATGCATCATCAACTAGTTTAGGATATTAAGTAACATTTATAATGAATTTGAGTATTATCATTTATCATTTATTATATGTAAGATTCAACAAGTCTAAACATACTACCAATATCCTCCTAGATACTGTATTCCTTGGTAATATCATTCTAAGGTACACAGACAGTTATTTTCATGAAAGTAATCCTTATCCCCATAAGTGGGAATATTCAATAAATAATGTGTTTTATTCATATGATATGTGGTATTCTATGTGTTTGAATAATTATTTTATTCATAATACTTTATTCTATTTTTTGTTAGTAGGAACTCTTTCTATTATATTTTAACAAATTTCTTAGATAAATTACTTTTTCTCTAATGAAAAATATTTTTATCCCTATGGTCTTCCATGTTGTTGAATTTGATGAATGAAAAACCACATGTTTGAAAAAATTTCATCTCATTTAGGTTTGAATTTTTTTTACCAAAATATATTTTAATATAATAAAATCCAAATGATTTCAAAAATATACATCATATATTTTAAATTCATCCATGATTTGAGGAAAATCTAACATATAAATGCTTTCTTTATTACATTAATTAATACCATTATCATCATCTATGAAATCTTAAACATTTTTGATCTAAAATATATTTACAACACATCGAATTAAATTCAGTTTTTTTTAGATACCCTAAAAAGTATAATAATTTACCTCCACAAGATCATACATAATATTGACTATCCACTAGGATTCCTTCAACCCTTTAGGGATTTCATGCAATTCCTTCTGTAGTGGCAAAGATATCTATAATTGAAAAAAAACCTTCCTTATTGAATCCACTATTCAATTTCACTGACTTTGAATGGATAATGGAACACTCATTATTGGAATTTCTATTAAATTGTTTCAATTTACATTTTAATGTTTTACCCATTTCACTATCAATACAACACTCAATCTATGACCTCCCATGTCCCCATCGTAAATCCTCAAAACATTGATCAAATTAGGAAAATAATTCTTGAGTTTATTCATATTATAATTCATAATGATTTACCAAAAACATTCCAATAAATATTTTATAATGAATTTAATACCTATATCATGATCTAGTGGTGAACCAAATATTTTTATGAAATTTACATACCCAATAATATTTTGTACTTGATAAGATATTGATATACATTCTATTATCATACATCGAAAAGGATATTTAGAAATATCATATCTTTCATTTCTTTATTTCCAAGAGTATATCCTTTTTAAGTTATTTACCACCCATAATTGTCCCTGGTTTCATGTTTCTTCTATATTTTAGGTTCCATAGATATATGAATCAACTTATAAATATTAATATAATCTCTAAATGTTTAAAAATAAAATTCTCATCCCCTTTAATCGATTGTTATGAAGGTGTTTCATTGGAAATTTTTTTGTCGAACACATATAATTTCTCTTCCTTCTTGAGAACTATAATAAAATTTATGTACCAGTAAAATAATTTTAAACAATTGAGATACTCCTTTTCAAAGATTTATTTAAAGTATAAATTGGATGATGATGATCTTATTTATCTACAAAAAAGTGTTTTTTAGATGAGTATAATGATTTAAATTATTTTAATAAGGTGTTTTTATTAATTTCTCTCCAACTAAAATGATAACTACATTTAAAATAAATATATCCATTAGTGGGATAAGACCATATTTCACTGTGAAATTATTCCACATTAGTTTTCCTCTCACCACTTAGTTATTTAGGTATGAAATAATTCCAATCATATCATGTTTGAATCTTGGATAGTTGAGCATAAAACTATTTTCCATATCCATCCTAGGGCTAAACTAATCCTTAATCCACTAATTTCATTCTTCATGGTTTCCTAATCCGAATTAAAATTCATAAAACAAGAAATCTAACTCTAGGGAACACCTCATTATTTACTTTCCTTACAAAGAATAATTCATGGTCACTCTACTTTAGCGGAACCAACAAGGCTGAAAGATCAATGTCGTGAAATGTGTGTTCATGGGAAGAAACCCAACACTTATTAATTTTAAAGTGGATTTATTCTCACCATATTCTCCCATGTTATTCCCTTTACATGTATACATAATTTTAATTATTTATTTTGGAATCATATTCCTTCTAATAAACTGGTATGTCAAACCATATTGATGTTTAAATATTTACAAAACTCATAGCACATGTGACTAAACAAAATTAAAATACAACTATATTCCCACACATCTAAATGTAGCCTATGAATAAGATATAAAAAACATTTTCATGAAAATATTGTAATAATTTGAACCAAATAATCCCCACAACAGCACGCATGGAGCGATATATATTCAAATCCCACTTATCTAGACAAGTCATACGCCTCCAGACTAATAAGCAGTCCAACCCAAATTCCCTATACACATAGATGTTTTCTCAAGAGAGGCCTCAATTCCCTCACAATCTGGAATGTTCAAATATATAATCTATGATGAAATTTTTATTTATATCTTATAACTTACTATAATCCAATGCCAAGGTAGAAGAAAAAAATCAATTATCAAACATAGAATGTAACTCCTTGGATGTGTGTATAATAATTTATAGATGTTTTCAACTCTTTAAAAAAATCATATTATAATTCATGATTTAAAACTTTTATATCTGTTAATTAAACATGGAGTATTAATAAATAAATTAATAATTCATATATTTAAACATGAGATAAATTATGAAAAATTCATAAATAAATAAATTATAAACATTGTATGATTGATACATGTATTAATAAATTTCCATAATTATGAAAATATAAAAATTCAGATTTATTTTTAATATGAAATCTTCAATATTATGCTTTTATATGGAATTCTACTCAAATATATGATAGTAACTGAAATATAAAAAATTTAAATATTAATTATACTCTGTAAATATTTTATGTAAGATAAATATCATATATTTAATATTATTTATCCTTTAACATTATCAAATAACATTTTGATTCAATATAAATTATTTTTCAAATAAAAACATTAATATGAGTAAATGAAAATTGAAAAATTACGAATAATTCATAATTTTAAATATAGACACTGTTATATTTTTTCTTATTTTTAATTTATAAACACTTTATAAATTTCACTTATAATTTATATATAAAACATTTATATAAAATTATAACTCATTCTGTAAAATTGAAAAGGTATTTAATATTAACATTTAATATTATGGATATTTACCTATTAAATATTGCACAAAAATTTAATAATTAAATATAAACTTTTTATAATTAATTAATTTATAAAAAATTATAAATTAAATTAATATCCCATAATACCTTCTTTCAATAATTTATAATCAATTTCATAAATTATATATTTAATTTTCTAATTGAAAATTTAAAAAATATAAATTTTTATGTGTATAGTATTACAGGATATGCACTATATCAAAAGGTGTGGATTTCGTTACATTATATGGTATTATATGATTGATAATTCTTGGTTTTGACATATCCTATTCATGTGTTGGATATTATAATTTAGGTTATCTCATATATCTAACCAAAAATATGATACTCTATTTTTGAAATAGAGATCTTTTCTATTGTTGGCTATAATGACCCAAGATTTCTACACATATTATTACATGATTTTTAATTTAAAAATCAATTAATTACAACATAAATATTGTGATTCCTAGTGTCTTTGGAAGGCTGGGAGCATAGAAATTAAATGAAACTAAAACATCACATCAATATTTTTATTCTACAAAGAGAGATCTTAAATATCTTCGAGATACATAAACAAATTAAGATAACCTAGAGAATATATAAAATAAATGGGTGAGTTAAAAATCTCAATAAGGGAAAAAATGATAAAGAAACATAACATGTGAGTCAAAGGTAAAAAAGTATATCATAAAAGAGATGGCTCCCCATGTAATCACATAAGAGAATAACATAAATAACACAGTATCATAAGATTATATAAACATAAGAAACTTGGAAGAAACATATAGCCGGACATCAAAATAATTCGAGGATAAATTCCTAGATGAGATCATATTCTTGAAAAGGTCACTTAATAGATTAGGTTTACTACCTAATCCCATCCATAATGTCTCATGTGACCAACAAAATTATGGGAGAATTGTATATGATTTGAACCCAAGAAAATAATTTTATATGATTCAAACCCAACGTAATCTTGAAAATTAACAATTTCAAAAGGAATAAATATTGTAACATAAATCATTTTTCGCTTTGGAAACATTTGAATCAAATATCCTTAGATGAAGAAAAATTAATCGTAACATTAAATATCATGAATTATGAATGATTTGTGATATAATATTTAAATAGATTGTAATATACACCATATAAAAAAATTAGGTGTATAACATTAAAATATTCCTTAATGATGGGAAATTGAGATCAAATCATTTACATTGAATTTGACTCTTTACGTACATAATTTGTCTTCTTGAATAATAATTTTTTTTAATTATTTAATTTATTAAGAAAATTTTAATATTTTTTATTCCATTCATTTTATTTATTACCATGCAATATTAATTTAATTAATTATTTAATTTTACATCATATATTTAGATGATGTTCAGTTATAATGACCAAAGTGAATTCAGTAGGTTGAGTATGGTAAAAGTGGTAATTGTTCCATAATATCCAGAATAATAATGATGTCCTAATTAATGTTTTATACAATAATTATAATTTTAAACCAAATTTAAATATAGTTAGGAAAAATTATTTGTGCTACAATCATAGAGATGATAGCTTGTACATGTGCATGAGTAACATTTCCATTTTTTAATGTTCATTATGGAAATAAATAAAGTATTAGTTTATATTTATATAATGAAAATAATATCATAAATAATATATTATTTCTTTAAATATATGTATATATATATATATCCGACATTCAATTTTGTGATAAAAAATAAATCAGATCGCTTCGTGGAGGTGGTAGTCCATATTTACATATGAAGAACATTATCATTTTTATTAAATAAAAATGTAATATATTAAATGATATTTTATATTTTCATAATGATTAATATGTATCTAATATCATATAAAAAAATTAAATCCATCATTAAAACCATTTATAATAGAAGGTTATGGAAAACAAATTACATTGGTTTGTGAGGTAGTTTTTCCCTATACACATGAACAACAATTTTATCTCCTATTTGATTGAAGAGTAGATGGATATGGGGTATTCCATAAAAAAAGTAAAATAATTTTACATACTTATTTTATTATATAATAATTTTTTTATAATATTTTAGTAACGTTTAATAATAATGAATAAAAAAAATCTTAATTAAGAACTATACAAATTTTTCAGAAAATATAAGGCCCCGACCTTAAACCTTACTTAATATTGAATTAAATGAATAATTCATGTTGAGGATCTTTTCAGGTTTAGAGTTTTAGAGAATTAGAACATAACTATTACATCTCAAAAGATTACAAAGTAGTCACTTCTACTAAGTTTCCATAAAAAAACTCTTAAAAGAAACATGTCTAGTTCCATGTTTTATATAGCATGACATTCCCTTGATCCCATCCTTGACCTTATTCCACATTAAGTCCTGTGAAAAATATTTCAAAAAAAACTTGGGGTGAGAATAAAAAGCTCAGTAAGGAATACAGAAAGAATGAAAACTGTTAGTTTTTCAAACATCAAATAAACCATATATACTCTATCAAAGTAATACCTTCACCTTCATGAAGTAGTAAAAACTCTTCACTGAATAAAGTATCATTACTTACCTTTTTGTAACCAAAGTATTACCATAAAATCCATAAAAAGAACACATAGCATATATAAAGGTAACTTGGGACATAAACATACTTATGTGGAATAACCATACGGTCGACTTCCACACATATCACTTAATGGAATAGCCATACGGCCAATTTCCATACATACTTAATGGAATAGCCATACGGCTGACTTCCATACCAAATGAATTGGAGGTTATAACATAACCACCCGTCCTGGTATTCACGGCACCACCCGTCATATGGTTTATAACGTAACCACCCGTTAAAATGTCCAAGTACCAATATAAAATCAGAAAACATAATACCAATATAAAGGAATGATAACATTTCCACATTTCAATCACAATATATCATAATAGAATCCTTCATCAAAACAATTTTCAATACCAAAATACATAAAAGAGTATATGATATTTATTTTATTTTAAAAACATTAAGGCTTGTTGAGGAAGCCAAAGACCAAATAATACTCGCGGCGGCAGAAAAGGTCGTTGTCGCTGCATACGTTAAAAGAAACATTCCTTTTTGTCATTTTGTAAAACGCTTCATAGAAAAAGATTCCTTTTGTATAAAAGTAAAAGTCAAAGGGGTTTATACACCGTATAAAAGAAAGTTGTGTATAAAACGAAATATGCCTCAATGAAAGGAGATTGAGACGAAGTCCCTTACCTCTAGTCCGACTTGACTCGATCGTTCTTTAACGTCCTGAATAATAAACTTGAGTTAATTTATACTTGATTAAGAAACTTTTTACAGTTCATTATTCCTTTTATATCACTTATTGCCATGTTATAAACATTATGTAACCATTTAACTTAATAATGTTTGTTTTGTCAATATTTGGTTCTTAAGTCGAAAGTGGACTTCTTACAATTACATGTTGTTCGTGTGGTAAAAGGTTCTTTATATCCAGAATGAAAATCCCGATTTGGATATAATATGTATCATATATATCCAGCATATACATGTATTTATAATATTACATAATCATTTATAGGTAATAAATGAAATGCACCGTTCATGAAGACGGTAGGCCGTACGTACGCATGAACGCTACTTTCATTTCTTTGTCATATTAATGGAAATAAAAATAAATGAGAGGTATGTATATTTTAATTCCAGAATTATATTCATCATTTAGATATATCATTAATTATATATATCCATTATATAGATGTACTTTTCATAGTACATTACATTTGGGGATAAGAAATGAAATGCACCGTTCATGGAGACGGTAAGCCGTACGTACGCATGAACGCTACTTTCATTTCTATCGCATACTTTAATGGAAAGAAATAATAATGATATAGAGGTATATTATAATTCCAGTATAACATCATATATAATAACTTTAAATCCATCCTTTACACGTCCCACATATGGCATTAACGAATCACATCACTTTGAGGGGGCGGTAGTCCGCACTTCCTTAAATGAAGATATCGTGTTTACCCATAATGGAAACCATAATGGTATGCCAAAAATAAAAAATACAGAAGCTTAAAGAAAAAATAAACATATTATATATAATATATAAAAATAGTGACATCATAATGGCCACCTTTGAAAGTGTTAAATGAGTATTGAACAATCATCGTTTCTTGATGCAGAATTTCGCCATCCACGGAAACCGTATGTTCTTTAACCATTTGATTTAGTTGTGTGAGATTGTAGCTCGAATAAATCTTATAAAAACATCCTAGTATATTGAAGATACTGGTGTTGTTACAAAAGAAGTAAATAAAAAGAGTTTAGAGGGTTGGAGAAGCGAAATAATACAAATGAACAAGAGAGAATGAATTACCTTTAAAAGTGTAACTCCTTTTGATTTGAGCCGAAAGGCTTCCATTGAAAGGATTCTGCCCAAAGGGAATCCTCTAGGATGAGGAGAGGGATGTGGAGAGAGTAAATGGGCAGGGGTTGGCCGAGCCAAAGGCTTGAGGAGTGTGTCAAATGAGGTAGAGGTGGGGGCCTTTTATTAGAGGAGAGGAGGGGCACTTTTGGAAAGTAAAGAAATATTACTTTATTTGAAAATGTGTTTAGGTTTTAAAAGGTCCCACATTGAAATAATTCGTGGATAAGGTGGTAAGGGTTCGAAATCCACCCATCCAATTGGTTTTGGACATGTGTATTTCATAGATTTTACATTATCTTTCCATTTTATTTAAATCGTTAAATAATGAGGTCATCGCTGCATCATCATTATGTCATAAATAATTTAATTTATTCAATGTCTAAAAATTATAAAAAAATACTGTGATGTAGGAAATTGTTTTAGATTTCTAATGAATATTTATAATCAAAAATCAGATCTTTATAACCCCATGTAAAAATTGTTTTCGTAAAACATATTATGTTTGTGTCATTTTTACTTTTACATTAAATAAAAAGTTATTTATGTCATTTCCCAACCAAAGTGTCTCCATGGGGTCCCCAAGTTGACCCATGTCTTGTCGTGGTCGTCCATGACTCAACCAATGAGAGAAGGACATGTGTCAAGCTCATCTTAGTTTATTAAAGCATTATTTTTACCTTAAACTACACCAATTACCACTAATCGCGATTAAGAACTTAATAAGTTACTATTCACCAAAAAATTATTATAATCTCATTGAACCACATTTTACTTCTTAATGACAACCATGTATCTCGGATTTTTGAAATTCAAAACACAGTGATGGCAAAATTTCATTTAAACGCAAAATCAGTCTTTATAAGTACCACTTAGTGGTTTCACTATTCATCAAAAATTGAAGTTTTTCCGAAAATTACCAAAATTTCACCCTAAGATATATTTGATATTATGAATTCAAAAATGAAGTCTATTTTACAAATTCAATACATATAAGTCACATTAATTAATTTAATAATTAATTCCCGCTGTTAGGGCAAGTAGCGTGTTTTTATGAAACAATAAGTATCAAAAGATTGCAACTAGTTTAAGTCCGATTTCAAAGCGAAATTAATTACAACGACCACTATTGGATTTAATGGTAAAAATATTTTCTAATTTCACTTTAAAACCAATTAAAAAGATAATCTAATCATATAAATAAATTAGATTAAAAAGAGCTTTTGAATTAAAATACAACATTTTACACTATTCATTAAAAAAATGACCTTTATCAGAAAGGTACCAAAAATTTACACAAAGTAAATTTTGATGTCCCGATTCTAAAGAAGAGTTATATTTGGTCCAATAGAATTTATAAGATCGATCAAAACTATATTTAATGATGGTTCTCCTTCAAAAGGTGATAAGTGGACCTTTCATGAAAATTAGGGTATAAATGCCTAAAGTTGAACTCTTTCCGTATTTCAAGCCTTTGTCTTTTATTGGGTAAATGTAAAAATATTTAAAAACATATATAATCATATTTTAGTTATTTCTATCCATTCCCGCCAGTACAATGACTACTCGTTAACTAACATTTAAAATAATATTATTTTATTACTTGTGTGCAATGTAAGTTTTCAAAGAAACTCATCGTTGCGTACCGAGTATGCTATCGAACGTAGAAACCCCTTTTAATTAAAATTAATATTTAATTCGTAAATATTAATAAATATGAAAATTATTTATTCTTTATTTACGTGGGATGTTACATCCTTCCCCCCTTTTGGGAATTGCGTCCTCACAATTTTATTCACTTATCAAAATAAGTGGGGGTATTTATCCCTCATAGCATTTTCAGATTCCCACGTTTCCTCTTCAATCACATGGTTTTTTTAAAAAACCTTTACCTGATGAATCACCTTATTCCGTAACACCTGCTCCCTGTGGTCAAGAATCTGGACTGGTTGTTCTTCATAAGATAGGTTCTCTTCCAACTGAACTACCTCTGGACTCAAAACATGAGATGGATCTGGCATATACTTTCTAAACATCGAAACATGAAAAACATTGTGTACCTGAGATAAACTCGGAGGTAAAGCCACCCGGTATGCAACTGATCCAACTCTCTCCAGAATTTCATATGGTCCAATAAACCTTGGACTCGGCTTTCCTTTATTACCAAATCTCATCACACTTTTCCAAGGAGAAACCTTGAGAAAAACATGATCACCTACCTCGAAAGATAGATCCTTCCTCTGGTTATCCGCATAACTCTTCTTCCTGCTCTGAGATGTTCTCATGTGCTTCTGAATCAACTAAACTTTTTCTTCCATCTCTTCTACCAATTCTGGTCCCATCAGCTTCCTTTCACCCACTTCATTCCAAAATGCTGGAGTTCGACACCGCTTCCCATATAATGCCTCAAATGGTGCCATCTGTATACTGGAATGAAAACTGTTGTTATTTGAAAATTCAACCAAAGAAAGATGTTGGTCCCAACTTCCCTGATAATCCATAGAACAAGCTCGTAGCATATCCTCCAATGTCTAGATTGTTCGTTCTGACTGCCCATCTGATTGAGGATGAAAAGCTGTACTAAAATTTAATTCCGTACCCAACGACTTCTGATGGCCTTTTCAAAAGATAGATGTGAACCTGGGATCACGATCAAATACAATGGAGAGAGGAACTCCATGTAACCTGACTATCTCTTTAAGATACAAACAGTAATGTTGATCTAGAGAGAAAGTATCTCGTATAGAAAGGAAATGAGAAGATTTGGTCAAGCGATCAACAATAACCCAGATTTCATTATTACCTCGAGATGTCCTCGGTAATCCCACAACAAAGTCCATGGATATGTTTTCCCATTTCCACTCTGGCACTGGTAAAGGCTGAAGCATTCCATTCGGTAACTGCCGCTCTGCTTTAACCTGTTGACATGTCAAACACTTCATTGTAAAATCATCAATGTCTCTTTTCATTCCATCCCACTAGTAATACTCCCGCAGATCTCTATACATATTAGTACTGCCAGGATGAACTGAAAACGGGGAACTATGAGCCTCACATAACAACTCATTCTTCAACTGTGAATCACAAGGCACAAATAACCTCTTCCCAAACCTCAAAACACAAACACAAACTTATCCAAGAACTCATGGAAAATTTTATTCATAAGGTCCATGAATACAACAGGTTCATTGGTTAACCCAAAAGGCATAACTACAAATTCATAATGGCCATATCTAGTACGGAACGCAGTCTTCAGAACGTCTTCTTCTTTGACTTTCAACCGATGGTACCCCAACCTCAAGTCAATCTTTGAAAAATACTGAGCTCCCTGGAGCTGATACCACTTCATTCGATGGCCCAACATCTGCTGAAGTTGATGCAAAGGATTTCACCACCCCTTTCTGCTTGTAGTCTGGCTGCATTCCCCCAGTTGAGTTCTTCGTTGGACACTTGTTTGCATAATGACCCATTTCATTACACTTAAAACATCATACCGTTGTCTTTTCATTTCCTGCTTGATCATCTTACTTACAGTTACGAGCAATATGACCAGACTTACCACACCGAAAGCACTTACCAGACTTGGATAAAAATTCTCTAGGATGCATTTTACCACACTTCTCACAGGATGGATATTTTTTTTTCTTACCTCCTTGCTTCTTTTATGAATTCTTCCCCTTTGCCTGGCAACTAGACCTCTTATTCTATTGTTTTTCATATAACACCTGATCATCGGAAAACTCCATTTCTACCTTCTCCGCACATCAAACAAGTTTTTCATAACTTTTGAACTCACAAGAAGATAAATCCCTTCAATACTTTGGCTTTAACCCTGAGTAAAAACGGTTTATTTTACTATCAAGATCTCGTATGATGTTTGGAGCATACCTTGCCAATCGAGTGAACTTTTCTTCATAAGCAGCCACTGAATCATCCTCATGCCTCAATTCTAGGAACTGTTTTTCCATCCTAAGATAAACCACCTTAGGAAAATATTTCTCAAGAAACAAACCTTTGAATTCGTCTTAGTGAAGATCCTCAATCTCATCACTATCCCTTATATTTTTCACCATCGACCACCACCGATCAGCTTCACCTTTAAAACGGTAATCGGCAAGACTAACCTTTTGATGTTCTGAACACCCCATGACATCAATAATATTCTCCAGTGCTTTAATCCACCCTTCAGCTTGCATAGGGTCAGATGATCCTCTGAATGATGGGGGATGTTGCCTCATGAAATGTTCTACCACTGACATGTTCCTCTGCGGTTGATCTGGCTGATCTCGTGCATGGATACCACCACCATTTATAGCCTGAGTCAACTGTTCCATCACTACAACAAACTGTTCAGTTCCGATTCTGACCATCTCAGGTTGCTTATTTGGAAGGTTATCTTCCTCCTGATGTCGTCCCAACATAGCTGCTTTGTTTCCTCTACGGAAAACCATTCTGAACACAGAAATATCTTAGGCGAAGCAACATGGTAATCCGTAAATGCTATATCATTTCAATCATATTATAATTTAACACTTTTCTAACTCCTAAAGTTGTCTAAACCGACCTTTGATACCAACTGTAAGGCCCCGACCTTAAACCTTACTTAATATTGAATTAAATGAATAATTCACGTTGAGGATCTTTTCAAGTTTAGAGTTTTAGAGAATTAGAACATAACTATTACATCTCAAAAGATTACAAAGTAGTCACTTCTACTAAGTTTCCATAAAAAAACTCTTAAAAGAAACATTTCTAGTTCCATGTTTTATATAGCATGAAATTCCCTTGATCCCATCCTTGACCTTATTCCACATTAAGTCCTGTGAAAAACATTTAAGAAAAACTTGGGGTGAGCATAAAAAGCTCAGTAAGGGATACAGAAAGAATGAAAACTGTTAGTTTTTCAAACATCAAATAAACCATATATACTCTATCAAAGTAATACCTTCACCTTCATGAAGTTGTAAAATCTCTTCACTGAATAAAGTATCATTACTTACCTTTTTGTAACCAAAGGATTACCATAAAATCCATAAAAAGAACACATAACATATATAAAGGTAACTTGGGACATAAACATACTTAAGTGGAATAACCATACGGTCGACTTCACACATATCACTTAATGGAATAGCCATACGGCCAATTTCCATACATACTTAATGGAATAGCCATACGACCGACTTCCATACCCAATGCATTGGAGGTTATAATGTAACCACCCGTCCTGGTATTCATGGCACCACCCGTCATATGGTTTATAACGTAACCACCCGTTAAAATGTCCAAGTAACAATATAAAATCATAAAACATAAAACCAATATAAAAGAATGATAACATTTCCACATTTCAATCACAATATATCATAATAGAATCCTTTATCAAAACCATTTTCAATACCAAAATACATAAAAGAGTATATGGTATTTATTTTATTTTAAAAACATTACGGCTTGTTGAGGAAGCCAAAGACCAAATAATACTCGCGGCGGCGGAAAAGGTCGTTGTCGCCGCATACGTTAACAGAAACATTTCTTTTTGTCATTTTGTAAAACGATTCGTAGAAAAAGATTCCTTTTGTATAAAAGTAAAGGTCAAAGGGGTTTATACACCGTATAAAAGAAAGTTGTGTATAAAACGAAATATTCCTCAATGAAAGGAGATTGAGACGAAGTCCCTTACCTCGGGTCCGACTTGACTCGATCGTTCTTTAACATCCTGAATAATAAACTTGAGTAAATTTATACTTGATTAAGAACCTTTTTAAAGTTCATTATTCCTTTTATATCACTTATTTCCATGTTATAAACATTATGTAACCATTTAAGTTAATATTGTTTGTTTTGTCAATATTTGGTTCTTAAGTCGAAAGTGGACTTCTTACAATTACATGTTGTTCGTTTGGTCA
Source organism: Viscum album (assembly GCA_963277665.1). Classification (NCBI taxonomy): domain Eukaryota; kingdom Viridiplantae; phylum Streptophyta; class Magnoliopsida; order Santalales; family Viscaceae; genus Viscum; species Viscum album. Next base: position 1,849,026,545 of record OY728163.1, on the reverse strand, counting down.
AAGGTTCTTTATATCCAGAATGAAATTCCCGATTTGGATATAATATGTATCATATATATCCAGCATATACATATATTTATAATATTACATAATAATTTATAGGTAATAAATGAAATGCACCGTTCATGGAGACGGTAGGCCGTACGTACGCATGAACGCTACTTTCATTTCTTTGTCATATTAATGGAATTAAAACTAAATGAGAGGTATGTATATTTTAATTCCAGAATTATATTCATCATTTAGATATATCATTAATTATATATATCCATTATATACATTTACTTTTAATAGTACATTACATTTGGGGATAAGAAATGAAATGCAACGTTCATTGAGACGGTAAGCCGTACTTACGCATGAATGCTACTTTCATTTCTATCGCATACTTTAATGGAAAGAAATAATAATGAAATAGAGGTATATTATAATTCCAGTGTAACATCATATATAATAACTTTAAATCCATCCTTTACACGTCCCACATATGGCATTAACGAATCACATCACTTTGAGGGGGCGATAGTCCGCATTTCCTTAAATGAAGATATCGTGTTTACCCATAATGGAAACCATAAAGGTATGCCCAAAATAAAAAATACAGAATCTTAAAGAAAAAATAAACATATTATATATCATATATAAAAATAGTGACATCATAATGGCCACCTTTGAAGGTGTTAAATGAGTATTGAACAATCATCGTTTCGGGAGGCAGAATGTCGCCATCCACGGAAACCGTAAGTTCTTTAACCATTTGATGTAGTTGTGTGAAAGTGTAGCTCTAATAAATCTTATAACAACATCCTAGTATATTTAAGATACTGGTGTTGTTACAAAAGAAGTAAACAAAAAGAGTTTAGAGGGTTGGAGAAGCAAAATAAAACAAATGAACAAGAGAGAATGAATTACCTTTAAATGTGTAACTCCTTTTGATTTGAGCCTAAAGGCTTCATTTGAAAGGATTCTGCCCAAAGGGAATCCTCTAGGATGAGGAGTGGGATGTGGAGAGAGTAAATGGGCAGGGTTTGGTCGAACCAAAGGCTTGAGGAGTGTGTGAAATGAGGTAGAGGTGGGGGCCTTTTATAAGAGGAGAGGAGGGGCACTTTTGGAAAGTAAAGAAATATTACTTTATTTGAAAATGTGTTTCGGTTTTAAAAGGTCCCACATTGAAATAATTCGTGGATAAGGTGATAAGGGTTCTAAATCCACCCATACAAGTGGTTTTGGACATGTGTAGTTCATAGATTTTACATTATCTTTCCATTTTATTTAAATCGTTAAATAATGAGGTCATCGATGCATCATCATTATGTCATAATTAATTTAATTTATTTAATGTCTAAAAATTATAAAAAAAATACTATGATGTAGGAAAGTTTTTTATATTTCCAATGACTATTTATAATAAAAAATCTGATCTTTATAACCCCATGTAAAAATTGTTTTTGTAAAACATATTATGTTTGTGTCATTTTTACTTTTACATTAAATAAAAAGTTATTTATGTCATTTCCCAACCAAAGTGTCTCCATGGGGTCCCCAAGTTGACCCATGGCTTGTCTTGGTCGGCCATGACACAACCAATGAGGTTAGTACATGTGTCAAGCTTATCTTATTTTATTAAAGCATTATTTTTACCTTAAACTACACTAATTACCACTAATCGAGATTAAGAACTTAATAAGTTACTATTCACCAAAAAATTATTATAATCTCATTGAACCACATTTTACTTCTTAATGAAAACCATGTATGTCGGATTTTTGAAATTCAAAACACAATGATGGAAAAATTTCATTTAAACGGAAAATCAGTCTTTATAAGTACCACTTAGTGGTTTCACTATTCATCAAAAATTGAAGTTTTTCAGAAAATTACCAAAAATTCACCCTAAGCTATATTTGATATTACGAATTCAAAAATGAAGTCTATATTACAAAATTCAAACCATATAAGTCACATTAATTAATTTAATAATTAATTCCCACTGTCAGGGAAAATAGCGTGTTTTTATGAAAAAATAAGTATCAAAAGATTGACACTAGTTTAAGTCCGATTTCAAAGTATAATTAATTCTAATGACCACTATTGGATTTAATGGTAAAAATATTTTCTAATTTCACTTTATAAACAATTCAAAAGACAATCTAATCATATAAATAAATTAGATTAAAAGGAGGTTTTGAATTAAAATACAACATTTTACACTATTCATTAAAAAAATGAACTTTATCAGAAAGGTACCAAAAATTTACACAAAGTAAATTTTGATGTCCCGATTATAAAGAAGAGTTATATTTGGTCCAATAGAATTGATAAGATCGATCAAAACTATATTTAATGACGGTTCTCCGTCAGAAGGTGATAAGTGTACCTTTCTTGAAAATTAGGGTATAAATGCCTAAAATTGAACTCTTTCCATATTTTAAGCCTTTATCTTTTATTGGGTAAATATAAAAACATTTTAAAACATATATAATCATATTTTAGTTATTTCTATCCATTCCCGCCAGTACAACGGCTACTCGTTAACTAACATTTAAAATAATATTATTTTATTACTTGTGTGCAACGTAAGTTTTCAAAGAAACTCATCGTTGCGTACCGAGTACACTATCAAACGTAGAAACCCCTTTTAATTAAAATTAATATTTAATTCGTAAATATTAATAAATATGAAAATTCTTTATTCTTTATTTACCTGGGATGTTACAGAAAACCTCTTATTGTTTACAAAAAAATCACTCCTATGTTGTTTTTTTGATAAAAAAATAGGCCTTTAGGGAATAGGTAGTGATTTATGGAATATATTGGGTAAGGTATTTTCATACAAAAAATATTCACTTTAGGTGTCTATAGTCTATAATTAGAAGTTTCGGTTTATAATTATGGGAGAAGACCCTCTAGGAAATTTCTTAAAAGAATAAAAAAATTTCAATTGGTTACTGAGAAAAATTCATCAAAATAGATATATATTAGAAGGTTGGATAATATAATGTATAAATATGGAAATTAAATATGATTTATAAAATTTTAATTGGAAAAAACCCTTAAATTTTTATTTAACCCCCCATAAATCCATTTTAAGCGTAACAATGCTAAATAATTTATATTTTTTACTATTCATTAAGACTATAAATTAAGATGACCTTTTTACCTTATATTAATTACAATGATTAAAAATATGATATCTATTTTATCTGATGAAAATTACTGAATTAGAAGAATTTAATTTAAAATTAAACCCACAAAACGCGACGAAAAGTGATTTTTTAGAAAAATACAATTTTCAGGAAGAAGTGGATCTTATATTAACCTTATGACTAAAAATCGGCATTGCATGAAATTTAATTCATATAAATATATATTCTATAAATTTTTTTTAAATAATTATTTAATAGCTTTTTTGAGTAATTAAAATTGATAGACTTTATACAGTTAAAAACAACTTACAAAATAACCATCATTTTAAGGTATATAAAAAAATTTATACCAAAATCCCGAAAATTGATTATTAAAATAAAATTAAAAATATTATTATAATTAAAATGGGTAATATTTAATTTTAATAAAAAATCCAAAATATAATATGAATTTTTGTTTTGATAAATCCAAAAAAATGATAGTATTAAAAAAATTAGTATTTTTTTCTATTTACAGAAAAATATATCATTTTAGAAAAATCCAAAAAAATTAATCACAGTTAACTATGATATGATTAATCAAAAATATCTTTTAATTTTATAAAATAAAATTTATTAAAATTACTAAAACTAATTATAATATTTTCACAAAAAAATTAAATACAAATTGTTTTTGAAGAAAATGTAATTATGGAAGAATATATCGACATTAATAATAATAAAGTAATTATATTATAATATATAATTTATACATTTATAATGATTTTGATACTTATTTATATTTAATAAATTATTTAATCATATTCATAATCACCAATTTAACAACTAGGTTATAATGGCCATTTTTTTATAATAATATTTCATGGTCTATTTAAGCATAATATTGTGTGTCATATACTCTATCTAATAAAGCTTTATTTTTAAAATATTGGGGTGTTACATTCTTTCCCACTTTAGAAAATTTATTTTGGAAAATTTGACTTTTATCTTGGTAATCAATGGTTTTCCGTTTGAAAATACTTTTATTGAAATACCTCATTGGAAAACAGTTAATAAAACATCCTCTTGATAAGAGAGAAAGGGTAGTTAGATGGTCATAATGAATAAAACATATCAATGTTTCCATTTAGGAATAAATTAGTGGGAAGTGAAAATATAGACATGGAAGAAACATTCATTTCCCATATAATGATGGATAGTGACAAACATCATTGATAAAACGAGAGTGGATAATCATGAGAAGGTTAAAAACCACCAAACCTAGAGGTGTGAAAAAGGAAATTTATTCATAGAAAATGAAGGTAATTACCAGATCTAGATAATTAATTACAATCTAGAGTAATAACATATGGAATATATACTTAGTTTAGAAGTAGAATTTCATCCATTAATCAATTTCTACCACAATATCATATGTTGCTCCAAATTATTCGTAATCAAGACGAAATTTTTTCTTCCTAAATAAAATAAATCAAACTAAAATGGTTCACATAATTCCAAAAAAATATAAAAATATATTTCTCATGTCTTTAGACCTTAACTAAAAGCAAAATGGTTAAAATAAGGTATGAAAATTCCCAAAAATAAAAAACCATCATATGATGAAATACAACATTAATCTCTAAATAATTAGTAATAAAACCCAATGTTTAACATAGATTATTCAAAAAAACCTACAATCCAGATGACATCAATAACCTCAAAATTAAAGAAGTTTTAATCTATAATGTTGATATTTTACCTTTCATCATACTTCACCAAAATTTAATTTCATTTTTTTCTGAATAATCATTTATCTTAATCCAATATGTAATATATAACTCAACCAAATAAAATTTAAGAACCCTGTTTTTGAGCCTGTAGGACTTTGAAATTCTCTTGATGTTATTCTAGAGCAGGGCGCTCATACGGCATGCGATTCTGATCCCCGGTGTGGCCAAAATTAAATTTGGTGTGGGTTCACACTGGACGTGCTAATTAAATAGAATATCTCCTGATTAGTAGCTTGTAAGGGAAAACTGAGGGTACCGTTGAGTCCAGAACGTGCCGTTTACCCTAGGAGGGGTATAATTTTCATGGGCGCGGGCCAGCTGTGAAAAACGCCCCCAAGGGCATCTTCGTAATTTAGCGGTCTCGGGTGTCAAATTGTATAACTTTTCAATGGAAGCTCAGATTAAAATTTCGAGGCTGCCATTGTGATCAGGGAATGGAATTTTCCCTAGGGGAGCTTAATCCCGGCCCCAACGAAAGTTCAGGTACGGGCTGACGAGCCGGTGGTTAAGTGTGTTTTTCTATTTAAACACACCACCCACCCTCTTCACCCCTCCTTGGTTTGATCTTCCCAGGAGAAAGATCCCTCTACAAGGATACAACCTCTCCTCTACCACTCCAGCAAGGCGCTACGGCTCCGACAACCCAACTGTGAAGCTTCGGGCTACGCCTAACGAGGTAGGAGGATTTTGGTCTTCGTTTTGTTTCCCGTGTTGTCATTAATTTTTTTTCCAATGTTGAATTGTTGTCCGATCATCGAGTGAATACCTTGTTTGTGTAGGGAATGATTTTATCTTCCCAAAGATCCTTTAGGATCAAATATTGGAGTCTCAGGGTGCCCGGGGTGGCCCCGGGATGTTTTTGGGCCGTTTTCCTCATTTTCCGGTGATTTCAGCGGAGGTCCGGCGGGTTCCAGCAGCGGCGGTGAGCTCCTGGACGGTGGTAGCAGGCGGCATGGGTTCCAGCGGTGGAGGCGAGCCCCGAGACGGCAGCGGAAGGCATCATTCTCTGGATCCAGGCGGCGGCGCGGCTTGCAGGCAGTGGCATGGTGGCTCGATCGGGCGGCGGGGGTCGTCCGGGTAGACTTGGGACGCAGCGCGACCCCTCGATGGGGAACTGAGACCCGCTGGAAGAGAGTCTCCACATAGAACTAAGATCGGTCATGAGGACCGGTCGGATGAGGCGTGGACCGTGGGTCTATGGCTGGCCCGTGTGGCCAAACCGCAGGCTGGCGCTGCGAGCCGGGCTGGCCGGTGCGGGCCGGTCGAGACCAGGTGGACCGGCCCGGCCAGGCCGGTCCCGCCCAAGGGTCTTGTCCCCTCCGACCTCGGACACCCGTAAATATCACTATGGGTGTCCGTTTTACATTCCGTCTATGGAAGGGTGATCCTCGTCTCGAGGAGTATGTTTTGAGATGGTTTTTGGGATTTTTAAATTCCCGAGACGGGAGCTCGGGGGAGCGACATGCTCGTTAAGTAGCACGCAAGGATTCTTAATTTGGATGGCGTGGATGCATCTGATGTCCGATTTTAGTGCCATCAATAGCGTTGAAACCCTAGTGTTGAGGCGGTGATTTATAGTATGGTTTCGGGCGTTGAATTGGGAGTTGAGATGTGGGCCATACGGGCCGTCTTTGAGCTACGTGCAACGTTTTTTTGCACCTTTTTCACCCGACGTCCATTCGAGGCATTTGAATAGTCGTTTCCATGTTTTTTCCGAGATCATCATGATGGTGTAGTTTTACCAACGAGTATCGGATCTGGGTTGTGGGCCCCACACAGACTGGCTATAGTGAATAATACCATATTCACCGGTTGTCCGTTTTGGGCGAGTGAGTAGTCTATCTCACGTGTCATTCCACAAGGACTGCATCAGTGAAATCTGTTTGGGCATGTGAAGCCTCTTTGGAAATCATGTTAAATGTAGAAGCATGGGAAGGTGTTAGATGGAGGTCCCTTTTGACGCACTCTGAACCAATGCTCGGTGGCGTTATTAGTGACACCTGGTGATGTCTGTAGTGGTGCAAAGCTAACAGACTGATTTGGGGTCTACCCTGCAGTAGGTCTAGGAAGTGGTTCTTTGGATGACTCTTGAGGGTCTACCCTCCAGCAGGGCTGGGCAGTGGGTCACCCGTCATCTTTTTGCAGGTCTACCCTCTAGCAGGGCTGGGCAGTGGGTCGCTTGTCGACATGTTCTGGGGTTTACCCTTCAATAGGGCTAGGCAGTGGGTCACTCGTTGAATTCTTTTAGTTATACCCTCCAGTAGGGCTGGGCAGTGGGTCTCCTGATGATGTATTAGGGTTTACCCTCCAACAGTGCTGGGTAGTGGATCACCCGACATCTTTTGTGGTTTACCCTCCAACAGGGCTGGGCAGTGGGTCAGCCGACATCTTTTGTTCTTTACCCTCCAGCAGGGCTGGGTAGTGGGTCACTCGACATCTTTTATGTTTTACCCTCCAGTAGGGCTGGGCAGTGGGTCACCTGACATCTTTTGTGATTTACCCTCTAGTAGGGAGGGGTAGTGGGTCACCTGTTGGAATTTTAGACTCAAACCTTTTTATGAGGCTGGCTAGTGACTTTTCCTCCGTGAATACTGGAGCAGGACCCTGATTGTATGGATCAGTGGTGTGACAGTTTTAACGTTACCTAAGGACCCACAAGGAAGAGGGGTACTTTCCCCACTGAGACGCGTCCTTGAGATGCGACCTAAAATCGTACGGGCGAGTCAGTGCCACCCAAAGTAGATACTATTGAAGTGCGGTGATTGATCACCTCTGACTTGGGCTACCTAGGCGGAAAAGATGAGATGTTGGGCGATGAGGAGGGTTTTACTTGGAACTAATGGCGACTTATCCTGGGATGAGCTTGGAGATAGAGATCCCCTTAAACATTCATCTGGGTTTCTTTTTGAGCACATATATATATATATAATTGCACTCTCTTTACTAAACCTTTCTACTATTCTTGTTAGTCTACTGCTCACCTATTTAGTGCCTTATTTGTTTCTCCCTCGAGATTTCAGGGAATCCTACTGAGTATCCTTATACTCACCACTGCTTGGGAATTTCCCACACCTGGTGTACCCTTGAAGATGACGGACAGATCGATCATAATTATGGAGGAGCGTAGAGGTCACAACAGTTGGAGCAGCGTACCGCGGTCGTGCTAGAGTTTTCAGGTGGGAGTCTACCCAGTTTTTTTCTTCTGATTACCTGTTGTTGGGTTGTAGAACCTATGTGGTTGGGCACATGTTTTCCCCTTTTACATTTCAGTTTACTTATCGGTACTTCCATCACTTTACTTACTCTATATAGTGGTTGATGCATGACTATGGTTGGGGTAATGTTGCTTGTCTTTTGGTTTTATTTTTTACTCTGCACTACTGAATTGAGTGGGTTGGGTGTGGGTTCATATGTACAGGTATTTAGGTGATTGCCTCCCCGTGATTGTTACGCCTTTGGCGCTGGTCGCCAGCCTCTAGCCTATAGAGGTGAGCTTCATGTAGTTGCGGATCAGAACCGGTAGGGTTGGGTCATGAAAAAGTGGTATTAGAGGTGATTCATTCCTTGGGGCATTGTTTGGACGTCCCTAAATAGGAATTGGTTGGGATTTAGGGAAATGATGTTGACATGTCTCGAGAGCAGCTCTCAGGCCAGGGAGTCCAGTAATGGTATAGGCGACCGACATATCCATTCACCAGGACCCTGATAACCCACTTGTCGACTCGTCATGCTGAGATACTTGTTGCATGGAATTTTGAAACATTCATCCCATATGATTAAGTCTTTGAAAATATTTGTTTGAGTTAGATCCCCTTCATTATTACTGTTATACATATATATATATGCTCATCTGATCACGGTATCCGTTGATAATTTTCAGGATGCCCCCACGACAGCATCCAGCTAGGTTACCCTCTCTAGCTCGTGATGACGACCTGGAGAGTAACTAGGCGTCAGTTCAAGGACACTCACATGATCCCCTTCTACCCAGTGGTTCATGAGTAGCCCCTGCACCTGAGGAGCAGTAGTCAGTGCCGGTAGCTCAGGCCGAGGTTGCACGCAGACTGAGCACGTTTCGATACTTCCAGTGTTAGAGGCCGTCGAGGTTCCATGGGGACCCAGATCCCCAGGTGGCAGAGGACTGTCTTGAGTCAGTGGCATGACTCTTCAGGCTGGTATAGACCCTAGAAGACCAGATGTTGGCCCTAGCCGCCAGAATTTTCCTTTGGATAGCCGGGCGATGGTGGGATCTAGTGACTGATACCCATGGTGAGTCATCCCTTACATGGGATGGATTCCAACAGATTTTTTGGGAGGAGTACTCCCCCTCGTGTTTGAGATCTATTCGGATTTAGGTGGTTCTGGATCTGAAGCAGGGATGGATGTCCATGTCCCAGTACTTGGCCCGGTTCACTGATCATACACGCTACTCGTAGGACATGATCCGCAACAGCTACTTCCAGGCGCAGAAGTTCATGCAGGGTCTTTGCATGGAGATCTGAGCTAGCGTGGTACCCTTGTGCATCCCCACTTACTCCGGGGTTATAGAGTGGTCACTTGTGACTGAGAGATTCCTAGACGAGGAGCGCCAGATAGCAGGACCTAGCAGTGGCCGTTTTAGAGAGGAGTCTTCAGCAGGAAGATGACAGAGGGCATGGCCTCAGCTGAGGTGGCCCTTCCGTGAGTAGACCCAGGGCCAGGTTCGCACACCGCAGTGGATCCGTAGGGTGTCGGGGTAGAGAGGAGAGAGAAAATTCTATACTTGTGACGGAATATGCCACCTAGCATGGGATTGCTTGACCAGGCGTACAGATCAGGCGTGGCAGGCAGTGGGCACACCAAAGAGGTAGAGACAGCGCCATGACCATGGGTCACCAAGGTGAGGACCCGATGGTCCTCAGAGAGGTGGTGTAGGTAGAGCGGCATGACCAGGAGGTGGGGGATGATGTTTTGAGATCCCCCCACCTCCACCACTGGGAGTCCCACACCAGGCTCAGGGAGCTGGCGGTAGGGGTCACGGGCAGCTTCAGGCCATGGGTGTTTGAGACCCTCCAGCGTAGGAGATGGTCCGAGGTACACTTTGTGTTTACTCCACAATTTATTCTGTACTAGTAGACACAGGAACCAGACATTCCTTTATATCACTGCTATTGGTACGAGATTTGGAGCTTCTAGTAGTGGCACTGACACCTACACTTATCCTCGAGGTTCCTACGGGAAGTGCCTCATTAGTGAAATTTATCTACAGACAGTGCGAACTATCGTTCGGAGGAGGGAGTTTCACATGGGACCTACTCATCATCACGATAGAACATTACGACATAATCTTGGGCATAGATTGGATTTCTATGGTTCACGCTCAGATCAACTGTCATCACAGATGAGTCAGAGGCGAGTTTTCTAATTGGATGAGGATCACCATCCTTGGTGAATGAGACCTCGTTGCAGAGTTGATGGGTACTCTTAGCAGGAGACCCTGACCTTTTTTGCAGCATCTGGTGAGCATGACTCTTAGAGAAGCAGACTCTACAGGCACTTGGATCCCTACTGTTGTAGAGGACTACATGGACGTCTTTCCCGAGGATGTTCCGGGACAACCTTCTAGGTGAGATATGGAGTTCTATATTGACTTGCAGCCGGGGACTGCTCTGATATCTTGTGCAGCATATCGGATGGCACCTACAGAGCATCGGGAGCAACGACTTCAGCTGGATGACCATTGTGAGAAAGGATTCATCTGGCCCAGTGTGTCCCCCGGGAAGCTCTAGTATTTTTTGTGAAAAAGGCATATGGGAACCTACAACTTTTCATAGAATATTGTCGCCTGAATAAGGCCACGATAAAGAACAAGTACCCTTTGTCGATGATCGACGAACTCTTTGACCAGTTTCGAGGAGCGAAGTGGTTCTCATATATGGATGGTCGATCTGGCTACCACTATTTGTGGGTTCGTGAGGCTGATATTCCAAAGTTGGCCTTCCATTGTCGATATGGGCACTACGAGTTTTTGATGATTCCCTTTGGCATGAAGAATTCCCCTGACATCTTTATGGCTTTGATGAACCATAATTTCCAGCCGTACTTGGACCGGTTTGTGGTTGTATTTATTGACGACATACTCATTTACTCGGCGATAGAGGAGGAGCACAAAGAGCATTTGAGGATGGTCCTAGAATTACTTCGAGAGCACCAGTTGTACGGGAAGCTCTCGAAGTTCCAGTTATGGATTCACGAGGCACATTTTTTGGGGCACGTAATTATGGAACATGGTTTGGCTATAGATCCCACAAAGATAGAGGCAGTGCTTGCTTGGGAGCCACCGAAGAATGCATCTAAGGTGCGGAGTTTCCTTGGTCTGACCGGGTACTACGAGAGGTTCATGGAGGAATTCTCTAGGATTGATGCCCCTTTGATGGAATTGACGCGGAAGGTATGACCGTTTTCATGGTCTGATCAGTGCCAGAAGGACTTCAAGGAGTTGAGGCAGAGGATGACCAGTGCACCGGTGTTGAGGCTGCCAGACGAGGGTATTGAGTTCGTCGTATATTGCGATGCTTCAAGAGCTGGGCTCGGGTGCATGTTGATGCAGCAATGTGCAATGATTGTGTATGGGTCTATGCAGTTGAGGCTCCATGAGTAGAATTATGCGACTCACGATTTGGAGCTGGTAGCGGTGGTCTTCGCCTTTGGTCTATGGAGACACTACCTTTTGGGTGAGTGTTTAGTGGTCTAATCATATCACTAGAGCCTCAAGTATATCTTCACTCAGAGATATTTGAACCTCTGGTAGAGGCGCTGGTTGGAGTTCTTGCAGGACTATGATTTCGAGATAGTCTACATTCTAGGGAAGGGAAACGTAGTAGCAGATGCCCTTAGTAGGAAGTCCCAGGCTCATCTAGTGGGGGATGTTTCAGAGCATTTGGCTTCCCTTCGGCTGACCTTGGTGGACCAGGAGGGTACAACCTTTCTATAGTCGATGGTGTTGACTCCTTCACTCGTCGAGCGTGTGAGAGAGTTGTAGTTGGGAGATGTCGACAGTGAGGTACTGCATGATCAGATATCCATGGGCGATGCACCCTATGGTTATTTTTAACGAGGGAATCACGAGATCCTGTTTTAGGGGTGAGATGTAGTACCAGTGAAGATGCGGAAGGAGGTGATGCGGGAGTTCTACACATCTCCCTTGCATGTACATCCCGGTGTGGGAAATATGTACATAGACCTTCAGCGGTATTTTTGGTGGTCTAGCAAGAAGCGGTGCATAGCCGAGTTCGTTTCTTGGTGTCTTACCTGTCAGTAGGTGAAGGCAGCGCAACAGGTTATGGAAGGGCTATTGCAGCCCCTTGATATCTCTGAGTGGAAGTGGGATGGCATATCTATGGATTTCGTCAGAGGGCTTCCGCACACAGCGAAGGGCCACGACTCCATTAGGGTGATAGTGGACCGACTCACGAAGTTGGCACACTTCCTTTCTATCAGGTAGCAGAGCTCGGTGGAGAGTCTGGGGAAGTTATATGTTCGTGAGATCATCCTCCATTATGGGATACCCTCGACGATCATCTCCGACCATGACATGCGGTTTACATCACGATTATGGCAAGGCCTGCAGGAGGCATTCGGGACTCAGTTCCGGACGAGTACAGCTTTTCACCCCCATACTGACAGGTAGACCGAGCGCACTATCCAAGTGTTGGAGGATATGATCAGGGCGTGCATATTAGATTTTTTGCAGAGCTGGGAGGATTACCTTCCCTTGGTAGTGTTTTCATATAACAACAGTTACCACTATAATATTGGCATGGAACCTTTTGAGTCCCTCTACGGCAGATCCTGCAGGTCACCCTTATGCAAGACAAAGGCTGGGGAGATCTCCCTCGTGGGCCCAGAGCTGGTGAAGGAGACAACAGAGAAGGTGCAGGTCATTCATGAGTACATGAGGATGGCTCAGAGAAGACAAATGTCCTATGTAGACCGACGTCGCAGACCCTTGGAGTTTGAGTAGGGAGACCATGTCTTTTTGAGAGTCTCCCCGCGGCGTGGAAGGAGCAGGTTCGGCCGAGGAGGCAAGCTGTCCTTGAGGTTCATTGGGCCCTTTGAGATCTTGCTTCAGGTTGGTGAGGTCACCTACTGTCTCGCTCTACCCCCATAGCTGGAGAGAGTGCATTCCGTCTTCCATGTGTCGCAGCTGAGGAAATACGTGCACGAACCCACGCACGTTATCGACTGGGGAGAGCTGGAAATTGAAGATGGAGCCACCTTTGCGAAGCACCCAGTAGTAATTGAGGACTGACAAGAGCAGAATCTACGTGGATGGGCCATTCCTCTAGTTCGTGTGATGTGGCAGCACGGGAGGGTGCAGGAGAGCATCGTGGAGCGGGAGAACTAGATGCGGGATGAGTATCCAGAGTTGTTTTGGTAGTTTTGTTTTTCAGGGATGAAAAACATGAAGAAGGGAATGATTTAATAACCTCCGTTTTTGAATCTGTTATACTTTGAAATTATTTTGATGTTATTCCTGAGAAGGGTGTTCAGACGGCGTGCAATTCTGAGCCCCAGTGTGGCTAGAATTAAATTTGGTGGGCGTTCACACAGGATGTGCTAAATAAATAGAATAACTCCCGATCGGTAGCTCGTAAGGGAAAACTGAGGGTAGCTTTGAGTCCGAAATGAGCTGTTTACCCTAGGAGGGGTATAATTTTTGCGGGCGCGGGCCAGCTGTGAAAAACGCCCCCAGGGGCATTTTCGTAATTTAGCGGTCTCGGGCGTCAAATTTTATAACTTTTGAAGAGAGGCTCGGATTAAAATTTGAAGGATTCCATTGCGCTCAAGGCATGGTGTTTTCACTGTGGGAGGCTTAATCCCAGCCCCGATGAAAGTTCGGGTACGGGCCGACGAGTGGGTGGTTAAGTGTGTTTTTCTATTTAAACACACCACCCACCCTCTTCACCCCTACTTGGTTTGTTCATCTCTGGTGAAAGAACTATCAACAAGGATCCACCCTCTCCTATACCACTCCGGCAAGACGCGAAGGCTCCAGCAACCCAACGACGAAGCTTCGGGCTACGCCCAACGAGGTAGGAGGATTTTGGTCTTCATTTTGTTTCCCATTTTGTCCATAAATTTATTTATTTTCCTATTTATAATTGATGTCCGGTCATCGATCGAAGCCACTTGTTGCGTAGGGCTCGACTTTATCTTCCCAATGATCCTTTCAGATAGAATTTTGGAGTCCCGGGGTGCCTGGGGTGGCCCCAGAAAGTTTTCTGGCTGTTTTCCTCGTTTTCCGGTGATTTCTGCGGAGGTTCTGTGGGTTCCAGCGGCGGCGGCGAGCTCCTGGACGACGGCAGCATGCGGCGCGGGTTCTATATTATAAAACATTAACTAATCATATTTTGTTACCTAATGTAAAATTTCTATCATTATAGTCCCCTTACCAATCTATATTTGTGAAATCTATAAAATTTAATTATAGGCTTTTCAACACTACTTGCCATAATTAAGTGTACCTTTTACATATATGATATTTATTTTTACAACGATCATATGAGGCTCCATAGGATCACTCTAATATAATATTCTAAGAGTCACCATATATTCTATATCCAGTATTGTTAATGTAATAATGAGTAAGATTCCAATGATATTTCATAAATATATTTTATTCAAATGGTTACCAACTTCATCCTTTCTTAATGTCATTACAACTATAATTGGTGTTGAAAACTATTTGGAATATTAAGTGAAAAAATAATTTAACAATTATATAGAATAATTCTCTTCAGATAGGATGATATAGTTAAATTTTTGTAAAATATATAATTGTCGAAAAACAATTCATTTCACGAAGAATGAACATTTCAAAATAAAACCTTGTCTTCTTTGAAAATTCATCATATAAATACACCATATCACATGGAAATATTATATCATCAATAAAAATTATAACTGTTAGAGTACCTATCATCATATCTTTCACATATAATCAATTTTCCACTTTTACTTTAATAATGTTTATCCTATTCAAGAAACTGTTTAATTTGGAGAACCAGGCTCTAGGGATTACTTTAAACAATGTAATGATTTCTTCAGTTTTATTATTATACTACCATCACTATCAATCATAAATCCCTCAGGGTTCTCATTAAAACCCACTTCTATTAAGTCTCTATTTTGGAAGGTAAATTTCACATGCATATTATATAATTTTTACATTATATGGGATACTACTATAATAAATATTCTGATATTTTTCAATATTTCCAATGGTGAAAAGAAATATTAAAATTATTTTTCTTCCACCTATGATAATCCTCTTTACACCAATCAATGATCTACTTCATGAAAACTTCCCATTTTTATATAGTTTGTTTCTAAATTTACATTTGATACTTATAAAATATATTTCATGTATTGGTACAATCTCAAAATTATAATTTTTGTCAATATAATATAGTTCTTTGTTCATTTCCTTAATCCAATTCTTGAGCTCAGCTATCTATAAAACTATTTATTGGACAACCTTTTAAATTTGTGAAATTTTATTTTCAATCCTTAGTCTTCTTCTTGTCTAAGTTAGTTCATTTTTATTTCTAGTCATATTTTATAAATCAACATAATTTATCTATCATTTTTATTTATTAGTTATAGATAATTTAACTTCATCACAAGTCTTTTTTAAAATCTACATAAGTATAAATTAGTTCTTTTCAGATTATTACTAATTCTGTCTACCAAAAAACGGTATGTTTCTGAGTTCATTATTTTCAAATTCTCCTTCTTTTTCAATGTCTTATTTCTATAAATTCTCAATAAAACTCAGATAAAAATAATCAAATAGTTTTTCAACGACTTATAAAAACAACAATAACACTTTCCATTTTATAATACTCTTATAAATATCGCTTCTCAACCATTTACTTCAAAATATCCAAAATTTCCAATTTTATACTTTATATAAAATGGTATATCAAATAATTTTATGTTTTCTTAATATTTTAATTTTGTTGTACCACCATAACACCCAAATGTTTTGTCAATATATTTTTTATATTAACTTATCTTTTTGATATTTTTTATTTCACCCGACACTGGAAATAATTATATATATATATATATATATATATATTAAAAACTAAGTCAAACATTCCTTTGACATAACACTAACATGGATTTCTCTATATGAAACACTGACTTTTATTCCGCTATAAGAAACACAGAATTTACTTGTGTTAAAAACAACACTGACATGGTATGTGCTACACACAACACTAATATAGAATACGTTACATGTAATAATGAGTTTCTATGAAACAACATTTTATTGTTATAATTACTTAATAAATTTTGTTTATGACATAGCCGTTAAAACCTAGTAATATGAATAGTGATAACTAGTATTCACATATTTGTATAATGATTTTATAAATAAAATATATTGATATTGAAAAATATGACTTTTTGTAATGTCTTTATATATTTAAAAATACTATTTTCTTTAATGAATTTCTATTCATGTCCTTCTATGAGGAAAAAAAATATTAATTTTAGACACATTGAAATTTAATTTGATAAAATAAACTTAATTTTTGAAATTATAATGTCTAAATTATATTAGGGTGAATTTTTGGGATTTTTTTAGAAACTTCATTTTTCGATGAATAGTGAAAAATACTGCATTTTAATTGATAATTTCCTTTTTGTTTCAATATTTTTAAATTTTTAAATTTAAATTTTAAATTTTAAATTATTATTTTTTAGTATCACATTAGATCAATTATAAATCTATTAATATGATTTAGGTGATTATAATCAATTTCCCTTTGAAATTGAATATACAAACATAATAAAATTGTGAACATTTCTCTACATTAAAAACCCACTATTTTATCTTGTGTTTGTGATAATAATAAACATTAATATGAGGATAATGTGAATTTAATTTAAAAAATGTCTATACTCCATATTAATCATAATAATATTTGTAGTCTAATTAGATCATGTTAATTTTTGACCAATAATATTGGTAAAAGTAATTAAATTTAATCCTAATGATTAAGGTCATATTTAGATTAATTAGGGACTAATCCTATATCTAGGGGAAAATGCCTTATAAAATTGTCAAAAAAATGGAATTATTTCTACCATATAATTTCAATTATTTATCTTTTTTTGTATGACTTGTTCTAGGTAAGAAGTTTTGTACACTTGACTTGTTTTTAATGAATCCATGTGAGTCATTTTCTTTCCCTTAAAAGGACACAACCTATCCCTCTTCTTCACACCTCTAAATCCTCTTAGGTTTATAATAGATGTGAGAAAATAAACTTATAAACATACCTTAATTCATCCTTAAATCCTTTCATTATGAAAAAATAAATCCAAGGAAGCCTTTTGGCACAAACCAAAAGGAGTTTCCCGATTAACAAGTAACCTCTTCTCCCAAGATAATTTAGTCTATTTTACTTCTCCTTCCCTACACTCTATTTATTACGTGTTTTTATGATAACAACAGTATCGTACATATAATTTTATGTTGTTATTATATGTTTTCTACCTATAGTTACAAACAAATCCATCTAATGGGTAACAAACATACTGTTTATGTGTACGGAGAACAACCGCATCACTAAACGATGATTGTTAATTTTTATTTACAGCATCTCATGATTTAAATTATGATGGAAAATATATTTATATATTTAGGATATTATATTTATTATTTATTTATGTTTTTTATACCATTTACAACACATATCTTTTTTTAAAATCCATTCTTTGTAAATATGATAATTTCATTTGGGGAAGTGTGGACTACCGTCCCCTCAAAGAAATGTGATTCATTCGCACAATATGTGAAATGTATTAAGGATTGGTTTTGTGAAATTATATGATATATATGATATATTAATTATATTGTAATAATGATATATACGTATATAAATATATGTCATGTAATTTGTTACTTTCAACAAGAAAATAAAAAAACGGAAACAATGTTCTTTCGTATGTACAACATACCGTCTCCATGAATGATGTATTCCATTTCATACTTCTATATGATATAGATTGTTATAATTAAAAATATAATGAATATAATTGATATTTATATAATGGTTTATATTCTGTAAATAATGATATATGTATAAGGACCAAATATATATCAAATAAAAACACAAGAAAAAATCCATGCGAATATTTATCGATGCATAAACTTAACATAAAATTGCTAACAAGAGGATAAAATATAGTAATAATAAATACATATATGTCATTAGATATAATAATCTGGTTCTAAAAATGTTTAATAAATAAATTATATTTGTTATATAGGATTTTTGAATGAGTTTGAAGTGAGTCAAAACAATAGGTAATGAAGTTTTATCTCACTTTTTATTTCTATGAGATACATATTCTGTTCTCCACACATTTCATTTATGTGGTTTTTATAATTCCCATGGATGTATTCTATGATTCCTATACTTAAATTTTTGGATATATACATATCCATAATATGATTTTTATTTCATGGGGTTAATGTTTTAAAATCTACCATATTGGTAAAATTATTTTTTCTCAAATTTTCTTCTTTGAGACGCATGTTTTATTATAAACCTATGTACATTAGTGAGGTATATATGATTCCAATTTACATGTTATATAATGAATATAATTATTTTCATAATATTTTATGCTTATTTTCTAACATTAAGAGTATGATCCCAAGTAACCAAGTGGTAAGAGTTTATTGAAGTAATCTCATCACTTTTCGATATTATTAATGATTGTGATACTTTTGATGAAATATTATTATCAATATCCCATGAACACTCATTATATTCCTTATGATTTTTTTATTAAATATATATACATGTATTAATAATATTATCCACTCATTTGTATTTAACATAATTGAGAAAATCTTTTAATGAAAAGTTTGACTGTATCTCTCTCTTCGATCAAAAATCTATTTCATTTCAAAAACATGTTCTAAAAATAAAATCAGAATTTGTTCAAATGATATTTAGACATAAATTTCATGGAAAAAGTATTTTAATAATTATCTATTTTTTTAAAATATTTATTTATATTTTTTCAAAGCTATTTCAATGTAATCAATTTCAAAACTTTTCAAGCTTTCTTTATAAGTATTCAAGGTATCTTCAATGAAATGGGTTTCAATTTTTTTTAATCTATATTTACATGTTTTCAATGTTTTTTTTAAAGAAAAAGGTTTTTAAAATGTTTTGAAGCGTATTTTATATTTTTTCAAGGAAAATGGGTTTCAAAATGTTTTCAAGATTATTTTAAAATTTTTCAAGGAAAAAGGTTCTTAAAATGTTTTCAATCCATTTTTCTGTGTTTTCAATGTTTTTTCAAAGGAAAAGGTTTTCAATAGGAATTTTGTTATAAATCAAATTTTTAAAGAAGAAAGGTTATTTTCCGGAAGAAATCTTTTCAAAATAACTTTCCATGTTATTTTCCTTGTAAGATGACATCTGTTGATGTTTCTTAGGCCCTTCAAGGAAATGAAAGAAAGGTTACACTGATAATATTTTTTAAATGGATTATGTTTTTATAGAATAATCCTTATGACCCTCGTTTCAGTTCTATAGTTTATATGATCTTAAAAATAGCTTCCCTTCACGGGTGATTCTTAAATTAAATTCTTACCTATCTATTTTCTATAGGTTATGATGTGATGAGATGTGAATGAAACAAATTTCATTTCATGGATTATGATTTTATGTTTATAAAACCAATATCTTTTCATGGTTCATGATATGAGAATGTTTTTTTTGCACAAGAATGTATTATTTTGTGTGATGGGTGGGACCAATATCACCCTCCAATTACTTGGGTAATGATAAATTTTTATGAGTTCAAAGGGTACATGGGAGGGAATCCTAAGGCCGAAAAAAGAAGGTATACAGGAGGAAATCACAAGCCTAAAACAAGAGGGTATATGGGAGGATGTCCCAATCCTAATACAATAGGTTATATGGGATAAAATACTAATCTTATAATAAGAGGGTATATAGGAGGACATCTTACGACCAAAAAAGATTACATTAGAGGAAATCCAAATCCTGAAAGAAGAGGGTACATGGGAGGACATCCCAAGACAAAAAGAGAGGGCACATGGGAGGGAATACAAATATGAAAGTAGGCACATAGGTTATTTTGAAATTCCTAACATGTTACAAAGGCCTTGGTAGGCTTTCATGACATAGGTGTTTTATATGATTATGTATTTTTCAAAATTTCATGTTTTATTCCTATGTTACACTTTCCTGGATTATGTTCACTTATTCCTTATGATTCATCTCTTAGTAACTAATTATCTTTATTATGATCTCTAAAATGTAGGGTATGATCATCAAATGTGGTGATCAAGTTCCATATCCTTTTGTTCATGATATTACTATGAATTTCCATTATTTACCCTTACAGAGCATCTGATCTCATCCATTTTCTATACTTCCTTTCCCTAGTTTATGAAGAGTGGATTTAGTTAGAAACACTAAAGTTGGAGATCTTAAAGTGTTATTTTGGAGATATATCATGAGGATAGAATATATTTCACTATGTTTCCAAAGATAAAAATCTATTACGGTCCTCAAGAATGTATTTTTTAATGTACTGAATATTCATCTAAAATTATGTAATATATATGCTTGTTAATACTGTTCTATTATAGTTGGAATCAAATGAATGGTTTAGTCAACCTTTGGAAATAGGGATGAGAAAATTTTAGTCCTATCCATAAGTATATTTTTAAAGATATGTACAGGGACGTCTCTAAGGATATGTATAAGGATGAGTAAACATTTAGGAAAATGTATTGGAATTTCAATAATGGATAAAGTGAGTGGTTTCCCAGAAAATACATCCCTATATGGATACAATAAGTGGATGTGGCTCTGGAATATATGTACCTAGGGGTAAGAACTCTAATAAGATGTCTCGCACCTGACTCAGGGTAATATGGTACAGAACAATGGGCCTTGCTACACATCTAGTTTGAAACTTCTAAGGATAAGATCTACGAATTCACAAAATCTTTAGGAGATATAGTTAAGGATTTAAATAGAATATGCATATGAAAAACCAAGGATATAATTATGATTTCATAGATTAAATTAGAAAGAGAATTGACTTTGGCACCCTGTATGTAATTTTTAAGGATTATGTGGTATCCCAATATGATAAATGTTTCTCAAACTATACATCCTGGTTTTAGTAAGTGGAGAGAACTAGAAGGAACATTGTAAACATTTAATGTTTTAGATTTAAAATGAATGGGAATTATGAGAATCTATTTCCCTAGTGGAAGTCTTGGAAAGAGAATCTGATTGTTGGTAGGAGTATTGGTTATACTTCCAAAGTTAAAGGGACCACAAACAATATGTGATAGGTATGTGATATTCTTCTTGTATTTTTTACATTAATCAAAAGAAGCATGATTAAATTGAGGATGAGTAACCTTAATACATGATTCATATTTTATATTCTTGAAAATAGGCACTAAGGAATAAGTTGATGAATCCCGATAATTTGTTTAAGAATAATGTTGGATGAATAAATTATTTTGGTTTTGGAAATTAGAGACTATGTAATATGAATCATGAAATATATATGTATTTTCAGAATAAGTTTTTATTAAAAAATAAATGTTGAATGGTGATGAAGAAATTGAAAAATTATTTCATTGAATGGTGATATTTTCACTAAGGGAAGGTAACCCATAATTAATTAACGACATTGATTTAAGGATGTTTTTATATATATATGATGGATATGAATAAATAAATTGGATGGTTCATATTACCATGGAATTGATTATTGAAAAAGTTCTCTAAGTCATCAGGGATGAAGTTTACAACTTCTCGGATATAAATAATGTATCCAATAATCATTGGAATTAGGAAGCATGCATGTTTTCTCAAAAGGATTCATGGTGATTAAGGTTATTACCATGTTTTAAGAGAATATATAATAAGGTTATTCACATGTCTGTAAAATGAAAAAAAAGATTACTTTTTGATATATGGGTGATCAATGTTAATACGCTTTCATGAATTTCAATATAATGATTTTAATTTTTATCATTCAAAAGGTTTATATGGTAAACCATTTTAGGAAAGTGTAAGTCAAACATTAGATTATGCAAATTACATTAAATTGTTATATCTCCATATGTGGATTTATGAATATTGTATATCCTATTCAAACTACTTTGTGTGGATGTTAACTAATGAAAAATGGTATGGCATATCTTGGATCTCATCATATGTTAGTACTGAGGGTCCGAAAAAGTCACCTTCCTTTTTAGAGAAATAGGTGTAGTGGGTTAATGGAAAAAAGGGCGATGTTTTCTAAAAATCATGAAAGTATATATTTTCATAAAATTTCATTAACTATAGGAAAATATATCTTGAAACAAAAAAAAATTTCCCGGTTCCTTCATTTTTTATGAATCAAAAGGTCCCTTAAATCTTCCAAAATTTATGGTTTTGTGATCAACAACATCTACTTATTAATGTTATTTTTCAATCTGAATTAGAACTTGATTATTATATTTTTCTTCGATGTAAATGTTTTAACTTCTCACCTATGTTCTCATATATGGAAATCTAGGTATATGTTACTTTGGGTAAGTTTTATTTTACCAAATTTACTTTGTTAACAAAAGTTTTAGTATTCATTTTTACGATGTGGGTTTCTATGAAATGAATTTTTAATTATTAATCCATTTCTAACTGGGATGAATTTTGAGGATAAAATTAAATTTAAGGGGAGAAGTATACAACACCCCAATACTTTGTGTGATATTTTTTTCCCATTAATTTATCTTTATGCTATTTTTCATTTTATGTGACACTGTATGTAACCATATATATATACATATATGTGTGTGTGTGTGTGTGTGTGTTTATTAAAACACTATGTCATACATTCCTTTCACATGACACCAACTTGGATTGTGCTATACAGAACACTAACCTAGCTTGCGCTATATGAAACAATTACTTGGCTTGGTATACACACAACACCGAATTGGCATATTCTATATGTAACACCGAATTTTTATACGTTACGTATAATATCATGATTCTAGGAAACATAATTTTATTATTATAATTACATAAACAAGTTAATTATAACATATCCATTATAAAATAGTAATATGAATAGTATTAAAAAAATATAAAATATTTTTATAATGGTTTTACATAAATAAAACATATAGATAATGAAAAATATAATTTTTCATGAAGTCTTTGTATGTTTAAAAATACTATTTTTTCAAATGAATGGTTTTTAATGTCCTTTTTTGAAGAACAAATAAAAATTAATTTTAGGCACATATAAAAATTTAATTTGATAAAATAAACATAAATTTTTAATTTATATTTCTAAAATTATCTTAGTGTTTGTTTTTTTGGACTTTTCTATAAAACATCATTTTTAATGAATAATTAAAATTTTTACATTTTAGTTAATAATTTTCTTTTTGATTAAATAATTATTAATGTTAAATTAGAATTTAATATTTTTGAAGTCAAATTACATCAATTATATGTATATTAAGACAATTTATTTTATTATAATAAGTTTGACTTTAAAATTCAATATAAAAACAAAACAAACATTGGAACGTTTTTCTTCATTAAAAACCCTTTTTTCATCCCGTCTATGGGATTAAAATTATTGTTAATTTTTTAACTTCTATGAATTGAATTTAGAGAAATGGACATACACCATTAGAATAAGTATAATATTTATAGTCTAATTTGATTATGTTTATTCTTTACCAAAAAATATTATTAAAAGCGATTAGAATTAATCACAACGATTAAGGTCAAATTAAGCTTAATTAGGGTCTAACCCTTAATCGTATGGACCAAAATGACCCACAAACATGTATAATGCCAATTTTATGGAATTAGTCTTTCCATAAACCTTCCATTATTATTTTTTGGTTTGGTATGACATTTTTTTATGTAATTAAATGTGTACTAAAAAACTTTTTAAAAAAATATCCAAGTGAGTCCTTTTCTTTCCCTATAAAAGGCCACCAACTATGACCCTTATTCAAACCTATAAAACCTATTAGGTTTAGAAACTATTGACTAAATAAAATTCTCAAAATCCCTAGTTCCCTCATATAAGCCTCTCCTTTGGAATAAATAAATCCAAGGATTACTTTTGATATAAACCAAAAGGAGTCACCCAATTTATTGGTAACCTCTTCTCTCAAGATTCGTTCATTTATTTTACTTCTCCACCACTTAAACTCTATTTATTTCATGATTTTATGACATATTAAATATATTACATATACTATGATATTTTTATGATATGTTTTATTCCTACACATACACAGACATCCATCTAATGGGTAACAAACAAATTGTTTATGTGTATAGTGAAATGTCGCCTCACTTAATGATGATTGTTCATTTTTCATTTACCACCTCTCATGGAAGAAATTATGATGGAAAATGTAATTATATATGTACTATGTTATATTTATTATGTGTTTATACTTATTTATTTCTTTTACAACACATATCATTTTTACTTTCCAATGTTTGTAAATATGATAATTTCTTTTCAGGAAGTGTGGACCACCGGCCTCACAAAGCGATGTGATTCATTCAAAAATTACATGGAATGTATTAGGGTAAATATATGATATATATTATATAATAATTATACTTTAGTAATTATATATACATATATATATTATGGCCTTTTTTTCATTCAATACAACAATAAAAATAAAAACAATGTTCATTCGTACGTACGACTTACCATCTCCTTGAATGGTGTACTCCATTTCATACAAATATATTATATATATTATTACAATAAGAATATTATGAATATAAATGATATTTATATGATGTATAAATTATTTATATCATGATATAAGTATAAGAACCAAATATATACCAGATTAAGACACAAGAAAAAAAGAAAATATTACCGAATGTGTAACCATTTCCTGAAATTGCTAGAAAGTATGTAATATTAATTCATAATCAATAAATATATGGTATTATATATAATAATATGGTTCTATAAAAGATTTATAATAAATTTATATGTATTATATAGGATTTTTGAAAAATTACGACGAGAGTCAATATACAAGGTAACCATATTTTATCTCAGTTATTATTTTTGAGAGATACATGCTTTAGTCATCAACCATCCAATTTGTGTTGTGTGTATATGTAACATGGATTTATTATATGAATATTATACTTAAATATATGGGTATTTACATATCCATTCTATGATATTTATTTTATGTGGTTAATGTCTCAAAATTTACTGAATTAGTAATGTAGTTTTGTCTCAAATTGCCATCCTTGAGGCACATGTTTTTGTTATACACCTATGTTCTTTAACAGGGTGTATATGATTCCAATTGAAATTTTATATAACGAATCTAATTAATTAAATTATATTATTTGATTCATGTAATTTCATTTTCTTACATTAAGATTATGATCCCAAGTAACTAAGCGGTAAGAGTTTACTTAAAAAATCTCATCACTTTTAAGATTGTTAATGTTTAAGAATAATTTTATGAAATATTATGATCCATTACTCAAGAAAATTGTTGATATTAATTATCTTTTGTTTATTAAAGATATGTCAATGTATTACTATAATTTTTAACTCTTTCATACTTATGACAATTTAAACAAAAATTTAGAAATATATGATATTTTCTATCTCTTCAGTTGGAAATCTGGTACATTACAAAACCATGTTTTAAAAAATATTTCCAAATGATAATGGAAGATTATATTATATTAGAAAAGAATTTTAAAATTTTTTTATGGTCATAAAATAATTAATTATAAATTTTCAAAGGTATTTTGAAATAAATTTTTTCCAAATCATTTTCAAGATATCTTTTTATGTTTTCAATGTATCTTCAATGAAATTGTTTTAAAAATGTTTTAAATAATTAATTATATGTTTTCAGATAGTTTTCAAAGAAAATGGGTTTAAAATTTTTTTTTCTTATTTTATATATTTATAAGGAAAATGATTTTCAAAATATTTTCAAGCTTATTTTATATGTTTTCAAGTAAAAGGATTTCAAAATGTTTTCAATACATCATTCTAAGTTTCCAAACTATTTTCAAAGGAAATGTTTTTCTATATAATTTTAATTTTAAAGAGATTTTTTCAAAGAAGAAATAATATTTTCCTAATGAAATGTTTTCAAAATATCCTTAAAAGTTATTTTCCTTCTAAGGTAGAATCTATGGATATTACTCATTCACTTCTAGGAAATGATATGAGGGTTCCTTTCATATTATTCCTTGAATGATTTTTGTTTTTATGGAATAATTCTTATGAAACAATTTTCACTTCCATGTGTTATATTCTTCTGAAATCCACAACTATTAACTAGTTATGCTTTGATGTAATAATTATGAAACCTAACACTTTTCCATAGGTTATTAGGAGTTAAAATTTTAATGACACCCATTTAATTTCATGGGTTGTGATTTGATGTTTATAAAACCCATATCATTTCATGGGTCCTGATATAATCGAATGTTTTTATAAAAAAAGAATGTATGATTTCATTATGTAGTGGGTGGGACCTATATCTCTTTCCAATGAATTGGGTAATAATAAATTTTTTATAAGCTCAAAGGGTACACATGGGAGAATCTTAAGCTATAAACAAAAGGTTATATGGGAGGAAATCCCAAGCCGAATACTATATGGTAAAAATAAGGACATCCCATGCCTAAAACAAGAGGGTATATATGAGGACATCCAAAGCCTGAAACACAAGGGTACACAAGAGGATATCTCAAGCCCACAACTAGAGTGTACATTATAGGACATCCCAATCTAAAAACAAGAGGGTATATTGATGGTAATCCCAAGCCCAAAGTAGGTACACAGGTGATTAATCCAAGACTAACATGTTAAAAAGGTCTTTTTATGCTGCCATGAAATAGGTTTTTTATATGATTATGTGTTTTTTATAATTCAATTTTTTATTCCTATGTTATGCTTTCATGGATTATGTTATTTATTTCTATATGGTTCATGTGTTATGAATTTAAAATATTTTTCACAATATCAGATATTCAAGGTATGATCTTTAAATGTTATTATGATGTTCCAAAAACTTTTTTTCATGTTGTTCTTACGTATATACTTTATTTACCATTATTAAGCCTCTAACATCAACTCTTTATTATGCTTCTTTTCCCCTGTTTATAAAGATTTTTTTAGGTAGAACTACTAAAGGTGGATATATTTATGGGAGATGATGAAGATATTTCATGAAGATAGAATATTTGTTTTTCCAAGATTCCATAGATAGTAAACTATTACAGTCCATAGGAATGTATTTTTGTAATAAATATTAAAATAAAATGATGTAATATCCATGTCTATTAATCCCAGGTCATTATAACCACATTTCATATGATATGATGGGTGACTCAGGTGTTATAAATAACCTATTATATAAGTGTACTTATTTACATCTGTCTCCCGTCAAAAATAATTTGGAGAGTTTGTGTTCAACCAACATTATTACACCTATATCAACTAGATTATTTTTCCTCCATTCTACAACACAATTCTGCTAGAAAGTGGGGGGTGAACCATATTTCAGTTTAATTATATAATTTTCTATATATATATATATCAAAATAATTAGATGCATACTCAATTCCATTATCAAATATCATAATTTTGATATAGATTTACAACTATTTCTAAAAAATCATTTTGAAATTTTTGAACATATCTATTGTGTCTCAAATGTTCATTATAAAAATTGAAATTGGTTACCTTGGTAAATTCGTCAATAAATAAGAAAATATACAAAATAAAACTGGTAGAACATTATAAAATAGAAACACATAAGTCATTATGAAAGAACTCATGTGGCCTAGTGGACTGAATCTTCACTATTTTATAATTTTCATGAACAAAACTCCCCTTTTAAAATGTTTCACATATAACATATATATCTCTCTATATTTAATTTTTTTGTCTCTTTTCGTATTATACTTTATTATTTTACTCATATTACTTTGACCAATATGGATATGAATCCTATGCCATAATTGTTTTCATCATTTTCACTCAAATAATTTAAATTAGAATGATCATGATTGTAAAAAGAAATTCATAATGTTATTTTCAATAGTGATAATCCTTACATATTTTTAGATTCTAATAAAAAATTAGTACTCATATAAAATAATCTAATTTACATCATCATAGAGTTGTATTACAATCAACAAGCTGTGTTTGAATTCTTTAAGAAACTGATATCACTGGGTTTTAGCTTTCTATCATCAATGCATGCAATACCAAATCCTATGACTTTCAGAGAACTATCATTTTAACAAATTGGAACACCTAAATCATTATATTCATTGTTATTGAAGATTATTGATCACTATTATTGTGATTTGTATATAAAATATTTATAATACACAACTTATTTCTATTTCATTATTTAAAATAAACTTTCATAATGAGTTACTTCACTTCACTTTTGGTATTCTAAATTTCCATTCCTTTTTCATAGAGGGAAATTGTCCATGAATATTGGACATGAATTATTCAGAAAAATGACCTTGTTTGTTACATCTACCACATATTTATTTATAAAATTCAAATATACTTTATGTAGAGGGAACTTGTGCATTTTTTGTAAAACATTTCTTCTATTGAGAATCACATCCTTTCTTCACTTAGTTTCCCCCATTAATTTAAACCTTATTATTAGTAATTAAATATTGAACCCTAATGAGTATCTTTAATGCCTATAGATTTCATAAAACAATTAATGTCCCTTTAATATAATTATTCTACATTAACAATAAGTATATTTGAATAGTATTATTACAGACCTTCCATAAATTATTTTTGTTTTTTCATGGGATAATATATCATATTGAGATAATATTTTATTCCATTAATGTACAAAAGAATTTCACATAATTATTATTAGACCATACTTATATAGAATTGGTATTTGAAGACAAAATATTAAAGACATCATGTTTATTTATGATATTTGGTTATAGAAGAGTTAACCAGATTGTTTTTGGATCAATTTTTCATTTTATTGCCATGATTGAGATTTAACTTCTGTAACTTTGTTCAAATATCCTCTCATATAATTAAAATAATTATCATATTCAATACATTTTGAGTATGAAAATATTATATTTTATTCTTCCATGGAAGATTTTTATTCAATGTATTTCACAATTTTCTCTTGCTAAGTTACAGTCATATAGTATATTTTGATTTTATAAATGTGCTCAACTTCCCATTTGAGAAGCTATTCGATTATTCAATTTTTATTTCCATTTTATTTATTTAAATGAATAATATACATATTTTTCTTAGTTTTCTTATCAAGATATGATTTATTTTTTTCTTTCATCATGTGTTCTGTATTGGTTATATAGCCTTCTTATACTTGAATTCTGGAGGAATCTTCCTGTTTTTCAACATAAGAAATGATGATTATGAATTTTTCATTAGATTATTATTTTAATTAGTTACATTAAATATATTCTTCTTATTCTTCAAATTTTTATCCTAAAACTACTTTTATTATTCATTCAAAACATTTTATTTCTTTCACCAAATTTTTTTACTTTTTTTAAAATTTTACCATATATATTTTTATGAGGTTTTTCATTATTTTAATTTTCCACACACTCCCAACTTTTCTTCTTTGGGTAGTTAAGTGATCGATGCCACCATGTTTGAAAAACTTTTTTTTGAACTTATCCTTTATAGTTTAACATGAATTATCTATTTTTTAATAAGAGGTAAAATTATCTTGTAGTCTTAATCCTCTTCCTCATCAAAAAATTCACTAAAATATTTATATTCTTTATATTTTATTTTGAGTTTTCTCATGGACTCAAAATCCATTACCTCATTGATATTATTTTTCAATTTCGGAATCATTATTATTTAATTAGAAATGAAAATGTTGTTTAATTCATCTAGGGAATGGTTCTTTTATTTTAAAGATGAATGTTTTGGATAAAATCATTCTAGATAATTTGTTATTAATTTTTTTAAAAATATTGGAGTCATTATACTTTTCTCCATATTATGAGATGTTTTTTAAATTCTCATTAAATCAAATAAATTATTCATCTATGTTTTCTTCATTATACATTTTACATATTCAAATATTCTTCTCTATATTTCCAGGTATACTTATTTAACATCCACAATACCTTTATAACTATTTTGGAGTTTTTTATAGATTTCATTATCTGTTTGATGTCTTATAAATTGTTTCGTAAAATTTTTATAACACATAAATGGGGATTTCATTTGAGTATTTTCCAGGAACCACTAAATATCTATTTTCATCAAAAGACATTGGATAATTTCTCTATATAAATAGAGATACCACTTTTCCTACATCTTTAACTTCCATTACAAGAGATAAAAGATATGGTAACTTCTTATTCATATTGCTATGATAGATATTTTCAACAAAAATGGGGACAACCTAGATATTAAAATAAGTTATATTATCAATTTATATACACTTATTTATTTTATAGATTGAAACTTTCATTGATTCCAATTAAATATCCAAAGGAAAGGGTTTCACCACTAAAAAGTTGTGGGGTTGAATTAATGGTTATTTGAAAATTTATTCTTTAAAAATCAATATTAGTTATATGTTATATTCTCATATAATTATATATAACTCTCAACATTACCTAAATATTTATAGAAATTAAATAATGGAAGGAACTCACAATTATTTACTAGGTTTTTTTTCTACTGAGGGTAATTAATCCTTATTGTGATATGTTATTATCTTATAATACATGTTATACACTATATAATTAATGTGGTTATAATGTGTATCATTCTAAAGCTATAGTGTGTCCCACACTTAAACAATATCCCACTAGTTTCACAACATCCTATAAGATTCATAGAATCATAATGCCAGTTACAAGTGTTTCATAACATGGTGTGAAATATCCCAAGATAATCTAGGTTACTTAAACAGTTGATGATGATGATATTTTTATTTGAGCTTCCAAGATAATCATAATAAAATATTTTCGTGTCTACTGGATCATTGACCACTAAAAATAATATTTTTAATCATGTAATTCAACCTTTATAAATATATATATACCTCAATGATTTTATTTTCAATCCAAAACCACTGAATACTCGGGTTCTCTATGATATATTTTCACAATTAAACTCACAACATCAATATTCTCTCTCTAAAACTGTCTTTAAATCCATATTAGTCTTTTTATTTTTTATTTCACACCAGTTTTATCCCCTTAATTAGGAAATTTATAATACTCTGTAATTAATTAAATAATAAAATCAGACACTGGATTATATTTTAGAATATTGTCACAAATGAATCATACAACATGATCCTCCATGAGATTACTCATTAAACTATTTATGTGCATCTATCCTTAATAATAACTGGATCAAATTTCATAAATAAATATTTTCTCATTTAAAATGATTAAATAAAATACCTAGGAATTTCTCGTAATACTATCACTATTAAAAATTTACAAATATTTTCATTTTAAAATTTTAGAACATTAAAGTAGGTATATAATCTTTTAATAATATAAAAAAACCTAAATAATAATTTTTCATATATATATATGAAAATATTCATCCAAAATACTATCACAACATGGATAATCATCCTATGGCACAATAAATTAAAAAAATTTATAAATTGTGTCAGTTGGTTTCTCCATTATTTTTTTAGTAGCGTGGACATGTCATTACAGTGAATATTTTGAAATAATCCGGATAAATACCAAAAACAATTATGTAAATTGTGATTTTTTAACATGAGAATAACACAAAATCTTGAAAAATAACTTCTAGAAGTATATTCCATAAATTCAACTTCTTCATAAATATCATTTTTTGAATGTGTGGAAAACTACATAATAAAATGAATATAATATGTATCATAATGTGAGTACCATATATCTCATGTATTTTATAATATTCCAGACATTTTTAATAATTTACACTTATTTTTTCACAAGTATCCAATATATTATCAAAAATAAGCTTGCATATCACCTTGTTCTTAGGAAATATTTCAAAAACATCACCATAAGAATATATTTTGTATCTCATGGTGGTTACCCACACCAAAAAGTTTTCTCTATGAAAAATATATTGTGAATATATATATATATATATATATTATGTTACAAATTCACTATAATTCATCACCTTTTTTGATTCCATTTCCTTTCTTCAAAGAAACATTTCAGGCATCACAAACATTAAATGTTCAACTTCTACTTTTTTAATTTCTTAACTTCAATATCTAGATGAGTATATTGAATAAAAAAAAGATTAAATCATGAATATTGTAATTTTTTTAGGAAAGACAGAAACATTTATCATGTATTCCCTACTATTGTCAACATTAGTCTCATACAAGATATTCTGAACTTGTGAAAAACTATTAAGACAGATCAATACCTCTTAAACACTTCTAAGGGCATTTTTATTCATCTCAAAAAGATTCACAAAAACATCCAATGATTATTATACATATTTGAAACAAAATATAATAATTTAATAATTAAATTTGGATATTCAACCCCCCCATTATATTTTTGTCAACTTTAACTACTCTTTATAATGTTCATAAATTACCAACACATAATTATCAAATCACAAGTATTTTTGTAGCAATGTTTTTTGTAAGTGACCTATGTTTTCTCCCCCTTATTTATAATAACCAAAATTTCATATCCACATAGATAATAAAAAATTTTCTTTCCTTCCCACTTTGAAAACATATCCCAAATAATTTAAGGGATTCTTCTAAATGTACCTAAAGATAGGGTATGGATGAACATGAGTTTTTAGCTTTAATTTGTAAAAAATATCTCTTGGAATGGATTTTATAAAGACATATGCAATTTTATCCTTGGTGAAAATGTATTCTAGTTTATCATATCAATTTTCCACTCATTCTTTGATGAAATGATACCTAATATCAATGTGTTTTGATCTTAAGAATTGATCAAAAGTTTTGGATATGAAAAAATAATAATTATCAAAAGAGATCCCTAATATCTATAAAAATTCTATCATTATATATTATAACTGTAATTTAATCTTTAAAATTTTTATACTAGAAAATTTTTCCGAAACTTATTCTACCTCAATTGTGCTAAAATTAATTAAAATTTTCTTTTAGTTATGCTATATTACATAATATTTATCAAAAAATTGGATGTCACTGAATGTAGATTTTCTATCAATGCAATCTATTTCTAATTAAGTATTTATGAATTCCAGATAATTAAAATATATAATTCTTTTATACAATATATCATAATTTATTTTTCATTTGAAATATCATGGAATTATTTTTTCTACTAGAATATGAGACACATGAAGAACACTTTGATATCATCCAAAAATTGTCTCTACATATAACATATCTAGGATGGTTTTTCTAAGATAACGTAAGATTCTAATGATCATTATTAATTCTTTTTAATGCACATTGTTACCATATTCATCCATTATTAATATCAATCCAAATGAAATGGGTGTTGAAACTAATTTGGAATCTTACATACCAAATTTATTAAACAATTATATATCATAATTCAATAAGTACAACATGATATAGTTTTATTTTGTACAATATATAACAATATAATACAATACATTTCACATACTATATGAATTTCAAAATTTATATTTATTTTCATAGAAAATTCATCATAAGCATACTCCTTATCACCTCAAAATATTATGTCATCAATTTTCACGACCCATCTCTCGGGGCCCATGTCGTGACTAACCCTAAACCTGCCTTCCATAGGCCAGGGCCTGGTGACTAGAACCAATGGTGTAATCCCTAAAACTGGTAAGGAATTGCCATTATAATATGTCAACACACGCAACCAATCACATAGCAAGATACGAACGCAAGTCAACTGTACTTTCAATAGAGTGCTGAAAGTAAAGATGGGCTAGAATACAAGCCCAACAGTAACAGTACATATACAACTGAAATACAATACAACTGAAGAAAAAGAAAGGTACCTACTGGTTCATCCTCCGGTTCCTACCTGAGGGGTAGGTACATATCGCCTCCATAACACTCCACGTCCACTCGTCTCCTCTGTGTACTGACACACCATAAGGTCCACCTCTGAGCACCATCATGTCCTGCTATTCTCAGCCTCAGTAAGTATTGTTCGTCATCTTCATCTATCACAACAAGGTGTGGGCATAGCCCGTGAAAAGGTGAGTATAATGATACTCTGTAGGGACCCTGAGATCATCAAGGTCTCAAAAAATTCAAAAAGGATAAACCAAAAAGTATGAAAACAACAGATAACCCTACTTAGGTACATGCCCAAACAAATACATAAGTTATCAAGTAATCCATCTCAATCAGGATGGAACACATAGGATCTGACTCATCTCACACTAGATATATTTTAGGTACAATAGTAGAGATGATTAGATGTAACTACTAAATAATCTTACACCATTTAGAGGCCCTACTGCTAACCTACACAGAATCTCTAAGAGCTGACCCACACTTGATATCTAGGAGCACTCTTCTCCTCACAGCGAGCTAATGGGTTTTCGCACTAGGCTTTCTGGTCTCCAGGAGAGTCTTGTCCCCAAGCCACTGGTCGATTCTCCATCTCTGACGATGTCTCACAAAGAAGTAACTCAATGTACCACCTTGTCATATGGGTCTCAATGGAACAAGTGACGCATCAATCAGACTCTTGGTCTGTGAGTTATTAGCCTTTTAGTCCCAGGGGCATGGTTGGATTCGTGCTTGATCCAACCTAGCCATACCCCATCTTAACCCAAATCTCTAGTGGGGTATACTCAAAGGGACTGTCACTTTCCATGATTTCTAGTGCCATTGACAGTTCTTCGAACGGAAATCCAGTGCCATTGTTATTACAAAAAGAATGTAAATGGGTCTTAGTAGTCCTGGGTCCGGTCCGACCCAGTCAGACTGACCCGGCCTGGGCCGACCCAATTCGGGTCAGGCCAGCCTGCTGGATGGCCTGGCAGGCCGTGAGTGTAACATCCCAGGTAAATAAAGAATAAAGAATTTTCATATTTATTAATATTTACGAATTAAATATTAATTTTAATTAAAATGGGTTTCTACGTTCGATAGCGTACTCGGAACGCAACGATGAGTTTCTTTGAAAACTTACATTGCACACATGTAATAAAATAATATTATTTTAAATGTTAGTTAACGAGTAGCCGTTGTACTGGCGGGAATGGATAGAAATAACTAAAATATGATTATATATGTTTTTAAATGTTTTTACATTTGCCCAATAAAATATAAAGGCTTAAAATACGGAAAGAGTTCAATTTTAGGCATTTATACCCTAATTTTCACAAAAGGTCCACTTATCACCTTTTGACAGAGAACCGTCATTAAATATAGTTTTGATCGATCTTATAAATTCTATTGGACCAAATATAACTCTTCTTTAGAATCGGTACATCAAAATTTACTTTGTGTAAATTTTTGGTACCTTTCTGATAAAGTTCATTTTTTTAATGAATAGTGTAAAATGTTGTATTTTAATTCAAAACCTCTTTTTAATATAATTTATTTGTATGATTAGATTATCTTTTGAATTGGTTTTAAAGTGAAATTAGAAAATATTTTTACCATTAAATCCAATAGTGGTCGTTGTAATTAATTTCACTTTGAAATCGGACTTAAACTAGTGTCAATCTTTTGATACTTATTGTTTCATAAAAACACGCTATTTGCTCTGACAGCGGGAATTAATTATTAAATTAATTAATGTGACTTATATGATTTTAATTTTTTAAAATAGACTTAATTTTTGAATTCGAAATATCAAATATATCTTAGGGTGAATTTTTGGTAATTTTCTGAAAAACATCAATTTTTGATGAATAGTGAAACCACTAAGTGGTACTTATAAAAACTGATTTTTCCGTTTAAATGAAATTTTGCCATCATTGTGTTTTGAATTTCAAAAATCCGACATACATGGTTGTCATTAAGAAGTAATATGTGGTTCAATGAGATTATAATAATTTTTTGGTGAATAGTAACTTATTAAGTTCTTAATCGCGATTAGTGGTAATTAGTGTAGTTTAAGGTAAAAATAATGCTTTAATAAAATAAAATGAGCTTGACACATATCCTACCCTCATTTATTGTGTGATGGCCGACCAAGAAAAGCCATGGGTCAACTTGGGGACCCCATGGATCCACTTTGGTTGGGAAATGACATAAATTACTTTTTATTTAATGTAAAAGTAAAAATGACACAAACATAATATGTTTTACGAAAACAATTTTTACATGGGGTTATAACGATCATATTTTTGATTATAAATAGTAATTGGAAAGCTAAAATTATTTCCTACATCATAGTATTTTTTTATAATTTTTAGACATTAAATAAATTAAATTGTTTAAGACATAATAATGATGCAGTGATGACATCATTATTTGACGATTTAAATAAAATGGAAATATAATGTAAAATCTATGAACTACACATGTCCAAAACCAATTGGATGAGAGGATTTAGAACCCTTATCACCTTATCCACGAATTATATCAATGTGGGACCTTTTAAAACCGAAACACATTTTCAAATAAAGTAATATTTCCTTACATTCCAAAAGTGCCCCTCCTCTCCTCTTATAAAAGGCCCCCAACTCTACCTCATTTCACACACTCCTCAAGCCTTTGGCTCGGCCAAACCCTGCCCATTTACTCTCTACACATCCCTCTCCTCATCCTAGAGGATTCCCTTTGGGCAGAATCCTTTCAAATGAATCCCTTAGGCTCAAATCAAAAGGAGTTACACTTTTAAAGGTAATTCATTCTCTCATGTTCATTTGTTTAATTTTTCTTATCCAACCCCCTAAAATCTTTTTATTTACTTCTTTTGTAACAAAACCAGGTTCTTAAATATACTAGGATGTTTTTATAAGATTTATTCGAGCTACACTCTCACACAACTACATTAAATGGTTAAAGAACATACGGTTTCCGTGGGTGGAGAAATTCTGCCTCCCGAAACGATGATTGTTCAATACTCATTTAACACCTTCAAAGGTGGCCATTATGATGTCACTATTTTTATATATGATATTTAATATGTTTATTATTTCCTTAAGATTCTGTATTTTTCATTTATGGCATACCATTATTGTTTCCATTATGGGTAAACACGATATCTTCATTTTAGGAAGTGCGGACTACCACCCCCTCAAAGTGATGTGATTCGTTAATTCCATATGTGGGACGTGTAAAGGATGGATTTAAAGTTATTATATATGATGTTATACTGGAATTATAATTTACCTCTATATCATTATTATTTCTTTCCATTAAAGTATGAGATAGAAATGAAAGTAGCGTTCATGCGTACGTACGGCTTACCGTCTCCATGAACGGTGCATTTCATTTCTTATCCCCAAATGTAATGTACTATTAAAAGTACATGTATATAATGGATATATATAATTAATTATATATTTAAATGATGAATATAATTCTGTAATTAAAATATACATACCTCTCATTTAGTTTTAATTCCATTAATATGACAAAGAAATGAAAGTAGCGTTCATGCGTACGTACGGCCTACCGTCTCCATGAACGGTGCATTTCATTTCTTACCTCTAAATGATTATGTAATATTATAAATACATGTATATGCTGGATATATATGATACATATTATATCCAAATCAGTAATTTCATTCTGGATATAAAGAACCTTTGACCACACGAACAACATGTAATTGTAAGAAGTCCACTTTCGACTTAAGAACCAAATATTGACAAGACAAACATTATTAAATTAAATGGTTACATAATGTTTATAACATGGCAATAAGTGATATAAAAGGAATAATGAACTTTAAAAAGGTTTTTAATCAAGTATAAATTAACTCAAGTTTATTATTCAGGACTTTAAAGAACGATCGAGTCAAGTCGGACCCGAGGTAAGGGACTTCGTCTCAATCTCCATTCATTGAGGCATATTTAGTTTTATACACAACTTTATTTTATACAGTGTATAAACCCATTTGAATTTTACTTTTATACAAAAGAAATCTTTTTCTACGAAGCGTTTTACTAAACGACAAAAAGGAATGTTTTTTTAACGTACGCGGTGACAACGACCTTTTCCGCCGCCGTGAGTATTATTTGGTCTTTGGATTCCTCAACAAGCCGTTATGTTTTTAAAATGAAATTAATATCATATAATCTTTTATGTATTTTGGTATTGAAAATGGTTTTGATAAAGGATTATATTATGTCAATATATTTATGATATATTGTATTTGAAATGTGGTAATGTTATGATTCCTTTATATTGGTTTTATGTTTTA
This sequence comes from Viscum album, assembly GCA_963277665.1. Lineage (NCBI taxonomy): Eukaryota > Viridiplantae > Streptophyta > Magnoliopsida > Santalales > Viscaceae > Viscum > Viscum album. The sequence goes on along the minus strand of OY728163.1, from coordinate 1,848,988,142 downwards.
TGATTTTATATTGGTACTTGGACACTTTAACGGGTGGTTACGTTATAAACCATATGACGGGTGGTGCCGTGAATACCAGGACGGGTGGTTACGTTATAACCTCCAATGCATTGGGTATGGAAGTCGGCCATATGGCTATTCCATTAAGTATGTATGGAAATTGGCCGTATGGCTATTCCATTAAGTGATATGTGTGGAAGTCGACCGTATGGTTATTCCACATAAGTATGTTTATGTCCCAAGTTACCTTTATATATGTTATGTGTTCTTTTTATGGATTTTATGGTAATCCTTTGGTTACAAAAAGGTAAGTAATGATACTTTATTCAGTGAAGAGTTTTTACTACATCATGAAGGTGAAGGTATTACTTTGATAGAGTATATATGGTTTATTTGATGTTTGAAAAACTAACAGTTTTCATTCTTTGTGTATCCCTTACTGAGATTTTTATGCTCACCCCAATTTTTTTTGAAATGTTTTTCACAGGACTTAATGTGGAATAAGGTCAAGGATGGGATCAAGGGAATGTCATGTTATATAATACATGGAACTAGACATGTTTCTTTTAAGTGTTTTTTTATTATGTAAACTTGGTAGAAGTGACTACTTTGTAATCTTTTGAGATGTAATAGTTATGTTCTAATTCTCTAAAACTCTAAACCTGAAAAGATCCTCAACGTGAATTATTCATTTAATTAAATATTAAGTAAGGTTTAAGGCCGGGGCCTTATAGTTGGTATCAAAGGTCTGTTTAGATAACTTTAGGAGTTATAATTCTATTAAATGATTATCCAAAAATATTTTTTTGAAGTGATATAGCATTTGAAGATTACCATGTTGCTTCGCCTAAGATATTTCTGTGTTCAGAATGGTTTTCCGTAGAGGAAACAAAGCAGCTATGTTGGGACGACATCAGAAGGAAGATAACCTTCCAAATCACCAACCTGAGATGGTCGGAATCGGAACTGAACAGTTTGTTGCAGTGATGGCACAGTTGACTCAGGCTATAAATGGTGGTGGTATCCATGCACGAGATTAGCCAGATCAACCGCAGAGGAACATGTCAGTGGTGGAACATTTCATGAGGCAACATCCACCATCATTCAGAGGATCATCTGACCATGTGCTAGATGAATGGTGGATTAAAGCACTGGAGAAGATTTTTGATGTCATGGGCTGTTCAGACAATCAAAAGGTTAGTCTTGCTATTTACCGTTTGGAGGGTGAAGTAGATCAGTGGTGGTCTATGGTTAAAAATATCAGGGATGCCAATGAGATTGATGCTCTTGACTGGGATGAATTCAAAGGTATGATTCTTGAGAAGTATTCTCCTAAGGTGGTTCGTATTAGGATGGAAAACAGTTCCTAGAATTGAGGCAGGAGGATGATTCAGTGGCTGCTTCTGAGGAAAAGTTCGCTCGATTGGCAAGGTATGCTCCAAACTTCATATGAGATCTTGATAGTAAAATAAACCGTTTTTACTCAGGGTTAAAGCCAAATTATCGAAGGGCTTTAGCTTCTCGTGAGTTCAAAAGTTATGAAAAACTTGTTCGATGTGCGGAGAAGGTGGAAATGGAGTTTGCCGATGATCAGGTGTTCTATGAAAAACAACAGAATAAGAGGTCTAGTTGGCAGGCAAAGGGTAAGAATTCATCAAAGAAGCAAGGAGGTAAGAAAACAAAATATCTATCCTGTGAGAAGTGTGGTAAAATGAATCCTGGAGAATGTTTATCAAAGTCTGATAAGTGCTTTCGGTGTGGTAAGTCTGGTCATATTGCTCGTAACTGTAAGGAAGATGATCAAGCAGGAAATGAAAAGCCAACGGTAAGATGTTTTAAGTGTAATGAAATGGGTCATTATGCAAACGAGTGTCCAAAGAAGAACTCAACTGGGGGAAAGCAGCCAGACTACAAGAAAAAAGGGGTGGTGAAATCCTTGAAACAACTTCAGCAGATGTTATGCCATCGAATGAAGTGGTATCAGCTCCATGGAGCTCAGTATTTTTCGAATATTGACTTGAGGTCGGGGTACCATCAGTTGAAAGTAAAATAAGCTGACGTTCCAAAGACTGCATTCCGTACTAGATATGGCCATTATGAATTTGTAGTTATGCCTTTTGGGTTAACCAATGAACCTGCTATATTCATGGACCTTATGAATAAAATTTTCCATGGGTTCTTGGATAAGTTTGTGTTTTTGTTTTGAGGTTTGGGAAGAGGTTATGTGTGCCTTGTGATTCACAGTTGAAGAATGAGTTGTTATGTGAGGCTCATAGTTCCCCGTTTTCAGTTCATCCTGGCAGTACTAAGATGTACAGAGATCCGCGGGAGTATTACTGGTGGGATGGAATGAAAAGAGATATTGCTGATTTTACTGTGAAGTGTTTGACATGTCAACAGGTTTAAGCAGAGTGGCAGTTACCGAAAGGGATGCTTCAGCCTTTACCAGTGCCAGAGTGGAAATGGGAAAACATATCAATAGACTTTGTTGTGGGATTATCGAGGACATCTAGAGGTAATAATGCAATCTGGGTTATTTTTGATCGCTTGACCAAATCTGCTCATTTCCTTTCTATACGAGATACTTTCTCTCTAGATCAACTTTCCCGTCTGTATCTTAAAGAGATAGTCAGGTTACATGGAGTTCCTCTCTCCATTGTATCTAATCGTGATCCCAGGTTCACATCTAACTTTTGGAAAGGCCTTCAGAAGTCGTTGGGTACTGAATTAAATTTTAGTACATCTTTTCATCCTCAATTAGATGGGCAGTTAGAATGAACAATTCAGACCTTGGAGGATATGCTACGATATTTTTCGATGGATTATCAGGGAAGTTGGGACCAACATCTTTCTTTGGTTGAGTTTTCTTATAATAACAGCTTTCATTCCAGTATAGAGATGGAACCATTTGAGGAATTATATGGGAAGCGGTGTCGAACTCCAGCATTTTGGGATGAAGTGGGTGAAAGGAAGCTTATGGGACCAGAATTGGTAGAAGAGATGGCAGAAAAAGTTCAGTTGATTCAGAAGCACGTGAGAACAGCTCAGAGCAGGCAGAAGAGTTATGCGGATAACCGGAGGAAGGATCTATCTTTCGACGTAGGTGATCATGTTTTTCTCAAGGTTTCTCCTTGGAAAAGTGTGATGAGATTTGGTAAGAAAGGAAAGCTGAGTCCAAGGTTTATTGGACCATACAAAATTCTGGAGAGAGTTGGATCAGTTGCATACCGAGTGGCTTTACCTCCGAGTTTATCTCAGGTACACAATGTCTTTCACGTTTTGATGTTGAGAAAGTATATGCCAGATCCATCTCATGTTTTGAGCCCAGAGGTAGTTCAGCTGGAAGAGAACCTATCTTATGAGGAACAACCAGTCCAGATTTTTGACCACAGGGAGCAAGTGTTACGGAATAAGGTGATTCACCAGGTAAAGGTTTTGTGAAAAAACCACATGATTGAAGAGGCAACATGGGAATCTGAAAATGCTATGAGAGATAAATACCCCCACTTATTTTGATAAGTGAATAAAATTGCGAGGACGCAATTCCCAAAAGCGGGGAAGGATGTAACATCCCAGGTAAATAAAGAATAATGAATTTTCATATTTATTAATATTTACGAATTAAATATTAATTTTAATTAAAAGGGGTTTCTACGTTCGATAGCGTACTCGGAACGCAACGATGAGTTTCATTGAAAACTTACGTTGCACACAAGTAATAAAATAATATTATTTTAAATGTTAGTTAATGAGTAGCCGTTGTACTAGCGGGAATGGATAGAAATAACTAAAATATGATTATATAAGTTTTTAGATGTTTTTACATTTACCCAATAAAAGATAAAGTATTAAAATACGGAAAGAGTTAAATTTCAGGCATTTATACCCTAATTTTCACAAAAGGTCCACTTGTCACCTTTTGACGGAGAACCGTCATTAAATATAGTTTTTATCGATCTTATAAATTCTATTGGACCAAATATAACTCTTCTTTAGAATCAGGACATCAAAATTTACTTTGTGTAAATTTTTGGTACCTTTCTGATAAAGTTCATTTTTTTAATGAATAGTGTAAAATGTTGTATTTTAATTCAAAACATCTTTTTAATCTAATTTATTTATAAGATTAGATTATCTTTTGAATTGGTTTTAAAGTGAAATTAGAAAATATTTTTACCATTAAATCCAATAGTGGTCGTTGGAATTAATTTCACTTTGAAATCGGATTTAAACTACTGTCAATCTTTTGATACTTATTGTTTCATAAAAACACGTTATTTGCTCTGACAGCGGGAATTAATTATTAAATTAATTAATGTGAATTATATGATTTGAATTTTGTAAAATATACTTCATTTTTGAATTCGGAATATCAAATATATCTTAGGTTGAATTTTTGGTAATTTTCTGAAAAACTTCAATTTTTGATTAATAGTGAAACCACTAAGTGGTACTTATAAAAACTGATTTTTCCGTTTAAATGAAATTTTGAAATCATTGTGTTTTGAATTTCAAAAATCCGACATACATGGTTGTCATTAAGAAGTAAAATGTGGTTCAATGAGATTATAATAATTTTTTTGTGAATAGTAACTTATTAAGTTCTTAATCGCGATTAGTGGTAATTAGTGTAGTTTAAGGTAAAAATAATGCTTTAATAAACTTAAATGAGCTTGAAAAATGTCCTACCCTCATTGGTTGTGTCATGGCCGACCAATAAAAGCCATGGGTCAACTTGGGGACCCCATGGATCCACTTTGGTTGGGAAATGACATAAATTACTTTTTATTTAATGTAAAAGTAAAAATGACACAAACATAATATGTTTTACGAAAACAATTTTTACATGGGGTTAAAACGATCCGATTTTTGATTATAAATAGTCATTGGAAAGATAAAACGATTTACAACATCATAGTATTTTTTTTATAATTTTTAGACATTAAATAAATTAAATTATTTAAGACATAATAATGATGCAGCGATGACATCATTATTTGACGATTTAAATAAAATGGAAAGATAATGTAAAATCTATAAACTACACATGTCCAAAACCAATTGGATAAGTGGATTTCGAACACTTATCACCTTATCCACGAATTATATCAATGTGGGACCTTTTAAAACCGAAACACATTTTCAAATAATGTAATATTTCCTTACTTTCCAAAAGTGCACCTCCTCTCCTCTTATAAAAGGCCCCCACCTCTACCTCTTTTTACACACTCCTCAAGCCTTTGTCTCAGCCAAACCCTTCCCATATACTCTCTCCAAATCCCTCTCCTCATCCTAGATGATTCCCTTTGGGCAGAATCGTTTCAAAGGAAGCCCTTAGGCTCAAATCAAAAAGAGTTACACTTTTAAAGGTAATACATTCTCTCATGTTCATTTGTTTTATTTTGCTTCTCCAACCCCCTAAAATCTTTTTATTTACTTCTTTTGTAACAACACCAGTATCTTCAATATACTAGGATGTTGTTATAAGATTTATTCAAGCTACACTCTCACACAACTACATCAAATGGTTAAAGAACATACAGTTTCCGTGGATGGCGAAATTCTGCCTCCTGAAACGATGATTGTTCAATACTCATTTAGCACCTTCAAAGGTGGCCATTATGATGTCACTATATTTATATATGATATTTAATATGTTTATTCTTTCCTTAAGCTTCTGTATTTTTCATTTATGGCATACCATTATTGTTTCCATTATGGGTAAACACGATATCTTCATTTTAGGAAGTGCGGACTACCGCCCCCTCAAAGTGATGTGATTCGTTAATGCCATATGTGGGACGTGTAAAGGATGGATTTAAAGTTATTATATATGATGTTATACTGGAATTATAATATACCTCTATATAATTATTATTTCTTTCCATTAAAGTATGAGATAGAAATGAATGTAGCGTTCATGCGTACGTACGGCTTACCGTCTCCATGAACGGTGCATTTCATTTCTTATCCCCAAATGTAATGTACTATTAAAAGTACATGTATATAAAGGATATATATAATTAATGAAATATCTAAATGATTAATATAATTCTGGAATTAAAATATACATACCTCTAATTTAGTTTTAATTCCATTAATATGACAAATAAATGAAAGTAGCGTTCATGCGTACGTACGGCCTACCGTCTCCATGAACGGTGCATTTCATTTCTTACCTCTAAATGATTATTTAATATTATAAATACATGTATATGATGGATATATATGATACATATTATATCCAAATCAGGAATTTCATTTTGGATATAAAAAACCTTTGACCACACGAACAACATGTAATTGTAAGAAGTCCACTTTCGACTTAAGAACCAAATATTGACAAAAGAAACATTATTAACTTAAATGGTTACATAATGTTTATAACATGGCAATAAGTGATATAAAAGCAATAATTAACTTTAAAAAGGTTCTTAATCAAGTATAAATTAACTCAAGTTTATTATTCAGGATGTTAAAGAACGATCGAGTCAAGTCGGACCCAAGGTAAGGGACTTCGTCTCAATCTCCTTTCATTGAGGCATATTTCGTTTTATACATAACTTTCTTTTATACGGTGTATAAACCCCTTTGACTTTTACTTTTATACAAAAGGAATATTTTTCTACAAAGCGTTTTACTACACGACAAAAAGGAATGTTTTTTTTAACATACGCGGTGACAACGACCTTTTCCGCCGCCGCGAGTATTATTTGGTCCTTGGCTTCCTCAACAAGCCGTTATGTTTTAAAATGAAATAAATGCCATATACTCTTTTGTGTATTTTGGTATTGAAAATGGTTTTGATAAAGGATTATATTATGTCAATATATTTATGATATATTGTGATTGAAATGTGGAAATGTTATCATTCCTTTATATTGGTTTTATGTTTTATGATTTTATATTGGTACATGGACATTTTAACGGGTGGTTATGTTATAAACCATATGACGGGTGGTGCCGTGAATACCAGGACGGGTGGTTACGTTATAACCTCCAATGCATTGGGTATGGAAGTCGGTCGTATGGATATTCCATTAAGTATGTATGGAAATTGGCCATATGGCTATTCCATTAAGTGATATGTGTGGAAGTCGACCGTATGGTTATTACACTTAAGTATGTTTATGTCCCATGTTACCTTTATATATGTTATGTGTTCTTTTTATGGATTTTATGGTAATCCTTTGGTTACAAAAAGGTAAGTAATGATACTTTATTCAGTGATGAGTTTTTACTACTTCCTGAAGGTGAAGGTATTACTTTGATAGAGTATATATGGTTTATTTGATGTTTGAAAAACTAACAGTTTTCATTCTTTGTGTATCCCTTACTGAGCTTTTAATGCTCACCCCAAGTTTTTTTGAAATGTTTTTCACAGGACTTAATGTGGAATAAGGTCAAGGATGGGATCAAGGGAATGTCATGATATATAAAACATGGAACTAGACATGTTTCTTTTAAGAGTTTTTTTTATTATGGAAACATGGTAGAAGTGACTACTTTGTAATCTTTTGATATGTAATAGTTATGTTCTAATTCTCTAAAACTCTAAACCTGAAAAGATCCTCAATGTGAATTATTCATTTAATTCAATATTAAGTAAGGTTTAAGGCCGGGGCCTTATAGCGAGGGGCCTCGGAGGGTCGCAGGGGTGCCGCGGGGGAATCTCGGCCACACAAGGTGCTGCGAGGGCGGCTCGGCCTGGTGGTTCCGCGATGGAGGCTCAAACCGAGGGTGCCGCATGGGCGGCTCGGTGGGGCCATTAGTGGTGTGGTGGGGACGCGGACTAAAGCAGAGGATCAGGGGAAAGGCCGCGGGTGGTGGATCGGTAGTGGACAAAGGCAGCAACATGAACGACGGCTCGGTCGTGGATGGCAGCGGCAGCTTGGGCGGTGACTCAACCGTGGACGGCGGTAGTGGCTCTAGCGGGAGGCCCTGGATAGCGGCAGTGGCTCAGGAGGCCACTCAACCGCGGAGGGTTGCGGCAGCTCGGCTGGGGACGACGGGGCTCTATTCCTTTCCTGATGGTTGGTTTAGCTGACCTCTCTCTTCATTCGTCACCGTGGTGTAAGCTACATTCTTCCAACCTGAATTACACAATAACTAAGAACAATGGAGTGGTTGGGACATGTTTGTTTAGCCTGCACCCTCTGTATTAGAGAGGTAGAAAGCGACTCAACAAAAATAGGGGTCAATAATGAAAAAATCTTAAATTTAATACGAATCGTACATCAACTTATTTTAGATGATCCACATTATCCATTCTGTCAAAGAACGAGGAAATTAAACGAGGGAATTCATGAATTTAAATAACAACCCCTACCTCGTTTGATTCGTCGACGGAGATCATGAGGGAGAATATGATGTCGTTGGGGAGGGGAATACGATCATCAAATGAAGTCATACCACATTGGAGGATATCCTTAGGAATAAATTCAAAGTCGAGGTCGGTGTTCTTCGTTGGCATTCTTCATTGGAGAGCTTTCTCCCAAGTTATCCAATTCTCTCTCCTTTACCAATCTGTTTCCCCAATTCCACCCAAATGAAAAGGTATACAAAGATAATAGATTATGATATCTATTATTTAGCTTATTTCCACAAATTCAAAATATCCAAATTAATTAAATTGATTTTTCATAATAATTTTTGAGGAGTTGTAGAGGCTCTCCCACATTTAATAAGAAGTTTGAGGGTTTCTACTTTAATTGGGAATTCAGGGGGGTTTATACCTCAAGTGGTCCCCACTACCATAACCTAACATGGGAGGATAGTTTCGGTGGTCCCCTCCATCATAACCACTCATGGGAGGTTTAGTTCTAATGGTCCCAAATTCTAAACATCCACATGTGGGATGTTTTATCAAATAAAATAAAATGTTACACAAATTTTATTTTATTTTATTCTTTTCATGAAAAAACCCAATTTCTATCATTTAGTATTGATACACTATGATCAAGGTGATGTTATCCTTAAGAGAATACTAATACTGCGAGTTCAATGGTTTCCCAAGATTTCAATTATGAGAACTGGTTCAAAAGTTATAAAAACGCGCTCGCAGGTTTACTGAACGTACCCGAACAAAAGTACAGAAACTCATTCCAGGCACTCATGATCATAGAATCATGTGCCGTAAATTTTTGTAGACACTTCAAATTTCCATGTAATAAAAAAATTACTCGGAATTTCTGGGTCATTAAATTCTCCCCACCTTAGGGCTTTGTGTCTCCATAATCCACAACTCAAACTAGGAAAGCAAGTGGGGGTATTGTGCACTAATCTGAGCCTCCTACTCCCATGTGACCTTCTAGAGGTTCTCATCCTGACAAAGAACGCGCACCATAGGTATCGTCCATCCATGAAGGACCCACTTCTTTCGATCCTCAATCTATACTGGAATCTCTGTAAAAGTCACCCCATCGTCGACATCCATCTCGCCATGGTCGATGATGTGGGAAGGGTCGTGCATGTACCTCCTAAGCTAGGATACATGGAAGAAGTCTTATACCCAATGAAACTGAGGTGGAAGATCAAATCTGTAAGACACCTTGCCAACACTACTGAGGACCTAGAAGGGTCCAATGAATCTTGGAGATAACTTGCCGCCTCAACCAAATCTTTATAAACCTCATCGGGGTGAGACCCGTAGAAAGACGTGGTCTCCATCCTCAAACTCCATAGGTTTTTATCTATGGTTAGAATATGACTTCTACCTAATTTGTGATGTCTTCATCTACTCCTAGATGATTTTCACCTTCTCTGTGGTAGCCCATACCATCTCTGGTCCCACTAGTGCTGACTCTCCTGGGTCAGTCCAGCACAAAGTTGATCTAAAAGGTCTCCCATACAATGCCTCGAAAGGTTGCATCCCAATGGTGGAGTGAATGCTGTTCTTGTATGAAAAATCCACCAAATGAAAGTGATCCTTCCTGAAGTGACCCAATTTGAGGACACAATCATAGAGCATGTCCTTGATGGTCTGAATGGTCCACTCAATCTGGCTATCCGTCTAAGGATGGAAGGCGATGCTCAAACTAAGTTGTGTCCTGAATCCCTCCTGCAACCCCTCCCATATCCAGGAAGTAAAATGTGTATCGTTATTTGAGAAAATTGTTGAGGGTACTCTATTTATCCGCACAATATCTTACACATATTGGAATCCCTAGATCTCTACTGATCCATGCTCTCTGATCTATATGAAGTGGGCCGACTTGGTGAGTCGGTCGACGATCACCTAGATAGAGTCATGACCTCTGGATGTATGTGGAAATCCTGTCACGAAGTCTATGGATATCCCATCCCACTTCCACACTGGATCTCCAATGGCTGAACAAAACATGCTGGTACTAGATGCTCCGCCTTTACTTACTGACAAGTGAGGCACCGAGAGACAAACTCTGTAACTGGTTTCTTCATTCCCGACCACCTCTGCTATCATCGATGATACTGGTACATCTTAGCCACTCATGGATGTACTGCTAGAGGGGATGTGTGGGACTCCTTCAAAACTTGATCCTAAAGTGACACTGGTACCATGGTACAACCTTGAAAGAGTTTGATGTGCTCCACACCTTCAAAAAATCCATCAGGTGCTTGTCCTGTAGATATCTGAGAACGGTGTGCCTCGCAGTCAGGGAAATCACATTGTGCCTCCCTGACTCGCTGAAGAAGTGGGAGAGTGACTGTATGAGACTGAAGGAAAACTGCTCCATCTCTATCCACAAATGATATCTAAAATGCTGCCAGCTCGGCCGTCACCTCACCTAGCAGCTGTAGACCAGACCTCCTGCTGAGAGCATCTCCAACAACTTTCCCCTTCCTAGGAGTATAGACCATCTCAAAGTCATTGTCTCGAAGTTAATCAAGCCAACTTCATTGTCTCAGGTTCATGTCCTTCTGAGAGAAGATATACGTGAGACTCTTGTGATCATTGTACACTATTAAGCGTTTTACCATCAGATAGTGTCACCACATTTTCAAGGTGAAGACCACTCCTGCTAACTCCAGGTTATGGGTAGCGTAGTTTTGCTTCTACTTTATCACTAGTCAAGAACCATATGCAATAACTGCTCACCACTACATCTAGAAACATCTGAGTCCTGTCCCTAATGTGTCGTAGTAGACTACATACCCTACACCCTCCTCTAGAAGCCTCAAGATTCGGGAACTAGTCAGCCTCTTCCTCAGCTCTTGAAAACTCCGCTGGCATTTCTACAAGCACATGAAGGGTTTCCCCTTCTTTGTCAATGTTGAAAGTGGTGCTGTAACTCTGGAGAAATCTGGAAAAAACCTCTGATAGTATCCATCCAACCCCAGGAAACTCTGTTCCTATGTCACACTACTAGGTGGCACCCAATCAAGTACCGCCAAAATCATCACTGGATCCACTGCAACTTCAGCCTCCGATATGACATGACCTAGAATGTGAACCTCTCAGATTCAGAACTGGAAATTTGAGAGCTTACTATAAATTCGGTGCTCTTGGAGTGTATCCAGTTCTACCTGTAAATGTTCGGGATGCTCGTCCTTGATAGACGAGTATATTTGAATTTTTCTGATGAAGACTACTAAAAATTGATCAAGGAATGGCTGAAAGATAATGTTTATGAGTCCCATGAACACTACTGGAGCATTGGTTACATTGAATGGCATAACCAAGAACTCATAATGGCTGTACCGACACCTGAAGGTCATCTTATGCTCATCCCCATCTAGTACTCTGAGCTAGTGATAGCCTGATCTGAGATCTATCTTCGAGAACCATCGTGCTCCCTTCAGCTGATCAAAGAGGTCTTTAATCTTTAGAAGTGGGTACTTGTTCTTCACGATCACCTGGTTCCAGCGACGATAGTCAACATAAAGCCTCAAGATCCCATCCACCTTCATGCTGAACAAAATCATGGCTATCCAAGGAGAAACACTGGGCCAGATGAATCCACTCTCCTAAAAGTCCTTTAGCTATACCTGCAGCTCGCGAAGCTCTGCAAGAGACACTCGATACCCTGGTGTAGATATCAGTGTCGTATCAGGGTACACATCAATGTAAAATTATACCTCTTTGCGAGGTTGTAGACCCGGATCATAATCAATAAAGACATTAAAATACTGGTCCACCACTATAGGATAACTCGGGCTCTCTACATTAACCACTCTGAGGGTAAGTCTTGCCAACTGATGTGTAATCGGCTGCACCCTCCTCCAGGTAAGTCCATCCTGCACTGCAAAGGCTCCCTTCTTACCGATGAAGGTAACCCCAATCCCCACCGTGAGGACCCACCATACTTTGCGCCTAATATTTTCAATCTGAGCATGGACTATAGATAACTAGTCCATACCTATATGATCTTGTAAGGCCTCGATGCCGCTACTAGGAGATCCCAGCCGAAGCTCTCACCTCCTAGAGTAAGCTCGAACATCTGGAACCAATGCATAATCATTGAATCCTCTCCTGTAGGAGTCTCTAGCCATAAGGGTCGAGCCAATGGCTCCATCAGAATCTCCAAAATTTGAATGAGGGTAGTAGTAATAAAATAATGACTAGCACATATGTCTATAAGTAATGCATCTAAGGTTGAGTATACATAGATCTTACCTTGTATCATCTACGGTGTGCCGGGATTGTAGGCCTCAACTACATGGAGCTGAGATCACCCCTGTCCTTATGCCCCCTATAGTGGGGGTGGACCACCCAGTGGTGGTAGCGGTAACATATAAAATCATCGCCCACCACCAGCTACATGGCCAGATCCACTACCACGTCCGCCTGCTCCCTATAGAACCCCTCACTCGAATCTCTATCTCTGCCTGGGTGGTCCTTTGACCGTCTGCTGATAATCCTTATGACTGATTGAATAGTCACGAGCCATGTCACCCTACCCACCGCATGTATCACTTTTTCCACCCCTGGCATGACCAGCTCTGCCTTGGGTGCCCTGAACAACCGATCCAGAATCTTGTTGTCGTCCACTTGTAGATATGGTCCTCTTGGACCTATGTGACATCTGTCTGCTGCCAGCTATAGAAGACTCTCCTATGTGACGACTGGTGGTAGGTCTGACTGCTGGTTATTTCTTAGCATGAAAACTCTACACTAAGAGGGTTCGTTCTAACACCCCCTCCTGCGTCAGGATGCTGAGTGAGATCATCGAAGCCCAAACAAATAATTCCAATGAAGAATGTGAAAGAATAACACCAACAAAGAATGCCGGCCTTGACTTCAACTTTCTTCCTTGGTACATCCTCCAATGTGGGACATCTTCAATCAACGATCTTCTTCCCCTCCCCAACAAGGAATGGTACCACTGAGCCCCCACTGGTGCCTCTATTGGAAAGGGGCCCTTGCACCGATGCCTCATCGCTCGGTGAGGGATCAGTGCATACATCTCTTGGAACCCCAACTGGATACCTTCATGACTTTATGACCCCAATTTTTCATGATTTTTCCTCTAGGGCTAGTGCTGTGACTATCCCAAAGCCCTCCTTGCATAGGCCAGGGGATGAAAACTAGCACCAAAGGCATATTCCCTAAAACTGGGAAGGCATTTCCATTATAACCTGTAAATACACACAACCAAGAATGCAACAAGATACGAATGCAAGTCAAATTTATAGAAAATAGAGTGATGAAAGTAAAAAAAGGGACCTAAATACAAGCCCAATAGTAACAGTACAATTACAACTGAAATATAATAAAATTGAAGAAAAAGAAAGGCAGCTACTGGGTCATCCTCCGGTTCCTCCTCGAGAGGTAGGTACAGATCTCCCCAACAACATTCCACATCCACCCATCTCCACTATGTACCAACACTTCGTATGGTCCACCTCTGGTCATCGTCCAGTCTTGGTATTCTCAGCCTCAGTCAACGTTGTCTGTCTTTTTCATCCAACACAATAAGGTGTGGGCATAGCCCATGCAGGGGTGAGTAAAAAGATACTCAGTAGGGATCCTAAGACCCTCAAGGTCCCACCAAATCACCAAATGATAAACCAAAAATCATGAAAACAATAGATAACCCTTCTTAGGTATATTCTCCTACATATAACTATGTTATCATGTAATCCATCTCAATCATGAAAGAACATAGTGGTTCTGACTCAACTCACACCGGTTATATCATTAGGTATAGCTTTAGAGATGATTAGATGTAACTAATTAATAATCTCACTTCATTAAGTGGCTTTGCTGCTAACCTGCATAGAATCAATAGGAGATGACCCACACAAGATCACTAGGAGCTGACCTGCACGGGATAGCTAAGAGCTCACTTCTTGTCACAACCAACTACTGGTTTTTTGCACAGGGCTTGCTCATCTCTAGGAGAGTCTTCTCCCCAAGCCACTGGTCGATTATTCAACTTCCACAATGTCCTATGATGAAGTATCTCAAAGGACCGCCATGTCATAGGGGTCTCAATGAAATAGACGACACGTCAATCAGACGCCCGGTCTGTGAGTTATTAGCCTTTTAGTTACAGGGGCCTGGTTGGATTCGTGGTTGATGCAACCTAAATGTAGCCCATATTAACCCAAATCTCCAGTGGGGTATACTAAAAGGGACCATCTCTCTCTAATATTTCCAGTGCCACTGATGGTTTTTCAAATGGACGTCCAGTGCCAATGTTATGGACAAAATAATGTAAATGGGTCGTAGGGGGCCCGGGCTTGGGTTCAATCTGACCCAGTCGGACTGACCCGGCCTGACCCAGTTTGGGTCGACTCGGCCTAAACCGTTGGGTCCAGCTAGGCCCGGTGGGTGGCCAGGCCCATTGGGTTTGGCCGGGCATATAGGGAGGCCCGGTCTGCTGGGTCCATCCTGACCCGTGCTGGGCGGCCCGGCCTGCTGGATGGTTAGGTAGGACGTGAAGGGCCACTGAGGGCCGCGGGGGGTGTCGTGGGGGGAAGTTAGGGCACATGGAGGCTCATCCACGGAGGGTGACGCAAGGGAATCTCTGCTCATGGGTGCCATGAGGGCAGCTCGGCCCAGGATGCCGTGCGGGCGGCTAGGTGGGGCTGCGGACAGAGGTGGCGGCTCGAGCGGTGAGGTTGCGGGTGGCAGCTCAGCTGCAAATGGATGCGGCAGCTCAGTCGGGGACGAAACCAACAGATCAAGTGGTTCCTCAGCCGCGGACAGCAGCGGCGGCTCGGCTATGGATGGCGGGGCACTGTGCCTTTACCAACGGTTGGTTAGCTGACCTCTCTCTACATTCGTCATCTTGGTGTAAGCCACATTCTTCCATCGCGAATAACACAACAGGGAAGAACAGCAGAGGGGTCGGGCCATGTTTTTTTGGCCTGCACCCTCTGTGTTAGAGCAGAAACAAGCAGATCAACAAAAAAAGGTGTCAATAATGATAAAATCTACAATTTAATACAAATCATGGATCAACTCATTTTGGTTGATCCATGTTCTCCATGATTTCCATGAACGAGGAAATTAAGCGAGAGAATTCAAGAATTTAAATAACAACCCCAACTTCGTTTTATTCATCGACAGAGATCATGAGGGAGAAGACGACATCATTAAGGAGGGGAAGACAATCGTCGATTGAAGATTTCCCATGTTGGAGGATGTCATAAGGAATAAATTCAATGTCGAGTTTAGCATTCTTCGTTGGCGTTCTTCATTGGAGAGCTTTCTACCATGTTCTCCAATGGTCTCTCCTTTGCCAAGCCTTTTCCCCAATTCCACCAAAATGAAAAGGTAGCCCAAGATAATAGATTATAGTATCTATTATTTAGATTGTTGGCACAAATTCAAAAAATACAAATTAATTAAATTGAGTTAGAATAATAATTTTGGAGATGTTGTAGAGGCTCTCCCACATTTAGTAGAATGTTTTAGGGTTTCTCCATTAATGGGGAGTTCAAGGGGTTTTATACCTCTAGTGGCCCCCACAACCATAATCTCTCATGGGAGGATAGTTTGGGTGGTCCCTTCCATCATAACCTCTCATGGGAGGTTTAGTTCTGGTGGTCTCCACTTCTCAACATCCACTTGTGGGAGGTTTTAACAATTAAAATAAAATGTTACACAAATTTCATTTTATTTTATTCTTTTCACAAAAAAACCCAATTTTTATCTTTCACTATCGACCCACTGCGGTCGAGGTGAAGGTCTCCTTAAGAGAAAACCAGCGCTGCAAGTTCATTAGTGTCCTCATATTTCAATTTCGAGCACCAGTTCATAAGTTATAAAAACCCGCTCGCACGTTTGTTTAACGTACCCAAACAAAAGTTCAGAAATTCATTCGGGGTAATCTGGGCCTCGGAATCATGTGCCGTCAATTTTCACGGACTCGTAGAATTTCCATTTAATAAATAAAATTACACAGAATTTTTGGGTATTTACATAAATACATACTAAGACTATTAATTTGATAGTGGCCATCTATTTCACAAACATTTATTTTCTACTTTTTAATTTTTAGTGTTTGTCTTCTTCAAGAAACTATCTAGTTTAGATTACTAGGGTCTATGGGCCTATTTTAAACCATAAAAATTTATTCATTATTTATAATATTATACCATCTCTAAAAAACATAGGAACTCATGTTTCTCAATAAAAACCTCTTATTTAAAGTCTATGTTTAAGTAGGATTATTTCATATTCATTTCATACACTTTTTATTTCATATGGGTAGCTATTACAAAAATTATTTTAACAGATGTAAATATTTTCACTAATGTAAAATTCTTTTCAAAATAAATTCCTTAAACATTTGAGTATCCTCTTCATTCAAATATATCTTTTTTGGGAAACCCCACCTTTTTCATTTAGTTTTTTTCCTGAATACCAACACGGTATTTAAAATATTTTTTGTATTTATGTCTTGGTATTAGTAAAAAAAGATATTTTTTATTTATCCGATCTAGTTCTTAATTCATTAAATTAATCAACTATAAGATCTTAATTACCACTAAAACAATTTATTGATTAAACTATGAAATATGGGATGTTATATTCTCAAGCCTTAATATCCTTATTTTCAAAACAATGGTTTTCTTATTTATAATTATATTTTATAAATCAATATTATTCTCCAATATCAAATTCTATTATTTCTCAATTCTAGTCACTTCAGCTTCAACACTAGTGTTTTCAAAATCAACATCAACATAAATTTGTTCCTTTTAGTTTATTATTCATTCTATTTACTTGAATATTATATGTTGGAAGTTTTATCGCATTCAAATTCAATTTCATTTGTAAAATATTATTTTCACAAATTATAAATAACATTCACATAAAAACAATCAACCTATTTTTTCAACCACTTATTCAACCATCTATAACCCTTGCCATTTTATAAGTATCCAAAGAGAGATATCAACAACAGATTCCTCTTCAGAAATTCTATGATTTCTAATTTTGGTCATCATATAACAATGACTAAGAAATACGTTTAAGAAATTATCTATTAGAATTTTGTTATACAACATTCAATACAATTTCATGTGTGACTCATGTTTTAGGAATCATATTTTTTATGTGTAACAATGTATATATGACTTCCCTAAAAAATAATTTAGAGTGTATGTGTTCAGGAATAACTGTTCTACCCATATGAACTAAACTCATGTTATTCCATTATATTAGAAAATTCTTCTTGGTATTTTAGATTTCACTGGATTACTGTTTAATTCTTTGTTTTAAATGATATCTTTTAAAAGGATTATAGTTATACTCTTTATCCTTATCAAATCTCATCCTTTTAATATAATCTCCAAATTCTTTATAAAAGTTTCTTCTAAAAATTTTCATTATATATGTTGGTTCAAACATGGGATTCATAATCATGAGATTGGCCATCCAAGTAAAGTCATAAATAAATATGATAAATTACAAAACAACATTGGATGATAATTTTCTCATTGGCCCACATATGTTAGTATGAATTTATGCATGTGTATTAGTGGACTGAATCTCTACTTTTTTGTGAGTTTATTAAACTATTTAACCCTTCAAACATGTATCAAATAAAAAATCTCTCTATATATTTTCAGTTGAAGTAGGACTCTCACCACATCATACATTAAGATTTTAATAATATTTATTTGACCAATATGGCCAAAACCTTTATGGTACATGTTATTTTTATCGATAGTAGTCAAATAAATAGAATTAGTAGGATGGTCAATTTAAATTATTTTTTACTTGGTCCATTTTCTTGTACGATAATCCTTCTATATTTTTATATTTTGGTAAAACATGAGTCCCTTTAAAAAATAAAATCATTTCCATTTCAAAAGAATTTTATTACACTCAATAGATTGTGTTTCAGCACTTCAATAAAAATTCAATCTTAGGATATTAGGTTTTTGATCAACAATTTCTGTAGTACCAACTCCTCATATTTTCAAGTTACTATTATTTACCATTGATATTTCCCATTTTTCATTATATTCAACATTCTTTAATGTTTTTGTATCACTAGTCATGTGGGAGGAATAACTACTATCATCAATTTATGAATTGATCGATCGATAATTGACTTTTTTATTATTAATGAAATGAGGAAAAACCTATACTGCATGAGGTTTTCATGGGGGTCTGAAATGATACATCCTGAGAGCATCCCCCAATACAAAATTATTACACTCTAGAGGAAAAGTTCCCAAACTAGAAATAAAATTAACAGATCCTCCGAACTACCTCCTCGAGAAAGTTCATCCACCACGAAGATGGCCTCCCTTTTTACATGCCGAACAGAGAAAACACATCTGAGCTCCAAGAGGCATCTACGGACCAAATAAGTTAAGTGCCAAGGAGGATCCACCTGTCTTTTTACAGCTCTTACAGCAGTTTCAGAATTTGACTCCACCTCTGAACACATCAATTTGAGGCCTTTATAAAGCATGATACCTCTTTGGATTGACTTTAACTCTGCACCCAGTGAACTCCCCGACCCATAAAAACTAATGAAGGCCAAGGTTACTGAGCCGTACTCATCCCGCAATAGACATCCCCAACGCATTGGACCATTTATACATGAGCCATCCACATTAAGCTTATATCGAAGCCATAGTGGATTCCATCTAATCCACCTTCCCCGTGATCTATTCGGGTCAAGTTTCTGGCTAAGTAACCTATATATTATATAAGACTATTGTCCGCCTTTTACCATAGAACCCAGCTCTTTAACCAACCACTTCAATATAACTTGGAGTAATGTAGCCAAGGGTCACACCTCTTTCCTCACCTTATTATGAGCCTCCCAAAATGTCCAGAAAATAGCGAGCACAATGAAGTTATGGCTCTTTCATAACATATCTTGATTCCTTACACCCATAAACCAGCTAGCGATGAAATCCTTCAGGGAAGACTAGGAAGCAATGAAACAACCCCAACTACCCATAGGGGACCATAGATAATTGGCACATTCACTTTTAATGAATAGGTGGAAGATCAATTCAGCATGTGGGTTAGGACAGCAAAAGAATCGCGATGCCCTGGAGATCCCTATCCACTGGACATTCTCCTCCGTTGGCAAGGTATTATTATGGGCTCTCCATACTAGAAAATTTATCTTTTTCGGAGCCTATTTTCACTAAATCTGAGCCGCACACTCATCATGAACCCATCCACGATGGAGAAGTGTCCTGTAATCATGCTAGCTGAAATAACCAGAAATAGAACCTATAAAATAGACCCGATCAAACTCCTCATTAAAAACTAACTCCTAGGAAATGACCCTATTCAACTCACTTAGAATAGAATCCATAAGACTAGGAAAATGTGAAGCCTCCTTAATCGTCATATATAGAACTGGACAACACAATAAAAACATCTCCCCCACCCAATGGTCATGCCGGAAACTGATCTACCCTCTCCCAACCACCCAACAAGAGTTTTCCTAAAGAATCTCTAGATGATGAAGCACAGTCTTCGCCAGACTGGATAGTTTCAACTTTTCCAACATCTCCCAGCGTTGTCTGTATTTATTTCTGTGGACTTTGACCCACAATGATTTTCCAACTATAAAATCCCATGCCATGAGAGCCAACATGGACTTTATTGTTAAGGATATGTCCCTAAGACCGACTCCTCCCTCCTCGATTGTTTTTTTCCAGGAGATTACATGAATCCCAATGAGCCATGCCCATGGAATAGGGATCCCATAATAAGCAATTCATTGTTTTCTCCATCAAAGAAATAATACCTTTTGGAGGGGATATCACATATATTACATGCATTGGATTGAGGAAAGCACACTATTTTTCAATGTGATCCAGCCTCTGAAGGAAATAAATATGCTCTTCCAACTTACTATCCTTCCCAACATTCTGTTAATGAAATCCTCAAAGAAGGATTTTTTGACACACCCCTTAGAAATAGGTTCCCCAAGGTAACTAATTGGAAATTGAATCCTCTGGATTCCCAGAATATTTTTAATATCCCAAGCTGTCTTTCTTGAACCTTTATCTGAGATAAAAATTCTTCTCTTCCTTGAATTGATACGTTGTCCACTTAGGTGACCATAGATCTCCATAATTACCATAATTTTCAAAAAGAAAGATCTCCTTCCATTCAAGATAATCAAAATATCATCAGCAAACATAATATGTGATAGAGATCCTTCTGAGAAATTGGTGTGATAAGAAAGGATCCTTTTTTCCGCCATGCCTCTGTGTATGTTCTGTGAAAGAGCCTCCTGAGCAATAATAAATATTTTGGGAGGCAATGGGTCCCCCTGTCTCAATCCCCACATGCTTTTAAATTAACTAAATCTCTTACCCATAACAGAGATGGACAACCATGACTATGAATAGCAGCGAAAGCACAGGTCACACACCCATTCAGAAAAACCCATACCTCTCATGACCTGAATAATAATGCTCCAATTCATTTTTTCATATGCCTTGTCCATATCTACTTGAATGATGACATTGGATCCAATCACCCTTGTATTAACATCTTCCACCAAATCTTTTTCAATTCCGATCTCCCCATGTATGCCCCTTCCCTTGATAAAACTATGTTGTTCATGAGAGATCAGTTTCAGTATCATCTTGCTCAATCTCTTATCCAGCAGACTATCCAAATATCTTGTAAGAAACATAACATAGGCAAATGGGTTTAAAGTGATCAATTGAAGAACGATCATTGATTTTTTTGTAACAGAACTACTATGGAAGGACACAAGCTCCTGTTAATGGATCCTCCCCTAAAGAAATTTAGAATGGCCTCAGTTACATGAACTACCACAAAATCCCATTTTGCCACAATAAAGATCCCAGGAAAACCATCAGCACCCGGTGCACTATCCAAGGACTTGCTGCAGATAGTTCCCCAAACCATAGTTCTTTCTAGAGTGTCCATGAGGATGTTGTTATCTTATACCTCAATACTTCTAGTGATAGATCCCATTAAAGAATCCTACTTCTACACTATGCCACCACTCAACCGGTCTCCTCATATATCACTTGTAAGAATTGTCTCAAAATATTCCAAGGCTAACCGACCTGCTACATTGACATCAGAAGTGTAGGAGCCATCCTCAAGCTTAATATTGATTTTCATATTCTGACACTCCTTCAAACAAGTACAAATGAAAGCAGTATTGTTGTCACCCTCTTAAATCCATCTTACCCTAGAGTGGAGCCTATAATATCTTTCAATCTCAAGTACCCTCTCAGCCTGGAAGCTACCTTTATCACATAGCCAAATAAAGATACCCTCATCCCAACTCCACTGTAGTTGGTCCTCCAAACTATCGATTTCCATCTGAATAGATGCCACAGAACTATCCTCAATGGGTTTAATAGAAATCCATTGATCAATATATGACTAAATTCACTTTATCCACCCAACAAGCCCCATAAAAGCCCTCCCTTCAATCTCTCGTTCCCATGAGTTCCGCATTATTTGAAGAAAACCATCCACACTGTTCCATTTAGACGAATACATGAATGGTTTAAGCTCTTGAATCCCACATTTAAGCTCAACCAGCAGCGGGGTGTCATCTAAAAAGGCACGGGATAAGTGCGATACAGAGGAAAGAGAAAAGAATTATAACCCATGGATGTTGGAAAGGAATATTTCCAGCCGAATCCAAATGCGCCTAGTCCCTTTGCAATTATTACATATGGTATATTTACACTCGTTGAAGCCCAAACCCACCCGACCCTTAATAGACATGAAGTTCTTGAAGTTCATCATTCCGTTGATAGAACTCTCTGATCCAACTCTATTTTCTTAGACATCTACAATAACATTGAAATCCCCACCAATGAACCAAGGTAAGCCCGCTGGATCAAAATCCGCCAGATACTCCAATAGTTCCCTTTCGTTTCTATATGTCATTTCTAGCATAAATGAAAGATAAATATATTTTAGTACCTTTGAACCCAATCTTCACAGTTATACACAGATTTGTTGCCTGAAAAAATTCCACATGTATGCTCTATTTTTCGAACACCCATATGTGCTTATTCGTGGGGTGGTCATGAAAAAACTATACAAAACCCATCTTATACGCAGAATAATTTATTTTATTGATATAATTTTTAGGTTCCAGAATCAAAAATAATGAAGCCTGATATCTCTAGGACTCATAATCCATGAATGAACAATTTTCCTATATTCCCATACCTCGGGCATTCAATATAATCAAGGAAACCATTAGCAGATGAAACTTTTGTCCCTCCTTCAATTGTTACCTTGACTGAGGACAAATAAAGTTCTGCAACACTCATCCATGGACATCAACCATGTAACCGGCCTTGAATATCCTGCCAAAAAAGATCTTTTCTTTGGTACAAGACTCTTCTTCATCAATGGGCTATCCGTTTCTTCCACCAAGAAAATCTTATTCATCATAGGAGAACATGGAGTAACTAAATCTGTTTCCACCTAATGAAAACCATTCAAAACCAACTGAGCAGGTGACCTACGGGATACGATGACTTCCTTCTCCACCCCATCAGGTAATGTCCCCCATGAAGGATTTTTGTTGTCATATCTGTAGTGACCCACCATGGCCAAAAGGGAAGATTGAATATTTGCAATGAAAACAGAAGAAGGGAACTGCACACCTGTATAAGGTGACAATAATCCCCTGGGTATGCCTGTAACCCCACAAGCCAGTAAAAGAAAGTTTCTTCCAGATAAAAGAGAAGAAATAATCAAACAAATATGGACCATCAAACCTGCTTCCAAAAATAGCATCACCACACCATTGAGTTGCATCGATAACAAATTAGATAGCACATCCTCCTATGAAAAATGTACGCACACCTGTGTCCCCTCCTTTGAAGTACGAGACTTTTCAGGCTTGAATTCGATAGAAATCAAAAGTTTAAGTATAGGACCCCAGCCTTCAACATTACTTAATCTTGAGTTACTACAAGAATACACATTGAGGATCTTTTCAAGTTTATATTTTTAGATAATTATATCATAAATCATGCATTACTTTCCACATTTAAACAAAGTGGTTAAATAAAAGATAGTACTCATTTTTTCCATCAACGGAAACATATTTAAAATAAAGCATGGATTCTTTCTTGACACTTCCTTGACACTATCATCACACCATGTACCATTCCGTCGGCCTGTGAAAATCATTTCAAAAACATGGGATGAGCATAAAAAGCTTAGTAAGGGATATAAAAGTACGAAATGAAAATATTAGTCCATGTATGAAATAATACATTACTCGTAAAACATAAGAATTTTAACATACCTAATAAAATCATGAATAAATCATAAAAATGATAAGGCATAAAGGTAACTTGAGGCATTCGTAACATTCTTACATAGGGAGTAACCCTCATGGTTATGTTTGGAATACCCATCACAGTATATTCCCTAAATCTCTTCGTAGAAACCTTAACGTTTAACCCCTTCGTGTTACCCAATGCATTGGAGAGCTATATCGGGCTCACCTGCCCTTAGTTTATCATGGAACCACCCGTATTCATAACAATTCCCAAGAACCATAACATAATTTTATCACATAAAACATGCATAAAGTAAACATAACATTTCCACATTTCAATCACAAGATATCAATAAATCACATTGATATAACAAAAAAAATTTCAAAACCATTTTCAATACCAAAATAAAAGAAAATTACTACATGGTATTTATTTTTCATTTTAAAAGAAAGGTTAGGTTATGGCTTGTAGAGGAAGCTGAAACTCAAATAATGGTCATGACGGTGGAGAAGTCATTGTCTCCGCATACGTATGAAAAAAAAACATTCCTTTTGTCGTTTAGTAAAACGCTTCGTATAAAAAAAGATTCCATTTAAATATACTTAAATTTCAAAGGGGTTTATACACCGTATAAAAGAAAGTTGTGTATAGTACAAAATATGCCACAATTAAAGGAGATTGAGACGAAGTCCCTTACCTCGTATCTGACTTGACTCGATTGTTGTTTAATCTCCAGAATAATAAACTTGAGTTAATTTCTACTTTCTTAATAATCGTTTTCAAGTTTATTATTCCTTTTATATCACTTAATACCATGTCATAAACACTATGTAATTATTTATGTTAATAATGGCCGTCCTAACGATCACTGGTACTTGTGTCAAAAATAAACTCTCTATAATTACAATTTGTTCATGTATCCATTATATGAAGAGTTATATTCCTGATGTACATATCATATATATCATATATATCCAGTATATACATTCATTTATAATATTACAAAACATTTAGAGGTATGAAATGTAATACACCGTTCATGGAGACGGTATGTCGTAGGTACGCATGAACGCTACTTTAATTTATATTTCGTATTTTATGGAATGGAATCATAATGATATAAAGGTATATTATAATTCAAGTATAATATAATATATAATATCATTAAATCCATCCTTTATACATCCCACATATGGCATTAACGAATCAAATCACTTTGAGGGGGCGGTAGTCCACACTTCCTAAAGTGAAGATATCGCGTTTACCCATAATGGAAACCATAAAGGTATGAAAAAAATAAAAAATACAGAAGATTAAGGAAAAAATAAACATATTATATATCATATATAAATATAGTGTCATCTTAATGTCCACCTTTGAAGGTGTTAGAAGAATATTGAACAATCATCATTTCATGAGGATGAAATTCTCCATCCACGGAAACAGTATGCTCTTTAACAATTAGATGAAGGTGTGTGTAAGTGTAGATCGAATCCTTATTATAAAAACATCCTAGTATATTGATGATACTGTTTTTGTTACAAAATAAATGAATAAAAACAGTTTAGGGGGTTGGAGAAGCAAAATAAAACAAATGAACATTAGAGAAGACTTTACCTTTAAATCGGGTAACTCTTCTTGGTTTGAATGAAAATTGTTTCTTGAAGAGATTTCTGCCTAAGGTAAGGCTTATAAGATGAAGAGAGGGATGTGGAGAGATAAAATGATCAGATATTGGCTGATAAAAAGGCTTGAGAAGTGTGGGTAAGGAGGTAGAGGTAGGGACCTTTTATAAGAGGAGAGGAGGACAGTCTTGGAATGTTAAAAAATGTTACTTTATATTGAAATGTGTTTCGGATTTAAAAGGTCCCAGAATGATGTATTTCAAGGATAAGGTGATAAGGGTTCGAAATATACTCATCCAATAGGTCTTTGTCAAGTGCAAGTCCTAGATTTTACATTATCTTTTCATTTTATATAAATCGTTCATTAATGAGGTAATCACTGCATCATTATGATGTCATAAATAATTTAATTTATTTAATGTCTAAAAATTATAAAAAAATACTATGATGTAGGAAATAATTTTAGATTTCCAATGAATATTTATAGTCCAATAGAACATTTATTTAGACAAAATGAAATTTTTTTTACTCAGGTGATACATTTTTTGTTATATTTAACATTCTTTAAAAATAAATAGATAAAAAGTCATTATCACACAAAAGTGATTCCATGGGGTCCCCAAGTTTGGCACAAGGCATCCCATGGTCGGAAATGACACAACCAGTAGCATTAGGACACATTTTGGGGTCATTTATTATTATTATGATATTATTTTATTATCCTTAACTACCCGATTACTAATTAATCAAGATAATTAAAGATAATTACAGTGGTTACTATTCATAATGTCAAAAAACAAGAGTGTTGATTACATAATTTGGACCTTTTGATTCCAAATATGTAATCAATTTTAACAAATTCCAAACACAGAAAATTCGATAATTAATTTAAAAATAATTCTCGTTGTCAAAACAAATAGCATGTTTTTTAGAAACAATATCTATGAAAACTTTGGCACTTTTTTATTCCCAATTCCAAAGTGAAATTAATCCCAATGACCACCATTGGATTAGATGGTAAAAATATATTCTATTTAAACTTTAAAACCAATTAAAAAGATAATCTAACCATATAATTATATTATATGAAAAAGCAGTTTTGATGTAAAATGCAGTATTTTTCACTATTCATTAAAAAATGTACATTGTCAGAAAAATACCAAAAATTAACCGAAGGTAAACTTAAATGTCCAAATCATAAATAATATGTTTATTTTGAAAAATAGAGCTTAAAAAATTGTCAAAAGTGTGATTTAATAATGGTTTTCCATCAAAAGGAAATAAAACAATCTTTTAAAAATATTAGTGTATTCCATGCTTAAGATTGGATTTATTCTCATTTTAAGACTCTAAAACACTATCTAATTCATAAATATACACAGATAAAAATATCTATTATTCATTACTTACATGAGGCTTTACATCCTCCCCCCTATAGAAAATTTCAGCCCCGCAATTTATTTACTTAACGAATAAGTGGGGGTATTTATCCCTCATTGCATTTTCAGATTCTCATGTTGACTCTTCAATCATGTGGTTTTTCCACAATACGTTTACTTGATGAATTACTTTATTTCGCAACACTTGCTCCCTATGGTAAAGAATCTGGACAGGTTGTTCCTCATAAGATAGGTTCCCTTCCAACTGAACTACCTCTAGACTCAAAACATGAGATGGATCTGGCATGTACTTCCTTAACATTGAAACATTAAAAACATTGTTTACCTGAGATAAACTCAGAGGTAAAGCCACTAGGTATGCAACTTATCCATCTCTCTCCGAAATTTCATGTGGTCCAATGAACCTTGGACTCAACTTTCCTTTCTTACCAAATTGCATCACACGTTTCCATGGTGAGACTTTGAGGAAAACATGATCACCTAACTCAAAAGAGAGATCCTTCCTCCTATTGTCCGCATAACTCTTCTACCTGCTCTGATCTGTTTTCATGTGTCTCTATATCAGCTGAACTTTTTCTGCCAACTCTTCTACCAATTCTTGTCCCATCAACTTCCTTTCACCCACTTTATCCCAGAAAGCTGGAGTTCGACACCGCTTCCCATATAATTCCTCAAATGGTTCCATCTGTATACTGGAATGAAAACTGTTATTATAAGAAAACTCAACCAAAGAAGGATGTTGGTCCAAACATCCCTGATAATCCATCGAACAAGAATGCAGCATATCCTCCAATGTCTGAATTGTTCGTTCTGACTACCCATCTAATTGAGGATGAAAAGTTGTACTAATATTTAATTCAGTACCCAATGACTTTTGAAGGCCTTTTCAAAAGATTGAAGTTAACATGGGATCACGGTCAGATAAAATGGAGAGAGGAACTCCATGTAACCTGAATATCTCTTTAAGATACAAACGAGAAAGTTGATCTAGGGAAAAAGTATCTCGTATAGCAAAGAAGTGAGCAGATTTAGTCAGGCGATCAACAATAACCCAGATAGCATTATTACCTCAAGGTGTATTCGGCAATCCCACAACGAAGTCTGTGGATATATTCTCCCATTTCCACTCTGTTACTAGTAAAGGCTGAAGCATCCCTTTTAGTAACTGCAGCTCTGCTTTAACCTATTTACAAGTCAAACACTTCACAGTAAAATCAGCAATATGACTTTTCATTCAATCCCACCAGTAGTACTCCCGAAGATCTCTATACATCTTAGTACTGCCTGAATAAACTGAAAACAGAGAACTATGAACTTCACATAACAACTCTCTCTTCAACTGTGAATCACAAGGAACACACAATCTCTTCCAAAATCTCAAAACACTATCATTATCAATGTTGAATTTAGAAATCTTACCCTTCTGAACCAGCTCTACCGTTTTCTGCAACTCACTGTCTTGCTTCTGTGCTTGCTTAATTCTGTCTGATAGATAAGATTTCATTGATACCTGAAACAAAACAGAAGGACATCCTGCACCAACAACTTCTATGCCAATCATCATCAAATTCTTAACCAAAGTATCACGTTCCAAACACAACATTTTTAATGAAGCATTACTTTTTCGACTCAATGCATCAGCCACTTCATTTTCTTTTCCCGGATGGTAATGAATTGTACAATCGTAATCCTTGATTAATTCCAGCCATCTCTTCTGTCTCATGTTCAATTCTTTCTGAGTGAATATATACTTTAAACATTTGTGATCGGTATATATTTCACACTTTACTCCATAAAAATGATGCCTCTAAATTTTTAAAGTGAAAACAACAGCAGCTAATTCCTAATCATGTGTAGGGTAATTTACCTCATGTGTTTTCAACTATAATGAAGAATAAGAAATTAGCTGATCATTCTGCATTAGGATGCAACCAAGTCCTTTCAATGAATCATAACTGTAGATAACAAACTCACCTTTCCTGGAAGGTAGTGCCAAAATTGGAGCATTCACCAATATTCTTTTCAATTCCTGAAAAAAATCATCACATTATTTTGTCCAGATAAACTTAACACCCTTCCGAGTTAGCTTAGTCATTGGAATAGATAACGATGATAAAGTTATAACATACCTTTGGTAATAGCCTGCCAAACTAAGGAAGATACAAATATCAATTACATTTTTGGGTCTTGGCCATTCATCAACAACCTTTGTTTTTGCATGATCAACATTTATCCCATCTTTAGAAACAATGTGACCAAGGAATGAAATTTTTTGCAACCAAAACTCACACTTTCTAAATTTCCCATAAAATTTATTTTCTTTTAAGGTTTGCAAAATAACCCTTAAATGTCTTTCATGATCCTCTTTACTTTTATAAAAAACCAAAATATCATCAATGAAAACAACCACAAAATTATCCAAGAACTCATGGATAATTCTATTCATAAGGTTCATGAATACATCAGGTGAATTGGTTATCCCAAAAGGCATTACTACAAATTCATAATGGCCATATCTTGTATGAAACGCGGTCTTCAGAATATCTTCTTCCTTTACCTTCAACTGATGGTACCCTGATCTCAGGTCAATCTTTGAAAAAAACTGAGCTCCCTAGAGCTGATCAAACAAATCATCAATATGAGGCAAATGATATTTGTTCTTAATAGTGATGTTATTCGAAGCTCTTTAATCAATGAGAAGTATCATTGAACCATCTTTCTTTTTAACAAAAAAATAGGAGCACCCCATGGTGATGTTCTAGGTCGAATGAATCCTTTCTCTAATAAATCATGCAATTGCTCCTTCAACTCTAAAAGTTCAATTTGAGCCATTCAATAAGGGGGTTTTGAAATTGTCTTAGCATCAGAAACTAAGTCAACAGTAAATTCAACTTCTCGATATGGTATTATTCCAGGAAACTCATCAGGAAAAACATCAGGATACTCATTTACCACTGGCACATCATTAATTGGAACAGTTCCCTTGTTTTCAACGATATGTGCAAGGTAACATTCATTTCCATCTTTTACAGGTTTCTCAACCTCTTGATATGTTATCACTATTAAGGGTTCATTCTTGTACAAAAACTGAATGTATTTCTGAAAAGAAACTTATTTAGCTCTACATCCAATCTTAGAATGGTAAATAGAGAGCCAATCCATACCCAGGATAACATCAACCTATACTAGAGGTAAAAAAATAAGGTTTTCAAGTAGGTTTAATCCACAAATAAGGATATGAATATTCTTATAAATTCTTTTCGCCTCAAAATTTCCCCCATGTGTTTTTACCACTAGTTCACGAGTCATTTATTGAGATGGTATTCCCATTTTACTAGAAAAGTTTTCAGAGATGAAATAATTTGTAGACCCCAAATCAAACAACACACTGGGATAATCTAAAAAAACAAACAAAGTACCTGATACCACTTCATTTGATGGCCTGACATCTTCTGAAGTAGTTTCAAAGGATTTCACCACCCCTATCTTCTTATAGCCTAACTACTTCCCATCACTCAAGCTCTTTGTTGGACACTTTCTTTCATAGTGACCCATCTCATTGCACTTATAACATTTGACTAACTGTAAATAAAATTTGGTCTCACCATCACCCTGATATCTTTCAGTGAAATCACGAGCCTTATGTCCCATCTTACCACATCGGTAGAACTTCCAAGAATTCAAAAGACATTCCCCAGCATGCCTTTTACCACATTAATCACAAACTGGAAATTTAGTTTTCTTACCGTCAGACCTTTTTGAATAATTGTTTCCTTTCTCCTGCCACCTCGTTCTCTTCTTCTACTAGTTGTTATAGAACACTTGATCATCGACAAACTCCATTTCCACCTTCCCAGCACATCGAACACGCTTTTCATAAATCTTGAACTCGCGAGAAGCTAAATCATTTCGATATTTTGGATTTAATCCATAGTAAAAATGATTGAATTTACTATCAACGTCTCAGATAAAATTTGGACCATACCTTGCCAATCAAGTGAACCTCTCTTAATAAGTAGCCACTGAGTTGTCCTATTGCCTCAATTTTAAGAATTTTTTTCCATCCTAATTCGAACAACATTAGGAAAATACTTTTCAAGAAACATACCTTTTAATTCATCCCAGTCGTGAGCATCAATCTCATCAGCATCCCTGATACTTTTATCCATCGACCACCACTGATCTACTTCACCTTCCAAATGGTAAATATAAAGACTAACCTTTTGATTATCTAAACACCCCATGACATCGAAAATCTTCTCCAGTGCTTTAATCCACCCTTCAGCTAGAACATGGTCAGATGATCCTCTGAATGATGGGGGATGTTGCCTCATGAAACATTCCACCACTAACATGTTCCTCTACAGTTGATCTGGCTGATCTCGTGCATGGATACCACCACCATTTATCGCTTGATTCAACTACTCCATTACTGCAACAAACTGCTCAGTTCAATTCAGACTATCTAAGGATGATGATTCAGAAGGTTATTTCCTTCTGTATGCTTTCCTATCACTGCTTCCCTATTTCCTCTGCAGAAAACTATTCTGAACAAACATGTCTTAGATGAAGCAATATGGTAATCATCAAGTGCTATATCATTCTAATTTGACCATAAAAAAATATTTTGGATAATCATTTAAAAGAATTATAAATCCTAATGTTATCTAAACCGACCTCTGATACCAACTATAAGGCCCCAGCCTTAAACATTACTTAATCTTGAGTTACTTCAAGAATACACATTGAGGATCTTTTCAGGTTTAGAGTTTTAGAGAATTAGATCATAAATCATGCATTACATTCCACATTTAAACAAAGTGGTTACATAAAAGATAGTAATCATTTTTCCCATCAATGGAAACATATTTAAAATAAAACATGGAGTCTTTCTTGACACTTCCTTGACACTATCATCACATAATGTACCTTTCCCTTGACCTGTGAAAAACATTTCAAAAACATGGGATGAGCATAAAAATCTCAGTAAGGGATATAAAAGTACGAAATGAAAACATTAGTCCATGAATGAAATCATACTTTACTCGTAAAACACAAGCATTTTAACATACCTCATCAAATCATGAATAAATCATAGAAATCATAATACATAAAGGTAATTGAGGCATTCATAACATTCTTACGTAGGGAGTAACCCTCATGGTTACGTTTGGAATACCCATCATTGTATATTCCCTAAATCTTTTCGGAGAAACCTTAACGTTTAACCCCTTCGCATTACCCAATGCATTGAAGATCTACATCGGGCTCACCCACCCTTAGTTTATCACGGAACCACCCATCTTCATAACAATTCCCAAGAACCATAACATAATTGTATCACATAAAACATGCATAAAGGAAAAATAGCATTTCCACATTTCAATCACAAGATATCAATACATCACATTGATATAATAAAAAAATTATGCAAACCATTTTCAATACCAAAATAAAAGAAAATTAATACATGGTATTTATTTTTCATTTAAAAAAGGTTAGGTTATGGCTTGTAGAGGAAGCCGAAACTCAAATAATGGTCACAGCAGCGGAGAAGTCGTTGTCGCCACATACGTATGAAAAAAAAAACATTCCTTTTGTCATTTAGTAAAACTATTCATATAAAAAAGGATTTCTTTTGACTAGAAATAAAATATAAATGGGTTTATACACCGTATAATAGAAAGTTGTGTATAGTACAAAATATGCCTCAATGAAAGGAGATTGAGACGAAGTCCCTTACCTCGTATCCAACTTGACTCGATCGTTGTTTAATCTCCTGAATAATAAACTTGAGATAATTTTTATTTTCGTAAGAACCTTTTTCAACTTCATTATTGCTTTTATATCACTTATTACCATGCCATGAACACTATGTAATTATTTAAGTTAATAACGATCGTTTTAACGATCATTGGTACTTGTGTCAAAAATAAAATCTTTATAATTACAAGTTATTCATGTATCCATTATATCCAGAGTTATATTCATGATTTATATATCATATATATCATATATATCCAGTATATACATGCATTTATAATATTAAAAAACATTTAGAGGTAAGAAATGAAATGCACTGTTCATGGAGACGGTAAGACGTACATACGCATGAACGCTACTTTCATTTCTATTTCGTATTTTATGGAATGGAATAATAATGATATAATAGTATATTATAATTCCAGTATAATATCATATATAATAACATTAACTAAATCCTTTATATGTCCCACATATGGCATTAACGAATCAAATCACTTTGAGGGGGTGGTAGTCCGCACTTCCTAAAGTGAAGATATCGCGTTTACCCATAATGGAAACCATAAAGGTGTGACAAAAATGTAAAATAAATAAGCTTATGGAAAAAATATAAATATTATATATCATATATACATATAGTGTCATCTTAATGGACACCTTTGAAGGTGTTAGAAGAATATTGAACAATCATCGTTTTGTGAGGCAGAAATTCGTCATCCACGGAAAAAGTATGCTCTTTAACCATTAGATGAATGTGTGTGTAAGTGTAGCTTGAATCCTTATTATAACAACATACTATTATATTGAAGATACTGGTGTTGTCAAAAAAATGAATAAAAAGAGGTTAGGGGGTTGTAGAAGTAAAATAAAACAAAAGAACATTAGAGAAGACTTTACCTTTAAATCTGGTAACTCTTCTTGGTTTGAACCAAAATTGTTTTTGAAGAGATTTATGCCTAAGGTAAGGCTTATAGGATAAATATAGGGATGTGGAGAGATAAAATGAGCAGAGATTGGCCGATCCAAAGGCTTGAGAAGTGTGGGTAAGGAGGTAGAGGTGGGGGCCTTTTATAAGAGGAGAGGAGGGCACTCTTGGAAAGTTACAAAATGTTACTTTATATTGAAATGTGTTTCAGATTTAAAAGGTCCCACATTGATATATTTCTAGGATAAGGTGATAAGGGTTATAAATATACTCATCCAATAGGTATTTGACATGTTTAAGTCTTAGATGTTATATTATATTTTCAATTTATTTAAATCGTTCATTAATGAGGTAATCGCTGCATCATCATGATGTCATAAATAATTTAATTTATATAATGTATAAAAATTATAAAAAAATACTATGATGTAGAAAATCTCTTTATATTTCCAATCACTATTTATAGTCCAATATATCATTTATGTAGATAAAATTAAAAATGTTTTACTCAGGTGATACATTCTTTGTTATATTTAACTTTCTTTAAAAATAAAATGATAAAAAGTCATTATTACACAATAGTGATTCCATTGGGTCCCCAAGTTTGGAACAAGGCATACCATGGTCGGCCATGACACAAGCAGTAGAATAAGAACACATTTTGGGGTCATTTTTTATTATTATGGTATTATTATATTATCCTTAACTACCTGATTACTAATTAATCAAGATAATTAAAGATAATTACTGTCATTGCTATTTATAATGTCCAAAAACAAAAGAGTCTTGATTAAGTAATTTTTACCTTATGATTCCAAATATGTAATCCGTTTTAACAAATTCCAAACACAGAAATTTCAATAATTAATTTAAATATAATTCCCGTTGTCAAAACAAATAGCGGGTTTTTTAGAAATAATATCTATGAAATGTTTGGCACTTATTTATGCCCAATTCCAAAGTGAAATTAATCCCAATGAACACCATTGGATTACATGGTAAAAATATATTGTATTTAAACTTTAAAACCAATTAAAAATATAATCTAACCATATAATTATATTAGACGAAAAATCATTTTTGATGTAAAATGTAGTATTTTTCACAATTCATTAAAAAATGAACATTGTCAGAAAAATACCAAAAATTAACCCAAGATAAATTTAAATGTCCCAATCATAAATAATATGTATATTTTGAAAAATAGAACTTATAAAATTGTCAAATTTTTGATTTAAAAATGGGTTTCCATCAAAATGAAGGGAAACAATCTTTTAAAAATATTAGTGTATTCCATGCTTAAGATTGGATTTATTCTCATTTTAAGCCTCTAAAACACTATCTAATTCATAAATAGACATAGATAAAAATATATATTATTCATTACATACTTGGTATGTTACATCAAGAAACTTCGTAGAACCGTTGACTTTTTCCTCCCCCTCTGAGGAAGACAATGATCTAACCAGAGTGGATGACACTGCGCTGGGGACCCCTTGAAATGCCATATTACAACTCAATACAACCACATCTGAACGAGAAGCATCCGGACAATCAATATGACCATGCCTGAACCCCTGATTATGGAGTCTTGTCTTCCCTTTTCTAAAAAACTCCACTGAATGCCCTTGAAATCCACAAGACGAGCAAAATCTTGGTGGAGCTCGGAACACCATGCATTGCCATCATTTGAAACCCTCATGAGATATAATGAGAAAACAAGGAGAAAACATAACAAAAAGGTTCATCTAAACAAAAATTCGAGGATTATCTGCATCCATTAGCACCTCCATGTTCAAATCAGAACAAAGGAAACTCCCCAACAAGTCACCCACTGCTGTCAAAATTGAAGGGTTATGGAAGGGAAGAGGGAGCCCCATAATCTTAATCCAACCATAGCCATGGGGGATTCTCTTCCATAATGACACTCCCAAGACCTGCGTGAAAGTGTAAACCGAAGGGCACCACAATACCTATCTCCCGCACCCACGCCCACACAAAATCTTCTTTGTTGAAGAAGTGGATGAAAAACTCAAACTAGGAACGTTCTGAAATAGCCACTGGGTAAAGCAAACCCCATGAATCCATGAAGGATCTGAACACCTCCAGTGAGGGTTTCACAGAACCAAAACGGGCTACCAGGGTAACCTTATGAAACTCTGCAGCCTCCTGGATCTCCTTTCCAGAAATTTCAATTACTGGAGATCCATCCAAACACCCCACACTTCTGTGATCCATCTTAACCAGTGGAATACTGCGCAACCCAGACACCCCTGACGGGGAACCCCCCACGACGACCTATTTAAAATACTTCTCATTAATTCCAATAATAGAATTTGAATCAATTTCCCTTATGTTGATAATAGTTCTTTTCGGAATATTATTGTTTTTGACATTCCATAACATTTGATTTCTTTTGTTTTGGGAGAGTAGACGCTTTTATGATATTCATCTCTTCATTTTTTGTGTAAGGGAAATTATAAAAATTATTATTAGACAATTATTTTATAGAATTTATATTTCAACCATCAAAATTAGAGATGCCAAGTTTATTTTGATATTTATCAGGAGAAGAGTTAACCTACCTCTTCAGGCATAATTTCTTATTAGCTTGATATGACCCAACTTTGAGTTCTATAGATTTTTTGAAATATTTTCTCATATTATTAAAAAATTTAATAAATCCAATTAATTTTCACTGAGAAATTATTATCTCCTTTTATATCAAGGAATATTTTTATTCACGTTCTTTTACCATTTTTCTCTTGCTGAGAGACTCTCATGTTATGTTTTTTATTTCATCAATTTGCTCTGTTCCCTTTTAAGAAGCTCTTACTTAACTTAATTATTCTTTCCATTTTCGTTCCCAAACTACTAAAGATACTTATTATGTTTATTGATTTTATCAAGATAATATTAAGTTCAACCTTTAACATGTGATCTATACAGGCATTCTAACCTTTGTCTTCATCACTACATGATGATTTTCCATAATTTTGAACCTGATAAATTTAGTTTGGGAATTTTTTAGTAACAACTTATTCTAAATTATGGGATGATTATGACTCATTATATTATAATTTTTTTCATCAAAATTCTTATTTTACTCCTTGAAAATGTGTTTTTTAATTAACAAAATTTTTCACATATTTTTAACTTTTTCCATGAATATCTTTTTTGAGGTTTTTCATCATGTTTATAAGAAACATACTCACCAATTTTATTCATTTGGAAGATAATTTCAGATTTCCCAATTCCATAACACTTGAAACAACATTTTAAAGTCTTCCTTAGCAATGATATCGAATTTTTTAATTTTATTTCAAATAATATGAATATTTATCTAATAGTTTTCATCCTCATCATCATCTATATATTAAAATGAATATTCATTTTATTCAACATTAAATTTGAGTTCTCTCATGGACTCAAAATAAATTTCCTCATTGATATTATTTTGGAATGTGAGAACATTTCTCAATTCATGAGAAATTAAAATTTTGTATAAGTAATCAAGGATGATATCATATCTCTATTATAATGTTAAAATTTTATGTTCAAATCAATCATGAAAATTTGTCATCAAATTTTTATCAATGGTGGAGTCATCCAAATTTTCTATATAGCCTCTTATATTTCTTACAATCTCATAGAATATTTTAAATTAATTCTTTTTATCATTTTCCTTATATATATTTTCATCATCAAATATGGTTCTTTATATTTTAAACTTAACTTCTTTAACTTTTACATTTATTTAATAATGTTTTTGAGTTTGTCCAAGATTTCTTTAGCTGTTTTAAGTCTTATATCATTTTCTTAAAAAATATAATAAATAAATAATTATTGCATTTTGAGATTTCCCATAAACATATAAATTTCTCTCATCCATAAAATATAATGGATCACTTATTTAAATGGGTGAAAATACAAATATTGATGCATATTTAACTTTGAGGACAATAGATAAAAGATATGGTAAAATATTATTCATCCAACCAATATAGTTATTTCAATAAAAATAGGGACATCATAGCTATTGAAATAACTCATATTATATGTTCCAACAAGATATTTTATTGTCAAATATTCTATCAATAAATACTATGTTTAATTGCTTTATTCAAATTAAACACTGAGCTAAAAAAACCATGATATATTATATATATTTAAAATTCTAATTAGTATATATAACAAGAGTAATGTAATTGTTATGTTTGGGGCTATAAGTAGAGGTATCATACTTTTGAAATATAAGTATATAGTATATTAATCTTCATTTTTAGTCCTAATTCTTGGATAAAATTCAATTAGTATTACTAAATAATGAATAACATCGTGTTATGCTAAAAATCTAATTTACTAAAATTTTTCCTTTTATCCACTATGTATTTTTTATATTAATAAATTAAAAATATTATGCATAAATGTTGGTAAGGTGTATTTTTTATAAGGATAATATATTGACACTAATTTAATTAGTAATATATTGGAAAAAGGAAAAAATTGATAATATTTTTAATATTCATTTTCCTATTAAAATAGTTTTTCATTATATTCTATGTCTCCACATAAAAGATAAATTCCAAAATTTTAGTATTTAATTTCGAAAAAAATGAAATTAGAATTCAAGATTAAAAATATTTTAATCGGATGAATTTTTTTACTTATTTTGAAATGGTTTATTTTTTTGGAAAATATTGAAAACTGATGCATTTATCAATACCGTAGAATTTGTGAATTTATCATGATATTAATATGACATAAATATTTAAACAAAAAATTCATTAAAAAAATGTATTTAAGGAGTAAAACTATTCATTTATATATACTATTTATAATTTTGGAAAACTATGTTATATATTATCGAACTCAAGTAATATTTCATTTCAATAAATACTATTTTTTCCATATGTTTTATCAAAATATTCACATGGTGAATTTCTATTTTTGATTGATTGGAATGGAAAATGACAATTATTTTTAGAAATAAACTGATTAAATTTGTAAATATACATAAAATTTATAATGTTAACCTAAACATAATTTTTATTATTAATAATAAACCTAAATATACTTTTTAAAAGTCATGTACACTAATAATAAAATTAATTTTTCTCACCCTTGAAATTTTCATTCGATAAAATTATTTTTATATTTAAAATAATATTTTTAAAATAAAGTAATAGTTTAAATTTTATTTTTGGATAATAAAATAAATTACCTCGGTTATAAAATGAGTAATCCTTGTAAAATTAAACGGTGATAAAATTTAAAATATGTGACAAAATCTAAAAATTACTCAATAATAATCACCAAATGTGTGTAAAATGGGTTTCTTGACAAAAAACTAATAAAAAAACCATTATTAAAAAACATTTTTGTCACGTGTCTTGAATAGTGACCTGTCATTTATATTATTACAAGAATGCCATTCCCCTCACTTATATAATGAGACAACCAACAACCATTTATATAAACTATTAAAAATTATAATTCCACTTGAAAATATACCCATTTTACTTCTCCTAGTTCCCTATATAGTTTTTTCAGCCCCTAAATCAATGTAAATTATCGAAATTCACCATTCCGAAGAGGACCTCCAAAAGGAGGTTTTAAATTATCAACTTGAGTACTAATCACTTCTTAAATTTTTTATTATTTCTCCTCTGAATATATTTCAAAAATTACAATATAATAAATTTTGTAATAATATTATAGTAAAATTGTATTATGTTAATTTTATTTTTAGTATCTATTCTGTCCCACTTCCTTAGAAAGTTGAGAACGACATTCATGAATACGTGTGAACTACCGCCTCCACAAACAATCATATTTCATTTATGATAACTAACTTACATAGATGTTTATAAAAGGGTATTTAATAATTAAATATTATATTTCTAAAATTTATAATATTTGAAATATATAATATTTTTTACCTTCCTCCTATTATTTGAAAAATTAAAACATATTTTTTTTGTACGTGCAGACTACAACCTCTATGGAGGGACACATTTAATTTTTCTTAATTTTCATACATAGATAGTTATAAGATTTTATTTAATGATTAAATTGTAAATTTATCAAATATTTAATATTATTTGTACAAAAATCATTATATATACCCCTTCCATCCATTTCAATACAAAATGAAAATTTTGTTTTTGCATATGTGAGAACTATCACCTCCTTGGATGATAGTTTCAATTTCATCACCACCATAATTGGATGGTTATAAAAAACATTTGATAAATATATATTATATTGAGGGGTAATTTATATCATTATTGTTTGAATGGATAACATAGAAATTTATGATAATTTTAATGTAATATGGTGACATCAGTAAGTTACTCGAAACAAGATCATCATGATTTGCATTTCTGAAAACTGCACCCTTGAATTACATGGATTGAAAACAAGAATCCATAAATCATTGAAAAAAATTATTATAATATTAGGAATAATATAGAAATTATTAACATTGTGTAAGATAATTTTTTCTAACATTTTCATTATGTAAGCATATGAATCAATCAAAATTACTAACATTTGATTATGAAAATAAACATTAACTAATATATGTGTTTTGAATAAGTATAATAGAATATTATATAAGGAAATATATATGTATGAGATTACTAAGTAATTTATTAATATGTTAATGTTTATTATACAGGAGGTTAAATATCTTTCATGAAATTATGGAGTAAAAAAGTTAAGCTTTTTCATCTCAAAAAATATTTCTTTGATTCATGCATCATATTATGATTTTTTTATTTTAAATGGATTATATAATGAATAATTAATATATAATATCATGATTTTAATAATATTCATAATTTTTAAATATTTGTTTCAATTTATATTTTTTAGAATCATTTGATTAAAAATTTACAAAACCTATAAAGTTTTCACTAATTCATTTTCCGTTTACTGAGTTATGATCATTCTTCATGAATTTATTAACATAAGTTGGGTATATTCTACCTTGTGATTGAATTATAAATAAATAAATATAAAATTATTTGTATTTACATGTATTTCTCATAAAATCATATTCAAATGATTTTGAAATCAACTCTTCTTCTTTGATTTATGTTTTTCTTCATAAAAATTCAATATAGTTATGAATAATCTCCATCCACTTTAATTTTTATTTCTTTTATATATACATATTATCTATTGCCATGAAACATTTAATTATAATATAGAAACAAAAAATATATATTATCCCTTGTGAAATTTTTATATTTATTTATCAATTTTAAAAATAATATGTTACCACCCTTTTTATGAAGTGGGTTTCAATAATGGTAATTAAAAACATTAAAAAATATTTTACTTTCATGACCATATATTTTATCTTCAACTGCACATTAGATTACATATCTTTTTTTCTTTTAAAAATATAATTTTTCAATAATTCTATTTTAAAATTATGTTTTAAAAATTATTCTAGTCATCTTATTAGAAAAACTATTTAAAAGTAATGTATGCTTGAATGGACCAAAGGACTTCAATTGTTTATTAATTTTTTATAATCCCCCATTTATGGGTTAAAGGGGAACACTTATGTGGGCCGTTGTTTTCATTACAATATATGAACTGAAGGTATTAGAGGAATTCATCCCAGACTATGACTACTTGGAATTGCCCATTCACAGGGTCTGCATCATGATTAGCTCTCCACCATCACATTGCAATTCAACTAGCTTTCCTATGTAGTGATATATATGTATGGTACCAATAGAAATTTACATACCCTCCCATTCTTTCAAATCTGATAGCTCTGCTCCTATGAATTTTCCTGCGATGAATCCTCCTATGGATCTTGTTCCTTGTCAAATATTTCTAGTTTTCATGTACACATCATGTGGCCTGAAGTCATTGAGGAGGAACGAAGGCCTTAGGGTGGCCTGAAATCCTTACTGACCTAATGTCTTGGGTGGCTTGAAGGGATCGAAGAACTCGAGGAAAAATCTAGTGACCCAAAGGTGAATTGTTCTGGTTTCTACAATACCGAATAATACCTACTACAATACTGACTATAGTACATGCTACAGTACTCCTACAGTAACTCAGAAATATGCCTCTACCTGTATTTGATTATGGGTTTTATTGATGAACGTGATGAGTCTCCACCAATTGGTTTTAGGATCATGTGAAATATTTAAAATTAACTTATGATGAATTTTTTTTATTAAAATTAAATTTCATTAAAATATGTGATTGGAATATTTTTTAAAATATTTTTCATACTAAACCATTTCCTAACTCATTTGTAAGTTTTATTTAAAAAACTTATCCTCCACGTTTCCATATTTTTCTCCAAAGGAATTTATATTCTCTTTGTTTTATAAAATGTTTTTTTAAAAGGGAATAAAAAATATAAAGGGTATGCTATCCTCCTTATCCAAGTTAATTTTTGAACCCATTTTAAATTGGGTTTTCTTATATGTCTACATTATTTAATGAGTTTTATATTCACAAGGTTTATTATCAAATGATACCATCATCCTTATTTTATTGGATAGATTATTATCATGTTATTCAATTTATTGAATGGGGAAAATGTTAACATCTTTTATGTTCATTATTCCAATATGGATGTTTATTGATTCTTATGGAATGTTGAATATTTATTATATTTAAAGGCTAGGGACAAAGCCTCATTTATTATTAAATAAATTAAAAGACCACTTTTTAACAGGGTAGAGGGAGA
This sequence comes from Viscum album, assembly GCA_963277665.1. Taxonomy (NCBI): domain Eukaryota; kingdom Viridiplantae; phylum Streptophyta; class Magnoliopsida; order Santalales; family Viscaceae; genus Viscum; species Viscum album. The sequence goes on along the minus strand of OY728163.1, from coordinate 1,848,946,037 downwards.
CCCATTACATATCCTGAAGGCTCAGTGGTCATTTAGCCCATTACACGACCTGATGGCCCAATTGATTGGCCCAAGGCCCATTTTGTGAATATGTCCTTAAATATTGTCATGATTTTAAGAATAATTTCTGGGTTGTAGTCATGATGGTAAGAATAATTCATGGGATGAGGAATTGATAGTAAGATTAAGATGGTCAATATTAGTCATTCCATCACGATGGAATCAATTATTATTGTTAATGTAGCTATTTATATTATAATGGAATCCATTAATATACCTCAAGATAATATAACCAATAATATTAAATTATTTAATTTATTTACTCTTTCCATATTATTTTTTCCTTATTTATTACATGATATATTCTACTACTTATTAAGTATTTGATCTCTTCATTCCTAGTTTTACATCTTCTTTGGTTGAGAAGAAGTGTAATATATATGAAATTTATAGAAATGAATCATATCTGGAATTTTTTTGGGAGATATTGAAATATTATTATAGAATAAGGAATTCTTAGTATAATAAAAAAAATTCTATAATATGAGAATGATATGAGTAGTTTTAGATAATTTTTTTTCTCAAAGGACCTAAAACTCTATTCATAAATGGTCATTAGAGTGTAATTTACTCAATATGTTTTATTGATACTATAATAATGAATGTTTATTTTTTGGTCACATCAGTTTGTTTCAAATATAATATGTAATAGAAAATGTTTCTTTTTATCAAATTTTATGATTGTGGGATAGAGGATCCACATTTTACATTTATAGTGACTTGATGATATTATAGATGAAATTACAATTTTATATCAATTTAAGTGCCATAAGAAAGGTTGGAAGCACTGGTTGGGGGCTGAGTTAATTAGTGGAAATTTATTTTATATTATTTTATGTAAAAATAAATATCTATGATATATTAGGTTTTAATACACTAAAATGTATTTCAAAAAATTACCTAAATTTGATTATAAATTAAATAACACATGGGACACATGTTTTTTACAAGGTTCAGTCCCAATGTGCATACCACTCTTAATGCGATTAGTAATTATCCCAAGAAATAGATTTTACACTATATAAAATTCATTAATGGGTATGATCCAAAATTCATAGTTTATCCCACACATAAAAAAATATCCAATTAGTTTCATATCATCCCACTAGATTTATGGTATCACATTTCCAATGATATGAGTTTTAGAAGAGGGTGAGAAGCATCACAAGAAAATTCGAGTTTCTTGAGAAAATGATGATGATGACCTTTCTCTTTGATCTTTTAGGATAACCATAATAGAGTGTTTTAAGCTATTTAGTATCAACAATATCTAATGATCATAGATGGAATCATATTTGTTATTTTTTGTTACTATATCCTTAAATTCAAAGAAATTTTTATCAAAAGAGAATATTGAATACTTTCTATATATAAGTAATATACTGACTATCTATAACATCCCACCCCTCTTAATTGGCATCATAAGTGACATGTGTGATACTTGGATTAGGTGATATCCCCAAGACAAAAATATATTTAAATAAATTCCAAGGGCCTCATAAACATTTTGAGGATTATTTACCCATTGATAATAAAACAACCATACTTCATTACAATAACCAACCATACCACTAGATGATGAGTGAGTATAAAGAAACAAATGAAAGTATAATACAAAAATATAAAAATCAGAGTTCAAGAGAAATCAAAAACCAAAAAAAAGTCAAAGACACCAAATACATAAACTCAGCATCTCCAAATATGATCCATGTGCCAAATCCACACACCCAACCCAAGTTATCATGAAGAATCCCAAAATAATTGAGATATAGTTCCTTTAGATGTTTCTTGATATATAACGTTTTAAATCACCCCATTGTTACCATGATTTTGGAGTGAATAAAACTCAATAGGATTTATCCAATGAATTTCCAACACATTATATTACAAAATTCATTTTTATCAAATTTTATAAAATAGTTTTTGGAATGGGTTTTTATAAAAAAACCGTAAATCAACTTTTCCAAGGAAATCAGCAACATGAAATCACAATCATTTTCAAGAAATACATTGAATTTTTTTAAAAATAATTTTCCAAATTTTGAATTGGAATATACCATTCTATGCCCATAAATAACCACAATGCACCCACACACACACACACACACAAAATCATGGTGTTACCATTGATGGTGGAACTCCACATGAATACAAATTCACTTTGATGGTCGTACATCATTATCATTATCCATCCTATTCAACTCATTCCAAGCCATTATGCCCAAATAATTTCAACACATTTCAAAAAATCCATTTATTATATTTAAAACGATTTCAATTAACACTTTACACTAATTAAAAAATCCATAATTTTTTAATCAGAATTTTAAAATTATAAAAAATGGGTTTTCAAAAAAATCCATCCAATTCAGATGATTTCAAAAAACATAATTCAATATTAGTTTCCATCAAATCACTTGACTATTTTAAAATAAATTATGAAATATACTCAATTTTAAATCAGGAAGTCATGTTCTAAAAAAGTGGAATGAAGAGAGATTCTACCTCCCACTCAAACATTGGAGAAAACGAAGAATGTCACAACAACATCAAAAACCCAACATAGATATTATATATCCAATCATAGATCATGTACCCTTCTACCAATTCAACAAAATATAATCAATATTATAATTATAAAACATATATATATCCTCTACAAACTAGATCTATAGTTTCAAAGTAGAGGAAGAGAAAATAACAAGGAATAATGATGAAGAATAAGAACATACCGGAGAAACTAGATCTCCGACAAAGTTATGATAACCAAAAAATTTCTACCTTTTCCATGGGAATCACCACTCAATGATTGGGATGAAAAGAAATTTCTGATATATTATTATTAGGGAAAAATTATTTATTAAGGAGGAAATTTTAATTAGATCCATTGATTTTAGATCTAAAACTACATGGCACATTGTTAGGGAACAAAGTTAGAAAAACATGTGATAACCATTGATGAGAAACCACCTCAATAAACACCTTGCATGGTCATATCATATAGTTGGTCAAACAATGCTCCAACCATGATATTCCCTTATATCCATCATTTCACGGTTTATACTAGGCACCAACATGGTTTGGCCAAATCGTGCACTAACCATGCTCTAGACCAATGATCATTTTTTTCCATGCATGTTTTCTTAAAGAAGATTCAATGTTATTACTAACCATGCTAAAACTATACACCTCTATAATATCCTAAAAATAATTCCAAATTTCTTTCTAATCTTTATAAACCTAAATCCATGATTAAATTCACATAACATAAATAAATAAAGGATAAAGTACCTGATACCGAAGGTGAAACCTTATCCCTAACAGTGGTATATCCATCCCCAAAAATTAGAAAATAAAGGGTCAAGTACCTGATACTGAGGTTGATACATTATCCCTACCAGTGGTATTTCCAACCCCAAAACATAGAAAATAACTATTTCCATGGAAGATTTCAGCCCATTTCTATAACATTTATATTTCATGCTCCCAATTTCTTCACAGAATCATGCCATGTTTCCATAAAACCTACAAAATAATAAGGATTTTTACAAGAAATACTTTATCAAGACAATCCAATATATGTACCAACACTTGATCCAATTTAGAATCTGACTCTAGGTCAATGTGATCCCATTTAATCACATGGTCAAGATCAGGCTGCTATTTTCTCAATTTAGATACATGAAACACAATATTAACTGAACTAAACCATGAAATACATGCAAATAGATATTCCACATCAATATCCTATTCATGTATCTCAAAAGGGATTATTTATCAAGGGGATAACATTACATACTTACCCAAATGATGATTCCCAACCCTTGGACACACTCCAATGAGCACATGATCGCTCACCTCAAAAGACAATAGTAATTCATGATGATCTAGATATTATTTAGGAAAAATCTATGACGTCTCTATTCATTTTCTAATCAATTTAATCATTTTCATTGTCTCCTACACAAGGCTAGGTCCATCCAGCGTAGTCTCACCTATTTACACACAATATAGTGTAAAACGACAAACAAAATGATACATTTCTTCCAAAAGAGGTATATTTGTCTAGGATTGATAACAATTATTATATATGGACTCCACTCATGATATTATGTACTCCTATGATCCACTAAAATCGATTACACAGGACTGAAGCACATACTTTAACATTTGGTTCATCCTCTCAGACTTTCCATCCATTTGAGGATGATATGTCTTGTTCATAGTCAACTGAGTCCCAAAGTATTATTATAAGGATCTCCAAAAATGAGATTTAAACATCAAATATTGGTAGAATACTATCTACATAGGAACACCATGTTGTTTTACCACTTCTTGGACATAGATTTTTGACAAGTCCTCCATAGTATGGGATTCACGAATAGGGATAAAATAAGATGACTTCATGAGAAGATCCAAAATTACAGATATAGATATGATACCATTTGTTATATCCCAACCCTCCTCATTGGATTGAGAATTTACAGGTGTTTTAATGGACTTATGTTACATCCCCAATACACCAAAGAATCGAAATAAATGAAAATAACCTCATAAAATAACAGTACAAGTGGAAGAAAAATCCAACAAAACTCAAAGACACCAAAGACATCCACTTAGTAACTATAAAAAACACCAAGCTCAAAATCCAAAAGCCAATCCCAAGCCATCATGAAACATAGGAAATGAACTTGGATACTTTTCCATTACTTGTATCTTGATATATACTATCTACAAAGGAACCATAGTTCCCATGTAGGTGGTGAGTATAAATATCAGTAAGATTTCCATATTGAATTCCCAACTCATGTAACTATGATAATTCATGATAGAAGATTTTATAAAACCATTTAATAGATTAAAAACACTTCATAAAAAGTATATAAATTATTTTTTCTATGTTAAGCATCAACAAGATATCGCAATCAATTTTCAAGGAATAGATTGAAAAAACCACTAAACGATTTTTAAATATTTGATTTGGAATACAAATTTCCATTTACACACACATACACAACACAACCACCCACCCACACAATATTTTTGTTTTCATTGACGGTGGAACAACACATCCATAATCCATCCCATTGATAGTGGTACTTCATGAAAATTATCCATCCCATTCAACTAAGTCCCAACCGTTATTCCCTAACAACGTCAACCCATTTTATGAAAACGATTTATCCCCATTAAAATAATTTTAAAAATACATTACTTTAATGAAACCAACTATAATTTTAAAATCACCCTTTTAACATTATAAAAAATAGGTTTTTCAAATATTCATTCATTTCCCATGACTTACAAAACCATATTTCGAATGATTATTTATATCAAATCACACCATGATTTTCAAAAAAAAATCATGAAATTTAATCAATATGAAATCAATAATTCATTTAATAATGAATTGGAATTAAAAGAGATGCTACCCACCTATACAACTTTTTTTCAAAATAATGAAAAACACAAGAACGTCAAAAACATAGCTTAGTTCTTCTGAATACGAACATAGATCTTATTTCCTTCAACCAATTAAAAAAAATCATCTATATATTCATCATACAAAATTGATATATAATATATGGACTGGATATATATTATCAAAATATATGAGAATAAAAGATATTGGTATAAATATGAAAAATTATAAATTCTGATGAACCGAGATCTCCTATGGACTTTGGATCACCTAAAACATTTTCTCGTATCAAAAAGAATTTCATATCGATCTTTGGGTGGAATATGAAATCATTTTATTGGAGTATTAGTGGAAAATGATCGATTAATGAGGAAAATTAAATTATATACCAAATTTTAGGGTTTAAAAATTCATGGTGCTTGGTTAGGGTGAACAGTTAGAAAAATCGTGTTCTAATTGTGCACGAGCTAGTACCTCAAGTGATAGCTCACGTGGTTGGACCACATGGTTAGACAAACCATGAACCAACTATGATATTTTACCATATCCAACAGTACATAGTTTCTCTTGGGAATCAACATTGTTTGTCCAAAACATGCACAAACCATGAACATGTCCAGTTCTGACCATTTCTCATACATGGTTTCCTAGAGGTTCTTCATTGTTTTGATTAACCGTGATCAAACCCTGAACCTCCCAAAAATCTTCCAAAACATCCCAAATTTCCTCTAAACCTCCCAAAACATAAACTAATATTTATATATACATAAAATAAATAAATAACATGTCATATAAAATGAAATGAGGGGTTCTACACTATCATAAAACTAGATTTATTATCTAATTTTCATTATCATTCTCTCTCACTCCTTCTCAATCTCATTGTATTTTAGTTCATGCTAATATACACCACTTAATCCTAAATTTAAAAATATATGGAATTAATTAAATCACTATATCAACTGCCATATCATATTCAAGAATATTTTCATAACCAAATTGTAAAACAAAATCTTCCATGATCTTCCTAATTAAACTATTAATGTTTCTTTATCCCTTATAATCCTTGGCCTTAATTCCGCAAATACACATTTACTCATTTTAGTTGATTTATTAAAATACCTAAGAAATTACCCTCATATGATTAGTATTTTAAATTACCAAATATTTTTAGTGGAAAATTTGATAATATTTAAGATGTTATCTATAATTTTAATCATCCAAAAAATCATATAAAAATTAGTTCTCATATATACATAAAAATAGTCACCACATATACAATTTTGACATGGTGCATCTTCCTAGAGAACATCAACTAAACATTTTTAGAACCATCATTGGATTGTTTTTTCCCAATATACATCATAATGTGGAACTGCTCATCATGATTAAACATTATAAATAATTTTCTTGAATAAAATCACAATCAATGACATATGATGATTTTTACTTAATAACAACACAACATCTTCCCAGTTAACTTCTGAAGTATCTTCCATAAATAAATATACGACAGAAATATTTTTTTTTGGAAATGAATGAAAACATACATATGAAAATTATTATATTATATATCATAGTGTTATTACAACATATCATATTTATTGAATAATAATCTATATTTTCTCAAAATTTTGTGCAGAGTTGTCACAAGTATCATATACAAGCTTAGAAATTATATGACATATAACCCTATTCTTAAGTACATTATAAAAAACCTCACCCTAAGAATATGTTATATATATCAGGGTTTTTCCCAATTTGTTGAATATAATCTCAGAAAAATATATTACATATCATATTCGATATGTTAGATATTTATTGTACTTTCTTACATTTTATGATTTCACTACCTCACCTTAACCCAACATATCACGCATCATTGAAATATCTTATGAAACTATTTCCATTTTCATTATTCAACTTCATGATCCCGATGAGTATATTACATATATATATAGATTCACTCATTCATTAACCAATTTTTTTATCAGAGATAGAAATAAATATTACTTATTCCAACCTTTTCAATTTTTGCATTAAATAAGAATTTCATACCTTATGAAAAACTACTCAGAGTGCTTAGAACCTCTTCTATAGTTCTCATGACATCTTCAATAAAATTAAAATAATTTTCAAAAAATTAAAATTATTTTAATACAAAGTTCAAAATAAATTAATTACTTTAACAATTTTATTGGTCATTTTAGATATAAATAAACTTTTAATAGTACAAAATATGTAGAATTTTGATTATGTAAAATGTATACGTAATACATGATTTTTTCATATAATATATAAAGTGTTTATATTTCAATTAAATATCATAAATTTAAATAAATATAATATATATTGGTAATATTAATGTGTTAATATTGGAAATAACAAATAATTTTTTTAAAATTATTTAATTATGCAATGTCTATAATTAATATCATAATTATAAAGTGTTGATAATGGAATTATTTATCAATTTTTTATAAATGTTTATATCAATTATAATTTTTAAAAATGTACATCTATTAATTTAATTTCAATGTTAATTAATAGATGATATTGTTATATTATGATTTTTTATCATTTTTTTAAAAGTGTTTAAAATACCTTTTAAAATTTTCTTACTTATTATTAAGGGGTTATGAGTAATGTATGATAATTTATTTAATATTCTTCCACTATGAAATTTGGTTTTTATATGTTATGCGATTTAATTTAGATGTGGGTTTTTATTTGTATTATATATTAGAATAGAGATGAAACTAATGTATCCATTTGTTATTTAACCCTGTGGTGAGACTTTTGGGTTTAACCACTTATTGGCTTGTGATCATGGGTACCGTCTAGAAAAGAATGTGATTTATACCTATCAAACAATGACTACAATTTTGGGGATTATTTAGTTCATATGATTCTAATTATATATATGAAAGGGGTGTTTATAAAGTATAAATGTAGTGTATTTTATATGTGTAATTATAATATGGTTTTAATTTAGGTTAGTAATAAAACATGATAGTTTTTTAATTAGCTACATATCAATATGGTTTTAAAATATTGATTTTGTTGGAGGAATATAGATTCAATACCAAATAATTGGACGTTTGAAAGAATGTATAGGTTATAAATGGGATAATTTGGTGACATTTTTAGACCCTTTAAAATATTATGTTTTAAATTTTTTTTAAATTTAAAAACATAACAAAACCTCAATAATCAAATCAGTAGGTCATGTTGAAGCTGTGTGTGTAGATTGTCTTGTGTAAGGGAAGTTTTTAAGGGTGACCCTAATAGGATTTTGTGCCTATATCTGATGTGATCATTATGTCACACTTAGTTGGGAAACCCTATAAGGATTAAGACACCGAAGTAATAATGTTCACTAAAACAATGATATTTATTTGGGAAAAGATATGTGCAATCAACTATTTAAGTCTCACAATTGAAATGATTGACATAATTGTCAATCTATAGAGTTAAGTTATGGGATAAATGATAAAGAGACCAAAATCCTGGAGAAATATGGATATTTTATGCTTAATTAGTATGGTGGATGTTAAAAGGGGCCACCATTTTAGTCATATCACATTTAACAAAAGTCCATGATAAATGATATTAAAATATGGTAATCATTTGATAAGATATTTTATTATAGAAAAAATTGAATTTTCATTAAAATGATTAATTTTATATTTATCCTTGTGATATAAATAATTAATTAAATCAATTTCCTAGACTTCTATTGAAACTTAATAATTTTTCCTACGTAAGAAGGAAAATTTTCTATGTTAGTGAAACCCATTCCTAAATAGTTAAAATGTGAATTCATACAAAAATGGATTTGTATGTTTAGGATAATAATTTGAAAGATTCATTGAATGAATCCACTATCATGCATGTATCTTTGGATCATATGTTTTAAAAAACATGAAATCATGTATGTGTTTGAAATAATAGATAACCTACAATGTAATAATTAGGAAAATGTTATAGATGAGTGGTATGAAGTTTTAGATGCATTATTTAGTTGAAGTATGGTTTAAGTAAATTTGTATACCATAATATGTTTAATATAATTGTAAATTTCAATGATTTGTAAAGGATAGTGTAACCTTAAAAATATGATTTAGCTAAAATTTAAATCTAAAATCACTCAAAATAATGTATTGATAGTTTATTGTAAACTAAAATATGAATGAGTTAAAAAAATGTTTATCCATAGGATTCCATTTCTTGAGGATAACTGAGAAAAACATGGGAGGTCTAATCTCATGTGTTGTATTAACATTTCAAGTGTTGAAAATTTCAAAATAGAATAAGAAAAATTCTATTATAAAGCCTTGAAATGTTTCTTCTAATATTAATTCAAAGTCTTTAAAACCTAAGGGGGGAGTTAAGAAATAGGGGAAATATTCCATTTTAGAAATCTTGGTATCAAAAGATAGAATTACTCAAAATATCATAAGGTTCAGAAGAAACCTAGGTGAGCAGCCATATCAGGTTTTTGTGTTATGAAAATAAATCATTATATTTTCAAAGGTACATGATACCAAATATATATTAAATAATTATTGTGAATATTTATAGGAGTTAAAAATTGATAGAGAGTTAATGGATAAATATTGAAGTATAGATGAAAGTGTTAGGGAAAGAGTTCATTTTTAATGTGTTAGATACAAATGATTATTTACAATCTTGTATGGATCATGAATAATGATTGAGTATTTTTTTATTATTCTACCTTATTTTATAATAGATATATGTAATTGATTGATGTTTAATGAATAATAAAAGATTTTTTACTCGATACACATGGTTATAGTTTTATCTCATTCATTAGAAAGCTTTTAAAAGGAGATAAGTATATAAAACTTTCTTATCATGGATAAAATATTTTATCTAATATTGTTTTGAACCTATGATGGAAAGAGTCCTTGACACTCCTCAGTGACATATTTTAAAGAATATTTTTTATACAATAACTATCTAAACCCAATTAATACCATATTAGTCATTAATAATTTATAATTTATATATAATCTATCTAAAAATGTGTATGTTTAATTTCATGTATATAAAGGATCTATCCTATGTTATAATGTGATTTTTGTGGATACTATAGTTTTTAAGAAACTAGTGGTATTATATTTGGACTTATAGAAGATAAAAATTATCAAATAACTAATTATTCAAGTCAAAATTCAAAGTAAATTTCAATTTATAACAAAAAATGTTTAGGGTATTTTGTGAAATATAACAAATAGTAAAGATTTATATTTTTCAGTAAAAAAGGAAAATTTTCAATGGATTTTTTTAAGAAGATACTGATGATCTTAGAATGAGTTAGAAGTCGGAAAAAAATGTTATTAACAATATAAAATTGGATGTAGTGAGGTCAATAATATTGAATTATTATTCAAAATTTGAACATCGAGAATATGATTCCAAGACTCACCAATATTTAACTGGATTTCTTCACAGATGATACCCATTAGCTACTTTTAGTGGGAGAGTTTTTTAGTATTTTCAAATAAACATGTGTGAAGGATTACATTAAGATATAATAAGTTCAAAAACCCTAAAATGATACAAACATAAAGAATAATAGTATTCCCTAAAATTAGATATGATATTGACAATTATGTATGGTTTTGTTATATATTCTTAAAATATTTTTAAGAATATGAAACCTATGTTGTAATAGAAATAAAGTCTCCAATTTATCATTCTTTCATGTTGGATTGATATATATATATATTGAAATAATGACTATCCTATAAATGTATGGATTTTTGGTATCCCTATATATTGTTCATCATGGTGTATTATAAGTCGCCATGAAATATTATGTTTATTAGGATATTTATATCATATTGGGAAATTAAATATTCTTGGGAGTTATAAAAATGTTTTTTCTACTAGATAATTCATGAAGTATACCACATAAAGCATCATGCACTTTGTCTATGATATAGTAGGGATGAATGATTCCTATTTGTATTTTACCTATTAGTTGATATTAAAAATGATTCCTGACACTATAACATTCAAGATATGATACCTTTATTACACCCACATTAAGTATATGTTAACTAAGGGAGGTTGGGTATGTTTAGATCATATTTTTAGTTGAGTCTAATTCAGAGAGTTTTTTCCTATAATAAAATGATTATGATATATTTTTCCATCACTTAATATGTATTGAAAGAGAATATGATCATATCTAAACAATATTTATATGATGTTCTTATCTACTATATAAGGGGTGTTCAATGTTATCATCCATCAAAGCTAATCGAATATGATACGTATATCTAGATGGTCAGTTTATATTAAAATAAATGAGAACATGTGAGTAACTATATGAGATTGACATAAAATGAGTCCTATTGTAACATGATTCATTATAGGAAGGGATAATTATATTATATATATTTTTTGTGATATAGTTTATGGACACATATATCAAAATACATGTTTCTAATGGATATAATGATGGATCACTTTTTAGTTTTAGTAATAGTACTTTTTTTACTAGATTCCACTCCTTTCTTACATTTTTTGATTTCATAATTTTTATTTCTTGTCAATGCTATAATTTAACACGGGGAAAAACTTTTTGGTTGACTAAATATAGATTTAATTTTATGAAAATTTTATATGTACTCAAATAGTATCTTAGAGATGGTACAACATGGGTTTCTTATGGATATTCCCAATGTTGTTCATATAATGTGAAAACTGGTGAAGTTGAAGTTAGATATAGATTTTTTTTCTAATATCTAAAAATGATTTTTTGATATGATTTAACAAGATATTATATATAATGTAATATAAGGTGAAATTGAAAAAAGTATATAAGGCATTATTAGATGTGGGAGATAGAGATATTCATTATTATCCATATAAATCATGTGATTTTATTGTTATATATTATTGAAATATGTGAGAATTCCATTTGGTATGACCAGTTAGAATTCATTGAATATTTCATTCCATCGAGTTTTAAGTCATAAAGTATGATATAATATATCATACCCCATCCTTGAGATAATTGATAGACATTGAATGTTTACATTTGAATCAACATCTACATAAATATATAATTAATTTTTAACATTTCATATAATGAAATGTTTATGAGAATTTATAATGAATTTAAATTTTAAATACATGGTTGACGGTTACAAATGAAATATCCAAAATAATTTCATGAATTTTAAGTAAAATTTGAGTAAATGTATTGAAGGATCGAGAAGATTCCAAAGTTCTATATAAATAGGAAGAAGTAATTGAGGTGTTCTATGATCATCCTATCAATTATCTGGAATATCTATTTTATTTATTCCTTTACCATCGAGAGATTTTGGTATATCATGGTCATAAAGAGGATCTCACCCAAGTATTGGGTGATTAATCAATCCATATGATACACAAGAGAGGAACTATTCTTATATATACTTATCAGTGACCTTTATCATAACCTAGGTTAAAGGAATAATATTTATATAAATTTAGTTTGAGGTAGAACGGTAAACTATTTTTGTTCAAACATGGTTTTTCATTTAATGAATATAAGATCTTGGTTAATGGTTTATTAATTTAATATACTACCAAAATAAATTTCATTCAATACTAATAAACCCATAAAAATATTTCTAATTATAAATCCCTAAATATTTAAAAAATGATGATATAAGGATCAAAACTAGTAGTGGTACTTTTCTCATTTTGAGGAATGTAAAAGATATTCCTACAATGAGAGTTAATCTTTTTATTCTAAAAAACATGTCAAATATTGACCTTGGAGATAAAACAATTAAATGATGAAATTTTTTAGATAAGGGACAATGTCTCATGTAAAACATGACATGCATGAGTCTGTATTTGAATTAATTATAGAATTATATATTGTATGATAAACTAAATTAAAATTGTTTTACCTTTTATTTCTACGATCATGGAAAAAATAAATACCCTCAACTCACTCTTTTAGATGAATATGAATCTAACATTAGTGATGTGACCCTAACCCATGCTCCTAGGTCCATTTCCAAAAAACATTATTTACAAATAGGCTTTAATACCATGTGTGATGACCCCTGATAAAAATATATTTATTTTAAAAACATTCCATAATTTGAACATTATATCACAAAAATTAACACACAATCCCAATAATGGATGTTTTAGTGCCTTTTAGAACTAGATATATATAAGAAAACTATTTTATATCAAAACTAACCAATTATCTATAATTTAACCACACTATATCCCTTTTAATAATTCTCTTATGTTATACACATTATTATAATCTTGGGAGAGAGAAAATAACAAATGGGTGAGCTCAAACACTTGGAAAGGGAAACCATATCAACATTTTATCAAAGGTTAAATCATAAGAATATGATTAAACATGAGAAATGGAGAAATATATTATTAAAAAGAAAATATATATGTAACAGTTTCTATAATCCATTATATAAGGACATCTAATCCTAAATTAAAAAAACATATAAAGTGAAATAATAAAGATGATAACTGGATCACAATCATAGGTATATGAAAAACAAATGTAAAATTCCCTTGAAACATATCCTAATAATGTAATTTTGAACAAACAAAAGAATATAGAACCATCATATTGTGATAATATGAAATTAGTTCCTCCCTTATGTTTTTGATAATATCCATGAAGGCACAACCATTAATTTTTGATCACTTACAAGAATTCATATTCTATATTATCTCATCAGATATAAAACCTTAACCATTGTATTGATGGTTGATACATGACCCCACCCTTCATTATCCATACATATGAGTTCATGTTGAAATAAAAAATTAATGTTGTCATTAAGACACCATGGGAATAAAATAGGATTCATATCATTTTCAAATGGAAACACATAAATAAATCATTCATAATTCTATCAACAATCATAACATGGTAAACTGATGAAAAATAAATGGGTATGCAAATATATTCAATAAATTTCTAGGTAACCAAATTTTAATTAATATAATGACGTATATGGTATTTACACCATATAAATAAAAGGTATAAGGTTTAGTAAATAATTTCCATAATAAATCTATTTTTGGGTATCTTTGAGAAAACCATTAAAATAATGTAATACAATATATCGACATCACAGTGGAAAGAAATTGGATGAAAACGTGTTTATCAATGTTATATTATTGGGAAAGAAAAAAATTCCAGATGAATCATTATTTAAATAGTTTATAACATTTCATAATAAATCCTAATAAAAAATATATAAGGTATCATTTGAATAATATCCTTTATTAATAATAATATACATCAAAATATGTATACTTTGATGAGAAACACTCTTTAGGAGCACTATGAAAATGACATTGGAAATAAGAAAAAACCATAAACTTTTGGAAACATTTATTAACATAGAATTATTTTTTAATTGTAGGATAATAATGATTTCTTTAAAAAATTATGAAAACACACAGAGGAAGTTTCATACAAAAAGGAAAAATGACATAATTACATGTTTACATAGAACAATTTTAAAGAGACTCTTCTAACACTATTGAAAAAAACTAATATGAAAAGCATTGAAATTTTCCATCAAAACTTTTTAAAAAAGTTTAAAAATTGAAAAAATGACCTTAATAAATAAAAGATCATAAAAATAACATTAAAAAATCATCTAATGGATATAAACATAGAAGATAATGATATCTAACTAAACAGAAGAGGTTCTTTGGCTTCTATTATAATGGGTAAAGTATGATCCAAGGGAAATTAAATATTTAAAATAAATTAAAAACCATAATAAATAATAAATGAGAATAACATAATTCAATTTTTAGAGGGGAGAGTAAAAAATTCAAAATATATATTATCTTATAAATAAAATATCTATATAGAAATGATATTTGTGACAAAACCTTTACAAATTGAGCTTATTTTAATTAGAACCACTTTAAAAAGGGAACCTAAAATTGATATTAAAATAACATAATTAAAATATAACTCATAATATAACTTTTCAAATAAGTAGTGTATACTCCCCATAAAATAAAACATGGTGTGAAATGTCAAACATGTCTAATGGATTTGAAAATTGAGAAAAAGAATCTTGTACATCATCATTATATTTCAAATTGAAAACATGTGGAAAGTAAAATGTGAGGTAGATTTTAATACCTATTAAATTTAATAAATAATTGTGATAATGTAAATTAATTTCCAATATATACACTATAAAAATAAAATCATTGGTGACTATGTATTGTATCTCAATAGAGAAAATGTTTGATGGAGAACCCTATATCTTTATTCCCGCTTAGTGGAAATGAAATCTAAAATCATGTATAACAAAAATAAATTTATTAATCAAATATTTTATAACCTTATTCATATATATATATATATATATAATTTCATAATATTCCTTTATAATAATTTATTATAAATATATTATATATTATATATTTTATATTCACCATTGAATGTTTTTTGTTTTAAATAATTTTTCAATACTAGTTTCACAATGGGGAAGTAAATTATAATTTAATGATTGAAAATAAATCAGTATAAGATAATTTAGGGTAATAGATATATTTTTTATAGATCATTATAATGTTTTAATTTCATTTCACAATTGTGTTAGTAACGATGCATGATGACGGGGTCCGCGACAAGCTTTTTTTGATAATTTTCACGGGTGAGGGAATGTATCTTAATATGCAGTTAGATATTACCATTACCATTACTATATATATATATATATATTTAACTATTATTTTCCAATATGGATAGTGATTATGTTTCTATAGTTACCCATGATAGAAATTCATTCCTTTGTTACTATAGGTGATTAAACCGACCCAAATTAGAACAAGTTATAATTTATGGTTGAGTCATATTAAAGAAGATGATTCCATTGGGAAAAAATAATTTATATATAATCATAATGATATAATTTAGTTGTTTTATGGTGGTTCATAAAGTTATAATAGATGTTTATAAATAACAAAATACAAGAGTTAAAAATTTTCACTTTCATGGAGGCGATAATCTGCACGTGCACACAAATGACCTGTCCATTTTTCATAGATTAGGTCGAAGATATGGGGTATTGTATAATTTGATAATAATAATAATGATTAAAATATCACATTAATATATTAAATATACATTTATAACTAGTTTTTTAAAGATGAATATAAAGAATAAAGCACACAATTCATGGAAATGGTAGTCTACTTATATGCAAGATGACATATTTATTTTTCAAATGGTTTTATAGGAAGGTAGAAAATAAATTTTTAATTATTATTATAATATTGTATAATATTATTACTAATGATTTTTACATAGTTTTAGTGATATAATAGGTTTTAAGGGGTAAAAGAAGAAAGGAATTAAGTGATATTTCTTGAGAACATTCCACTCCCTTTAGATTTGCTCTCATTGGTAACAACCTAATGATCCTTATCTTGGTATTTGGAAAGAAACATCATTTTAGGGTTTGTGGAGAGAGTTTATAAGAGAATATAATAGTTATTTTATTAGGAAATTCAATTAAAATTAGTGGAGAAATGTGGTGGTGGTGAGATCCTTTTGTAGTTTAAGGTAATGGTATATTTGAAAAAATATAACATTTTAATTTGAATATAGCACAAGTTTCATATGGAATGTGGATACAATATGAAACATAATTAAGTTAGGGATTATTTATGGAATATAATTGATCAAGTATTAATTTTTAAAAATGTTTTAAACATGGATCTAATTCTTTTACTTGTATATCATTGACAATTACCATTTTGGGGTTTTTGTCATGGTAATTAGATTATACATAAGTAATTTAGTTTTAATTACTAAAAAGTAACATTTACATTATTAAATAATTTTTACCATATGATTTAAAATATGAAATTAATTTTATTAAATAAAATTTCTATGTGTAATATATATTAATTTTAACATTAGTTTCTGTAACTTTTAAAAACTCATTTTTAGAAAAATTGTTCTTATAAGAATAAATAATATGTATAAAACAAAATAATCAATTTTATTAATTTTAATAAACATAATTGGTTTATTATTAACAAAATTATAGTTATGTGACATTAAAATAAATCCAAAACCTTAGTTCACTAACCAAAAATTTAATTAAAAGATAAAGACTAAAATAATTTTTTATTAGATAATTTTTTATTAATTTTTAAAATGATAAACATAAATTTTATTAATTATATATAGTATTTTTAAATCCCCCATTTCACTTCATATATTAAGTTCAAATCATTTGAAATGTTTCATAGGGTTTTTAGGTAATCATTACGTCATGATATTGTCATAAATACAACTATTTTAGTAAAAACTGTATTTTCTTACCATTCACTTAAAAATATATTAATCTAGAAAAAAATATTATAATATTTTTATCATAAATCATGAAATTAATTTTTTCAAATTAAACATAATTTTTTTAAAATGTAAATAAAGACATAAAAATATAATGAAAATTTTTTTCATTGAAAAATATGTTTTTTAAAAAATTTAATCCACCCCTACACTTATTTTAAATAAATAACTATTAATATTTGTGTTAATTTAATAAATGCATTAGTAAGTAATCATTTATTTTCTTTAAAAGTGAAAATGAGAAATGTGTAAAACTAAAATTGATAAATTTATTATTAAATTGAATGTTACATGTTTATATCGTCCTAATTTCTAGGTGCATATACTTTCAAGATCTCTATAAAAGATAGAAGTATAAGGTAAGCTCTGGTGGTAGTTGTGTCACAACCCATCATCGGGACCCGTTCCATGACTACCCCAAGCCTGCCTTCCATAGGCTAGGGGCTGGCGACTAGCACCAAAGGCATAAATCCCGATATAAGGGAAGGCATTACCTTTAAGTAAGATAAAAAACACCACAGAGTATGCAAATAGATGTAAACACTAAGTAAACTGAGTACAAAGGTAAGTGATGGAAAGTAAATGGTCCAGAATACAAACCCAACTGAAAGTAAAGTACAACTGAAAAGAGAGTACAGTAGTAGAAAAGTAAAGCAGCCACACCGAACCGTCCTCTGAAAATACCACCTGAAGGGCGGGTACAAATAGTCTTCTCCGCTTCTCAGCTCCAGCCGTTCGCTCTGTGTACGTCTCGTCCAGTGATCCACCTCTAGGTACCATCTAGCTCCATGAGCTCTTACCGCAATCAACGATGTCCATCGTCTGCATTCAACACAATGTAGTGCGGGCATAGCCTGTGCAGGGGTCAGTATACGCTACTTAGTAGGGACCCCGAGACCCCTGAAAGTCTCCCATAATCCACTAAGGATAATCCACAAAGGAAAGATTCAATCAAGAAGTAACAACCAACACTACTTAGGTATATGCCTGTACATATACCTAAGTCATCAATTCCAGCTCAGCTGCAACATCCGAGACCAAGTTTAATATAGTCCACACAGGATAGCACAACCCAATCCACATAGGATAAAAAAACAATCATATCGAAGATAGTGATTGAATGTCAAGACTCAGATCACACATGTATACTCTTCTTAAGGTAATAGAGATTATCAGATGTAGACACTGATTCATCTAAGCTATCATACCCACATAGGATAGAAGACCAGCTAAGCTGTCAGACCCATAAAGGATACAAGACCAGTTACTCTTCCTCACCCACGTAGGAAACAAGTACATAGTCAAATACTGCCGAACCCATGTAGGATACAAGAACATTAGTCACATATTTTTGGTCCCACATAGGATACAAGAACAGTAGTCACCCCCATCAAACAGATGGAGGAATCTAGTACGGTCTTCATCGCTGCCGAACCCACGAAGGATCCTAGTACAGTCGTCATCGTCGTCGCAGTCGCAGCCAGCTCTAGGGTTCCCACACACATGATGCTCGATTATGGGAGGGTCCGCTCCACGATCTAAGGGGGTTGATACATCAACTTACATGAAGTCCAGAGTTGATGTATCCCAATGTTTTGTCTCGTCAAAAGTAACTCAACGCGACAGACGGCGTGTCAATCGGACGCCCTGTCCGAGAGTTATTGTCTTTTTCGTCCGAGGGCCCGGTTGGTTCCGTGTTCGAACCAACCCGGCCATACCCAAATTTCTTCGAAACCTTGAGTGTAATATAATGAACGTCCGTCTCGATCCAAGGATCTCTACGCAACTGACGGTGCATCCATCGGATGTCCGTATCCCAAGTTATGGGCGTTTGAACGAACATGTCCAATTTTAGGGGGGTTTGGGCCCGGTCCGACCCGGCCCAATACCCCCTGGGTCGGCCCGAACCAGGTCGACTCGAACCAGGTCCGGGTCCAGCCCAGATGGGCATGGCTCGGCTCAGCTGGTACTGCCCGGCCCAGCCAGTGCAACCTGGCCCGTCATGGCGGTCCGGCCCGGCGCGGGCGGCCCGACCCGGCGCGGGGGGTCTGGTCCAGCGGGGGCGGATCAACGATGGCCGAGCGGATGCAGAAGGGGGGGGGGGGGGGGGGGGGGCGGGGCACTGCCCCCCTTGTTTTGAAATGCCAGCCCCCACGTGGGGGGGGGAAACCCTTTGCCAGCCGCCGGGGGTTACATACCCCTGGCCCTTCCGATTCCGGTCGGTGAGCCTCCGCGGGACCCGGGTCCTGCATTCCCTTGCGGCAGCGGCCGGGTTTCCGGCCACCCTTCCCAGAACCGGCGCGGCCTTAGGCCTCAGCCTTTGTCTGATTGGCGTAGCACGACGGCGTCGCGCACCTCCACCATGGCCCACCCGGGCCGCGGCCCTTCAAGGTGCTCCGGCACGGCACGATGACGCCACGCCCCTCCACCGCTGCCCACCCTTGGCCGCGGCTCATCCTTCGGCTTCGCCGGCGCGGGGTGATGGCGTCGGGCTCCTTCACCGCATTTTTACTCATTCCCGCGTGGTGCCGTTGCACCGCGCCGCCTTGTTCCAAACCATAACAATGTAAAAAAACAATGGGGAGTAGGGTCAGTCGTGTTTGTGTGGTCCGACCTCCTCCTGTTAATTTGATAGCAAGAGGCTAAATATTTATCGATGAACACCTAAATAATAATGAACATAAAACAAACAACTACCTCAAAAAATTTGATGAACAATGATCATCGCGGAAATGGAATCGCGAGGTGAATCTCAATATATGTTGATAGAGAACGTCCGAGGTGGAGCGGCGTCTCACACCAGCTGCGGAGAGGAGAAGAATGGCGTGTCGATCACTCCTTGCGGTGATGGTGTTATTTGTCGAGGTCTTGATGTTCATCGCGTTCTTCAAGACTTATCGTAATATCTCCCAAAATATCAACACAACAAACCCACCCAAAATAAAATAAGTTACGTCCTTATTTTATTAACTCATTACAAGAATTCAACAATTCAAAATTCAAACTCTCAATTAAATAAATTTAATAGCTTTAATCAATCTAATTAATGTGAGATTTTTCATGCCATTTAAGTGGTGGAGTGGGTGAGTTACAAAATATATTGCAAGAGGGAGGTTTAACGGGGTTTTAGGGAAATAGAAGGAGGTGGGGGCTCATCTGAGCCCCACCCCAACTTCCATTCATAGGTTATAACTACTTAGATTAGAAATAAAAATTGTAGCGCAAATTTTTATTTCACTCTTCAGTTAACCCATTTATTTAACAACACCACCCGAGAAAACAAAACTCTAGAAAAGGTATTTATAGGAAATTACTAGCTCTTCGGTTTCATCAATGCCCCCAGATTTCGATTTTGAGCACTGGTTCAAAAGTTATAAAAACCCGCTCATTTGTTCAGGGAACGTACCCGAGCTAAACTTCATAAATTGATTTCGGGCACACCAGGCCTCAGAATTAGGTGCCGTCAGAAACTGTGTACTCATAAAATCCAAAATAAATTAATAAAAAAATTTCCTTGAAATTTAAGGGTCTTTACATTACTCCCACCATAGGGATTTACATCCCCATAAAGATATATCACAAACTAGGGGAACAAATGAGGGTACTGAGCACGCATCTAAGCCTCTCGCTCCCAAGTGCTCTTCTGGAGGTTCCCATGCTGCCACTTGATGCGCACTAGAGGAATCGACCGCCCACGTAGGACATGATCATGTCGATCGTCGATCTCCACCGGTACCTCCATAAAATTCCCCCCGTCATCAATGTCCAGCTCCCCACGGTTGATGATACGCATCAGGTAATACACGTACTTCCTCAGCTGAGATACATGGAAGACGTCATGCACCCTGTGCAACTGAGGTGGTAGAGCCAGGTGATAAGACACCTCGCCTATCCTGCTGAGAACCTGGAATGGTCCAATGAAGCGCGGAGATAAATTTCCACCCTGGCCAAATCTCTGTAATCCACATTGAGGAGAGTCCCGCAAGAAAACGTGGTCGCCATCCCAAAACTCTAGTGGTCTCTATCTCCTGTTAGCATACGACTTCTGTCGACTCTGAGCTGTCCTCATCCACTCTTGGATGACCTGGACCTTCTCAGTCTTGGCCTAGACCATCTCTGGTCCCACAAGTGCTGACTCCCCAGGGTTTTCCAGCATAGAGGTGACCTGCAACGTCGACCGTACAATGCCTCGTATGGTGCCATACTGATGGTGGAGTGGTAGCTATTTTTGTACGCAAACTCCACCAAGGGTAGGTGATCCTCCAAGCTGCGACCAAAGTCGAGGACACATGCACGAAGCATGTCCTCGAGAGTATGAATGGTCCTATCCGTCTGACCATCCGTCTGAGGGTGAAAGGTGGTGCTCAGACGTAGCTGTGTCCCGAAGGCCTCATGAAACCCCATCCAAAGTCGGGAAGTAAATCGAGCATCTCAATCGTAGATGATAGATGATATCACACCATGAATCCACACAATCTTTTGAACGTAAAGGCATCCTAATTTCTCCACTGAGCCCTACTCTCTGATGGGTAAGAAGTGGGCCGACTTGGTGAGTTGGTCGACAATCACCCAAATGGAGTCGTGACCTTTGGAAGTTCTTGGAAGTTCAGTCACGAAATCCATAGAAATTACATCCCACTTCCTCTCCAGGACCTCAAATGGCTGTACCAAGCCTGCTGGTACCTGGTGATCCACCTTCCCATACTTGCAGGCGATACATCGAGAAACGAACTCTACCACAACCTTCTTTATACCCAGCCACCGGTGTTGTTGTCTGAGATCCTGGTACATCATCACCACTCTTGTATGTACCGCTAAAGGGGAAGTGTGAAACTCTCTTAGAACCTCCTCCTGTAAAGCAGCTGGTACCATGGTACATCCTCTGAAAAGGACGACGTGATCTCCTCCAACAGAGAATCCCTCAGGTTTATGTCTGGAGGATATTTGTGCACGCCGCATCTCATAGTCAGCTTCCCCACGTTGTGCCTCTCTGACCTGCTGAAGAAGTGGAGGTGTGACTATGAACGACTGAAGGAAGGCTTCCCCATCTCTATCCATGAAGGATATCTTCAAATAAGCTAGCTGATCTATCGCCTCTCCAAGTAGATGAATGTCCATCCTCCTATTGAGAGCATCAGCTACTACATTCCCCTTTCCAGGAGTATAGACTATCTCATTGTCATAGTCCTGGATTAACTCGATCCATCACCGATGTCTCAGGTTCAGGCCCTTCTGCGAGAAGATGTACTTGAGACTCTGGTGGTCAGAATAGACTGTAAAGCGCTCGCCCATCAGATAGTGCCGCCACATCTTCAAAGTGAAGACCAATGCTGCTAACTCCAGCTCATGGACAGTGTAGTTATGCTCATGATGCCTTAACTTTCATGATACATAGGTGATCACTGCCCGCTCTTGAAGCATGACACACTCGAGTCCAATCCCTGATGCATCGCAATAGATTACGTACCATACTCCCTCTTCTGGTAGCCTCAATATGAGTGCGCTGGTCAATCTCTGTCTCAGCTCCGGGAAGCTCTGCTGACATATAACTAACCACACAAAGGGTTTCCCTTTCTTTGTTAAAGCAGAAAGTGGTGCTGCAACTCTGGAGAAGTCTGGAACAAATCTCTGGTAGTACCTAGCCAGACCTAAGAAACTCCACACCTCTGTCACACTCCTGGGTGGCTCTCAAGCTAGCACTACCTCTATCTTCTAAGGATCCACTGCAACTCCCACCTTAGAGATGAAATGTCCCAAGAAGTGGACCTCACGTATCCATAACTGACACTTCGAGAGCTTACCATAATGCTGGTGCTCTTAGAGTGTGTCCAGTACAACCCGCAAGTGGTAGGCATGCTCCTCCTCAGTAGTCGAGTATATCAATATGTCGACGATGAAGACCACGACAAATCGATCGAGGTAAGGCTGGAAGATCCTATTAATGAGACTCATGAACACTGCTAGAGAATTGGTTATGCCGAAAGTAATAACCAAGAACTCATAGTGTCCATACCAACATTTGATGGTCATCTTCTACACATCCTCCTCTCAAACTCTGAGCTGATGATAGCCTGGCATGAGGTCTATCTTCGAGAACCACCGTGCTCTCTTGAGCCGATCAAAGAGGTATTCAGCCCTTGGTAGTGGATACGTGTTCCTCATGGTCACCTAGTTTAGGGAATGGTAATCGACACACAGTCTCAAGCTCTCGTCTACCTTCTTGGCGAACAAAATCGGGGAAGCCTAGGGTGAAACACTGGGTCGGATGAATCCCTTTCCCTGAAAGTCCTCCAGCTGTACCTGTAGCTCTCGAAGCTCAGCGGGAGCCATCTGATATTATAGAGTGGATATCGGGGCTGTCCCATGGTACAGGTTAATATAGAAGTCTACCTCTCTGCGAGGAGGTAGTCCGGGAAGATCGTCAGGAAAAACGTCGGCATACCGATCCACCACTATAGGAAAACTCCGACGCCGCACATCAACTGCTCATAGGATGAGGCTATACAACTAAAGAGTGATCGGCTTTCCTCTCCTATTCATGAGTCTATCCTGCACTGCAAAGGCTCCCTTCTCGTCGGTGAAGGTGAACCTTCTCCCATTGGTGCGGACACACTACA
Organism: Viscum album; assembly: GCA_963277665.1. NCBI lineage: Eukaryota > Viridiplantae > Streptophyta > Magnoliopsida > Santalales > Viscaceae > Viscum > Viscum album. Next base: position 1,848,921,523 of record OY728163.1, on the reverse strand, counting down.
CCTTGCACCTAATACAGCCGATCTGAGCATGGACTGTAGATAACCAATCAATGCCCAAGATGATGTCGTAAGGCCTGGATGCTGCTACAAGAATATCCCAGCCAATGCTCTTGCCTCCTAGAGTAAGCTCACACTTCCGGAACCAGTGCGTAATCGTCGAGTCTGCTCTTGTAGGAGTCTCTAGCCGTAAGGATCAAGCAAAAGGCTCCGTTGGAATCTCTGAGCTCCGAACAAGGGAAAAAACAATGAAATAATGACTCACTCATGTGTCTATAAGAACTATAGACAGAGTAGAGTAGACATAGATAGTACCTCGAATCATCTATGGTGCACCGTGGTCGTAGGCCTCCACTGCCTGAAGCTGAGACTACCTCTGCCTGCCAGCTCCCTGTGGTCGGGGTGGACCTCATGGTGGTGGTGGTGGTAAAGCCTCAAAGCATCACCCACCACCTGCTACTTGGCCAGCTCCTCTGCCTCGTCCGCCTGCTCCCTGCAGACCACCACGGTCGACCCTCTACCTCTGCCTGGGTGGTCCCTCAACCGTCTGCTGCTCCTCTGCACGGAGGGTCGGGCAGTCACGAGGCATTTGACCCTGCCCGCCGCATGCATAGCACTGTCTACTCCTCGAAATACTGGCTCTACTACGTGCGCCCCACACCTCCGAGCCAGTATCCTGGGGTCGTCCACCTGATGGAATGGTTCTCCTGGACCCCTGTGAAATCTGTCGACTGTCAGGTGCAGAAGACTCAGCTACATGCCACACCTGCGGTATGTCTCACTGCAGGTGTAGGCTCGGCAAGAAAGCTCTCTACAAGAAGGGATCTCTCTAGTACTCCTCCCTGCATCAAAATACTGGGGGAGATCATCGAAGCCCTGATCTCATGCCTCAGTCCCTACTCAAAGGTCCAAGCCCGGAAGAATGGGTCCAGTACAATGTCTGTGGAATAGCGTGAGAGATCGGTAAATATCGACGAGTACTGGGCTACCATCATGATGCCCTTCCGCACCTGTAGTGGCACTGGAATGCGCACCGCACAGAGGGTGGCTTGGATGAACTCCAAGCAAAAGAGGCTCTCGAAGTCTGACCAAAGGATATATGCCTCGTCGTGCACCTGGAGCATCAGGCTCCACCATCTACCTATTGCCACGTGCAGGATACTCGCTTCATGGATCGCCATGAGGTCAACTGGTGTCCCTACTGACCTAAAAACTCGAACAACATCCTCCAGTCAATCCTCAGCTGCCTAAGGGTCCGTCTCTCTATGGAACATGGGCGGTCTCTAAAGCTGAAACTTGTGCAGTGCACTAAGGCGACATTTACTCTCAGCGGCTGGGGCTGGTGGCATCGGCGCCTCGGCGGGTAGAGGTACCGCCGGTGCCTCTGCTGTAATAGGTCCCTGCACCGAGGCCTCGTCGCATGGTAGGTTGTCGTCTTGCACAAATCTAGGAACCCTAGCTGGCTACCGTCGTGGGGTATCCTGAAAAGATACAGGTGCACTACGTTCAATACAGTATACCTAGTGAGCTGACACAAAGTAATCACAAAGAAAACATTTGAAACACACATGAAATCAATGTTTTTGTGGACTGAGTCGGAAAACAGAAGTCAGGGTCATGGTGTATGGATATGTCGGCCGCCGCACCAACACTGGAATCCCTGTACTGTTAACCACACTCAATAACTTTAACATTATTGCTTCACAAAGAATAAAGATCAGAGTCCTGAGTTCTGCAGTAGAACCAAACTTTTCTGATAGCAATTTTTCACGACCCGTCCTCAGGAACCATGACGTGACTACCCCAAGCCTACCTTCCATAGGCCAGGGGCTGGCGACTAGAACCAAAGGCGCAAATCCCGATATAAGGGAAGGCATTGCCTTTAAGTAAGATAACAAACACCAAAGAGTATGCAAGCAGAAGTAAACACTAAGTAAACTGAGTACAAAGGTAAGTGATGGAAAGTAAATGGTCCAGAATACAAACCCAACTGAAAGTAAAGTACAACTGAAAAGAGAGTACAACAGTAGAAAAGTAAAGCAGCAACACCGAGCCATCCTCTGGAAATCCCGCCTGAAGGGCAGGTACATATAGTCTCCTCCGCTCCTCGGCTCCAGCTGTCCGCTCCGTGTACGTTTTTCCCAGTGATTCACCTCCAGGTACCGTCCAGCTCTATGAGCTCCTACCTCGATCAGCGATGTCCGTCATCTGCATCCAAAACAACGTAGTGCAGGCATAGCCCGTGCAGGGCTGAGTATACGCTACTCAGTAGGGACCCCGAGACCCCTGAAGGTCTCCCAGAATCCACAAAGGATAATCCATAAAGGAAAGATACAATCATGAAGTTACAACCAAAATTACTTAGGTATATTTCCATACATATACCTAAGTCATCAATTCCAGCTCAACTCCAACATCCGAGCCCAAGTTCGATATATTCCATATAGGATAGCACAACCAAATCCACATAGGATAGCAAAACAATCATATAGAAGATAGTGATTGAAATTAAAGACTCAGCTTACACTGGTATACTCTTTGTAAGGTGATAGAGATGATCAGATGTAGAAACTGATTCATCTATGTTGTCGGACCCACATAGGATACAAGACCAACTAAGCTGTCAGACCCAAAAAGGATACAATACCATCTACTCTGCCGGACCAACGTAGGATACAAGTACAGAGTCAAATACTGCTAGACCCACGTAGGATATAAGAACAGTAGTCACATACTACCAGACCCACAAAGGATACAAGAACAGTAGTCATCGCCATCGAACCCATGGAGGATTCATGTAACGCCCCGACCCTAGTTACCCAGAGTCGGTGCATTATTACATAACATTGGCATGATCATGAGAAAGATCAAGTCTCGAAAGACCGATTAGTTTAGTAGCCTTGGAATAACTAGATACATCCATAAATTTTTACATTACATCATAAAAAAAACATCTTGTCTTCATATCCCCTCATACTATCCCTGCAGGTCATTCATAAATTACTTCTTCATAATCCTGAAAAAAAAACATTGAAAGGGGTGAGCTCGGATGCTCAGTAAGGATAACAATGTAGTGGAAGATTTCATAAATAAGCATAAACACTTAAGGCAATGTATAACTAAAACAAAAGCCTTTGAAACTTGAACTTCAGCATAAAATGGCAAAGGTAAAATGAAATAATGCCATTTACTTACTCACATGGATATTCTACTAGTCGAATGATCACATGCAATATCAATAACCACTTTCATAATGATGGAATGCATAATGCCAGACTATCATAACCACATAGCCAAGGCCTCGTGCCAAGACTACAAATAAGATTTTGCCAAGGCCTTGTGCCAAGACACTAGTTTGTCTCATGAGACCTACCGATGCATCGAGGAGCTATAACGGGCTCCACCCGTCACTTATTAAGTCCAATGCATTCCTCATATGAACAGGTTTAAACATAACATAAACATTCGTATTAAAACTAGCATACGAAATGTCAATACTTCTACCACAAACCATGAATGGTATAAAAATAGCACATCCATAGTCAAACATAACTCATTAGATACAATATGGAAGATTGTATTGTATCACATTAACCTCAATCAAGAATAATGAAGGATGTTGACATAGATGAAAATAATCATCAAAACTATTTGAGAGAAATATCCCCCTTTTTCTTGAAAACTTTTAAAAGTCACACTATTTGTCAAGAAGACATTCAAAAATAGATTTTTGAATCAAAGTGTCCCATACCACTTTGAAACTTTTAAAAGTATTTTTAATTTTAAAACTTTAAGGTCCATATAAATAAATCCTTAAAACCATTTTTAAAACATGGACATTAATGAAAAAGATTTAGATGAATAAGTCTTTAAAACATTTAAAAATGGTATTTTAGTTAGAGATTCTAACCAAAAGAGAGACACTTGAATGAAAATAATTGAGGTAATAAAAACTTTGTAATATCATGAGAATAAAGGGAATTCATGATATACTATGTCAAATTACATTATATACTCCACATAAAAGTGATTTGGTGTATATCAACAAAGAAGTCTCAATGGAATGTAAGTTGAGATGAAATCTCTCATAAAGGCCATATCCTTAGGCTAAGGATAAATCAACAACATAATTATGTGTGAAAAATATAAATACACTAAATATGATTGGATATTCAGTGTAAAACAATCAAAGTATATTCACACATATTCCTGTAAAAACAACACCAACGAATTGGATGTTTAACTCAACAAATGGTGAAAGAGTTAAAATTACTCTTATCAAATTCATATCAATGACTTGAGAATTTTCAATGGAGTGATTATGTGTATCAAAAGTATATCCACAGGAAGGGGAGTGGAAATTATGACATAATCAAATGAATAGTGATTCCACACATAATCTTGGGGTAATAAAATCAATGAAATATGCGTAAAGCCAAATGAGTGGAAATTGAAATCTCAAATTCCCTTATTGATTAGGTAACATAAGAAACAAACACCCATGAAAGAAATATCATACCATGATGATGTAAATACCCATAAAATAAAGTATATTACACAATGAATACAATCATGGGTAGTACACATACACCACATGCAATAATTAAGTGGTGATCAATGGAATTCTCACGGAATTAAAAGTGAGACAAGAAACCCCTTACCACGTTAATCAACTGAGTCGCATGGCCAAAAGTTAATAACCACCAAATTATTTACAGAATAACATGAATATAAAGTGAATCATGATAATATATATCAAATTTAAGTACACAATACACCACTTTCAATAATTTAGTAGCGAACAATGGAAATCTCACGGAATTGAATTTGAGATAAGAGAATCCCTTACTTTGTACTTTTTCCTTGGTCGATGGTAGGTTTACCTCCTGTATAATGGTAAAATAATTGTTATTGAATAATACAAGAATCATTTACTTTAATATGATATCATATATGATCTTTTAACATTGATTTGTTAATATTATCTTAGAATTATCGTCATTTCGGGTGTTAACGGGTTCATTTTACTTTATATTCTTTGTTATGTGAGCCATATTCGTTATTAATGGGATGTATATTATTCATATCCAGAATGATATCAAGTCCTTAGATACTATTTTTAAATCATCAAATTATAATTATACTTGAATGGATATGATGGACAATGAATCTCATCGCGTTCGTGGAGACGGTAGTCCGTACGTACGCACGAACGCTACTTCCATTTAATTTTTCATTTTAAAAGTATTGAATCCAAATGATACATAGGTATATTATTATTCCAGTATAATATAATATTTTATATATGTTACTTAAGTTCATTAACACCATCCTTTATACGTTCCATGTGTGGTATGAACGAGTCATATCATTTTAAGGGGGCGGTAGTCCGCACTTCCTCAAATGAAATTGTCGTATGTATATACAACATGAAACGAATAATGATATGAAATAAAATGGAATTACAGAAGCTTATATATAAAATATATATCATTAATATCATATTTAATTACAGTTCCATCATAATGGCCACCATGAGAGGTGGTAAGATGTATTTGAACAATCATCGTTTCGTGAGGCGTTAGTTTGCTATCCACAGAAACATTATGTTCATCATCCATTAGATGGAGTTGTGTGTATGTGTAGTTTGAATCCTTCTTATAACAACATCCTAGTATATTGTGGATACTGGTGTTGTTACAAAAGAAAGGAAATAAAAAGAGTTTGGGGGTTGGAGAAGCAAAATAAATGAAAATAATTTAAGAGAAATCGTTACCTTTAATTTAGGTAACTCACTTTGGTTGGAACCAAATGACTTCTTGAAATGCTTTATGCCTAATGGGAAGCTTCAAGGAGGAGGAGAGGGATGTGGGGAGATTATTTGGGCAGGGTTTGGACGAGCCAAGTGGCTTGAGAGGTGTGAGGAATGAGTAGAAGTGGTCTCCTTTTATAAGGGAGAGGAGGGGCTCTTTAGGAAAGAGTGAAAGTATTACTTTATAATATAATTATATTCGGTTTATAATGGTCCAAAAATCATTGAGGTCGAATATAAGATGACTCATATTCTAAATAACATCAACCAATAAGAATTGGACAGGTTTGAGATAATATTTTAATCATTATAATCTTATTTATTTAAATTATTTATTAATGAGGTAAACATTGCATCATTATTGTGTCATTCATAATTTAAATTATTTGATGTCTAAAAATTATAAATAAAATATCATTATGTAGGAAATCTTTTTAGATTTCTAATGAATATTTATAATCGAAAATCCAACATGTATAACCCTATGTAAAAATTGTTATTCTAAAAGATATATGCTTGTGTCATTTTTGTATTCATTTTAACTTAATTAAAATAAAGTATCATTATCACTTACAAGTAGATCCATGGGGTCCCAAAATCGACCCAAAGATGCCCATGGTCGACCATGTATCAACCAATAGGGTTAAGACACGTTTTAGGGTAATTTAGTATTATTATAATATTATTTTTTAACCCTTATTTACCGGATTTACCCTTAACCATGGTAAATAAAATATTTACCGCAGTAATTATTCAAAATGTCTAAAAATAAAAGTTACCTATTTACACAATTTGAACATCCTGATTCCAAATATGGAATCCATTTTCTTAAATTCAAAACACAGAAGTGGCAGAAATTAATTTAAAATTAATTCCCGCTGTTAAAATAAAAAGCGTGTTTTTAAGAGATAATAACTATCAAAAAATTGACACTCGTTTATGTCTCGTTTAATTGTGAAATTATGTCCAATGACAAACATTAAATTAAATGGTAAAAATATATTCTAAATATACTTTAAAACCACTCAAATTCATAATTTATCAATATTAATTATTTTGATTAAAAAAGTTGTTTTTAATTAAAATTTAGTAATTTTCACTATTCATCAAAATATAAAAGTTATCCGAAAAGTACCAAAATTTCACCCTAGGCTAATTTCGATATTCCGAATCCAAAAATGAAGTCCATTTTGAAATATAAAATATATATGATTTC